>CM052551.1:2742663-2782431 GCA_028533065.1 Trachops cirrhosus | reverse complement strand
CAAAGAAAGAAGGAGGGGAGGGGAGGGGAGGGGAGGGGAGGGGGAAACTTTCAATGATTTGGAACAAAAATTTTTGATTTCTTTCTCAAGTTCCCAGTGTGGTGTTGTGCTTTAACTATGAACAAAACACTTATGAATCCCAAATGGCCTATGCCATCAATACCTAACCACTAACCGGTCCGAGACCTGTCAGCGAGAATCCGCTCAAAAGAAGCGGCATGAAAACAGCGCACCGGTGAGCAGCCGCCGCGCTGACCGGGGCCGCCCTGGGCGACCGCCGAGGTCTCCCGTCTCCGGGTTGTCGGAAGCAGTGTGCTTGGACTGATGTGGCTTGTTTTCTCCATCTAACATGAATATTGACATGCGGAATTTTAAGGTGAATCTGGCATTTTTAGTTCTGGTTATTTCAGCTTTTTAAACTCGCTTTGAACAAATCTCAGGAAAGCAAAGAGAACCAAGGTCACCTAATTCCAGTTTCCTATGACCGTGACAAGCCAAATTCAATGTCAAGGTCAAAGCCGTACAGTTTCTGACAATACCATCAGCTTGGCCACGTGTACTTTGGGAAGCAGCATGGTTCCCAAACGAGGCCGCCTCGCCAAACACCAGGAAATCAATTGGCGTTCTCGGACAGCACAGGGAAAAGTAAACCAAATACGGGCCTCGTCCTCACGTGGATCGGCGGTCTCCACAGGGGAGCCGCTAGCCACAGGTGGCTACTTAAATGTAAATTAATTAAAGTCAAGTGAATTTCAAATTCACTTCTCCCATCATGCTAAGCCCATTTCGAGTCTTCAAGAGCTACCTGTGGCTAATGGCTACCAAGCAGGACAATACAAAGACAGACCATGTCGGTCTGCCAGAAAACGTCTATCTGATAGACAAGAGAGATCAAGATGAAAAGATGACAGGGGACCAAAAGTAAATAAAAAACACAGAGAAGCTGCCAAGCAGCCCGAGGGACGTAGAGATAAAATGTTTGCGGACAGCGTCGTTCCCCCTCAGAGGCTCATGCATTTCCCAACATCGACATCAGGTCCTGCCAATTCTAGCCCCCTTTCGTTGGAGGGGGCCACGTTTCCAATAAGCCAGTCGGGGGCAGGGGGCGGATAGATAGAAAAGTAGAAGAGAGTCCAGCCCCCAGTCTCCTTTAGAGCCCCTCAAAGCAACAGGCTGCTCCAAGAGCATGGGACACCCCACGGGGAAGAAGGTGCGCCCACGCCTTGGCCACGGCGCCAGGGTAAGGGTGGGGGGCTCACGAGCAAGCCTAACCCAGAGTCCCCACCCTCGAGATGCCTCGACGCTCAGCCGGCCAGCCTTTCCGTCTCACAAAAGGAGGGGCGGGCAGGAGGCGCACTAAGAACTTCAGTCAAGACCTTTCTTTGTACAGCCCAGAGCTCCTTAGAACAGGCCGTCAAAAGTCAGAATCGCCACATGTATAAAGCAACGAATTCTACCTTAAGGCCACTTTATATAGCCTTTCCTACAACATTTATAGTTCTAAGAATATGTATGTATTTATAAAAATACAGTTTCCATAATTTGTCATTTTTTTTCAAATACAAGTGAAAATGAAGAAAGTCACGGAGGCAGAAGAAGGACACCACCTGGGCTGTGTGGGCTCAGGGAACAGGTTACAGAAGCGAAGGAAGGGCCCTTGGAGCTCAGGGGAGAGAGAGCGGGCAAAGGTTCGCACCTCGAGGGCAGAGGGAAGGCTGCACATTGATATGGTTCTAACTAGCTAAACACGATTCTGGGCGTGTCAAGACCATTGGGGAAAAAATGGTCCTAGCTGCTCACGCCACACTGGGCCATCACTAACTAGTATAATAAAATGCCCTGAACATCACATAAAAGACAACTTCCAACCAACATACGCCTTTGTAAGAATCTTTCTCATCAGAGGTGGGGGCGGGGAGCGGTAATGTCTATAAGCTAGAGAGAAATATTAAAATACAGAAATCAACTGCTCTCCACTGAAGTCAGTCACATGAGCCTGGAAGTATAACCTGTGCCTCGGATCCAAGGCAGGAGAATGAAAGGATTGGGCCCAGTCAGGGAAGAAGAGGAAGAATGGAAGGCCTTCCACCTGGGGACAGTGGGGAGGGGAGGAGAAACGGCCAAGGTCAGGCCCGGAGGGACAGAGTGACGTTAACCACACTGGACAGTGTCTTCTCCATCCCGGCACTTCCCGGGGGAGGCCTCCAGGGCCACGGCCACGCAAGGAGCCCCTGCTTTTTCTTGGGTGGAGGGGAGGGGGCAATTTGATCTCATCTGAGCAAGAAAACCATGGCCCTATCGTCATTTTACTACTTCAGAGTCCCCTCCACTGCCCTCCACATGAATGGCTCAATGTGCAACGACTCAGTGACTCCATAGGTAAGGTCCCTCGCCTGTTTGAGTTTGTGTTGGTTTTCCTGAACCCACTCTAATCTGAGAGGGCCCGTTCCCGGAGGAAGCACTGTGTAAAGCACTGGAGTACCTTGCTTTACGTATCGGAAGGTGCACCTGAAAATGTCCAACTCCTCAGCCAAAAGATAAGCTACACTCCAGGCAATACTCATTCATTCAACAACATGATGACCGCCGACTCGGAGCAAGGCAGTACCAGTTACTGCATTTTCCTGTTGAATTTATGGGGGTGACACCGCTTAATAAAAGTACATGGGTTTCAGGGGCCGAGAACAGGTGAATCGAAGAGTGCCGACAGCACAAACAAACGTTTAGCTGTATTGTAAACAGGGTGAAAACGAAGGCGTGCCGCCTCTCCGTGCTCCACCAGCACTGCTGACATTTCTGCCCGTCCACTCACTCCCTCGTTCTTACTGATCTTACTCCCCAGCAACTGTCCTCCGTTTGGCCCGAGTAAATGCTTATAAAAATCCCTGCAGGTCTGGACGTTTCGTCACCCGGGGCAAGTAGCAGGGCCACAGACGGCTGCAGCTGCTGCTCCTGTAAAATGGGTTTGGCCTTAAGAGCCAAACAACCGACTAGATGGTATCAGGGAAGCCTCCCGCATCAGGGTCTGGAACTCGGCGCCTTCCCCCTTCGGAGCAGGCCCATTCCCGACAACCCCCTTGGAGACGCAGATTAAAGAAAACAAAAGAGGGCCTCAGGAATGCTCTGGCGAGATTAAATCACTCCCACAGAAGCATCCTCCAGCTGAGTAAACGAACCCCTCTGTCCACAGCAGGTGCAGAAGGCAAGAGCACCGCCTCCAGGGGGCGCTGACAGAAAACGGGGTGATACCTGCGCCCCCTCCACCCCTGTACCTAAGGGATGCGCCCACCTGGCACCTTGGAGAGCCACTGCAGCTCTGGAAAGGAAAGCGAGGGCTCTAAACCATGAGATGATCCCCCTCACCTCATGAAGCTCCTGGAATTAAAACCAAGACCCTAAAACATGCCCGTGAGGCCCAGGGAGGAACGGCCCCCACCTGCCTCTCAGGGGCCTCATTTTGCACCATTTTGCACCATTTCCACACTCCAGTCAAGCGTTTGTTTTCGTTCCTGCCTCCAGCCTGTAGCACCTCTCCCGCCCTGGCCTAGAAAACACCCACTCAGGTCTAGGTCTCAGCTCCAGTCACGTTGGAATGCCTCCCAGATCCCACCCCTACATCCGCTGTCCCCCTCCCACCCCCGCACAGCCCGCCCCAGCTCGCAGGCCAGGCTCCATTGCCAGGTTTTGCAAAGACCTGTTAGGTCTTCCCTTCCGAGCACTGACAATAATCCAGCATCGGAATACCGGATTAAGGGCCTTCCACCGCGCACCGGACTCTACGCTGCGGGGCCGGTGAGATCGGCTGCCTCTCATGCAGGAAAAGGTAGGAGCACCCACCCACAGGTGCCCCCTGCAGCCTTCACCTAGATTACTGGCTTGCTCCAAATAAGCCGGATCCCGAAGCAGCCCCCAATCTAAAGAGCCTGCCTCCAGCTATATGCATCCTCCAACCCCATTTGTCTTGGGAGCCCCTTCATTCTGTGAGAGAGCGTTTTTGTAGAGCTGGAGGCAAGCCGAACAGCACCACTTCTGGCTCGAGTGAAAGGCGCTATTTTACAAACCCGCCAGTCACAGCTCCTACACGAGACGTGGCTCGTTTTTTGTCTCACACACAGAAAAATAATGTTTCTAACGTTTCAGATTGATTCAGCTGCAGACAATCAATACATTGACCACTATGATTAATGAAAATGCTCTCTTAATTCCATACTCTCCTAAACGGAAATGTGTAGAATAAGAAGTGTATAGAAGGGAATGTATAGAATAAGGAGATGAAGGGATTCACCAAAGAATATAGATGCATAAGCCATGGACACAGACAACAGTGCAGGGATGGGCAGAGGGGCACTGGGCGTCCCACCCACCTCCCCAGACTTTAAACAAGGAAATACCTAAACATCCAGGACGGGCATTGTCTGTTTTCTGCATAAAGATCACAAAAGACGAAGGTCCTCTTTTATTTTCATAATAGACCTCCCTTTTTATTTTTCTCCCCCTCCCCAAATAAAAAGAGTAACAAAAGGCAAGCCATCCTTCTCACTTTAAGCCAGAAACCTTGCATTTACCTTCACTTCCTCCTTCTCCTCCTCTCCGTTCATCTGGTCAACCCATCCTTTCTAGCTCCCCCCCCATCTGGCCTCTCTGATCCGTTGCTATGACCTAGCACACCCCACCGGCAGGCCCAGGAGGACTGTCTGCCAGCCCAGCTCTGGTGGGTCTCTCTACCACTCGAAAACCGGCAGAACAGAGGTCCAAATGCCTCCCCATAACCCAGTCCCCAACTACGTGCCATCCTCCCCAGAGCCCTCCCAGCATTCAAACATTTCGCCTGACTCAACAGAATCTTGCTGGTCCCGAACACTGCAGTGTCTTTCTTCCCTTCGCTCCTTCCTCGTTCACACATTCATTCAGCTAACATCCGTCTGCCCGGCACGGGGCTGGCTGGAGGCCCCTCCTAACAGTAAGCAAAATCAGGTAGCCCTGTCCTCACCGAGACCATAAGATACACCCTCTGCTCTTTCACACCCTCGCAAAGCTAGCCAGGCGTCACTATGAAGCCTTCAGCACCCTGGCAGTAATAACCTCTTCCTTTCCCAGACCCCCAACAATACGGTTGCAGCTTTTGTCCTTATTTATCGCCCTGTATTTGCGTCCGCCTCCTCCTCCTGTTTCCGGGTGTCCCCACAGCGCTGGCCTAGAGCTCTGTACTGACATCTACCCCAACGGAACATTCGATTCTCCTACAGCAGCTTGCAACCACGCAGGAGGTTTCAGTGATGCTTTCCTCATTTCTCATAAAAGTGTTAATGTGTTTGTTTTCTTTTTTTTTTTAGCCACAAAGGTGCACTAAGCTGTGGCTGAGAAAAAGTCATTGACTGCTGGCTATGGAATGTGTTTATGAACTTAGAATGAGAACATCTCCCGTCCTGGGAGCCTACTTCAAACAAAATAAACCACCCTGCCCTGGGTGGGGACTCGCCCTGCAGGGATGGGCGGGGACAGCTCCCACTGGACTCCTGGTGGCCCAGTTGGACTTCTGTCAAGCTGCCTGATAAAGACTCACCCTCTCGAACTGAGTCCTTGGCACCTCGGAAAAAATGTGCATTTTCACCGGGTTTATCTCAAGCAAAGTTTAAGACTGATAACAACGATGAGTGACTCACCTCGAATGCCAAAGAAGCAGCAAGTATTTAAATAAGTCAAGATTCAGACAGTAGCATTTGACTCCAGGGGGTCACAAAACTCAGCCGCGACCAGGGAATGTGTGCAGATAGGGTGACTTCCTCGTCACCTAGACTAGCATGTAGTGCTGCTGGTCAGGTACACGGGTACACACGCATGCAGGCACAAGCACATGCCTGAACCTCGGGCGTTCCAAACAGCATGGAAAAAGTGGCCCTGAATAAACTGGGCTCTTTTTGCAAGGTTAGGGTGGAAGGAAGGAGAAAGGGGGAAGAGAGTAGAAACCAACCATCCTTCAAAACCCTAAAGAATTTTCTGAGGTTTTTAGGAGAATTCCAGGCAGAAACCATTACATCTTATACAGCTAAGCAGCATGAACATTTGTCCAGACAGCCTGCAAAAGCAGCTTCGGGAGGCTTATGAAAACTGGCTTCTTTTGTCTTCATGCGTCCTATTAATATATAATGATAATAACTCAATTCTCTCTCTCTCTCTCTCTCTCTCTCTCTCTCTCTCTCTCTCTCAGCAGCCCACTGCAAGGAGAAAAAGTAAAATTACACCCACAAAAGTGTAACTATTAGAAAGACACTTGAGTTACCGCCACACATTCCCAGATACGCCCGGACATAAAGTATGCACACACAGTCAGTGCCACACCGCTCGCCAAAGCCATCGCTGCCCAAGTTGGAAGGTCCAGGTGCACAGGGAGGGGCAGCGCCTCCCGCTCAGGTCAACTGGGAACTTGCCAGAAGCCTAAGAGTGCGGACTCCCAGCCTGCTGCCTGCGGTTTGAATCCCAGCTCAGCCACTCACCAGCCCGATGACCGTAGGCTCTACCTACTCTCTCTGGGCCTCAGTTTCCTCATCTGTAAAGCGGTCACAAGAATAGCACCTAACTCCATAGGCTGTTCTGAAGATTAACTGACTCACTGGGCGCAAAGCACAGAGAACACCGCCTGGCACAGGGCTTTACAGGTGTGATGTGTCTCTGAATTCAACCAAATCCCCTCTTCTGTCCACATCACAGCGATGGGCAGGAGGCGAGCTGGCCAATGAGGACCCTGAGATCATGCACAGGTGTAGGTGTCTCCTTCCCATTAAATTAACCTACTTGCTACATCTTCAGTTTGAAATACCAGTTAAGCCCTAACTGGGCCAGCTCAGTTGCTTAGAGCGTGGTCCTGATACACGGAAGTTGCGGGTTCGATCCCAGCCAGGGCACATAGAAGCAGCAGCCAATGAACGCATCAATAAGTGGAACAACAAATTGATGTTTCTTTCTCTTTCTTCCTCTCTCCCTCCCTAAAATCAACTTTAAAAATTTTTTTAAAAGTATAGAATATATATAAGTAAAATGAAATAAAATTAAAAAGCAAAAGGGGTCTCTTCTCCCTTTTACCTCACCCAAATACTCCATTCCCACATATATTTCCAGGCAAGAGAGGTTCCTCTGGATATCAAGATGGCCCAGGTTCACATGTTAACTCAAATCTATGCAGCCGACTACATAAAAGAAATCACTCTTCTATAAATTATTTATCCACAGTCCCTGGTGGCATTCACATCAGGCTGCTTTAATAAAGTGTAAATGAAAACTGGACGTTTTAAATTATTTAAATCTGCACGTGAGCTCCTGAGTCCTCACCGAGGTGGCTCCTGCTTCAGGTGCCACAACGCTGGTGAAATTCTCCGAGCCTCTTCAGCACCTGCGTCCCATCGGTCCCCAGAGCGTGACCACGGGCTGCTCCCTCCTGCCTTGGCAGCCCTGCCCTCCTCACACCCAACTAGGGAACAACCCTCCTCTACCCTCCGCGGCAAACCCGCATTCTGGACGTTAACGAGCCGGCACCAGCATCGCCATAGACGGGCACGCAAAGGTTACGACAATTCACATATTTGATTTTGCTCATTTTACGGCCAAAAACTTGGGAGCCAAGTTATAAAGAGTAAGCCTTCACGGGGACTGCAGGGCCCACCTCCCCAAACCCCAGGACGAGCCTTTCTGGAGAGCTGGGCCTTGGCGGCAGCTGACACAGACACAGATACATCTTTGAAAGGCCTCCCTTTCATGGGGCTTTTTGTCCCACAAGTGGCTTAGATTATACTCCGATTTTCATTCTGATCTGTGAAATCATAACCCAAGGATATAATGCATGCTTTCTTTCCAGCCACATTTCACGAAAACTGCTCAGGCCTTTTATTGACATGGTAAGTTCTATTTATAAAGGAGCAGAAAAATTCAGACTTTCACGTCTAATAAAACAGCCTTCCTTCCCCCGTGAGGGGCGAAAATTTCTCCACCAGCTTCTCAGGAGGTGGCCACTTCAATCACGAGCGCTATCACCCTAAATGACAACCTGCACAAGACACAGCTGTGTCCAGAATCCTCACAGCCTAATATTTAAGGCGTCTATTCCAGATTCAAAAACAACAGCTGTATTTCCACGGTGACAATCGAGCAGGACAGGCGGCCCTGCATTCAACATTAGGCAGATAAGGACGCAGGCCCAGGGCTGTCCGGGGGCTGTGGGACCACGTGTCCCCTCTCCTCCGAGGCAGGTACATTATGATAGGACGGTGGAGATGTTTCTCGCCGCACGCCACCCTCCATCGGCAGAACCCAGGACACCACGATGCGGATCCTTCTGGGACTTTTCAATCTCGCTCGTTCTCGGCTTCCAAGAAAAAGTGGAGCCAATGACGGGGATCCAGTGATTCTGTCCTCAGCCCTCTCCCCTCTCACCCCGGCCACGCTGGTGCCATTCAGACCTCGGTGGCTTCTCCTTCTTTCTCCCCAGGCTTCACGTCACTCGCACTGCACGGTCATTACTTGGTGGAAAACTCCCAGACTGGAGAACTTCACAATCACGTGAGGGCCCTGAAATGCCTTACGTTCAACGTCGCCAAAACAGAACGCCTGATCCTCGCACGGAGGCCGACACTCGCGCCCAAGGTCCTGTCTCAGGAAGCGGCTCCAGCGGGCGCCCCCGGACCCGAGCTGCCTTGAGGACTTCTGCCAGCCTCCTCTTCCTCAGCGCTTCACCCTCCCCAGCTGATCTGCCACCAAGCCTTGGATTCAGACCCTTCCTTGCCACCATCCTGGGCCTGGATTTCTTCACCCCGAACATCCTAAAATTTTTCTAAGTGGGCTTCTACCTCCCGTCGAATCCATCTTAAGTGATGCTATCGTGGTAATGTTTTGAGAGAGGATGCCTGTCCTCCAGCACCAGAGGGCTTGGTTTCACATTCCAGCTCTGCTGCCTCTTACGTCCGTGGCTCTGGCCGAGTCCCCTGACCTCTCTGTCCCTTCCTCTCCTCCCGTGCACACGAAGGATGATCTAAGAGCCGTGAAGAACCTGGGGCAGACAGCCTCTGGCATGCATCTAAGTGTTCCATACATGTCTGCTGTTATTCAGACCACAGACCCAGGCTTCCCGTGTCTCCAGAGCCCTCAGCAGTGTCCCACGGTGTTCTAGGACGCGGCGTCTCCTCACCCTGACACCCGATCTGTCTCCAGCTGACCGTCCGGCTTCAGATCACACATCCCCACTTGGCCTGTACCCACGCCAGGCGAACCGGAGGACTTCGAGGTCCCTGAGCACCCTGCGGGGCACCCTCTGCACCCTGGCTCTCCTCCCGTCCGGGGTCTCTCCTCTCATTTCGGCCTGGTGAGACTCCATCCACCTGCAAGCCAACCTTCACTGCTCCGTGAACCCCTCACCCAGAACTGCGCCCACCTGCCTGAGAATCCCTCAGAGCCCAGGGCTCACCGCAGTCCTGCCGCTCTCCCTCCAGGCTCGCCCTCCAGGCTCCGAGCTCCTTGGAGGGACATGCACATTCACCATCACTGCACTGACTCCACCCACCCCAGCGGGGAAGCGTGCTGGGTAAGACAGGGGCCTGGGGGACCAGAGCCACCTCTGTGCCATGGCTGTTGGGCAAGTCAAGGCCAAAGGAAAGGATCTGCCAGGCCTGAGGCTTCATCCTAGATTCCAACGACGTCAAAACTCCCAGTAGAAACTGACAGTCTCCTGGCTGGTCTTTCTTTATAAGCCACCAGAAATAAATAGTTGAGGAATGTGATTTGCAGCCCTTTCCTTAAATGCCAACATAAAAATCACACCAAAAATGGTCCTCATCGTCGCGACCCACGCGGCTCACTCGTGCAAAGAGAAAAGTCGCCGGTTCGATCACCAGTCGGGGCACGTGCCTAGGCTGTGGGTTCAGTCCCCGGTCGGAGCGTGTACCAGAGGCAGCCAAAACGCTGTGAGCACCGTGTTCAGCAGGCCAGCTGTAATTTCTGCTGGATCCACCACCAGCCATCCCAAAGGCAGCGAGGCAGGCCTCAACGGCTGGACCTCGTTCCTGCGAACACCCTCTGGCACGTCAGTCACCGCAGAACTGGACGTGGTGGCACAACCACCGTCCCTACCCTCGGACTCACGAGAGCTCGCCAAGCCCCGAACTCACGGAAAGAAAGCAAGCCACAGCCACAGCCAGGCCGGCTCCCAACCACAGAGCAAGCGGGCAGGCAGTAAACACCGCAGGCAGTGACATCATCCAGGTACACCGGGTCAGGCGACAGGCCACAGATTACTCCCTCTGTCTCCGTCTGGGGCAGAGCTGTAATCTGACACCTGGGCTTCAGACCTTCCCCGGGCCGCGCTGGGCATCAGAGCCACAGCAAAGGGCCCTTTCATCCCCCGCTTTCACTTCGGCCACTCCAGGGGTGCCCTGCTCCCCGCACCTGGCAGGCAATGTCCTAGAGACCTCAGCTTCAAGAATCCCTACGGTGAGGTGACAATCAAAGTTTGTTTTCCATCAAATAAACGATATTCTCTTGAAGGTCGTGAAGGTCAAGGATATGCACTCTTGGGATGCCTGGTGGTACCCACAGATGCTTAGGCAGGACTGCCCAAATCCCTTTGGACAGGACAGGTCCTAGGAAGCTAACTGGAGTGACTGTGGTTCATTTAATTATGTTCATCTAATCGCACATTTAGACAAAACAAGAAAGTAAAATTAAGTGTTTGTCAGACTACATTAGACGACTCTGAAGCACCACCTTTCAGTAAAAGGACATAATCAAGTCAATCCAGCCTTCTTATTCCTTATTATCTGTTGCTTTTATTGAATAGGGATTTGCCTCCAATTCAACTGGTACTACACTTACTATTAAGTATTAAGATGCCTTTTTCCTGTAGACCAAGGGTCCTCTGCCAAAAACCGTTCCACACTCTTATCTTACTCTCTCAAATCCAAATTCCAGAGAAGCAAAGTAACCAAAGAAAGTACACCACACTCCTGCACCACTCCTCACAGGCAAGAAAAACAAGACCACGAGGCTTGGAGCTCCCTCACTTGTCACACAGGTAAAATCTTCTTACAGGAAAAAAGAAACAAAAACACCACCCTTGAATCCAGCTTCATGTGTCCCACTTTCCAAAACAACACGCGGCACAAACAAAAACAGGCCGGGAGACAACAGCAGCCTGTGAACCCAGAGGCTGAGGCCCCTGCTGCCTGGACGCTGAGGCTGATCCACAAGCACCAGGGGACACTCCCAGGCCCTTTCAGAGTCCAGCAAGGGCAGAAGGCTCCCTCCCTGGTCCTGCTCCGGGAAGGCTAGCCACCCTCAACTGCAGGATGTCCCCGTGGAGGGAAGAACTCACACACACACACAGGTCCAAAGGGGCTGAGTGTGGGCAGGCTCCAGTCCTGTTCCCTGCACCTGAGCCTTGCAAAACTGGTCCTTTACTTGCACCCCTGGGGAAGTGAGTGAAACGGCCATAACGTGCATAGTGTTTCTTCATCAGAGTCAACAAGCTAAAGAGTTGAGAGAGAGGAAAAAAAAACAGAAACTTACTTTTCATAGACCAGCTCCTCATCGATGGAGAAATAGTGGGTATTTACTGTGCTTTTTGGTCTATTCCTTAAAGTAGCAAAATATAACCGATCTGAAAGACAAGTTTAAAAGATGGGAGAAAACATGTGAGAAGTGGGGAAGCTGGAGGTGGGGGTGGTGACAATACAGGGAAGATCAAAATAACCAGGGCTACCCATTATTTAAAGAGCATTAACACGTGGGATTCTTGCTGAAACCTGATCTCTCCCAGAAAGGGACGGAGTCACTAGGAGAGCACAGCAGGCAGAGAGGCACGCAGAGGACCTGAGTTAGGAGGGACGCGGCAGGGGGCAGAGCGCCCCGGCGCCCTCGGTTCCAGCCAGCAGGCGTGCAAAGAAGCCGGGGGAGCGCCAGGAAGTCGAGGGGGGTGCCTGGGAGCCGGGGTACCAGTAGAACTGGAGATGCAAGTTGGGTTCAGAAATCTCCAGCCGCTGGGGAAGGGGAAGAGAAGCGAGCTTTCCCCTGCAGCACGGGGACTTGAGAAGAGGAAGGGAGGAGAGACAGCGGGGTGTGATGGAGGGCGGGGGTGTCCCGAACACCGAGGCCAGCACGACTAAGATAAAGACGACCTAAAGCATTCCCCGGACCCCACCCCCGCCTCCGAACGGCTGTGTGCGGGAACCGGGCAGAAGCCGGCGCTGTCCCGTGACCCGCGGAGAGGCCATCCGAGGGAGCTGCGGAGGGAACGAGGGACGCAAGAAAGGCAGAGAAGCCGGAAGCAGGGGGTCCTAGGGGAGCGGACAGTAGCGAGGGAGGCTGAGCGCGCGCGCGCCGGCTGCAGGACCCTGGGACCCCGGAGAAGCCGGGGGCAGCGGTTGGGACTTAGGGGCGACAAGTGAGGAGTGGGGGGCAGGGGGATCGGAGAAGGCGGGGCGGCTGCTCCTCACCTTTCATGAACTCGCAAGCCCCGATTAGTTCCCCTGACTCCGCTGCCATCTTAAGCGAGATACGCCCGGGGGAGGGCTGGGTAGTGGCCCGCTGAGGACACCCGCCCCCGGGGGCTTCCCCCCTGCCCAGAAGCCCGGGAGCCTGCAGTCCCGAACAGTGAGCCAGACCGGGAGAGGCGGCGAGCGCCGAAGGCGGAGGCGGCTGGGGGGTCAGCGCGCCGGGAGCCCCGGGGACATTCCGTGGGGAACCCGAGCCTTCTCCACGCGGGGCGCACACGCCCCGGGCTATGGTCGCTCCGACCGGGACCCCGCTGCCGCCGCTGCTCCGCCGCTGCCTCGCCTGGGAAACGCAGAGCCGCTCGCACGGCCGGGCAAAGTCTCCTCCCGGCTCCCAGAGTGATCATGGAGCAGCCGACTTCTGGCCCCGATCGCGCCCGTGGCTACTCGCGCGGCAGCGGGCAGGACTCCGGTGCCCGGGGCTGGCAGCGGCCGCCCCGGCTCCTCCTTCGCCGCCTCCTTTCAGCAGCAACTCTTCCTCCTCCTCCTCCCCCCGGGCCCGCCCCCAGACCTTCCTCCCCGCCCTCCCTCTGCCCCTCCACTTTCAAGGCTCCGCGGCCATCCCTTAAAGGGACAGCCGGCTCCTGGCTCTGCGAGGCTGGCTCCCGTCACCAAGCGCCCCGCGGGTCATCAAGAGCCGGTTGCTAAGTCTTTGTTACCTTCCGCCAATTGCTGTGAGCGAAGCGGGGCCCTGGGCCCACTGGAGCCCGGCACGGCCTCCAGACCTGAAACTTATGAATGAAAGGGTGGCGCGGGGAGCAGGCGGCTGGGATGCGCTGCGTCCCCCTCTCTGCACCCACGCACCCACGTTCGTCTAAACTCTTCCACACACACGCACACACATAGACCTCAGCTCCCAGTGCCCTGCCTCGCCTCTGGCTCATCTTCCAACCAACCCCCATCCCCACCTCCGACGGATCTCCGTATGTATAAAAAATAAAAATGAAAACAGAAGCGCTACCTCCTAGCTCAGATCTCGTACTGGTTTCCTCTACATACACTGGGCTCTGATAGAACGTGTGCTTTGTTGGCACCGGGGAAGACGTTTCCATCCGGCCCCCCCACGTACTCTGATTTGGGCCACCACTGTGGGCGCAAAACCATCACAAATGCCCACCTTTATATTAGGGGGCGGGGCGCCACGGCGCGGGCGAGGCCCCCCCGGGGGGCGGGGACGGGAGAGGGGGGCGGAGAGGGCCACTTGTCCTCCGGGGAAAATTAACAAAGGAATTTCCTTCCGTAGTCTCGGCAGAAGCGCGCGGGGAGTGGGGTCCTTTCACAGAGGCCCTGGGCCTGTTTGTGAGCAACTTCAATGCCGGGTGTCCCAAGGACGTGCCTAATTAGGGGACAGACTCTTGCATATGAAAATGGCGCTCCGGACCCTTCGTCAGAAGAGCATGCGCTCTGAGTGGTTTCTCCAGAAACAGAAAGCGTTGGGCACCCGCGTTGGGATTGCCGTGGCTCATTTACCCCTTGGGAGAAAGGGGGCGCGCGTGGCAAGAATCGACTCCTGGACTTGGGGAGAGCGTCCGGGGCCAGCGAGTAAAGCTCGGCTCGCTGGTTTTAGCCCCTTAGGCAACTTCACTGGCTATGCAAAAAGCTAAAAAGGCACAGAAAATGATAGACGAATATTGCTTCGATATTCAGAAAAAATATTGGGAATATCTAATTCTAATCGAGCATGCCCTGGTAAGATGATAAAGAGGAAAACCTACCCTAACATCCAAATCTTTAAGTTCTAAGGCAAGGATCATACAAATTTAAAGCTGGAAAAATCACTAAAGAGCTCTTCCTACGATCCCCCAGTCTTCACAGGAGGAAAAACTGTTTCAAAGAGGTTTTAAAACTGTAAAAGTTTGGAAAAGAAGAGTTGCAACGATGGCCCCACTCTGCTGAGATGCGTGCATTCCGTGTTTTATGGCCCCTGGCTATGAGTTCTCGAAGTAGAGATATCCTCCAGCGGCTGGGCCACACTCGAACAATTAGTTGAGTTTTGCCTGATATTTTTAACCCCCAAATCTTGGTGTCAATAGTCACGTTGGCCAATTCAAAGTAGGTTACTGAAAAATTCCTATTGAGATTTTTATATGGAAAAGGCAAGTATTCGTAAGTCTCAGTGAACTTACCCACTTTGTTTGAAAGCCTAAATTAATTCACTGATGGAGATCTTTTTCCGTATTTGCTGATGGAGAATTCGGGTAGCGTCTAAATTCGCTTACCAAGCTTCCTAACAATTTTTCATCCCAGCTTTGTATTAGAAAAAGAAGTCGGAATTCTCATCAGATGCATAAATTTTCAGTTTCTCAAAGTAAATGGCCTAATGACAAGAACACTAAAGGCTACACTCTCAGAAAGGCAGAGTCCATTGAAGGCCCATTTGTTACTTGTTTGAACTGAATTTACAGAAACATTTTCTTTCCTCTAATTCTGCTTAAAAATTTTGGTCATGAGGAGTGAATTATGAACTGAAACAAACAGAAGGCCTTAAAATTAAGAGCTAGAAATGCAAGGATTTACTTTTGTCTTGGCGTATTTATAATATCCATATTATAATGGAATTTTTGGAGTTAAACTATTCATTTCAAAGACTCTAAGTCATTTTTAAAATTTTGCATGGAAGGAAAATAAGTGATTGGCAGTATAACCCAAGCTCTCACGCAAAATCTGCAGAATTTAAATGGCATAGAAAATTCTGCGGGAAAAACCGTGAACAAGACAGAGAGTACACACACATGTCAAGGTTCCGATGAGATCATAAAACCCTTTATTCTCTCAGTTATCATGAGGCCAATGTTCCTACCGCTTGCAGTTTCGTAATAAAGACATGATTCCACAGTCCATGGAGGAAGATAATAGAAGAAACTTCTTTTCCAATTACCCAGCTTAATATAAATGTTAGGCATTTACTTTTAAACAACACACAGAAACGCTGTTTCCCACAAAAAGGAAATACTGAGAGAATTCAGATGTCACTCCACTGCGGAAAAGGGAGGCGATGTTATGCACGGAAATGCAACCGTTAGGTGGAGAAGGGACTCAAGTTTAAAATGACAGCAGTTAGTCTCACTCTGCAAACATCGCTTGAACCCTGCCTCGGCCGCCCTGAGAGGCAGCCTGCAGCCTGCGCCTGCAGCCTGCAGCGGAGCTAGAAAACTCCCAACTAAAGGCAGCTCCCAAACAGGTCGCCATCGGGGTCTAATGCTGCTCCTGACGGCCATCCTGGATGCCCTTAGTCCGGTCCATGTTGAACACAGCAGCCCTCCAAAACCACATGGCCGCTGCCTTGGACCGCTTCTTCCCTTCAGTCTTTTCCAATTTAAGTCCCTAATTTTTTTCCCAACCTTTTCGTAAATGACATGGCTGCAAGCCCCCATGCTGTCCAGTCATTCTCTTCTTGAATTTGTCCCTATGTTCCTCAAAGTGTGTCCCAGAACTGCATGTAGGCCAGTGGTGGCCTGGTGTGACCGGCTGTGCTCTCAGAAGAAAGCACCGATGGAAGATTCAGATGGGAACAAAAGCAATAACAAAAAAAGAGAGAGAGAGAAAGAAAAGAAAAGAACTAAGTTTTATTATTTGGCTGCAAGAAAAAAAGGAAAGTATCCTCATGTTAGAAGAGGGCAAGGAAGAAAGTCGCCCTGGCTAGCCCAAGGCCTGAGAGCTGTGATGTGTCCGTATTGTGTTTTTTTAATGAGCATCGTTTCTCGGGATGTATCATTAGACAGTGCACTTTCGGTTCACATCACGATGATGTTATCCAGACAGGTAAAAGAAAATATGGAATGCACACTTTGAATTCTTTTTAAAATTAGTTTCCAGTTTAACTGGGGAACAAGAACAGGAGACACCTGTACTGCCGAGTAATTTGAAACTCGAAGTCATTGGAATTGTTTTCATGTTCAATGATTAGTTCTTCATATGATGCCCTAAATAATTTCAAGCGGTTTTTTAGTAAAATATAGACACAAAAAAGTTACCAGAGTGACAAGAAGAATGCCAGAAATACCTAGACAGTGCGGCTCGCCATCGAGCTGCCACAGATGCTGAGACCGCGCCTGAACCAGCTACATCCTGCGTCCCACGAATCCCCGATGTGTCTAGGAATTCCAAACCAGACTCAAAGCCCGGGGAAGCAGAAGGGACTTGGAGATCAGGTAGTTCCAGTTTTCAGACAGACTCCCTGGAGCCCAAGGTCGCAGAGGCCTCGCCTGACTAGGTTTCACCTATTAAATATAGATCATTTGTAAAAGTTTATGTGGCAAAGCAGAGGAAAGGAAAAAGAAGGAGACTGACGACCATGGTGGGGAATTGACTTCCAAAGTCACATAGCTGATTGACGCTAGAAACAAGACCAGCATTCATTATTTGCCCTAATACCAACAATCTTTTCCCAACTTTCTCCTAATTTAGCTTCGTTTACGTTGTTTAGCTCACAGGTTCTTAAATGTTTGAGATGATAATGTATCAAGTAACATATATACGCACAACATGCTAACTATTTTCTTCAAACTTTAAAGAAAATATTGAATTTAAATTCAGAATGTAAAAAGAAGACGTTGCATTATCTGCCATTGCTATTGTTGTCAGGTGGCTTCTATAAAAAATGTGAACAATTTTCCACCCCTGTGACTTGTTAATGGCATACCAGCATTCTACAGAACATAGTTGAAGAAATACTGGCTTAGTGAACATTAAATCAAACAATTCATCCCTGGCTGGTGTGGTTCAGTGGCTTGAGCTCTGGCCTGTGAACCAAGGGGTCACAAGTTCGATTCCCAGTCAGGGCACATGCCTGGGTTTGCAATCCAGGTCCCAGGTCCCTGGTTGCATGGGAGAGGCAACCACAGATTGATGTTTCTCTCCCTCTCTTTCTCCCTCCTTTCCCCTCTCTCTAAAAATAAATACATAAAAATCTTTTTTAAAAACCCTCAAAATAATCATCTCATTCTTGACTAATGCAGCCACTAAAAAATGGCATAGTTTTAGAAAGTAAAAGAAAGTTCCATAACCAGGTCAATATACTTAATGATGCTCAATTATAGGCCAATTTGCTACATTCTTCAAATAGGCGAATAAATAATTCCATGCATTTTTTTAAATTTACGGATTGTATTCATCTACATTTATTTGTCATCCCTACTCTTTTTGGAGACTGAAGAAATGAACATTTTAAAAATAATATTCCTCCCACCAGTCCTCACCTCCGTCACCCGGTTCTCAGCTGCTGCCACCCGCCACCCCCAGCACCCTCACCCTGCTGAGAAGTGTCACCAGCGAGCTGCACGGGTTAGCCTCAGAGCTCCGGGTTCCTCCCACATGCACATTCTGTACATGTCCCAACTACGCTTCTGACATATTTCCATCAGGGAAGTGATAGCTACGAGCGCAGTTTTATTGAGAACTAAGCACAACAATTTATATCTCAGTTTTCGCACCTGCTGCCTGTAAGGTAAGGGCTATTATTTCTCCCGTTTTACAGACAAGGACACCACCCCAAAACAGATGCTCAACAAGTGTTTGGAGAAAGAATAAATAAGTGAGTGATAAAAATATTGGGAGATTTAGATGGGTAAATCAGTTTCTTTGTAGCCTGGAGTCGTGGAAAAAAATTCTAGATTTTTCAGCAGAATCCCAGCTTTTAGGCAACCCTCCATCACCAACTCTATGCATTATCTTAGCCTGTTTCTTCCGGTGTTAAATAGAAGTTATTATCCCAGGAATAACAGTTGAATTAAATAAGAATGTCATGATGTCCTACCATTGTACACAAATATTTGTTAGTCGTAGTAAAGCCTATATTAAATACCTGATTTTCACAAGCTTCAAATCATTGTATCTGTTTGGATCCAGGCATCCTCACTTCATGGGCTCCTACCTCAGGACAGGAGTGCGGTGAACACTCACTGAGAAGACAAGTCCACGGGGTACAGCGGGCCTTGCCCCTCATTTCCGATCGCCTGTGGCCGTGGCTGTGTCCCTAGAGTGATGGGGGCCAAGGACCACGGTCGGGGGTCCCCAGCGGATTCCCAGTCCCCCTGCTCTGGCTCTTGTCCTTTTCATCATTCTCCTCCAGAAGCCTGGGACACAAATGCTCCCCCATGGTTCCCATGGTAACCCTGGTTGCCCCCTTGGAACTCTAGGCTTCCTGGTGCCTCCTCCTGTACAAAAACTTGAGGAGGAAATAATATATTCAGTAAACTAACGGGGGACCTTTGGTCGCCATCTGTGCAACCACAAAACTCTGTGCGGTCATTGACCAGATTCCTGAGGGTTGTTCTTCCTGTCGTTGCTAACACCTGCAGTTGCGTGGACTCTCATGGGAAAAGCACACTTCAAACCGTGTACCGCGCCTTCCTGCCCGAGGATTCTATGTTCGTCACACTATATCCAAAGTATAATTTGAATCTGTTAAATAATGGACAACGATGATGATAGGGATAATTTAACATACACCCACAAAAAAAGTAATTTCTGCTTATTCTAAAACACATTAGATATATTTTAGGCAAAATATTTCTCTTCATAACCATGTTTCATTTTCCATAACACCAAATAACTGTGCATAATTCACGCAGCAAATAGCTACTGTCTATAGTTTGCCTGGCATTGAGCTAGGTGCCAGGATTATGATCAAAAACAAGACAGGCTACTTGTTCTTAAGAAATTTTCATTCTACCCCTGTCTAGTGTGGGTCAGTGGATTGAGCACTGAACTGTGAAGCAAAGGGTCGCCTGTTCGATTCCCAGTCAGGGCACATGCCTGGGTTGTGGGCCAGGTCCCCAGTCGGGGGGCGCATGAGAGTCAACCACACATTGATGTTTCTCTCCTTCCTTTCTCCCTCCCTCCCCCTCTCTCTGAATGTAAATAAATTGACTCCTACCTAACAAAATCCTAAAAAAAAGAAAAGAAAGAAAGAAAAAAAATTACATTCTAGCCCTGATTGTTGTGGCTAAGTGAGTTAGATATACAGGGAGAAATAACTTAAATGCCTCATCCACACCAGAGTGAATGCCACATGAGTGAAAGTTTTCAATATTTTAAAAATCAATCAATTGATTTTATTATTTAATCATTGCCTAGTTATCCAATAGGTTCACATAAAAATTATGTCCAAGGCAGAATGCGTGGAATGAACTTGAAGAAAAGCAGAATCGGCCATGGGGAATAAACACTAACATTTTCAGATGTGGGGAGAAACGGGTACTCTTGAAAGGGAACAAGAAGAAGCTTCAGCTAGGTTTCCTTTTCTCAAAAGACACCCAAACCCAGACACTGAGACGCAGAGGAGATAAGAGAATTGGCTCGGCTCCTGGTGCCAGATTCTCCCCAACTTTAATGGGCAGGCTCTGGAAAGATGTTAGAAGCATTACTTTTGCAGGTTCTGTAAGAGTAGAGAGAAGGAAAGTGTGTCTAGCTACATTAAAGAGAGGTATCTAGTATCCTTTCTAGTTATAAAGAAGTCTCACACTTTAAAAGCTATTGAGTTTGCTGCATTAAGGAAAAAATCACAGGCTCTCAAGAGTATAGCTACTCAGACTATAAAATAATCTGTCTACTTCACAGATTCTAGGTTGAATCATTAACATTCATAAAGCGTTCCAAAATGAAAACCACTTAAGAGCACTGAGCGTACTGTCTAATTAACAATTTCCTAGACTTTACATAATTAGGAACCACAGACACAAAATGAAGACACGCGGCGTGAAATGAGACTTTTCCTCTCATCCCCAGACCCAGGAATGCTCCTAGTATGCTAATGCCTTCAAACGGCAAGAAATGCACCTTTTAAAGCAAATTTAGTTTTTTTAATTGACTGATTTTAGAGAGAAAGAGGAAGGGAGAGGGAAGGCGGTGGGGGAGGGGGAGAACCTACCTCCATTTGTTGTTCCACTTACTGATGCGTTCAGTGGTTGATTCTGTATGTGCCCTGACCGGGGATCAAACCCTCAACCTTGGCATATCGGGATGACGCTCTAACTAACTGAGCTGCCAGGACAGGACTTACATGAATTCAGTTTTTGAGAGTTCTCTGCTATTCCTACTCATAACACCTCAGACGCTAAATGCGTGTGGGGTTTTCACACCATGCAATTCTCCGTTCCTTTGCAGATACCAACTGGGTGTTCTGCAATCCAACAGGACCCTGACTCTACCTGGCCGCCTGTACTTCTGACCAGCTAGTTCCAAATGAGGGTTTCCCACTCCCCTCTCCTCAGGCCCAGTCATTGGTTAGAGTAGCTCCAGGACTGGGAAAACATTTCACTTACTCTTACCTGTTTTGTTTTGTTTTTAAATAAAGGCTACACACCAGGAACAGCCCAATGAAAGAGACGCAGAAGGCAAGGTGTAGGGAAGGGGTTCAGAGCTTCCCGGCCGTCTTTGATGCCTCGGCTTTGGGGAGATCTAGAACTCTCCTTCCACCATCTCTACCTGTCTTTAAAACCCTCTCTGCCAAGAACCAGCTCAGATGATACTTTTGTCCGACTCAGTCGTTCCCTCTCCTGGGTTCCCACAGACATTTTTGAGCATCTCTCTTTGAGGTCAGGGGATGTTCATCCTACTAAGATCTGTGATAAAGGCATCTCAGCCTCTGCCTGCCATCCCCACCAGCCTGCGGAATGCCTATTTAGATTTCCCCAAATGTACAGGGCGCCTCACACATATTAAATCCTCGACAAATTTGTTACATAAAAAGGCCTGTGTAAGGTATGATGAGTAACCTTGTCTGGCTGGAGCAAAGGGCACGTGAAAGGAAGTTGAGGACATAAAACTGGAAAATCATGGAGAGTTTCTAACCCATTTGGGGGGGTTGCAACACAACTGGGCACCGTGATTCCTTGATCTTCCCCTGCTAGTGAAGAAGGCTTGTCGTAAATTTTTCATAGGTGTAAGTCTAGGTTGGGGTTGAAAAATAGAGCAGTCAGATTGTGAGCAGAGAGAAAGGAAGGCGCTTGTAGATTTCACCATCATTTGTCCGAAGCCCAGAGGGACAGACACCGTTGAGGCAAAGGTGAAGTGGCTGACTTCCTGCTGAGACCTGTGGTTGAGTTTAAGCTCTGACATCGCCTCTGAGATCTGGGCCAGGTTCCACACCCCTCCCCACCTCAGTCTTATCATCTGTAAAGTGGGGATGGCATTAGCACCTGCCTTTCGGGGTGTGAGGATGAAAAGACAGAATCTGACATCAAGGGCCTTAACGTGGGTCACACATGACCCCTTACCTAGCAACCCACTCGACAACCTTCTTTTGCCAGTGAATCAGGGGAAATATTTGCAGGTCTAACAGCTGAATCAAAAGCAGGTGAAAGTCAAGAAGTGTAGGAAAGTGTTTGAGAAGAACCTCCATTTCCTGTTTTACCCTCAAGGTGTATAGTCTGTGCACAGCGTAACTACTGAAAAATGTCCCTCTGAAGACAGAATTTTGGATAGAAATTATAACTCAACAAACACGCTACTTCTCTGACCCAATGAGTACACTCGCTTCTACTGGCCTCCTAACGTGGAAAGAACAGCATAGGGAATTGTATCTGAGTTAAGGCTGAGATCTGCAACGCTAGGAAAATGTTTGAAGTGTGTGCCCTTAAGAGTGAACCTCACGACAGGCTGTATTATCTGTCTGGAGAGCGGCTTCGGTTTACACGGAGCGACATGCCCTTCTAGCGCTGTTGTGAAGCCCGGAAGCGAGTCCTGGTTGAGAAAAATCAGAAGCAAATTCCCCATCCACCTCCTGGACTAAGGTTCCACTCCTTTTCCCCCCATTCTATTCTTCCACTGCTCACTCCACTGTCTCTGTGCCCTGAGATCCTTCAGGTCAACCCTGAGCCCAAGAAGAGTCCCCAGGGCAGGAAACTGGCTAATCGCACGGGCCTTGGGGTCAGCCGACCCGAGTTCAAATCCCGCCTCACTGCATTCTTACCAGCTACGTGACTTGCCCCAACCTGTATCACTCAACGTGAACTCTGCTTTTCTCCTCTGCAAAGTGGGAATAAATGAACAGAAGCATTGTCCTGCAGGCGGGGTGAGATGGAGCGTGTGAGGCAGTCACTGAGCCTGGCACACGGCAGTCGATAAGTGGCAGGTGCTGTTGTCACTATATCATTGTTCACTTTAAGATACTTCACCTCTCTGTGACTTTTAAAGGACAAGAAAACAAAACCCCACGAGGCAGCCATGCCCCAGGAATTCAGAGAGGCGATGAATGGAAAGTGTCTCCGAGAGCTGTTGAATCATATGGGAGAGAGGTGGTCCGCCAGCGCAGGTAACAAGCAGGGGACAGAGTGCTCCCCCACCACAGGTCACCTGCCAACCTCACCTCTGCACGACAACGGTTCAGACGACAGAGGTAATAAAAAAGAATAGCAACAGCCTTGACATTTGACCCACTAGAAGGTGTCACTGGCTCTCAGCACAAGGACATTTTCGCTGTCAGCCAAGCAGGTGCGAATTCTAGGAAAGTTACTCTTTGTAATAACTGGGGTCCGTGAAAGATGCCCGCACCCACACATACCCCGAGGACCTCAAAAGGAAGCAGTCAAGTCTACGGGGACACACACGTCCTTTCAGAAACGGACTGGGACCAAAAGTGCACCCGCTTCACTCACACTGACCTGCAATTTGAGGGGCCCATACTTCCTCTTCTTCATAAGGATATCCGCTTGGGCTGCAAGGACCCCACATATTCTGAGTTACCCTCTCATTCTTGTGGGCGGCTCGGGCCGGGGTTCTCGGGTGAGAAGACGGAAGAACTCTGCCCCGTCACGTGGGCCGCCGAGGTGTTCGGTGTCCCTCTCTCAGTTCGATTGCAGGGTGGAGGGACGAGATCCAATGACAGGCTAGGGGTGTTCAGGCACCGTAACGCCAGTCCAGGTATGGATGACAGCAGTGCAGTCTGATCCTCGAACTTCACCCCGAACTTCCCAGGCGCCCTCAGTGCAGCGGGAGACTGAGATCGTGAGAAGTACAGCCCGCACGTAAGACCAGGACAGCCGAGCGCTTCGGGGCCGCTAACTCCACCCCGCCGCGTGTAGCACCGCGGTTTCCCCCGCGTCAGCACAGTCGGAGCTGAAGCAGACGTGGCTGACCGTCTTTGTGGATTCTGGTGAACTGGGTCAGAGGTGTGAGCCACAGCACACCCGCGTGGGAGAGCCATTCACCGTGACCTAACTGCAGGGGTGCCCAGCCCGAGGCCCGGAGGCCGCCTGCGGCCCAGGATGGCGACGAATGCGGCCCAACAAAAAATCATAAATTTACTTAGGACACCATGAGGTTTTGTTTGTTTGTTTTCATTAGTGTTTGTGTATTTGCTGTGCGGTCCAAGACGACTCTTCTTCTTCCGATGTGGCCCAGAGACACCAAAAGGTTGGACACCCCTGATAAAGCTTCATGTATAATATTATTAAACTGTCTTACCCAAACTGGGGGTAAATTACACACTGTCACCTCAACCTCAGGCTGCCGACAGAAGCCTATCGCCAGAGGAGGGCTGATGGTGTCACTAAAGCTTTCGCTAATGAGCAAAGGACCAGCCTGGCCTCTGAGTTAGAGATGCCCCCTGGCTGTGGCAGGGAAGTGTGAAGGGCCACGCTAGCTGGGTTCCACTCCCTGCTCTGCCACTTGCGAGCCATGGCACGCTCCTCGGCACGTTTCTCCGTGCGTGGAACAGTGCTGATAATACCGGGTGGCGGCCCTTAGTTGTAACACTCAACACCAGGCCGAAGGGAGCCTCCCTGCCTGTTGCTCTCTCGGAAACATGGGGAGGGACTCTCAGCCTCAGCACCGCGGGCCTTTTAGACTCCATAGCCTCTCCGACACCGAACCACTGCAAGGCACCATGGCAGCTGCGCCATCCGAAAATGGATTGCCGAACGCCTCTGGGGCAAGGGCAGGGGCCGGAGCCCCCGTCTGGGAACCGCTGTGCTGGGTCAGTCAGTCAGTAGCTGCCCCTAAGGACACACCGTTTCCGTCATACCACTCTTGCCTCAAGGTCCCGTCCACGGCGTCCACTATGTAACTGAATGATACACGTGCGAGAAGCGGCCTTAAGATTATCGCCTCCCTGACCGTTCACGAAGCTCTGTGAAGACGGACAACGCCTGTGACGTTTACCCGAGTGCTCTCAGCACCTGGCGCACCACAGGCAGTGGGTGAATGAATGAATGACGAGTGGATGTGTGCACCCTCGAGCTTTTCATTGGGTTGAACGCTTCTGAGGAGCAGTTCAGTTTTGTCAATCTTTGACTCCGCCCAGCGCGCAAAGGAGATAAACACTGACCACACTCACGAGTGACGAGGACACAGGGATGCTGGAAATGACTGATCTGGCTCCTGCACACTGGGGAAGGAAGGAGCACCCTCCCCGCAGACTTCAGGGCACAGAGCTGAGGACTGAACCCCAGATCATCCCCGGGGAGCAGCCAGCGCCACGGGCTCAGCTGGAGGAGGGGGTCCAAATAGGTCAGTGAACCAGGAGACCGGCAGGAAACCCTGGGGGAGGGGCTGAGCCGGTGGGGGCCCCAGCACAGCAAGTAACAGACTCCCCGAACACGCAGTGGTCTGGAAAACCCCACGAGCAGGCAGGAGGACCGTGGGCTGGACTTGGACGGGGCTCAGACAATTGGCGACACGGTCTTTGTTTGTGCTAACCCTGCCAGCTTTGGGTTCGTTACGGTTTTAATCACTATACTCTCTCTTCATCCGGGTCAGTGATAACCACGCAGCACAAAGCTTTTGCTTAGAAACCGTGATTATTTCCCCACCGGCCCATTAAATTAAGCAATGTAATGATGTAGAGAACAACTTACATATGCTAAAAAATAACACGGGAATCACACAGTTCAGCAAACAGAATTTTCAAGGGAACATCATTTCAACTATTTCCATATGAGTCAAAAAAAATGATGCAACTCGAGCGGGGGATTGGGTGATGTTTCTGAAGTGCACAGATGCGGGCTCCTAAATCCCCAGCTGTTTGCTACTGAGCTCTGAGCCGGTAAACAAACACACAGCAAACACACAACCCTCTCGAAGTCGGCGCCTCCACGTACCGTTTCCTTCACCGCCCAAGTTAACCATTCACTCGGTTTCGATTCAGCTACACTTTACATTCTTTTTGGCTCTGTGCCTTTTATTTCGCACAGGTACGTAGACTATGGCGAGAATATACAAAGCTTATAGCCCATGTCAGAATGTCTGCTAGGGTCATGTGTTAGGAAAAGCTCTGTACTTCCCGTAAGGAAACAGGGGGGCTTTGGGGGGCGAGGAGGAAAGGGGGAGGGGATAACTAATAACGTACCACGTGGCCCTTCCCACTTGCACCAGGAGTCCTAGACCGAACCTGAAACTCAGCTGAAGCGGTTCATTTGTGTCCCGCTGTTATGCCTGGACGTGACTTTCTATTCTAGCTTTCCTTTCTCTGGGCCCTATTTTTTTAATTTTTTCTTTGTATTTCCTCATTGTATGGCATGTGCTTATTATCAGTCCTTCAAATGTTTTGCGAAAAGAAGTAAGGTATGAAAAAATGAAGTAAAACAGATGATTTAAATCTTTATGTTATGTAAATGACCTTAAGAGAGGCAGGATGGGCCTTAGTAATTAGTCATATAGTATAATGCTGAAGATATACACAACAGAGAAAGCTCATGCTAACATTAGCTGGGTTTTTGTTTTGTTTTTAGTTTGGAGGCATTTTTTAAGAGTTTATTTATTTAGTTTTAGAGAGAGGGGAAGGGAAGGAGAGAGAGAGAGAAACATCAATGGTTGCCTCTCACATGTCCCCTGCTGGGGACCTGGCCTACAACCCAGGCATGTGCCCTGACTGGGAATCGAACTGTGAGCCTTTGGTTCGCAGGCCTGTGCTCAACCCACTGAGCTACACCAGCCAGGGCTGGAGGCATTTTTTAAAAAACATTTTTAGTACTTCTGATAAAAACGCAGAACCTCCTTGGAGGGTTAACACCCTAAGGCTTTGTGAGTTGGCAGCTTCCTGAGGACTGGATGACAGGTATGTGGGATCACACCCAGGAGAGGATCCTGACGAGATACAGAAAGAACAGGTGAGACAGCGTCAAGGATCAGCCTCACCCCTCATTCTAGCACAGTGCAGCTACAGCCACCGGGGTCAGCCAGGGGCTGTTCTGGTTCCCTTGTGCTGCCGGGACATCAGCCATGGTGACTGCCCCGCCCACAGCCCCCCCTACAAGCAACGACCCCGCCCCCTCCCGCCTCAGAAGACAGCCAACCCCCACCAAACCCATCCTAGCCTCCGATAAATATGAACAATTTGCCACTTAGCCTAACTCGTCAGCAGATCACGAAACACAGGAGGAGTCATTTCCCACATCCTATCACTTCAAGATTTCCCCCTCGTTAGAGGAGAACAGGCGTATCCAAGTCCAGCAGAAGTCTCTACTCTTTCATTTTGGGGGTAGGTGACATACACACCGGGCACGGCTCAGAATTCAGGACACAGCGGAGAGCTGCTGGAGCGCCAGCTGGACCGGGCAGTCGCCGGGGTGTGGAAGCCACGTGCGAGCTTCCTCGGCAGCGGGGCCTGGGGAGACTGGGGAGGAGCCCGGAGACAGTGACCAGGCACAGCGACCAGGGCGCAGGCTGGGCCTGGGCATGCAAGGAAGGGGCTAATTGGTTGGACTTTTATGACAGTGTCTGGTCCCATAGCCCACTCACGCTTCAGTGAACTGACTTCCCCCCACCCCCGCCCCAGCCCCGTGAATCCCCTAAGCCCAGAGAGTCTGAGCTGTGGCCTGTCCCTAGCACAGCATCCAGCCACGTTGTGGGTACTTAATGCATGTTTGTCATTACAAATTTAAAAAGAAACGGGGAAGATGAACTTGGGTGAGCAGTAGACATAGGGCAATTAGTTTTATTCCAATTGAATTTGAAGTGAAATAGTCAGATGAGAACATGGAGCCGAGGGCTGAAAAGCTGAGGCTTGCTCCTTCGGAAAGAAGGCAGCATTGGACATGGACGTGAGTCGCTCACGGACGTCATCGTCAAGGACCTTATGCCGCCTCCCGTTTACATGGGGTAAAGACGGCCACGACGGGCCGAGGTCCTATGGGAGACTCCAGGACGAGGTCAGAGCCAGCGAAACCCCAGTCCTCTGACTCCCGGTTGGGCGTGACCAGGATTCTCAGGCCGTCTGCTTCTCGTCCAACAAACACATCAGAAAATAAGCCAAGACGGCACAGGGCAGGCCTCACTGTCTCTCTGGGCTTGGTCTTCCTGCTCTTCTCCCTCAACTTCACCCTGCTTTCCTTTTATCATGTTCCTTGTTCCCTCTTCGCTTATCTGAGCATCAGACCTTCTCCTCGGCTCAGGGACTTTCCGCAGTGAGCACGCCCAGGCCACAGCCTGAGGTGCAGTCTCCTTCCAAGGAGCAGCTCTGGCTTCTGACAGCCTCTTGGGCCAGGGCTGGGGGGACTCGGTGGCACCAAGGACAAGCCAGGCTTCCTCTCCGCTGCTCTGCGGTCTTTCCGGGTCCCACTTACCCCACGGCGATCGGAGTCTCCTGTGGCCTGGGTGCCACGGGGGTCCTGCCCAGTGAGCTCTGCTTCCGTTCTGGGCTGCCGAGTTTTGATTGGATGCCACTACAGTTTTCACCTTATTGGGGGCTGGCTAGTGCTGTATTCTTACAAACGTCCTTGAGGTTGGTTCTGGGCCTCAGTGAAGTTAGTGGGAGCTAGTTTAGCCTTTTTAGATGTCTTCTAAGTTTGTTAGGTGGGACCAATTCAGCATTTATTCTAGGACTAATTCTTCCCCTCTTCTGGAATGACGATTCTGTGTGCTCTCAACAATGTCCTGTGAACAATGAGGTTTTCTAATATGGCGGGGAGGGGGGCCAGGGGTCGGGGTGCAGTGGACAGGTGCGCTTCGTAGCTCCGTGTGAGCACCAACCACTGTTTCCTCTTGTCCTCTTAGGTGACTCTGTCACAGCCTCAGGAAGTTCCTTCATGTGCAGACACTCTCAGTGCCTTGTGGAATACCGGAGGGGAACCCTCTGGAAGTCTCTGGAGGTCTCTCGCTCCCCTCCAGGACTCTGTCACACAAAAGCCGACCATCCCGGTCCCGTTGGGCTCTCCGTCAGCATCCTCAACTCCAGAGCTCACCAGGCCTCCCTGGTCGCCCCTCCCAGTGCCTTGGCCCGGAAGCTTCCTGCTGACAGTCAGCTGGGGGCGCCCCAGAGCTCCCCAGAGCTCCCCGTGCCTGGTTCCCATCTCTCGGAGGACACGCCCCTTTACCACCTGATGTTTAATCTGATTTTCCCATATACTTTGTTCACTTTTTAAGTTGTCTCAGGCAGAAGGGTAAACCTAGTTCCTCTATCCTGGCTGGAAACGGAAACCCGACACATGGTGTTTATCATCATTTTGTGTAAATACCATCAAATAAAAAATAGTTACAAAACTCCTTATATATATCTTATATAGATGTAATTTTTAAATTTTAATACAGAATTTAGAGCTTGATATAGACAGCCATTCCAATGCAAGATCATAAAGCTTTTTTCAACTTGGTAGCCACACTGAAAAGGCTACAGAAATGTTTGCACCAAGAGCCCTTCTGAGAGGTCACGTCCACTTTACCTGGATGGCTGATCACGGGGACAGGCAGGAAGTGGGGCTGTGACGAGCTGAAAGAGACAGGTGGGGAAACTCTAGGGGAATGACAGGGACCTTCTGGGGAAAAGCTGAGGGGGAAGAAGAGAGTGTGGCAGAGACTCTGCTGACGACAAAGGAGGTGAGGAGGAAGGAGAGAGAAACCCAAGAGGAAGACTCCGAATATCACTGTGACAGAAAGACCAAAAGTCAGGAGACAGGGGAAAGACAGATCAGTGTGGACCTTTGTGCGTGACCCAGGAGCGACAGAGAAAATTGCATGCCTACGGCTGGAAAAGAGAAGATACACCAGCCAAATCGATGAGGCAATATAGGCGCACCGTTTGCCAACAGCCAGCATGGGGACGTGGGTCCCAGTGAGGTGGAATCAAGGCCTCTCAGAGGGGCCAAGGCCAGTTTAGCATCGGACTGGCCTGTGCGGGTCACCCGGACCCCTCACACAACGAGGACACAGCAGGACAGCTGTAAGGACCCTTCCCGGTGCTCCCTTTCTGCTGCAGACTTCAGCTCATGTTCAAGGCCTTGCCTCTGGGGCTCTGCATGGCTTCTGGTTCCCTGAGTGCTCTCTCGATCGGACCCGTAACTTGTCTGTGACCCCTGACTCCCACGAGCTCTTCCCCACCCTGTGGCTGGAGCAGCCCTTCTCTTTCCCTTGTGGTTCATTTCGGGCCCTGTCACGGGCTTCCTAGAGCCTGGTGAGCTCACCCCGCGTGTCCTTGCTTCGGCGATGCTCCGTGCCCCCTCTCGAGGCCAGGGGGAGCCCTCTGGGGAACAGGACGGCCCACCTGCGGGAGAGGGGGAAGGGCCACCAGTGTAAGCAAGCCCCCCAGAGTGAGGTCCTTACAGAGACCTCGGTGCGTACCTGTGTAGTACTTTAAACCTGCACGTCCGTTTGGCAAGAACACACAACTGGGACATTCAGTCACTGTGCAAAGCCAACTGACAGATGAGACGTGCCCTTGAGAAAAGAAGTCTCAGCGGCAAGTGTTTGCGCCTCGGAATCCCCGCTGGGCAACCAGGGTCCGCTGTCTCCCTAAACCCCAACTCTGTGTGCTGGAGGGGACAAGGTGGGGGGCCACAAGGCGGGAGAAAGTGGGGAAGGGCAGGGTGCCAGGCCCTCGGTGTCTGGGAGGGACGCCTTCCCTTTCCCCTTTGTGTCTCCGGTGGGGACAGTGCGGGGAACCTGAGCCGAGGCAGGAGCGAAGCCATGCCCTATTTCGGCTCCACGGCTCCTTGGGAATTCGACGTCACCCGCTCTTCACACAAACCCCTTCGGAGCCGCTGGCACCGGCGTCAGTGTGATGCAACTCGGGCTTCTCATCAATGGAGCCTTTTCCCGAGACAGACAGTCCACTGAGGACACTTGCGGCGTTTCTCTGATAAGGCAGCATGCCGAGGGAGGGGGGCCGGGGCGAAGGCGGCCTCTCGGTCAGGAGGCCCTCCGGCTTCCCTGCGTGGCTCATTTCTCCCGCACCCCTCACTGCGGCACTCAGCTGAGAAATATACTGGTTACCAAAAAATGTTCTGCCCAAGCCAGCAGAATTATTTTCATGACGTCTTCTTTCTCTCAAAATTGTGATTTTGTGTTTTCGGCAAGGACCTGAATATTTCCACTTAGGTTATCATAGAGATTGGATCCTGGTGGAATATACAAAGAATTTTGGAGCCGGAAAGAATACCGGAGATTCCGGTCCTCTTTATTGTATACAAGAACCGAGGTCTAGAATGGTTAAGTTGTCTCAACTCAAGTCATACTTCCGTAAGAGATCAACAATACCGTTCCCCTGAAAAACCCCGGGCTCCAAGGGTTCAGTTAAGTCACCCAGAGTCGACAACCGGAAGGTCGTGAAGCCGGCATTCAAGCTCACATCTATTTCTCTCTGCCGGCTTCGGAGGCAGCCGGTGATGTGCTCCCCGGTGACGCGCTCGGAAAGGACCATCAGATAGCGGCGGCATTGTCGCAGCCTTTCTCATGCTGATAGGACCCTCCGCACTCCTAGGCTGGTAACGTGAGTGCGGTGACGCGCTCCACTTTGAATCAATGCTAAGCAGAGGCAAAAAGGATTTGGGCTTGTCTTTCTACTTGAGTTTCTGGAATCTGATCCTATTGACAACAGAACAACAACCCGACCTGCACCTGCTTCTTCCCAAGTTGTATGTGAATTCATCCAGCTTTCTCCCAGCCTTGGGGCCTCCTGTAAGCCAGGGTTCCTTAAAAGGTGTCATATGGACAATCTAAACCAGTCACTTGCTTGGCGGGGGGCAGGGGGTCCTTTTAAAAACATGCTGATTCCTGGGTCATAATTCCGAGGGGCAGGGGGTGGGAGTCTGCGTCTTTCTAAGGCTCCCTGCAGAAGCTTCTATGTGCTAGCGCCGGGGACTCGCCGAGATCACGGAGAAACAGCACTGCCTGAGACAGAGGCTGTGCCAGCCTGAACATAGCAGAACTGGAATTGTGATTCGAGTCCAGCGACCTCCGAGCAGCCCTTTCCCAGTCAGGACACAGCTCTTCCAGGAGTGCCGCTTTAAAGCCGTCTGCAGTCCCCTTTGGAACTTACGTTACCAAATGAGTCTAGCTGCGTAATTTGGAGAATTGGGAAAAACGAAAAGAGACAGCAACATGTATAGGGGTGGGCGAAAGTAGGGTTACAGCTGAAAGTATGTGAAATAGTTTATTCTCGTATTGTTATGTATTAATTATTGTATTATGTATTTGTATTGTCTTATTGTTATTTTGTATCCTTATTTATAGTTTATGTTTTAGGCAATGAGGGCTGGTAATTTAACCTGCTTTTGCCCACCCCCGTATACATATTACCCAAATCCCCATTAGCAGCTACTTTTAACATTTTTGGTATACTACTTTCCTACCTCTCCTTACTTCCTTCCTTCCTCCCTCCCTCCCTCCCTTCCTTCCTTCTCTCCTCCCTTCCTCCCTCCCCTCCCTCCAGGATGACTTAGGAATGAGCCTCTGGGGCTGGAGCAATCAACCAAATCTGCACTGGCTGGAGGACAGTCTGTCCCTCGGCAGTGCATTGTGGGCGGAGACAGCAAACCCCTATCCTGAGTAAGTACTTTCCAGGGAAGATAAATTTTGCCACCCACCCCCCCAAGGGCATCACCCACCACAAGGGAGTTTGTTTTCTGGTCTTTCTCGAGGGAAGGAGCTGTGTGGGCGACTCAGCAATGAGGTGCGCAGACCAGCCTTGGGAGGGCGGTCCTGTAGTGTTGAAACCCAGCATTGTAGTAACCTTTACCCCCCACTGCGGCCACCAGGCCCCACCCAGCTGTCTGCAGGAAGAGTGACTGACGTGCTGCACCCGGTCATTCTGTCTCCTCCACGTGGGTGCCCTCTGTGAACAGTCACGAGGGACACCGAGGTTTTCCACACCCTGCGCTTATCCCGAAAGTTTCATCCACAACCCTCTTCCGCCGTCCTTGGTCACCACTGTTCACCAATCTGCCAAGCCTTTTCGTTCTGAGTCCATGTCATTTCAGACGAGCTGAATCAGTATATTCACACTCTGGCCATCTCTTGGTCCGGACAGAGTGCACGACCAAATGCACTGCTCCAGTTCTGCCTGCGGGGAGGCTTTTCCGTCCCCACTGCCCCCCCCCGCCCCCCACCGAGGGAGTGGGGTTGGACTGCAGCGTCTGCCTCCAGGTGAGGCCAATACAGGGCGCAGAGCCACCTGCAGAGGAGGCCTGAGCTCTTCCTGCCCAGGAAACCATGACGGGGACTCCCCCGAGGGGCCGCAAGGTGGGGGCGGCAGCGATTAGCAGGGGTAGGTGCTGCAGGAGACCGAGCCACCCCCTTCAACATCTCGTATCTTTGGGGACTCCCTGCGCCTAATCTCACTGATGCCACTTCCACGCAATGCTGGCTTACTGGTGCCTTCCCGCAGCCGGCAACCTGGGGGTCAGAGAGCACTCGACTGGTCATGGGGAGCTCAGGTCCAGTGAGCTCTAGATGTCCCGGGGACAAGGTCGGTCTCCACCAGGGCCCAGCAGCCAAACAAGAGCTGCTTCTGCAAAGGACAGGCACCTACTGCAAAACCCTGATGTCTGTTTCTACGTGTGTGATCATTGTAGGGAGACCGGATACCGGCCCCCAGTGATCCCCACCTCCGGCTGTCCACGCCCTTGAATAATCCCCTTCCCTTGGGTAGGAGCTGGACCACTTGCTTCTGATTAACAGAATATGGCCAAAATGATGGGATATCACTTCTGAGATTAGGCTATAAAAAGACCATGGCTTCCATTTGGGGGTGCTCTCTGTCTGCTTACTCGCACGGAGGAAACCAAAGCTAGTTGCATGCTATGAGAAGCCCTTAGACCACAGGTGGCAAACACAAGGCCCGTGGGTCGGCCCTCCACCTGGTTTTATCCGGCCGGCACCTTGCTTCTACCCAGTGGCAGCGCTGAGCTCCTTGCCCCTCGTTAAGGAGTAGTTACATGTATACAGTCTTAAAATTACATTAGGCCCTTTGAAGGCAACGGTGAGGCTGATGTGGCCGCCAGTGAAAACGAGTTTGACACCCCTGCGTGGGAAAGCCCCCAGTTTATCAGCCTGGGAGGGACGGAAGCCTGCCAACAACCAAAATCGAAATTGGAGGCGGAGCCTTCAACCCCCTTCACGTGGGGAGGTGACTGTGGCCCCGCCCAGTCCTTGGCAGGACTGCAGTCTCCTGGGATCTGCAGCCAGAACCACCCAGCTAAGCTGGTCCCGTATTCCTGACCAACAGAAGGTGTTTAATGATACATGTTTGCTGTCTTGAGCTGCTGCAGTTTAAAGCCATCTGTTACGCAGCAGCAGATCACAAAACGACTCTCGGCGGACTCACAGCTTTCCACCCAAGGCTGCTTCTGCTCAAGGCACCCACTTCTCAACTGAAGAAGTGACCCAGTGAGTTCGCGCCCACGCTTTACTGGTCTCGCCAGGTATGCCATCCCTCGGGAGCCCGGAGCTGACAAACAGCCTCCTGAAGATGCGGTGACAGCGCCTTTGGGGAACAACATGCTGAAAAGTTAGGGCGCGGTTGTTTTATGGGATGCGGGCGATTCTCGAGACCAGAGACTACGGGGGCCCTCCCCTTCCGCAGCCAGAATACACCGGTCAGGGCAGAGGTGGGGGCAGCTCCTCCACCATCGCAGTTCATTACCACCCCCCACATTCTGTTTCCCATCCCTGCAACTTCGAGCTCATTCCCTGAGGGAGCAGGCTTCCACTGGAGGTCGCAGCGAAGTCTCCCATAATGGAAGACAAGGCTGGCACTGGCCACACTGAGTCCTCGTGCCCTTGAAGTGATGAGCAGGGGTCATTGTTTCTGTTTCTGCCGGGGCAATTGCTCCCGATGACGAGGGCTAGCTGAGTGGTTCAGCAACAGCGGCACAGGGAGGGCTGTGTGCAGAGCCCTAGGCGTTCCGAGGTGGCCTCCGTGTACTCTCAAACCAAGAGGTAAAAGTGAAGGCAGAACCACAGCCGCACAGTGAAGACAGCCCACGAAGATGGGGGCCCCGTGGGAGTGAGCCCTGGGAGGGTAAAGGGCACAGAGCAGGGAGGGGCCAGAGCACGCAGGAGCGGGGCAGCTGGGCAAACTGCTTCCTCGTGTTACATGCACATCGGTGTTTATGTAGGTATCCCCGCCCCCGCCCCTCACCCCTCTTTATTGTATGAAAGGATTGTTCGAGAATCACTTTACAATTTAGTCCACATGCTACAGAGTGCTCAGCGGGGACTGAGCGAGAGAGACAGGGACATCACCCAGAGATGGTAATGGTGACCGCTGGGACTTGGGGCCTGTCTTGTGAGGAAGAGGGTGCCAATGTCTTTGTCTGTGAAAAGCACGGCTGTGTTTCATCAGGCCAGAGCACAAAGGTGGGAGTTACCGTCGTGGTTAGAAACACGTACCGAATGCTGGAGGGCCGGCAGCGTCCACTCCACGGGGTGCCCACCGTCTCAGCTCCGAGCACCCCTTTCCAAACCCTGGTCCGTGAAGTCCGGGCATGTAAACTGCGATTTCCAGACTCCTGTGGCTTGGGCTCAGGCTCCGTCAGGGGAGGCCCTGGGGGAGCCTGGAAAGAGGAAGGAGAGAGGGCTCTTCCTGCCCCCAGTTCCCACTGGGGCTGCTCCGGGGCGGTGGTGTCCTCACTAGGCCCTGCCGCACATCCCGCTCTGCCTCCCCCGCCCCCCACAGTAGGAGAGTGAACCCCACTGTGCTCACCGGCCGGGCCTCGATGCTGGAAACATCCAGGTACCTGCCAGGCTGCATCCGCGCCCTTAGGAGCCCGAGTCAGCTGCGCTGGCCCTGTGGTCTGCTCACCAGGTAAAGACCCTTGTTGAGGGGCTGGCCCGTGTGTCCCCGAGAAGCCCTCCTGCAAACTCCGATTCCGGTGACGTCACTTGCATGTCGGGGTTCTCCAGAGAAACAGGACCCATAGGACATACACACGTACATTGAGGAGCCCAATGTCTATACCGAGAGAGATTGATCTGTTGCAGTTATCACTTCCTGTGACTGCAGGGCTGAGAAGTCCACGACCTGCCCTCTGCAGGCTGGGCCCCGGGGAGGCCAGCAGTGTCGTTAGCAGGCCTGAGCCTGACAGCCGATGGTGTAGGTTCCAGTCGGGGTCCCAGGGCTTGGCAGGCAGGGGCACAGAGGGCCAGGGGAAGACGGGGGGCCCGGGCCAGCAGCCGGGCAGAAGGGGCACCCAGCCTTCCTCCCGTTGGCTCTGCCCAGACCCTCCGCGGACCGGGGGAGGCCCACGTCCCTGGGGAGGCCGGCTGCTGGACTCGGTCTGCCAGCTCGAAGGCTCCCCTCTTCCCAAACACCCTCAGGGGTCACGGAGAAGGGCCGTCCAACCAGGTGTTTGGGCCGCAAGATGTTTCATCGTACATTTCAGCAGCTACAGCACAGGATCCCCTTTCAACGCCATGAACGCAAGAGGACCTCATGGGCATTGCAGGTCAGTTCTGCCACTGCAATACGGCGAGTCTCACAGATTGTCGGTTTTCCCAGTGCACATGAAAGTTATGTTCGACTATAGTCTGTCAAGCACACAATAACATTATGTCTAAAAGTGTGTCTGCCTTAATTTGAAAGTACTCCCTTGCTAAAAAGTGCTAACATTCATTCGAGCCTTCAGCGAGTCCTACTGTTTCTGCTGGTGGAGGGTCTCACCTTCAATTAGTGAAACAAACTGATGAAAATGTTTCTCCTAACAGCCAGAAAAATAAGCTTTATTTGAAGATGTGACGTTGATCTGTGGAGAGGAAACACGCGAGCTTTCGCCTCCTGCCTAAATCATGCCCCTACGTGAGACGCAGGCTTCTGCCCGGTCCAGCGGGAGACTAACGTTTCAAATCGTCCCTTTATCGGCTGCCTTGGAGGCTCCATTCTTCTTCAGGGGAACGGACGCTTCTGAAAATAAAACGGGTGAAAACTGAACTTCTCTTCGGTAAAGAGGAAGTGTGGGGACGGTAAAAGAGAAGTTCAAAAGGAGGACAGCCCGCTCCCTGCTGGCACTGCGGGCAGCTCGGCGTGGGGAGGAAGTGCCTGTTTGGGGAGGGAACGTCGGGAACGCGTTCTCTATGTGCATCTGCGGACTGCGAATTCCTGGGGAGGCTGCAGGAGACCAGGAGGCAAAGACCCCTGTTTGAAGGCCTCTCGGGGCAAGGGAGACTCTCAAAGGCAGGCAGTGTTGAACCAACAGTTAGATGGTTTTAAATAAGAGAAGAAACACATTGACATAAAATTTTAGATATAGAAGTACAAATAGAATTTTGCTTAGAGAAAAGAGAAGTTCGAATCATTTCTGGGACTTCCAAGTTCTTCACCGCAGTCCCACCGTCCCTTTTATCTAAAGTGAGACTGAATGAGAGGGACACTCCCGGCCCAGATCAACCGTGAACTCCTCCTGTTCGCTGCTGACCTGGACTCTCTCACTCCCAACTCCCCAACCTCCGCATCCGAGTGACCACTTCCGCATGGGCAGAGATTTCATATCTCATTTGTTAGAAACGGAGCATGTAAAATTTGTCTATAGTGTGAAAATGTAAGCAGCAATGATACTGTCACCCTCATCTTCAAAGCAAATGGAGCCCAACTGTCCCAGGCCACAGAAATCATGGGCCAGCATCTCGGTCACGTGCACGGAGCAATCTTTTTCATTCTGCTGCCCCACATGGACTCGCCCGGCACTTTCTGAGTGTACAGGACCCCACGCTCTGGATCTAAGTCTTGGGCTGCTTCAGTCGTCACGGCGTGACGTGGCAGACAGCCAAGTGTTAACGAACCCTCAGATCCTAAGCTCAGCCCTTTTCGCTCACACACCAATCCAGTTTGGTGGGGGTCACAACCTCACTGCCCCAGGGCGGGAAGTAATCTCAGGGTGGAAGGGCCAGGGGCGAGATGGCACAGGCCAGGGAAGGTACACTCTGCTCTAAAGGCGCTGGGTGATTTCACAGCACAGGCCAAACGGGAGAGACACAGCCGGGGCTGACACTTTGCAATTCTCCTGGTGTGGCTTTCCCAAAATAGTCCCCGGATTTGAAATCAGTATTACCTAGGGCCCAATGAGAAGGAAGGAGCGTGGAGTCACAAGGAGAAAATGCTCACTAAGTCACGGACACTGTGAGGACGCGGTGCAGGAAGTCGCCTGGTTAACCTTCACCTGAGACTTCAGCGCAGTGATCCGAACGGCACACACACCGCAGTTGACGCGCCATTCCGGGCTTTATTGCATAAAAAAGAAAAGCACACTTTGGAGGGGAAAGAACGTTTTATACCAACACTTTCACGCTGAGATGAGCTGTCCGCAGACACGTCCGCCGACTCGTCCACATCCTGTCCACCACGTCCTGGGAGACATTCGAAGGGAGACGAACCCAGTGGGCGTCCTCAGCAGATCGAGAACACTCGGGCTCCGCCTCCCAGCTGAAGGCGGGTGTGTGAATAAGCCGCTTCTTGCTCGTCATTTTGCAGTGTTCACTGAAATGCGTTAGTGTCGTGGTTCGCCGAGGTGTCGTTTAAAAGGCACACACCCTACAGATTTGGATTCGTCATCCCGATTCCTTGGCACTCGATAATATAGGCGTCTTTAGAAGCATCTTCTTCATCTTCTGATTTCTTCACAGTAAATTTAGCCTGAAACCAGAAGAGTATTTAGTATATAACATAGTAGGAATAAGCGCACACTTCCAGCTAACATGAGCAGGTGGTTAATATCAAACTCCTTTTACTGCGGAAGCTGGAGGAGAAAGATCAAATGCGTCATGGGAAATTCAGCAGCCCGGATATAACATACTTTGTTCCAGAACCAGGGTTCTTATCCAGAGGCATACCAGCCGGTGGAGTGTGCTGAAAACAAGCAGCCTGGGCCCACTCCATGCCCCCCCAAATCAGAGCCCCCGGGGGTGCAGCGTAAGCAAATAATGGATTTTTACCTCTCGATTGTTAACGACAATGCCCCCCACTACCTACTTTCTAAAGTTTTCTAAAACATGGTGGTGCCGAAGCATGTATGCTTCTTTTTATCTTGTCAAGTATCAAGTTCACTAGTGCACATTACTTTTATAATTTTTAAAAATGCTTAAGGTCAGCACCTTTCTTCATGAAATTGAGTTATACATTTTATCTTACAAAATTACATTATAAAGACTATAGTAAAATGGAAATATGCTACATGTTACTGGAAAAGGCAAGAAATGAAGCTGTGTGCATTAACTGTAAAAAATGCAGAGAAACAGTTTTAAGAGAAGAGAAAGATATTTAAACGTCAGCAGTGGTTTTACTAGCAAGGAGAATTATGGGCAAGTATTTTTCTCTACTTTCTAAATTTTCTATAAAGAAATCATTGATTTCAGATGAAGTTAAGAGGACTGGTAAATGTTAAAATATCAGCAAATATTCTATTCTACCAATAAAATGACAAGAAAGTAAAATACTGTATTTTGCCATGTGTAGTGCATACTTTTTTCCCCAAATTTTTGAGGGGAAAATAAGGATGTGCATCATTCATGGGTAGGGCCTGAAATACCTTGAATCTGTTCTTGTGTTTTGTAATTATTTGTTACATAAAATTTCTTATACCATGATATGTTCAAAAATAAATGTTAAAATTCCTTTATAATACAAAAAAACAAGTATCTAAATATAAGTAAATAGAAAGTTGAATTAAATAACTAAAATGAAAGACTGTTTTCCTGAAAGTTTGGGCCAAAAGCACGGGTGAGCGTTATACTCAGGAGTGCAGTATACACGGCAAAATACAGTGCTTAGAATTTTATACAAATATTTAAGTTTACAGCCAAGGACAAATGTCTTACAATTTGATTCGCTGGTTCCCATGGAAACATCTTTGCTTCCTGGGCAGGGCAGCACCACGGGTGGGCCTTTTTTTTATTTTATTTTATTTTATTTTAGATTATTCAGTACAGTTTCAATCTTTTACTCCCATTCCAGCCCACCCACCCATCCCTCCCAACCTCCCTTCCATTTCCAAGCCCCGTAGTTTTGTCCATGTGTCCTCTATATTTGTTCCTGTAAACCCTTCCCTTCTCCCCTGAAATTCCCTCCCCTCTCCCCTCTGGTCACTGACATCCCGTC
>CM052551.1:2703576-2742163 GCA_028533065.1 Trachops cirrhosus | reverse complement strand
TAGATTATTCAGTACAGTTTCAATCTTTTACTCCCATTCCAGCCCACCCACCCATCCCTCCCAACCTCCCTTCCATTTCCAAGCCCCGTAGTTTTGTCCATGTGTCCTCTATATTTGTTCCTGTAAACCCTTCCCTTCTCCCCTGAAATTCCCTCCCCTCTCCCCTCTGGTCACTGACATCCCGTCCTCCATTTCAGTGACGGGTGGGCTTTGACGTGAGTTTTCCTTGGGTTTGCTCAAAGCCCAGCGCCGCCCCCGAAGAGCCGTGAGGTCTTAGCAATTGCTTTCCTCCCTCTGCCTCACCTCACTTGTGTGCGAAATGGGAGTGAGAGCAGGCAGGCGCCTACAGCGGTCAGGACTCGGTGACACGGCCCAGGGGGCTCGGTGTCCGCCACACAGGAGTGTCAATGAGGGACAGCAATTATGACTGCCACCAGGTTTCTGTTTATTCAGACTGGACCCAAAACTGGCTACGATGAAAATCAGTTCCTCCTTTTGGATGGAATACTCACCTTTGCCAGCTGTTCAGCAAAATGAATAGCCGTTTTTGTGTGGAGCGTGACTGGTCCTGTTTTTATTCTGGAGACGCCACTGGCTAACGCCATGAAAATGATCAGCTATTGGAAAAAAGGAGAAAGAAGAGACATCTCACAGAGTCACTGAGACTTGGAGTTAAAATTCTATCGCTTTCCATATAAAAACAACTAGGAATCAAAGTAGCTAAAAGAATTTCTATTTCTTTCGGTTTCCAGAAGTCCTAAGAAGATTTCAGAAAATCTGTGTCACCCAAAGGCCGTGGTGCTGCACAGAGATGCTGAACAGTCCTCAATAGAGTTTTTAAAATTAATGTTGAAGAATAAAACAGAGAGTTAACGTTAACATATTCCATCAGACCGACTCCTTGTACAGGCTGGCATATATAAAATGACAAGCTTCTTCCACTCTCTAAAATTACAACCACTTAACAGTGGTATCCATACACTAATACAGAAATATGGTGAGTGTAGAGTAGACCTGGGCAAGAAGGAAGAGACTAGAAATAAGGCAAACTGTCTTAAGAAACTGGCTAAGAAATCTTCAAGAACATATTTGTACATGTAGACCACGGACTTGGGATCAAGGAGAGAAAAGCGCAGCAGAAAGAAAAATCTATCGAGGCAGCGGACCACAAAGAGAGGTCATTTGGAAATATTCCTAGCATTTCTCGATGTGGGTGGATGCGTTAGGGTTGAGAGTGGAGAGTCTGGCAGGCATAACATGTGAGGAGGAGGAAGGACTGGGCTGGGAGTTGTCAGCGTCCAGACGGAGCCCACGAGCCGGGACAGACAACGGAGGGGCTGCACACAGACACAGGGAAGAAGGGTGTGCCTGCGCGAGGGGGGCTCCAACGTTCCGAGGTGGGGATGATGCAAGCGACGACAATGACAAGCTAGCAGAGAGGCCAGAACAGATGGCCAGGGAGACAGAAAGATTAAGTGTACCAGACACCACGGGAAGGAAGCCTTTCTGGAAGGAGGGGTGACCCACTGAAGTACGACACGCCAATCAGTGCACGAAAGTCAACGATTAAAAGGTACATCCAATCCAACTGCCAAAATCCAAATCTAACAGGCTCAGAGGTTTCACCTGGAAGTGCCCTTACCTGGTCTTGCAGATACTCATCCACGGCGCCACCGTGTCTAAGGTTTGCTAAGAGCATCTCGGCAGCTTCGATTCCAACCTTGTCCGCGTTTACACCTACGACAGGCACAGTGCAAAAAAGCTGAGAGGCAAAAACTTGAATTAATATGTCCCTGTTAGCACTGAGTCAACCAATTTTAGGGCTCACCCAACTCACCCAATGCAACTTTTAGGATAAGAGTTTTACATAATCTTCTAAGTACTTAGCATATGCAAATATTATATCTGATCATGAAACAATCAAGCAAACCCAAACTGTGGGAAATCTTATGAGACAATGGCTTGGACTTTTCAAAATGCCAATATCATTAAAGGAAAGAAAGGTGATGAGACTATTCTGTAGTAAAAAAAAAAAAAGACGCTTAAACAGACACAACAACCAAATGCTGGATGTGCTCAAAAACAAAAATCCCACATCGCTTTATCTCAAGAGTATTTTGGAGGCAACTGGCTATGTCTGAAGGCGACAGACACATTCTCTGGGCGCAAAAATGGCGCTGTGACCACGCAGGTGCTGCCTTTGGATGCACGCACTGTGGCCTTCAGTATTCCGGCACCTTCCACTGAAGCGCTTCAGAAACCCCCGCGCCCTGCTGCTCAGCGCCTGCCCTGCTGCATCAGGGAGGGCAGTGTGTGGACGTTCACTGGTCCTTCAGCCTTTCTGTGGGTCTGACATCTTTCAAAGTACGAAGTTAGGGGAAAGACTGAAAATTCCATTGACCCGAAAACAGAATCCGTTAGCCATATCCTCCTCAACTTGCCGCCCATTGCTGGGAAGAGCGGACCCCCTTCATCTGTCTGTACCTCGTTTCCCGAGCGACGACCCAGCCAGCAGACAGCCCGTGGACGTCTCCGCAGTGATGCTGCACAGGAAGAAGGAAGTATTACCACCTTGGCCGTAAATATTCTAAAATCACGTGCAGCTACGACATAGGAGAACAGATCTGGCTAGAACGTTGCAAAAGCAAAGTTGTTCACACAGAGAGCGGCTTGCTGAGCACTGTCCATCTTCATCGAGGCCTTAGTGTCCCTCAGCCCTTCAGGCAGGAAGTCACCCCAGATTCTAATCCACTCGCAGGTTAAGGGGCGGCGCTCCCCGAAGTGCTGTCCCGCGCTAAGGGGTACCATTTCACAACCAGGCCGTACTATAAACTATCCTACGATTACCTTAAAGTGAAAGGTCTTTCTGTAGAGATGTGTGGTTTTGTTTGATAGTTTTTAGATAGTATTATTACATGTAGAGCACGCATTTACTTTAAACCCTTTACCAGAAACTCTAAACAAGAGACTTTAAAATTTAAATATCCACAAAGGATACTTTCATACTTCAAAAGCATCAGTTAAAGCATTTTTCTAGCACTTAAATCAGTAACTCCTAATTGGATTAATATAAGTTATATTTCTTTTCCAAAAGATTGTTGCCACATCTAATATTTGCTTATAAGCTGGAAACATTTGCTTGTAAACTGGAAACATTTCTCCGAGGATCAGCTTCAAAGGCTACCTTCTGATTCCAGTCAAGTTGAAGTTGACTATGTAGACAAAAGGGCTCTTACAACGTAATAAAGGCAAACCCTCCTCGGGAAAAAACTCAGAATAAAATAATCATCTTAATTTATTGTACAATTGTTTTAGGTATAAATGCCCTTTAAAATACAGGGTCTGGCGCTAATAACACCCCTGCTTTATTACAAACTCTTTTATTACAAAATCATGAGCATGTCACTCTGTAACATAACGATATCACACTCGAGCACACCATGGGGCATGTTAGATGAAATGTTCAGATTAAAACTATAAATTATTACACCCCTATTATTACCCTACCAGCCACACTCAAGCAGGCCTTGCCTCTGCTGGGCCCTGTGTATCTTCTTTTTAAACAAAGAAAAGCTACAAATCTTGCATTTAAATACGACAATTATTCCGGGGCTGTCACCCAGCACGCAGGAGAAAGCACAGAGTCGTACATGATTCCACTGCCGTTGCCGAAGGCCTGGTCCCCCGGCTCCTGGACCGGCTGGATGTTCACGTACAGGTCCCGGAACTCCTTCCTGAGGCACCTCACCGCCGCCGCTGCCATGTCCTTCGCCATCTGTTTCGGCAAAACGGAAAAACAGAGTAACGTAAGTTGATGGTTCAGTTGACGACTGTTTTCATGCCTTCAAAGGCAAAATAGCTTTTACATGCACTGTACAAAAACTTGATTTTCATCACTCAAGAGCACAGAATTTTAAGAAAAAAACTTTTAATAAAAAGATTTATTTAAAGATTAAGTTCTTTCAGTAATTTCAAAATGTAGAGGACACAGCACTGATCGAGACACACCCAAGCTTCTAAGAACATCTGGACAACTCACTTTAAATGGCAAAACACCAGCCACAAACGCTCTTCCGTGTATCTTAGTCACGGAGCCGCGGTCAGTTAAATTGATGGGGTTCAGTTGTTTAACTGGTGACATCTGGACAATCACTTCACCACCCCCCTTTGGGTAGTAGCCCCTATAAAAAAGTATAACAAACACTCACATAAGCTGATTGCATGACAAAAATAAAGCTCAATATCTGCCACAAAAGAAACACGTGAATGACATGCAACCATATAACTGAGCTTTGAAATTTCCAAATAACCTTTTGGATCTGTACTGCCCAACACGGTAGCCTCAATCACCAGAGACCATTTACATGAAATAAAATTTGAGACTCAGCTCCCGAGTCGCACTAGCCCCATTTCAAGGGCTCACCGGCCATATGTGGCGAGGGACCGCCATGCTGGACAGATGTGGGGGACAGAAAGGGGACGTTTCCTGCAATGCAGGGCTTTTTCAGAATAAAAGTTCCTTGATGTATGACGTTGTCTGTTTTGCTCCCGCCACATTCCTGTGCCTGAAACAATGCCTGGCACATAGAAGATGCTCAGTCAATACTGTGAGTATTTAAGTAGCTGAACACTAATAAAATCGAACTCCAATTCTTAGCATCACTGATTCCACAGCAGATGCTGTGAATGCTCAGGGGAGTCCAGGGGGGTTCCCCACCCGGGAGGCGGATGGCACCCCACACAACCCACCAGCACACAAGTTGGCTGTACAGAAAACTACATCAGAGGTGCAGGGATGGGCTCGTGGACGAGCCACGCAAGAAATTATGTTTCATTTGGACAAAATAAAGGACTTCCAGTTTTTCGGAGAGCAGGGGAGGAAACACCTGTACAGACATTCGAGTCCGAAGGCACCAGGATGTTTACGGGGTGGCAGGCGACCAGGTAATTGGAATAGGTGGGGGGGTGAGAGGGGACCACGAGACTGCAAAGCACGCAAATGCCACAGCCAGAAGCGTGGCCTAGCTGTGACTGCACTGTGGGGAGAACGCCTTGTACGACCCCTCAGTCCTCGTCCCGAGGTCAGCACACAGTAGGTGTTCAACCGGAGCCGAGCGTCGGGAGCACTAGACCCGAAGGGCCTCAGTGCAGAGCTCCCCTGAAGGTCTTTCTCCCCCAAGAAGGGGACTGTCCCCGGCAGCTGCTTTCTCTCCTCGAACCACAAAGCACAGTTATTTCCTACAGGACATGTGAGGTGAGTGGGCTCCAGAACGGGGCTCTCCATGGTCCCTGTTCCACTGTCCTCCCCACACATGGCCAAGAAATAAGTACCTTACCTCATTTTAATGTCACACGTAAACTTGAAACCAAATTTCTCAACGATGGGCTTGAAAACCTGAAAGATCAGATCATTGTTACCTCAACAACCGACGGTCACTGATTTGACAAGTATATTTATAACACCAAGTGCTCCGCACGGAGCTACTTGTGAGACACTATAAAAAGAGAAATAAAAATGTGGAGGCTAGTTCCAGTTTTCCAATAAAGTGAGTGGCACGCGGCTATAATTAAAGGTTGACTTTATCGGGGCTGGGCAAGTCTGTCTAATGAAAATAAAACTCACAGCTCAACAGACCCCGACGGTCACTTTACCCCAGAGGCCGGTGTTCCCCAGCCCTCCCCAACATGATGCACCCTAAAAAAGTAGGGGGTTCGGTGAACAGGATTCTACTCCACCCTCTCACTGGCCATTGAGAACACTACTCCACTGAACACAGGAATGCTGGTATCTCTTTGAGATCTTAATTTATCATTCTTTTTGGATTCATACCCAGAAGCAGGATTACTAGATCACATGGTGATTCTATGTTTGATGTTTTTGAGGAACCTGCGTACTATTCTCCACAGTGGCCGTGCCCTACTGGGTTCCCACCGACAGTGGACAAGGGCGCCGATTTCCCCGCACCCTCACCAACCCTTGTAAAATTTGGTATTTAACTCTTGTTGGGAGGTTTTTCTTCCCAATCACAATTCCTGTATTTAAAAAGAACTGGTTTCTATAATAAGTAATATACCTCATATAATAATTACACTGGTGTTTTTAAAGAATTCTCCACGAACACATCTAAGCCACAGCCCGGAATCGAGAGAACACATGATCCCACCACGAAGAACCACGCAGGTACGCCCACAAAACCGCCCGGGGTATATTCAAACGGAGACCGCGCCAGCTCGTCTGGGTCTGTCGACAACCTCCACGGCTCTCACCATGGTCGTGTAATCGATCTGCGGGGCCATCTCAGCGTTGGTCCCGCCTCTCAGACGCAGCTGTGATGGGGACGCAGCGAAGAGGACACAGGGCATGGACACCTGCAGCAAGAGGCACACGCTCCTGGGGGGAGGCGGAGCGGGCTTAGCTGTGCGTGCTTCTCGGAGCTACAAGAAAGCGGCGTCTACACACCGCCATGGGCGGAAGCACCGACAACCTCGAAGGCAGGTGCATGCCCCCAAGCTTAACGTTAAAAAACACGTCAGCGACTGATGACAGCCTCAGCCCGAAAGACAGTATTTCATCGTAAATGACACCAGCCCTACATGTAACGGTTATATATCCAGTTTTCCAATGGGAAGAAAAAAAGCCAAGATCAAATCCCAACTAAAAGCAGTGTAATATGATTCATAATTAGCTATAAGTCGAGAACGAAATATACTACAATGCAGAGGCTACTATGACTACAAAGCATGAAAACAGTTGTTTCCAGATATATTAGTTATAATAATAAAAAGCGAGTAAACCAATATGCTATATTATACATGTGAGAAAATTCTCAATATAGTAATAACTACAGTTAATCAACAATTAAGTACCCCAAATGTCTCAAACTCTAAAAGGTGTTTTATCTGCATTTGGAAAGGTGGGAAACTAGAGCCCAGAGAGGTTAAGCCACGTGTCCTGGTGGCGGCAGGACCTGCCCTTGCATCCAGGTCCAACTCCGAAGCCCGGCCCGGAGGGGAAGGAAGCGTCACATACCCCGCCGTCTTCGTATCGGCTGTGTGGGTCCCACCTCTGATCTTCCCCGGCGTGAACGTTATCTCTGTGGAGCCGATTTCTGCCCCGTCCAGTTGCCCGTCACACAGATCTCGAATCATTTCCAGTCCAGATAAATGCTGAGGCCTTCAGGTCATAAAACTGCGTCAGAACGTGGGGGCCCAGGCTGCCTGTCCCCCCTCAGCTGTGACTCAGTTACAAAGGCGCGGTGGCACGAGAACGGCAAGCTCTGACCACCGGAACTGCCGTGAAATCTTCAGTGTCAGAGCTTCCTCGGGGCCTTGTGCACCCGGACGAGCTTCTGGTAGGCGTCACGTTAAGGGATCCTCCCAGATCTTCAGCTACAGACACATTGCTGATGTAAATTAAGTGTGCAAAGAGGAAAAGTGATGCCTAAGTGCCAGCACTCTCACTTGCACTTTCCTGAATAATCTAAGGCACGTGCTCCCCCAAGATTCATATGTTGAAGCCCTGACCGCCAGCATCTCAGAATGTGGCTGAACTTGGAGACAGGCTTTAAAGGAGGAGATTACGTTAAAAGAGGCGGTCAGGGTGATAATCCGTTCCCACTGGTGTCCTTATGTTAGAAAGAGGAGACTGGTACCCCCAGGGAGACACCGGGGATGTGCAGCACAGAAAGATGACCGTGTGAACAGCAGCCAGGGATGGCCAGGGAGAGAAGCCTGAAATAGCACCCTCCCGTAGGGGCCTGGGAGGGAACCAACCCTGCCGGCACCTCGATCTTAGACCTCCAGCCTCCAGAACTGGGAGGAAATGAAGTCCTGTTGTGCAGGCCACCCAGTCTGTGGGACGTTGCTGTGGCAGCCCAGCAAAGTGACAAGTCCCTAACACAGCCTTCACGAGTCAGACTTCCCTCCAGGCCAAAGGGGCTGCTGCAAACAACTGTGGCAAAGGTGACAAATGTTCACCTCGTCACTAACTGCCTCTCGGTCAGTAATTTCAGAATGGATTGTGGGTAAAATAAAAGGCTAAGAGATGGCTGAGCTACCACAATGGACTATATACAAAATACATACAAAGGAACCAGTTTGGCTTCAACTTGGGTCCTCTTCTAACAGGTGTGTATACCTGAACCTCATCTGAGGGCACGCCCAGCTTCCGGGACAGAAGGAACAAGGTCAAGTGCCAGCGTTTTCCCCTTCTCCGCGTCGTTCAGGGCTGAATGAAAGCCAACTGACACATCTTTGGGTCCTTTCCTGGTCTAGGATTCGAAATCCAGCGAGCAGTAGCAGAGAACGGCTGGTTAAGCAGTGGGGCTGCCTCGGGCTCCAGAGGCCCATTTGTCCAGATCAATCTTGCCCGCTGCTCCGAGCTCTCCAGGTGGTTGGAATGCCCGATGAGGTGGGGAAACATTTTAAGAGCTGGGTCTTTAGGAAATGAGACAATTCCAGCCAGGGCAAACCTGGGCCGAAACTTGCCCCTGGAGGGTTTCCAGACCGCACAATCCGGGCCACAGCGAACAGCCCAGGCTGCAGCGCTGCACCCTGGGGACCCTGCAGCCCTATTTTCTCAGCATCACTGCGGGGGCTCCTGAGTCCCCAGCCCCACGCCCTCCCCAAGGCCCCAGAGCCCGTTTTCCACGGCCTGTCCGGGTAGCCCCCTAGTCCCCAGGCCCCGCCCCAGCGCCGCATTACCGCAGGCCCGGTGTGCTGCGGCCGGCTCGGATCTTCTGCACCCGCAAGGGCACGCCCAGGAGACAGCTCAGGGCCGTGGACACCCTCAGGATCTGGCCGCCCTACCCACGGTGGGGGGCGGAGAGAAAAGGAAACGTGAGACCACAGGGCTTCCCCCACCACACTCCCACCCCACGGCCTCCGCCCAGCACTCACCCCTTCCAGGACCCCTCCGTCCACCTCCACCTGCGGCCCCGCCATCGGGGGCGCTCTGGGGCCTGGCCGGCAGGCACACAGCCGCCGCCCGAGCACGGCGACTAGGACCCGTCGGCTCTCCCCCCGCAGCTCGGAAAGTTGGTCCTCGCTGGGGCCTGCGGGGGGGCCGGGCGGATCCCTCGGAGAGGGAAGAAACGGCGGATCCCCGAGAACCCGATTCCGCGGAAACCACGTGGGACACTCAGCTGGGGAAACCGGGTCCTTACGCCCAGCGGCGGTCAGTGCGCATGCGCGCCGCGCGGAGCTCCGGGAGCCAGCGTGGACAAAATCGCAGCAAAACTCCGGCTCCCGCGGCGTTGCTGCGGTGGCGGCGGCGGCGGCAGGGGTGTGTCCCGGATCGCGGCAGCAAGTGTGTCCCGAAGACCGGTGCGCTAACCACAAACTGCAGTGCCCGCGGGTCGCGGAAGCCTTGGTCTCCTCTGTCACCGGCTCCTCCGGTTGTCTGGAAGGCTTGTGCGAACATCGGTGTTTATCTCTGTTTTTTTGACGAGCCGCGGTCCCCAGAGCTGGAGACCCTTAGAGCTGAGATGCAAGAAAGGGCCGGTCCCCGCAATGCGCCGACCTCCTGGGCTGGCCCGGTGTGTCTTCTCTGTGGCCTGTCCCTTGAAATGCGTGTGCCCTGGTGTAGAGTACTATTATTTCTTTTTTCTCTCGTGAGACACATGTAAAATGATACAGCCACTTTTGAAAATAGTCTGGCAGTTCCTTATTATCTTGGTTAAAGTTAAAGACACACAAAACCCTTGTCTCAACAATCCCACGTTTAGGTATATATTTTTACCTTACTAATCAAAATGTAACTGACCAATAGCATCGGTACCACCTAGAACCTGCTACAAATGCAGAACCCCAGGCCCTACCCAGTTCGGTGGACTTGGAATCTGCATGTTAATAAGATCCCCAGCTGATATGAATGCTCATTACAGTCTAAAAAGCACTGCCCTAAAGAAACCCGTGCACAAGCACCAAGAGAAAAGATGGAGAATGCAATACGTGCACTTTCAGATCTGGCTTCTTTGACTTAGCATTACACTTTGGTTCATCCATATTAGAGCATGTATCAGCACTTCAGGTCATGGTTAAGGATGAATAATATTATTAAATGGATGTACCACATTTTGTTTGTCCATTCATCTGTTGAAGGACATTTGGGCTGTTTCTAGTTTTTGGCTGTTATGAACAATGCTGTTACAATTATTCTTGTACTAGCCTTTGTGTAAATGTATATTTCCATTTCTCTTGGGAAGACACCTATGAGTGGAATCGCTGGGTCATAATCATTTTTATTCATTAAAAAAGGGATGAAATGAGTTGTCTCTTTTGAGTGAAAGGATGAACTAGGAATAGGTGGCATGTCTCCAAGTTTTGGGAAAAAAAAGAGGAAACAATACTAAATTTGGAAGCAGTAATCCAATGAGGCAAAAAGAGGGTGATAAAAGGAAGTAAACTAGATATTTTCTTGGGAGAAGATAGAATTAAAAGGAACCCTAAGAGGAAGAAGGTGGTATAGGGACCCTAGGAAGAAAAAAATTCACTTTCAAGGCACAGCTACTTTATCTTTTTATATAAACATGTGCATGCAGTATTATCAAATATGTTAATAGTGCCTATAAAATGCTTTGTTAGCAGGAAACTTAAAGATTAAAGTTTTGACTATCCCAGTTTTTCTTATAAAGGTAATGATTTAGATGTATTGCTTACATTAGGGTGTGTGTGTATGAAATGCACTGAGAGGCAAATAAGGCAAAAAAGAAGGGTGAGTTTGGATAATACTAGAGAGTGAATTTGGGGAAAAAACTTGAGATTTCGTTTCACAGCCACTAATCTTCAATATTGAGGATTATAATGTTCTCTTTGCTCCAGTTTTTTTCCCCCTGTAATTCTTCAGACAATCTGTGCAGATTTTCATGCCCCTGAAAGAGGCAAGAAGAGACAAATGCCATCCTGGAAGAGTGATTTATGCAAGCTCTGATCTTTACTGGTTCTAAATTTGACATTTAAGAGGCAAATAAATCAAGTTTATATGTTTCTGACCTGTATTGCATGTGCTGGGTGGTTGCATCTGACAACACTCTCTAAGAAGGAAAGATCATGTAAATAACATGCTTATTTTAGACATTAGGTTAACCTTGTTCATATTCTATGGAAACAAATGGAAAAGTCCATGCCAATAGTCAAGAACACTCCATGGGTGTAACAAATGCCAATTATTGGGAAATATTTCAAGTAATCAAGGCAGTTACAACATGTACAAGCTGAAGACACCAGGTACTTTCCTACTCATCCTCAGGTCTTATGTCACGTAACTTTCTCCAGGTAAGTGCCTTTCCTTCGTGTTCTTTTTTTCCCCCCAAATATTTTTATTTATTTTTAGAGAGGGGGAAGGGGGGGAAGAGGGGGAGAGAAACAGGAATGTGTGATTGCCTCTCGCACGCCGCCAACCGGGACTGGCCAGCAGCCCAAGCAAGTGCCCTGACTGGGAATGATCCGGCGACTCAATCCACTGAGCCACACCAGCCAGGGAGGGCCCTTTGTGTTCTCTTAGCACTATTTCCCACCACTGCAAAGATGACCGTTGGTGCACATGTCCCACATTGTCCCCTAAATTAAATTTGGGCTGCCCTCTTTTCCACTTGTTCCTAGCTCTTATCTCTGGGTGGACTCCCCGACCTCCACCCTGCCCCTGCCCCGCCCCACTCCCTGATTGGCTGTCTTGTGGACTGCTCTTTCACTCTCATTGGTCACTCAGGGGGGCACGTTCCCGGCTACCAATAGGTGGCCGGGAAGAGGCCACGCCTCCAATCGCGGAACAGCTGTCATTTCCGGAGTAAGATGGCCGCAGTGCGCGTGCTGAGGACCTGGAGCCAGAGTGTTGGGCCGCGGGTAAGCAGTTTGGGGCCGAGCTGAGCTCGGGAAGGAGTGAGATGTCCGCAGTCATCCGGGAGAGGTGTGTTAGTTTGTACCCCGTGTGCCGCGCGTACCGGGCACGCGTGATGGAGAGGTGTAGGGACATAGGCAAAACGAAGGGCAGAGAAGGTGGCGAGACGACCCGTCCAGACACCCACTCCTCCCCTTACCTGGGCGCGCACCTGGCGTGACTCCGTCGCCCTCCCGCCCGCTCCATCTCAGCCCGAAGCCCAGCTGGCCTTCACTGAGCAGCATCTGGATGCCGGGCAGTGTGACAGGCACTAGGGATACGGAGGATCCCTGAGGAATCCTGAGTGCCTGAGTGCTAGGAATGCCTGAGTGTACAGGCACTCAGCATTTATGGGGCTCCCACTGGGTGCCGGACGCGATGCTACGACTCCTGCCCACAAGGAACTGTAGAAGAGACCCTTCGAGCAAAGCGTAACTCCAGGGGCGCTTGCCCCCAGCAGCAGAGACGCTTTCTCAGGCTTCACTTCTTGGGCGTGTACTTGTCTCCCACGTCCGCACCAATCTTTCCAAACATTTTCTCACCGGAGCTTTGACCCCCCACCATCTCCCTTGAGATCCCCCACTTTCACAGTCTTTTAGCACCAAACAATTCACAGCCCATAACTGCAGTGTTCCATCCGATTTGCATGGCGGTTTTTACCCTCTTCGCTAGATCTTTCTATAGTGGTCAACTCCTAATCTTTCAAAGCCTTTCCAGAGCCTGACACACACCAGCTATTGTGCTAGGCATCAAGGATGCAAATATGAACAACACAGCCACCATCCCTGCCGGCTTAGAGGTTTATTACTGCCTTGTGGTGGAGGACAGAGACAAAGACAGACATTAGACAAGCAAGTACAGTCCAGCATAAAAGTGCTATGATGTACCCTGGCCAGTGCGACTCTGTTGGTTGGAGCAAGCATTGTCCTGTAACCGAAAGGCTGCAGGTTCAGTTCCCCATCAGGTCGTATATATACCTAGGTTGTGGGTTCGATCCCCAATTGGGGTGCACACGATCCTGGCCTAGGCACATATGGGAAGCAAACGATTGATACTTGTCTCTCCCATCAATATTTCTCTCTCCTGCATTGATAGCTCTCCCTTCCTTTCTGTCTAAAAGCAATGGGGGGGGAAAGAGCTGTGCTGGGACAAGAGCATACAGCTCCAGGACCACACAGGAGGGGCCTTGGTGGTCAGACCAGGGAACACCGTGTAACTTGGTATTTGTGAAGGAGGCAGAAGAAAGCTGGCCTCAGCAGCACCTTGCAGGTACTGGCCGCCCTCCTGTGAGAGCTGCCCCCCCGTGGCTTCTCTGCCACCAGCTTCCTGATATTTGTCTTCCTGTCACTGACGCCATTGTGATCTGGGCCTCTATAATTTCATATTGCGTATATTGTGATAGCGACTGTTCTGCTTTTAGAAGACTTGAAATTCAACATGTACTTCCAGAGGGAAGCCATTAAGATCATTTATCAAAGCTTTTACTTCTGTCTTCTTCATCCCCAGGTTTGTGTTCGCTACTTTCAAACATGTAATAACGTTCATGCTTCGCAGCCAAAATATGTGTGTTTCGTTGGCTATCCCTCATTCAAGTATAGTCATCCACATCGATTGCTGAAAACAACTGCTGGTGAGTATGAGCAAAATGGCCGATGCAAAATAATGCTTTGTATTTTACTCAGTAGTTTATTTTAAGTGATTGTAGATTTGGTAAAGTAAAAAAAAAGTTACCTTTTTTTGAAAATTTTTTTTATTTTTAGAGAGAGGAGGGGAGGGAGAAAGAGAGGAGAGAAACATCCATGCGTGACAGATACATTGATCAGTTGCCTCTCACATGTGCTCAGCTGGGGACCTAGCCTGCAACCCAGGCGTGTACCCCAACCGGGAAGCAAACTGGCTACCTGTGGGTTCACAGGCCGGCACTCGGTCCACTGAGCCACACTAGCCAGGGCAAAAGTGGACCTTTTATTTCCAGTCTGGCCCTCCTTGCTCTCCCCACATCTGTCCATTTCTTATTCTCTCTGCGCCTCACCTCCAACCCAGTTCCCTATCACTCACTTGCCAGTGACACCTGTGTCGTCATCGTGTTGGGAACGGTTGTCTTGGGCCATCTGTCCGTTATCATCTGACTTATCTGAGCGCAGCAGTCAGCACGGAGATGACTCTCTTGTCGGGGGGGGGGGTGGCTGACATCACGGTTCGCGCCCTCGCACTCCCCGAGGTGCTGTTTGTTGGAGGAGGCACTGCCTTGTTCTGCTGGACGGTGTGATGAAACCAGCCTGCGTCTCCTCCAGAGAACGTTCCTCGCCTTTCACCACGTAACTGCCCTTCCCCGACGCTTTCTTCCCTCCGTGAAGAACTGGAGGCTGCAAGTATTTGATGCGCAAGAACTCTAACACCGTTTTTCTGGCGTTCTCTTCAGAGCCCTGATAAAACACCTGAACTTGTTACATCAATAACCTCCACATGTGAGGTGCCTTAGTCTGTGCTAACGATGAAAGGGGACTCAAGGTTTTTATTTTCAAAAGCTGACCTTTTCTTAGAGAACAGAGAGGCTGTTTGAGCTCCAGAGTCTAAGCAGTTGTCCTGAGCGTTGGGTTCTTGACCTACCAGGCACTGGCTGTGCAACCCGAAGCAAGTCACTTCATGTCCTTCTGTGCCACCATCCGGAAAATGGGAACAGTTATCGTGTCTGGCCCTTCGTAGTGTCGGCGGAATCAATTCATTGAACACAGACGGTTACTGACCACCTGCCGTGTGCCCAGCACTGCCCTCGGTGCTGGGCTACGCCCTCTTCCAATGGTCCCTGACGTAGCAAGCAGTTAGGCTGGAAACCTGGAGCCGTCCTCATTCCTGTCTCCCCTCAGATTGGATCATCGGGGTCTATGGATTTTGCATCTTACATGTTTCTTAAATCTGTCTTCTCCTTTTCAGACAGCTTCAAACACATATTGCTTCCTGCTTCAGTTTCTGCCCCTACAGTGGCCCCCTCACTGCACTCTCTGCCACCCCGTCTCCGACTTTACTTGCCACATCCTCGACAGAGAGAATTTTCTCCTAAAATTATAAAAAATCACAGACGAAACTTCCTCTCAGTAAATTAGTGCTGAATAACAACCCTCCCCATGACTGAGCGGCTTAAAGCAGCTGTGATTTATTATTCGCCAGGGTTCTGGGCACTGGCCTGGCTCACTACTGCGACTGCATTCAGCCAGAGGGTCCCCTGGGCTGCAGGGTTCAAGGTGGCCTCACTCACGTGTCTGACAGTTAGTGTTGGTCTTTGGCTGGGGCATCTTATCTCTGTACCTCGTGGCCTCTCTTGTCCTCCCCCAGGTAGTTCCCTTCCAGGGAACATTGAACAACCTGTTGCTAGGCAGCATTCCAGGGCAGACGAGAGAGAAGGTGGGAGGTCTTTTGAGGCCCAGGCTGCAGAGTTTACACCCCTGCACTTCTGCTGTATTCTCTTGCTCAAAGCCTGTCCTAGGCCAGCGTAGACTTACTTCTCATGGGGGCAGCTGCAAAGATTTTTCTAAACATGTTTGTTTACTCCTGGCTCCTGATTACCTTTAGGGTAAGTTCCAAACACCTGACCTTGGCTTGGCACAGAAAGTCCTTTTAAGCCTGGGCTGACGCCTTGCCACGCAGAACTGTTTGTCGTTCCCTGATCGCGCTCTGCGCTGTCACCTTTCATGTTCCTGCACACGCTGTGTCTTGCATAATATGGCTCGGCATACAGGCGTCCTGATGGTTTTACTTGTGGTTTTTTAGTTCCTTAGGTGGGCTTCCAGTTCTTCACTCTAACTCCATGTAACCATTCCTGAGCATAGATTTTATGTACCTCTCTGTGTGTTTGGGCAAACAAGTCTTAAAACTAGAATTACTTGCTGACTCAAAGTTAAGGACTTTTTTGAAAGCCTTTTGATACTTAATACCAATTATTTTTTGGAAAGGTTCCAATTTACACTAGAGCAGCAGGCCGAGAGAGGGCCCACTTACTACAAAGGAAACAGGAGGCTCCCAAGACCCCCATATTGAAGATCCACTTTGTATTTCTTTACTGCTAACTTCCCTCCTCATATGTGTTAAAGAAAAACTTACTACCTTAGTCCGCTTGTGTATTTTATAAGCAATTATCATTATGAACAGTCTAAAAATAGAAGCACACTCTTGAATCAGTTCAGAGCCATTTGTTAACAAAAATACTTACTTTCTGGGGAGTAATTACCATAAAGTATTATTGGCATCGAAGTGTTATAAAAAGGAGTAGCAATTTCAAAAGGGTTAAAAAGTGGAAGCAAAACAGAAAAGATTCAAATTTAATGATAAATTGGCAGAACGTAGTTTGGGCAACGCAGAATGTTTCACCGAGTTCTCTGCCAGGGCATCTGCCCGATCTTGAACCACTAAGACTGAGAGTATGAAGTCAAAATGCGAAGTCAGAAGAGATCTAAAAGCAGCCTGTTAATGGCTATTTCAGTTTCATAACACGAAGCAAGGGGTCCAGTGCGGTCTCCCTTAGGACAGTATCATGTTTCAGAGTCTGTTCGTTGTCACTGTTCCGAAATCTCACTTATTGGAGGTCTTCCATACCCTTGTGAAAGAGCGTTCTTTTGAAAGTTGGAAAAAGCAAATTCTGTGGCAGTGGCTAATTTATTTAAATCTCTGACAGTTACGAATGATGATTACGCAGTTCCAAATTATGACATGGCCCCGGCCGGGTTGCTGAGTGGGTTAGAGTGTCATCCCGATAAGCCAAGGTTGCAGGTTCACCCCCAGGTCAGGGCACCTACAAGAATCAAGCAGTGAATGCATCAGTTAAGTGTCACAACAAAGCGATGTTTGTTTCTCGCTCTGAAAAAAAGAAACAAAAAAATTATGAAATGCTTTTTTTAGGTGTAAAATGGAATAATTTCTGCCTCTGCTTGGGAATCTTTTCTAATTTTAGATGTAAAAGCATCTCTTTGCAACATGTGACATGTTTAATTGAGATCGTTTCTCTTTTTTCTTTGAAGCTCAACAGGGGCAGATTGTTCAGTTCAAACTCTCAGACATTGGGGAAGGCATCAGAGAAGTGACCGTCAAAGAATGGTGAGTTACTAGTCACGGAAACAGGGCTCTACGTAAATTGAGAAACTTCTTCCTACAACATGCAACGCTCGTTGTAAAGCGGGAGGTAAAACCGTTTGTCTCGTCTGTGTGCTGGTGACAGAGCTCATTGAACGTCACAGAATTTTACTTGGTGTCAGTCATTAAGGATCGCTTTTTTCCTCTTTTTAAAAGCCCCTTTCACTGCCCACCCCTCATTTCAGCTAAAAAAAACAGAGGTTGACCTCTAAGAGGTGATGTTTGTCAGTGTACCTGTGGCTTTTCTGGAGGAGCAGGGTTCCAGAGGTCCTTCTGTTCTGGGAAGGAAGTCCCCCAAAGTCCTTTCAAACCTCATTTGCATGTCACGGGTGAGGCTTTATTAGGGACCGAGAACTGAGTGAGACAGGAAGACAAGGAATAAGAGTGACCGAACAGCAGTTATGTTAATGAAGAGTTGATGGTAATAAGTCAGAAATGTGCTAGGTCCGTTGAGAATGGAACTAGAATCGACATCATATGTAGTATTTCCGGTTTGGTCTCACCTGCTCTGCCTGGTAAAGCATACGTAAGATGACCACAGGATGAAGGGATTGATACACAAGGGCAGGCTGAAAGAATTCTAGAAAGAAAGACAGAGAACTCAAACCAAACCTCACGGAATTACAAAAGATGTGTATTGGGGATATCAATTTAAAGTCGAATTCTAGAAATAAAAGGCATCTCTTAGAGTTTGAGTCAGATTAATATAAGACAATGAAAGGAAAAAATAACACATTTGAAATACTTTCTTTAGAACTTCTTCCTAGGAGTTGGCTGGAGCAGAAAACCTGAAAGTTTCATTACATTTTTAGATTACAGATCTATGAATGGTTTTTATAATGTTGGTACTTCTTGGAGATACGCCAAAGAGACTCTGGAAGCCATGACTGTCGGTTCTGAAACCTTCTTTGGTGCACAGTCGCGCACTGAATGTGGGCCGGATGGTTTGGTGCACCGTCGCGCACTGAATGTGGGCCGGATGGTTTGGTGCACAGTCGCGCACTGAATACGGGCCGGATGGTTTGGTGCACCGTCGCGCATTGAATGTGGGCCGGATGGTTTGGTGCACCGTCGCGCACTGAATATGGGCCGGCTGGGTTCCGATCCATTCAGCGTGGCACTTCCATTGCAGGACCATCTGTGTTCACGGTCGGTCACGCAGCAGGGTCTGCCATCTTTCTCTTTCAGGTACGTGAAGGTAGGAGACACGGTGTCTCAGTTTGACAGCATCTGTGAAGTTCAAAGCGACAAGGCTTCTGTCACTATCAGCAGCCGTTACGATGGAGTCATTAAAAAACTGTATTATAACCCAGACGACACCGCCTACGTGGGGAAGCCCCTGGTCGACATAGAAACGGAAGCTTTAAAAGGTACTGTATGTGTATTTACCTATTTGCCAAATTGATCGCTGCTGTCCTTTCATCATGGGGACCAATCGAAAGTGATGTTTACCTTTAATAACTTCCAGGAAATCAGGAAAATAGGAAAGGTCCTTTGTGATCGTGCCTATCTTTGGGCCGGTCACCACGTCGAAACCTTGCGCAGGAACGGGTATCTGGTGGCCAGGTTCTGGGGCCGCAGGTTCGAAGGAGGGGCAAGCTCTCCGGAGTGAGAGACTCGGGGCCCTGGTCACTAATAACGAAGTTGTAGTGTGCAAGGTCTGAGCCTAAAAGAACGGAACGGCTCTGTTTGCTGCCCGTCCGAACACCAGCAAGCGCTGCCCTTGGTGGTGGTTGAGAAAGCCAGACTTCGTGAAGAACGTAGGAAAGGAGAGTGAGAATGGAAGGCGAAGAGACGAGTTTTCAGGGGGAGCAGCAACCTTGGAGCAGTGCGTGTCCCGGCAGCAGAAATTCGCTGAGACAGTTACAGAGGAAAGCTACCAGCGGCCTGCTCCCGGGGCGGGGCAGACAGCGGGCCATCCACCCCCGAAGGTCCAAGGTTGGCTCATCCAGGCACCGGCTTTGCCCCGCCCCCCCCCCCACCCCGAGACCGCGGGGAACTGTGACATGGTCTCCGCCAGCAGCCTCTAGGGAGTGCTAGGGTTCGGGCGAGTCTGCTGTGTGATTCGGCGTCCGGAAGGGCCTGGACTGCACCGAGGCTCTGCGGTCTGCACAAGCACACAACAGCCAATGTCATGATCACGCTTCGCGGCTTAGCAGGCGTTTCACGCTCACGACTGTTTCTTATCCTCACACGTGAGTGTCTCAGTTTGACAGATGAAGAAATGAAACCCAGCCTAGAAAGGCCGGGCGATGTGCCCAATGGCGGTGACGGAGCCAAATTTAGAACTCTATGTCGTTAGTCTTTTACCCACAGTGATAAACTGCCTCCAAACGCTGGACGATGGCTTACGGAAGCCTTTCTATTAGTTATTTAATTTCTGTTATAAAAGCGAGATGCTGCAGTATAGAAATTTATGAAGTACAGAAAACCAAAAATAAGAAAGCCTATTCCTTCTACTCAGAAATCACTACCATTAACACACAAGTGTATGCCATTCCAGACGCTTATCTAGTGAAATGCCGTGAACTACAGGACTGGCACCCCAGCTTGTTTGACCAGAAAGAGACATGACTGCGGCTGTGAACTGATTTTCCTTCTGTCCTCTTGAGTTCTTAACTGCGACCTCCTGTAAAGGACGAGAGAGTAACAAGAGAGAAACAAGTTTATTGACACGTATACCTTATGTAAAGGGGAGACAGGCAGCAAAAAGCAACTCCAAGAGGTGGTAGAATTCAGGCTTAATATCATCTTAATAGGGAAGGGGGCGTGGGGGAAGTGCAGGCCCTTAGGGGACAGTAAATGATGTCCAGGAAAGACAATGGACCATTACTTGCTGAGAACCGAATGTGAAAGTAAACTCGGTGCCTGCTCATCCTCAGAGGGTCCTCCAGCCCACGAACCCCCCAGAGGCTCTGCCACGGAGCAGCGATTTCCTAGCATCAGGCTCTGACATTTAATCTCTCAGAAACTGTTTGCTTGCAAAAATACATGCTAATCGCCTGCCAGCATGCAAAAATACATGCTAGATCGTTTTTCTTCTGTCAGTGCTCCAAAGTTAGAGAATAGAACAACCAAAGTAGCGTTGGCCGTGGAAATCCAGTCTTCCACGGCATTCCTTAAGCCACACTCAAAGCAGAGAAAAAATGTAAATGCTGTATCCTCTTAGGAAAGCATTTAGATTTGCCACAGGCTTTACATGATTTGTTCATGTAATTTACCTCACATTTCATTCTTGTTTCCTGCTACGTATAAATATCCATGAGAAAGCTATTAGGAAAATATGTACTTATTTACTTATTTAAAAGATTTTATTAATTTATTTTTAGACAGAGGGGAAGGGAGGGAGAAAGAGAGGGAGGAAAACATCAATGTGTGGTTGCCTCTCTCCTGCCCCCTACTGGGGACCTGGCCCCCAACCCAGGCATGTGCCCTGGCTGGGAATCAAACCAGCGACCCTTTGGTTTGCAGGCCAGCACTCAATCCACCGAGCCACACCGGCCAGGGCAGGAAAGTATTTAAAATATGACATGTTTTATACTTTATGGAAGAAGCTCTCATTTTGTAACTGGCAGCTGGCTACGCGATGTGAACAGAAATGAAATAAGCAAACACCAGGTAGTAACAACAGGGAACACCAGTACCAGAACGCCCCCAACACACTAACCCCGCCCACCTGTTTTCATTCTGAAGTAGCCCGACTGTTACGCTTTTTGACTATAAAGCTTAAGTTGAATTCATTTACAGATTATACGCCACTGAGCTTGTGTTTTACTTTTTAAACCCCGACTGAAAGTAAACCTCTCCCCGCCCCAGACTCCGAGGAGGACGTGGTGGAGACGCCCGCCGTGCACCACGAGGAGCACACGCACCAGGAGATAAAAGGCCGGAAGACGCTGGCCACGCCCGCCGTGCGCCGCCTGGCCATGGAGAACAACGTACGTGGGCGCGGCGCCGAGCGCGCGTGGGAAGTGCATGTCCCTGTGCGGGCGGTTGGCCCGCCGTCCCCGTCCCGCGATGAGATGGCCCAAGGTGGGAATAAAGGGGACGGGAGCATGCCCGGTACCGAAGGGTGACGGTTACGGAAGGTACTCGAGAGAATCGAGAAAAACGTTGCGAACTTACCCTTCGGCTGATGGAGGAGTGTGACTTTATTACTCCTCCCCAGAGACCGGTGAGGGGCCAGCGCCGGGAAACGCTGCCGCCTCCCAGCAGGGCCCGAAGCACAGACCGGAACCGGAACCGGGATCCTGGGATGGACCCCTGGGTGGTCGTCCGCTGGGAGCGTGCAGCCCTTTCCTAAAAATGCGTGGAGGGGAGGGTGGAGGTGGGGAACGGCCCAGGCCAGGCTGGGGTCTCCAGGCTGGGCCCTGGTCTCAGGGCGGGGAGAACCCCAGACCCGACTGCCTTGCCCAGGGGGCTGGCCCCTGCCTTCCTCTCTCAGCCAGTCCTCGGCACTCACCCCCAGGCGAAGGTGACTCCCCGGCAGGTGACCCGTGTTTACATGGTATTCCATTTAGTGGTCACAGCCCTGGGAGATAAGGGGGCTGCTCTAAGATATGAGGAGGGCAAGTGACTGGCCAAGGTCACACGGGGCCCAGACTGCAAAGGCAGCCTCGGGGACTCCCGAACCCGAGCTGCTCGTCACTACGTGCTGCGTGGGCAGCCACTGCCGTCGCTCCTGAGCCAGCCACGGGCCCGCGCCCACACACCCTCGCAGCACCCCGCGAGGGGGGTTGGCCTGTGCCCATTTTGCAGAGGTGGAGGGGCAGAGAAGTTGATTCGGTTGCCCGAAGTCAAGCAGCTGACTGGGGATTTGAACACAGATCTGTCCGGTTCCAAAGCCTGAGTCCTTCCCAGTATTCCCGCAATGTAGGGTTTTTGCTTGTTTGCTGGTTTGTCTGTTTTTGAGAGTAGTTAAGTTACAGTGAGAAAAACAGGTGTTTACATTTTGGAAATATAAGGGTCATTAAGATGTTCGTATCCCCTCAGCTAGTTATCCGACCATTGTTCTGCAAACTGTCCCAAGGGGGCAGTTTAATCGCCAAGGGGACAAATCATCGAGGGGACAGTTTTCCAAGTGCTTTGTAGCCCAAAATTAGAAAGCATGTGTGTTCGAAACCAGGGTAATGCTTAGGTAACTTGTGTTACAAACCCTAAGTGACACTTTATTAGCCATTAAATGTGTTCAAATATGAAGGCCACTTAGTGTAACAGAAAACAGAAATAACAGCCCAGAACTCTGATCGTTAGAGCATCAGGTGACCTGCAGATTGCTTTGAAAGCCACAACACATTTTCCCGATGTTTGTCCTTAACTGTGTAGAGAGACTACCTGTGGGAACACGTGACTTGGCCTTCCTGCACCACGTCCTAGGGACGTGTGCGACAGCTAGAGTGTTCGTGTAACTACTAGAAATCCAATAGTAGGTTTATTATCATACGGCATCTTTTTTTATTTGCAGTTTGCATACTGAGTTTGATTAAAATGAAAAAAATGGCATTTAGAGGTGTTTGTAAATACATAAAAATTGTTTGTTTAAATTCTCAGTGCTCATTTGTTAAAAGTGAAATGTTTCGCATGTAAAGTCCCTCACGAGTGTGAAGTCGTCCCCAGAGAAGCCCCGACAGGAGTGAGGCGGGACTCACCCCAGAGAACGAACCGCCGCACACCAGGCCCGAGAGCGCCGTCCGGGCTCTGGACAGAGTCAAGTACAGTGAGAATATTTCGTCTCCGTGACCAAAGTAGGACACGGTTAAACAAAGCGAGGCCATGTATGTTTCCAGAAAGTATCGAGAGCGTCCAGTGGAAAGTGGAACACGTTGTCTATCGTTTAGTCTGTAGAAAGCAGTAAAAAAACGCATGTCCGTGACCCTGAACTTGGGCTGAGCAGCTCGCATTCCAAATAGACCTCAGTAAAAGTAATGTCATTGTTTCGTAGTGATCTCTCTGACATCACCATCAGAAGAATACTAATTTAGGAGAGCTTTTGTGTGAGGATTATTTCAACTATCACACGTTTACTGGTCTACTTTCATTGTAGTATTTAACTTTAAAATTCTTAGTTCTTACATAGTTTCCAAAAATAGGGAAAAATCAAATAAGAATCATGGAAAAAAATCGAGGAACATTCGGCTGTTCAAAAAGTGTGAGGTTTCACCAACAGGCGGGGGTCAGCTGCCCCGTGGACCCTGCACCGTTGCGGCCAGGGCTGGGCGGCCGCTCGGGAAGGGAGCCGCCGCGCATGGCGCTCTGTTAGGGCGACGAAAACGTTGTTTCCGTATGTACCAGCTTACCGGCAGAGGCTCTCTTTTTCAACCTACGCTTCATTAACTTCCATTTAGAGACCTTAATGATTTATGTTCAGGCAGTTTTATTTTTTAGCGTTAAAACGTGTCATTTTTTAGATTAAGCTGAGTGAAGTTGTTGGCACGGGAAAAGATGGCAGAATACTGAAAGAAGACATTCTCAACTATCTGGAAAAGCAGACAGGAGCTATACTGCCTCCTTCACCGAAAGCTGAAATCATGCCGCCTGTGCCCAAACCGAAAGACAGCGCCGTTCCCACACCCCTGTCAAAACCTCCGGTGTTCATAGGCAAAGACAGAACCGAACCCATAACAGGTAATGATAACGGCATGTAAGGAAACTGTAATTTGTTTGCGGGGAAGCCCCCTCCACAGATTCCCATATACATGGCAACACGGGGCTTTTTAGTTAGCTCTCAAAATAACTGCTTCTGACTTGTTTTGCATAAACTCGTTGGATGGTAACTTCCAGAAGGGCGATACCGCAGGAAAGCCGTTGGGTGGAGACGTGACTTGCACCCTCTAGAACCTTCTCACACACGGCCTTGGAGGCAGGCACCTGTCGCATTACTGACCTTGGCCCTGGGTGCTGGGCTTCAGCATTGAGACTGGCAGCTTTCAAGTTCTGCGGTGACGTAGGCAGCTCCGAGAGGAAGCCTAACTGAGAGCGAGCAGCATTAGAGGACCTTCCGTTTGAGGTCACAACCCAGAGGGCGGGAGGACCGGGCTTTCACGCGGACTGTCTTCCAGGCTTCCAGAAGGCCATGGTGAAGACCATGACGGCGGCCCTGCGGATACCGCACTTCGGGTACTGCGACGAGGTCGACCTGACGGAGCTGGTGAGGCTGCGCGAGGAGCTGAAGCCCGTGGCTTCTGCTCGTGGGATTAGACTCTCCTTCATGCCCTTCTTCATAAAGGTGAGGTTTCACGCATGCCCAGCAGGGTCGAGGCGGACGTTTCGATTTGGTTTTCCAAATAGTCAGTGTGTTGACTGTGGCTGTGAATAACAGTGTTACTTCTCACCATATCACCTAGGAGAACGCCCAAGTACCGTTTCCTGGTTCCACAGGAACTGATAAAACTGAGATATTTGCATCCTGCCTTCACTCACCGCCTCTGCGGGCTGGGTGAGCCTTGTCCTGTCCGTCAGGTGAGGCCTTTGCTCCGGCGAAGTCCTCGTCTGACCAAACCGAGACCTGGCGTTGATTTTGCATGTCAGCGACGTATAGTTGCTTTCATGGACTCGACAAACTCACGTGGCGTCGCCTGGGAATCGTTTCTAGTTCCAGGCCTGGGGACCAGCATGGACGGGGCCAGACCGTCCGCCCACCTGAGCAGCTCAAAGTCAAGTTCACGGTGACCAGCACTTACAAAGCTGTCACCTGGGCCAGACCCGCACCAGGTGTGCCGCATGCGGGGTCTGCGTTAATTCTCAGAGTAACCCTGCCACCCCCACTTCCCATAGAAGGAAACGGGGGCTCAGAGAAGGGAGAAACCAAGTTTCCAGTTCCGGTCTATTGGACTCAAAATGCGTGCTGTTGTCTCAACTCCAGAGTGGCTCCCCCCTCCCCCGCCCACACTGCACCAAGTCTGGCCAGTAAGTCAGTCTGTCATTCCCTGATTCTTTTCCGTGGCTCCCCTTGGGATTGCCTCCGGGGTAGTTTCTAACCTGCTGAGTGGGGCCCACAGTGATCGCCCCGACACTCTGCGGCCTCCCTCCCTCCCCAGTCCTGCGTCTCTCTCGCGCCCTCCCTCTGCTGTAATCGGATTAGGCTATGCCTGGCGGCCAGACTGCGCAGCTCCACCCGCCCTGTGCCCTCCCACCCCGGTCAGTCCTTGCGCCTCGTAGGTGTCAGACTTTGTTCAGGTGCCGCACCCTTGGCTTCCCGTTGGAATGGATCTCCATGTGTTGCAAGTGTTCACTCGGTGGTTTTTTCAGTGGACGCTGAGCCTCCTGACGCAGAAGCTGCTCCTTTACCTCCACGTTTTTAGCAGCTGCCTAACAAGCAAACACGAGATGTGGTAGGAGTCAGTTAATGAGCGATCTGGACTGGATCACAGCTGCATTGTCTCATCTGCAGAGATGGCCGTTGAAACGTGTGGACGAGATCCCCCAAGTTGTGTGTGAGTGAGAAGAAAAGGCTCAGGGTTTCCCATCAGTGTCTGAGGGAGGGGAGAAGCCGAGTGGGCTGAGACGGAGGACGGGGTAAGGGAGGTCAGCCGTCCGATGACAGGAAAACCGGGGAAGAGCCGCCTGGAAGCCAGGTGTATTGTATCCGTTGCTACGTAACAGACCTTCCCGAATTTAATGGTTTGCAGCAGCAGCCATTTATCATTTCGTTTCTCACTAGTCAGCAGGTGAGCAGGACCGGTCAGCTGACCTCGGCAGAGCTCGCTCCCGTCTGCAGGTAGCTGCTGGGCCGGCCAGGGCTGCTGCTAGTGTAGGCCGGCCTCGGCTCGGAGGCCTGGCTTCTCGTCCGTGCGTGCCTCTGGTCTCCCCAGCGTAGTAGCCCGTGTGTGGTCCCCTGACACGGGCAGGGACGAGGAGAGGAAGCAGCGTATCAGCACTGTGTCCAGGCTCTGCTGCGTGGAGTTTGTTCTTGGCTCACGGACCGAAGCCGGTCGCACGACTGAGCCCAGAATGAGAGCGCTGCCACCAGTGAGTGTGGGTGGGGAGGGGCAGGACCGACCGGGGACGCTGGTTCAGTCTCACACCGAGGGAGAGGAAGAATGTTTTCAGAGGGGAGCGGCCAGTGGTCATCTGCACCCCGGGGATCACACAGAACAGCGACAGGGACAGGCCACTGGACTAGTGATTAAGAGGTCTGAGTGGCCTCAGCCAGAACTGATTGCATGAAGTATCTCGGGGTAGAAGCTGGCTTGCAGTTAGCTGGTGAAGGAATACTGTGGGGGAGGAAAAAATGATTTTCCCCCTGCCCGCCCGTCTAAGTTCTGGCGAGACTAGTGACCAAATTAACGTGATGAACAGAAGGAAGGACCGAACCTCCGGCACGTGTGCCTGCAGGGATTCCGTAGGCGTGTGAGGCCCCAGGCAGGTGTTGAGGCTTAGGTAACACCTTAGCTCAGGAGGAAAGGGGGGCCCCTGGGGGTGGGAGGGTGGGGCTGGACTTGAAAGGGCAGGAAGGCAGTTCACGTGGAGACGGGAAAGCAGACGTTCTGTAAGCGCTCGCTGGCCAGGCCACGGGTCACGATGGGACCCAGGCGGGACTTGGATCAAACGGGCCTCACTAGGTTCCTCCCTGCCCCTCACACTAGTGCGCACCAGACTGCAGGCTGGCGGCTCCCTCCCGGGACCAGGCCCTGCACCTGAACGCTTCCCGGCAGTTAGTGGGGAGGTCAGAGGTTTCTCCTGAGTCTTCTGCTTCTTAAAAATAACCAGCTTGAAATAATCAGTATCCCAAAAGAGAATATTTTGGGGTGGCAAACTCTGCTTCCCTCAGTAGACAGTGAGTTAGAGGAGACTCTAAAATAATCTGGTGAAAGGCAGACGGGGCGGAGGTCCAGAGGGTGGGTAAGTGGTTGCCAGGGAAGGTGACCCCTGCCCCCCGCCCTCGTACACTCTGTTGAGGAAACGCTGAGCAGCTTCGTAGGCTGGGGACCGAGCTGGAGGATGGAAGATTTAAAGTCCGTTGTGGGGGAGATATAAGAGCGGGGAGGGGGACCGCTGTGTCGCCGCCTGGGTCCCTCCTACTGCTGCTGGCGACAGATCTGTTTCAGAGCAAGGGGAGAACAGCTCTTCAAGGTATTGAATTGGGTTTATCATTATTTTTCTTCATTGTTTCTGTCTGAATGAAGTACCTGATCCTTATTTTTGAAAGCAAAATTTAGCATGCTTTATTTGCTTCACGGTAACATTCTTTCTGCCTGTACAAGTTTCAGAACATGTGGACCCTGCTTTTGCCCCACCCTGTAGTTATTTTGAAAAATATCCTTTTTAAATTTAAAAAAAAAAAGCAACTTTTTTTTGGGCCCTGGCTGGGTAGCTCAGTTGCTTAGAATGTCGTCCAGTACGCCAGATTGCAGGTTCAATCCCCGGTCAGGGCACATAACAAGAATCAACCAATGAATGCATCAATAAGTGAAACAACAAACTAGTATCTCAAATCAATAAATAAAAACTGTAAGTTTTTCAGTTATGAAGATCTTCCTTGATGTTTACAAACTGTTTGGCTACTTTTATCTGTTATTCTTAAATGGCCAGGCTGGCCTCCTGGTGCATGCAGACGGAGGTCAAACTCGGCATCCGCAGGCGCTCTCTTACCGCCGGAACCCCTCCTCGTTCGGAGTGAGGGGGGCTGACGGGGGGCTCTCTTGCTGTTTGTTGCACAGGCGGCCTCCCTGGGATTACTGCAGTTCCCCGTCCTCAACGCGTCCGTGGACGAACAGTGCCAGAAGGTCACGTACAAGGTCGGCTGCGCGTTGTGAAAGTGTCCATGTCCTAACAGAGGACGGTGCGGCCCTTGCACCTCCAGTGGCCGTCCTCTTAGACTAGAATTAACGGAGGGGAGGGGACGGAAGACCGGAGTGTACCTTGTCCTCAGTGTTGCCGGGCTCACCGGTTGGTAACGGTGGTGTTCAGATAGGCAGAGTGCCGGCTTCGGCCCTTTTGGTTTTGGGAACTCTGGGAACTCGACGCTGAGGCAGTGGGTTGTGTTATCCGCCCCTACGACCCTCTCTCAGAAACAATGGCCTCTCTAAAAGGGTTCCCTGCGGCTTTTAAAGCGAGAATAGTGTCAGTGAGGAAAGGAAGGAAAGTTCGAGTTCTGCTGGAGTGGACTCTTCTGTTTGGAGTGGAAGGCTGTTCAGGCAGAGCTCTTGGGGGTGCTCATCCTCATTTATGTTCTCACTGGAAATGTGCACGCAGGGAGTGAGCTCAGATCCAGCTCTCAGGGGTCGGACCACAAGTCTTCCCGTATGGTTAACACAGTTTCCTGACTAAGCAGGTACTGGCTGCAAAAACTCAGACAAGAAAATAGTGATGCTTGTCTTCGATTCCGGGACCCTGCGGTAACTACCGTTTATGCTGAGATGGGCATCCCTCCAGGGTTACGTGGTTACACACTTGAAATTTATGTCTGTGGAATTGTACACGCTGCTTGTTTAACTTCGAACTTTATACAGATTTCAACTGTTTTCTTTTTCATTCGATACCTTCAGGACACTATTACATGTCAGTAAATACAGCCCCGGCACCGTTCAGTTAGCCAGTGACCTCCAGTAAACACTTTCTCAGAGTTACAGACCATCCGAACTCCACGTCCGTGTATCTCCACACACCTCTGTACTTACCTCTGTAGCACGGATTTTTATAAATGTTGCTACGGATCGCTAAATGTCCTCCAGAAAGCGTGTGCCAGCTCACGTTTCCACTAACGGTGTATGTCCTCACCTACACACAAAAATTTACCTTTTTCAAAAAGAACCTTTAGACACCTTTGAAAAATCATTTCTTCTAAGTCACAGCGCTCTGGTGGGATAAGGTGGGGTGGTGGCTTTGACGCGGCAGTGGCGGTCATCCTTTCCGGGGAGAGGGCCAGCTGATGCACAGGCCTGCCTGCGATGTTCTCTCCTTCGCCCAGGCCTCTCACAACATCGGGGTGGCCATGGACACCGAGCTGGGCTTGATCGTGCCCAACGTGAAGAACGTCCAGACCTGTTCTGTGTTCGAGGTCGCCGCGGAGCTGAACCGCCTGCAGCAGCTGGGCTCGGCGGGGCAGCTCAGCACCTCCGACCTCACGGGGGGCACCTTCACCCTGTCCAACATCGGCTCGGTGAGCAGCAGCCCGCGCAGACGCTCTGGTAAAAAATGTGAAACTGGTTGCCGTGGGCTCCTCACAGGCTTAATGTTCCACCCTTTCTCCTTCTGTCCGGGTTTCAGATCGGTGGTACGTACGCCAAAGCCGTGATATTGCCACCCGAAGTAGCGATCGGGGCTCTTGGATCCATTAAGGTGCGTTTATGAAACAACAAAAAAAGAGTTTAAGCAAATCGGGGAAGTAAACGCAGAGAAGAGTGACCATTTCTGAGGTTTGCGCTGGCTCGGTAGGCGTGAGGGTGAGGTTTGGCGGGGCGAGCCCACGTCTCTGGGCCTGCGGCTCCAGGGGCCTCTGTGGGCAGGGGGTGCGGGTACCGATCTGAGTGTTCGTCTGAGGGTGCGCAGCTGCGGCTTCTTACGGAGGTTACTCGCCAAGGCCAGTGACTATTTATAACCAAGTGAGGCACTGTTGGGGGCATTTTTCCTCACACTCTTTTCTGTTCAAGAGTGATTAGGAATGCTAGTTTAAAATGGAGATTTCTTGGCCTTGGGCACAGAGCCCCCAGAAGTTGTGTTGTTAAACAAAAGCCCAGTAGTTTCAACACAGGGGTGACCGTCGCCCTGTTTTAGGAGAAACTGACTTAGAACGAGGGTTGCCAGGATTGTTTACCTGCCTCCGCACCAGAATCCGGGCTCCTTGAAACAGATGCCCAGACTCACACCGTATGGACTGAACCAGAGCTTCGGGGCGGGGCCTGGGCATCCCTGTAACTCAGGGTGCAGGTCCCCCAGAGCTACAACAGCGAGGCCCTGGGTGCCGTTTCTAGAGCGCCATTACCAAATGTCAGCATCACCACATTAACTTTGCTGTCGGCCTCCACGATTTCAAAAGAACCTTTCTTCTTTTATTTCATTTATTTTACTAATTCACTTTACATATACATTTAAAGTCTGCAGTGGGCTAGAAATTTGGGGGGAGAATAGGTCCTTCACTGAAGACAGAGCGACGGTTCCGAACTGCGTGCCAGCATCACCAGCACATGTGTGGCCCTCCCCGCACTCGTCCTGCCGCCGCCCTGCACCCCTGCTCCCCTCTGTCCACGTCTCTGGTCCACGTGCTTGTCCCCTCGCTGCCTGTGCTGGGGGTCCTTGCCAAGGCTTTCCCGCCCACCCCCACTTCTCCGCTCGCCATCCCCTTTCCAGCTGCTGTGCTTTTTCTTTCTCGAGTTCCACGATCTGATGCACTCTATACAGGGTCCAGTACAAGTAACACCCTCTTTTATTACAAACTCTTTTGTTACAAAATCATAAGCGTGTAATTCTGTAACATAACAATAGCACACTCAAGCACACCATAGGGTATTATAGGTGAAATGTTCCAATTAAAACTAAGTTATTACACGCTCATTACTACCTTTCCCACCACACTCAAGCAGGCGTTACTTCTGCCAGACTGCGTATTTTTCCTATGTATCTTAATTCTGTCTCTCCTCATTAAAATGTTAACTCCAAGAGGGAAGGACTATTGGATCTGTCAACTGCTTTACCCCCAGGGTCTAGGAGAGTGCCTGGAACATAGCAGGTGTTCAGTAAACATCGGTTAAGTAATTGAAATCTGGACAAACGTTACTGTGCGTGTGGAAATTACACCGGGAACCGAACAGCCGGGCCGGGGACACACACTCAGAGAGGAAGCCAGTGAGAGCGGGCATTTCGGGAGTCGTTCGGCTCAGCCATCTCTTCTGCGCGGCAGGGGACTTCCCGCGGCGGAGGCTGACTTCCCACTCTTCTGTGCACCCCTAGGCCCTTCCTCGATTTGACCAGAGAGGGGAAGTGTACAAGGCCCAGATCATGAACGTGAGCTGGTCCGCCGATCACAGAATCATCGACGGAGCTACCATGGCACGCTTTTCAAACCTGTGGAAGTCCTACTTGGAAAACCCGGCTGTGATGCTGCTAGATCTGAAGTGAGACCCGGTGACACGCGTGAGCTCCCGGAGCTTCCAAAGACACGCCGAGCCTAGCTGTGCCCTCGCACGTCCCTCGCAACGCGCGGGGCACAGCCGGTTTGTACTGGGCGGCTAGCGTCCTCAGGCACAATACTTACCACTATTCTGATACACTGTCCACTGAGAGCCAGCAGCGGTGTCCCGTCCCCTGGGCTGCCCCGTGTCATAGGTCACGGCGTGGGACTTCCCGACGTGGCGCCGCGCCCTCCGTGTCCGGGGGGCCGAAACTGACAGGAACAGCAAAATGCCACTGAAAGACGGTAGCAGCCACGGTCAGTGTTTGCCCTCTTTCTCCTCCTTAAACTGACTCAGTGAATCTTTCTGATTGCGCTTAGTTGGGGGAAGGACTGTATAGACGAAGATACTTTCCCTTTCCCCACAAGAATGCCGATTGCCATATAAACTAAGTGCGATTACACGTAGCGCTTAAGATGTCCAGCGGGTTGTCACTCTGCAGGGTCATCGTCTGCCAATGCCTTATTTGTGCGAAGCGGCACCACGTGAAAGGGAGAGCTGTGAGTGGGTCTCAATGCCCAGTCACAGCTTTATGCCCAGTGAAAGAGAGAGAGAGGAGTCGGATGGGTAATGATGGCCATTAAAATAAAATAACAAATTTTGTATAGAAATGAAGGCATCGTGATCATTTGGGTGGAGACCGCTGCAATCAGAAATAGGGTGGAGATGAATATCAGCCGGCATTCTGGTTTGCATTCAGGGAACCAGCTGCAAACCCAGTTGTTTCAAATACTGTCTGAACAACTTCAAGTGAAGTTGTATGATAGAAAAAAATTGTTTTAATATGTACTTGATTGCTTTAATAATGGAAATGATGTTAAAACAGCGATTGGCCCTGGCCGGGCAGCTCAGTCAGTTGGGGCGCCAACCGGACACACCCGGGTTGCAGGTTCGATCCCCGGTCAGGGCTCACACGAGGGGCAACCCGATGATGCATCAGTAAGTGGAGCAACAAACCGACGTTTCTCTGCGTCTCTCCTGCCCTCTCTCTCTCTGAAGGTCAATAAACAATTTTTAGAAAGAAAAGAAAACAGTGGGTCAGCTGAATGTTGTTATTTTTAAAAGTCAGATAGTCTGAAGAAAATAAACCATCCGTAATCCTGCCACTATTAACATGTCGATCAATGCACCTCTATACATAGCTGTTCTTTTTATAAAAATGAGATCATACTGTATCTACTGTTTTATAATTTTTTAATTTAACATTATATTATGGGTAACTTTAGATGTCAATAAACAATTCTACACGATCATACGTCTAAATGGCTGCAAAGTATTATGTGCATTTATTATCCATTTAAATATTAAACATCTGTATACTGGGCAGGTTGCCAAGCACTGGGCGCACAGTGCCCGCCCCCCCCCACGGTCCCTGCCTGCATTGGGGTTACATTCTAGTGGAGGGGACTGATATTAAATTATCATAAAAATAAAACGGAATTATGCCTGGGTGGAAAAGCAGGCCGCTCCGAGAGCCCCTCGTGGGGGTTGCCGAGCCCGTCTGGGGGTCAGCAGGTGGCTGCACGCAGTTAAGCCGATTCCCCATGGGCAGCATTTACAGGGTCGTAATGAAGAATGCCATGATGTAAAAACGTCCCCCTCGCTTAAAGAATGTGCCAACTGGGAGAAATGGATAAGTCACACATTCCCCTGACCCGTCCAGCATCACTGGTTCAAGGTGGTCTTGACATTCCCAAGTAACCATGGAGCTGTCTGCGCTCCCCCAGCCCCCGCCTTTACCGGCTTGTCTTCAGTCTCCACCAATGAGAACTCAGGGAAAGGCCACCTGCCTCCCACTGCCAGGCCTGTGGGCGGGAGGAGTCCCGGGGACCAGGGGAGCACGGGCGGGAGCATGGCGCACAGCCGAGCAGACACATGGGGCAGCACATGTCACAGCAGAGAAGCCGGAACTAAGCTCTTCAGTGGGACGTCTGGAGGCTGGGAAGCCCTGCACGTGTGCGCGGACAGGAAGCCAAGAGCATTGTGGGAAGTGGTCACCGAGGACTTCGGGCCCCAGTCACCGTGCAGAGCGTGCCTCTGACTTGGAAACAGAAGCCTGGCAGGGAAGGGAGTGGGCAGGACGAAGCCAGGGCCTGTGTTAACTTCCACTTTGGAGGTCAAGGTGTCCCTCTGTCGAAACAGCCACGTTCGTTTCGGGTAGTGCGCCGTCCCGGCTGCAGGACACAGCTCTGGCTCGGGGCTCCCTCAGGTCTCTGGTTTGAGTTTGTGGAACAGTTTCAAGTGCCTGGGTTGCTGGTGACATGAGGCTGTCTGAGGAGTACCTGTCACTAGGCTAAAAGGCGGACAGCTTCCACACGCCGGTCATTTGAGAGGCCGCCCGGGCCCGTACTTTGCAACCCCTATAGGAGGGGTTTGGGTCTTGCGGCTTCTCCGCAGCAGCTCATTCGAGCAACGGGCTGTTAGTTCATCCTAGAGCAGGGTCCCACCGACATCCTCCTGCCTGCCCCTCCCTCTCGTGAGTCGTGAGTCGAGGCAAACTTGACATAGGACACGGTGCTCTTACCCAGCCTGCCGTCACGCACAGACGCAGGCTCTGCAGGAGTCGGGGTGCTTCCTCAAGGAAGGAGGGTGAGGCCCTGAGGTTGCGCTGCTCCCCACCTACGGAGGCCGTCCTAGGTGCTCCTGGGCGCCTGCGGCGAAGCACAGGGCAGTATGACAAGCACGTGGGTCTCCGTCCTCGAGGTCTAGAGGCCAGGCACACACGGAAGTCAGGCTTGCAAGACACTCTGACGCTCTTTCTGGTCCTGAGCCCCTGTCGAAATGAACGAGTGACTCCCGTTCGCTGAAAACAGCCCTCGATTTATTTCACACCTCTGTGCCGTGGCTGGGAGAAAGCCCGCACGGAAGTCCCTTCCTCCTCCCGACCTCTGCGGCCCCCCACGTCTGGATGGGCATCTCGTCCCCTCTCCCCCCGCTGCTCTTCCCGGGCCTCCGTGAGTGGTGTGCACAGGCAGGTCTGTCTTCGCTGCCGGCGGTGACCCTCATGGCAGCCCCAGCCCAGCGGCCTGGTGCTGGGGCCGGGCTGGCTGACTCGGGATCTGTGCCCTTGGTATTTTTATGATGAGCTGAGAGAGCACAAAGCACAGCCAACAACCCGGCCAAGGGTGGCACGGAGCCAGGATGGCCCTGAGGCAGCCCTCGTGCCCGGGGAAAGCTCAGGCTGCTTCGCTGGCCACCAGGACGGGCGTCTGCAGGAGGAAAAGGAGTCTACAGACCCCCTCACAATCGGTAAGGCATTTGTCCTACAAGTTTGGCAAAGAGGAGTTCTTTCTGTGTAGTGCGTCTGTTTGAGAATGCATTAGAATTCCGAGGTTAATCAGCCAGTTTAGTGTTTTCTAGCTCATCTGAGGTTTAGCAGAACATGGGTCATTGTTTTTCCTTTTAAAATGTTTATTGTAAGTGATTCACTTACGGCATCCTAACGTACAACTAAACAAAGCAGTGATTCATCTAACGCCAAGCGGGAAAGAGCACGGCCAAACTCAGCCACCTTCCTGACTTAGGTGGGAAGACGTTGCCCACAGCAGAGGGGCGCTCACTCTGCCCGGAATAGAACCGGTCTAACTGATCGACTCACTGTATCACTGATCTACGCGCAGCCACCTTCAGAGAGAAATTAAGGAAGCAACTGCATCCGTGTCTTTAATTTCCACACTTGAATGCTACAGTTATTATTGTTCTTGCGTTCTCATTTCTAGCTAACTTTACAGAACATTTTAAATGAAGCATCTTCACCGATGATTTTATTTACTACTCACAACAATTTACGTACTGTTATTCATTTATTTCAATGACGAGAGAGCAGCCCTGGCTGGTGTGGCTCAGTTGGTTGGAGCATCCTCGCATGGACTGAAGGATTGTGGGTTCAGTCCCCAGTCAGGGCACCTACCTAGGTTGCAGGTTTGATCCCTGGTTGGGGCACATACAGGAGGCAACCAACTGATGTTTCTCCTCACACCAATCTCTCTCTCTCAAAAAAAAGCAATGAAAAAATGTCCTTGGGTGAGGATAAAAATGCATAAATAAATAAAACAAACCCTTGTTTCTTAAAGAAAGAGCAAAGTCTCAGAGAGGATGACAGTAAATGGCTGACCCGTCTTTGCAGTCACCTTCTCAATGACACCTGCCCAGCTCAGCATCCTCAACAGCCCGGAACACGGCCTCTCCCAAAGTTCCCACCCTCCACTGTTCCCCAGATTTGTATTTAAGATAAGTTGTTCCGTGAAGTGTGTTCTTTCCTGGGCAAAGGGCAGGGGAAAACGGAAGTGTGGGCCACTGTGCCTTGTGCAGGCACCAGAAGGGAGGGCGGAAACCATGTTGCCGAGTGTCTGCTGTGAACCAGGCACCGCGCCCAGCACAGATCTGCATCTCAGTCCTCATAACGACGCTTCTCAGTAACGGCATCGGTTAGGGCCGGGTTTGGCCACACCTGAGAGGGACCCAACCCAATGGCAGCTCAGACAACAGACTCTCGTGTGACTGACTGCCCCACTCAGTCCTTATGGACCCGGGCTCCTTCCCACCTTGGGTCCTGCCGTCCCTCCGGCATCACGTCTGTCCTCACTGTCCAGGTCCACATTCCACATGGCGGTGGGGTGGAGGGAGCTAAGGGAGGTTCTCTCCGACGGAAGATTCCCGGAGGCTGCTCCGGCCATGCCTTGTAATCAGGCCCCCTGCCCCTCTGCTTGCTTGCAGTCACAGTGTGCGTGGCAAAGGTCTGGCCGCATCTCCCATGCAGGGGCCACCTGGACAGTTCCCTCTGGACCCACTTCTCTCCTGTGCTCCAGGCACTCGTTTTCACTCTTCGAATCTCGAGGTGACCATGCGTTTCCGTGACATCAGACAGACCAGGTCAGCTCTGAATTATTGATGCTGAACCCGAGATGGTTCATCGTTTGCCCATCAAAATAACTCTGGCTCCTGTATCTTATAGCACGCCTCCCCATTTTAGCGCACACTGAAGGTAGCGTGGCCCCTTGATGTTTGCAAACTCAGAGGTCAATGATACAAATTCATCAAGAGGCAGTCCCAGGACTGAGCCCAGGGGTCAAGCACAGGCTGACGCACCTGCTAGTCAGACCTCGGCTGGAGAAGCCCAGGCCACCTGCTGAAACGGAGCAGGAGAACTTGGAGACGGTCCAGAGGACGGCCACAAAAACAATGGGAGCGTGACGAGAATAATTGCAGTCACAAAGAGACCTCCTTTCTATATCGGGCTTCCACGGAGCTTGTTACCAGGCAGAGCATGGGGAACAGCTGTCGTGGGTGCTGACATCCAGGACGGGAGCAATGCAAACGGGGCAGAATTTAGGGGCGGACACTGGGGCAGAGTCGGGCAGCCAAGAAGGGCTCACGCTCAGCCCAGGCTGAGGAGGATGTGGCACCCTGTCCCCAGCCGCCCGAGTTCCCAGAGGAGCCGGCACGCAGTGGGAGACTTGCTGGCCCTGCTTCAGCTGAGGTTTCCAGCTTGTTCACATGTTCTACATATGCAGTCAGTAGCACTAAAAAACGTGGTGAGAGAGGGAACTTTTAAATGGGATAGTCCTTTTTAAAATGCAGCAAGAAAGGAAAGGGGAAAAAAAGTCAAGGTTATAAAGTCTGTACAGAAGTTGGGAGAGTGCAGTCATCCGGAAAAAACTAGCAACTTAATTTCCTGGAAAAATGCAGCCGGAGTGCCAACCACGGGAACAAAGGCAAGGTCACGCACGGCAGGTGTGACGGAGTTCATATGCACTGCAGGGACGAATATAAATCGGCCCTTGACTACCTAGTGGGGTTGTTAGATAGTCACGTGGGGCAGAGAGGAGGCCACGGCTCGGCCAGCACGCTGACAAGGCTGCAAACCAAGGGCGCCACAGATTGCACATGAACCTGGCCTTGGCCCCATGTGTTGCTGGCACAAGATTAGACGGGCCGAGTTGGTTCCAGCGTAGCTTGGACAGAGCAGGACAAACTGTCACAGAGGTGGCATAATTTTTTAAAAAAACACCACTGTTATTTACAGCACTCGGTTCCCTCCTAGGTGTGTGAACGTTAGAAATATTGATATGTAAGTGTAAGGCATTTCAATTTTAGTAGAATGGTATTGTTTCCATCTGATGTCTGTCTTTGGTTGTAATTCTCCTCCTACGTCACCTCCCCCGCCCCTTTCTTTTTTTTTTTTTTTTTCTGCAAAGAGCTGTATTGTTTCCCTTTAGGCCAGTGCAGTGAGAGGCTCCTGGGTGGTGAAAAGTCTGCCTCCTGGCTGCAGGGAGAGGCTCAGGCAGAGGCCAGACCCCAGGGGGATGCAGAGGGGACCCTCCACGGGCTCCTAGTCGTGCTTGATAGGGAGCCTCTCAAAGAGAACCCCCAGCCCAGCCCAGCCAGCTGAGGAGAGCCCCGAGGTCGCCCATCTTCTTGATGCATTTCACCTGCTGGTCCAGGAAGTAGATCCCTAGGAAGTCACGGGGCTGAGGTGCTGGGCAGGCAGAACCTGGGGCATGAAGGTCCAAAAGGACTGGGTCAGGTCCTTCTCTAGGATGGTGGCGGCTTCCGTGTGTCCTGAGCATCGACCCGCTCACTGCGGGACGGACTCTGGAAGAGGGTGGGGGCCCCTCACTGTGTTTGAATCTTCAAGAGATGCTCTGCGCCCTGAGGCTCCCCCAGGGCCAACTCTCCGATGTGTCCCCTGACCAGACCATGGTGATGCGGTGGCACTGGGAGCCCAGATGGAGGTAGGTGTGGGAGACCCCCAGAGCGGGTGACCAGGCAGTGGGTGGGGCCTCCCCCTGGGTGTGATAATTCTGAAGGATTTGGGAGCTCAAGGTTGCTCAGCATTCAGGAGATAAGGTCAAAAACAGAGTCGGCTGGTCTGGGAGGCTGAGGGTGGCTGAGGTGGTTCTGAAGGTGGTGACTGGAAAAGAGGTTGGAGGGGTTCGGGCTGGAAGAAGGGGTGGCCCTGGGTCCCTTCGGTCCAAACAGGTTGAAGCAGGAGACAGCTGGGCTGGGGCAGAGGGGGAGGTACCGCCGAGGGCACTTCCTGTAGTACTTTCTAAACACAATCAGAATTCTCACAATCCCACCTTTATAGATACAAAGGGTCCTGCAGAGCAGTTTGTGGAGATGTGAAAAAAGCAAATTTTGTAGATGCCTTCTGATATACATACCGTCAAAGGTTGGGTCAGTATCTTAGAAACCAAGTATTGCCCAGGGACGGAGTTTAAACTCCAGTGTAGCCTTTATTTCTGTAGAAGTAAAAAGGGGTGCATAAAAATGAAAACAGAGGGAATGTAACTTTTTAGGTTGTTATGTGGCCAAAAATACCTCACCCAGCATATAGCAAGCCGGTGCAATTTTGCGTCATTATTGGGTGCGTGGGCTGCAGGGTTGCTTTCTCTTCTCCTTTTCCTTTTCCCTTTTCCTTTTCCCTTTCCCCTTTCCCCCTTCCCCCTTCCCCCTTCCCCCTTCCCCCTTCCCCCTT
>CM052551.1:2677191-2703076 GCA_028533065.1 Trachops cirrhosus | reverse complement strand
CAGCCCCGTCCCCGTGCTCTGGGTGCGTGTCCCACACCAGCCGTCCTGCCAGCCCCGTCCCCGTGCTCTGGGTGCGTGTCCCACACCAGCCGTTCTGCCAGCCCTGCCTCTGTGCTCTGGGTGCGTGTCCCACACCAGCCATCCTGGCAGCCCCGTCCCCGTGCTCTGGGTGCGTGTCACACACCAGCCATCCTGGCAGCCCCGTCCCCGTGCTCTGGGTGCGTGTCCCACACCAGCCGTCCTGCCAGCCCCGTCCCCGTGCTCTAAGAACTCACACAGAAACGGCGGGCTGAAGCACTGCAGGTGAAGTCAGACGTGCAGAGAGTGTGATGACAAAGAGGAAGCAGTGGCGCCCTGAAAGCGGCGGCCACTGGGCTGAAGGTAAAGACAGACTCGCCCACCCAGGAAGCTGGAGGAGCTGGAGGCAAGGGGTGGCAGACAGGGACTGGAGAGGCCAGAGAGGGATGAGGACATTGTGTTAAAGGGCTTGGACTTCATGCTGGTGGTGACTGGGAGCCAGCGAAGTGTTTTCAGAGGAGGCAGGCAGGTCAGGCGTGGGGTGACGGGTCCGAGTTTCAGCACAGAAGGGACAGGTCGTGGAGGAGGCGTGAGACGGAGAGAGAAGGGCAGGGGTGGAGAGGCAGAGTCAGGAGTGGAGAGAGCCACGGCTGTGGGGGACAATCTCTAGCAGGGTAAGCTGCCACAGCAGATTGACCAGGATGGGAATGATGGGGCGAGGAAGGGGAACTGCAGACACAGTGACTCAAGACAGGAAGGGTGGGCAACTCGAGAATCGGCCAGCAGGGGCTGCACTTCTGAGAAGCTTGGGTTAGGGCCCGGAGGAAAGGGGGCTTTGTTCCTTCCCAGGAGGGAAGGCTTTTCTGAGGGTCCAACAGGACACGTGCAGGAAAGCCGTGGAAAACCTGGCACTCAGAGCCATTTCCGGCCCATCCACATTTGGACGCTCCGAGTTCCCCAGAGGGCGGGTGACGACCCAGCAGGAACAGGAAGAGGGTGTGGCAGCAGGTGACCCTTGCTGAGCGGGAACACTGGAGGATGCTCCCGATGCCGGTTCACAGAGGCCGCCCCGAACCCAGCGGGGAGCCAGGGCTGCACAGCAGAGCCGAGCCCCGGACCGCCTGACCGAAGCCCGTGCTCTTCCCGCCGCACCCGCTGGAGCTGGTGCGCCCCAGTGCTCCGCAAGACGCTGCAGTTTCTCCCTCATCTGACATCTGTTTGCTTCCCCCCGAGTCCCGATACACAGTCACCTTCTCCTGGGAGAGGTTTCTGGGTCCTTCACAGCAAAACGCTTCTAAAAAATCAGCCGCTTTTGGGGTGAAATCATACAGTTTCCATGGATGATTCGTTTAGTTTTTGGTTGAAATGTAACCCGAAGAACTCTAGGGTCCCACATGACAGAGTTTTGGGGTGTCCAACCTCTTGGCCCCCCTGGGCCACACACTAAATACACTGTGACACGTCATCACAAAAAATCTCATAATGTTTCAGGTAAATGTACGATTTGGTGTTGGGCTGCACTCACAGCCACCCTGGGCCGCACACGGCCTGCGGGTTGGACACCCCCGCAGAACCCTTAATTCATCCTGCGAACGGCCAGACGAGCAGTGAGCGGGAGAGCCCCGCATCGATATAACCCAGCGCCCCAAGTTCAACGAGCTGTGAACACAAGTGACATAAACTGTGCGAAAGAGGCCCGGAAATGGCTGGGACGCGCTCACGTGCTCACCCGGCCTGTGGGAGTGGCGGGCTCACCTGTTGCCACACCGCACAGGTGCTTTCCGATTCCCACCACCGGCAGCCTCTCTCTGCTGAGCACGGGGATCTTGTCTGAAAGAACAGGGAATGAGGTGAGGCCTCGGCGTGCCCCCCAAAACAGAGAACTCATTAGAATCTCTGAATTTTGGGGCTGAGAGAGTCACAAACAAAAACATTCTCCCTTTGTAGTCTGGGGATGGGAGGCTCAAAGACGCAGTGCCTTGATCAGTAACACGGACGCCGCTGAGCGAGCGAGAGTTGAAGTCCGTGACCTGAACGCCAGGCGATTTCTCCCACGCTGACCCGGGACGCCCCGCGTGCCCCGGGCACCGATCTGCATCGCTGGACTGCTAGGCACCCTCAGAACGTCGGCCTTCTAGGGTCTGTGGCCGACAACAGACGGGTGTGCAACTTACTCAGACACAAGTGCTGAATGTCAATCTGGAGTCTTTCAAACACTGCGTTTTTCTTTCTGTGTTTGCCATCAACCTGCACAAACAGAACATTATTGTAACAATGGCTTTTTCTGTTTAAAACAAAGCAGCTTCACAAAAATAAAAAAAATTCCGTTTCACAATTCAGAGCAATTAAGTTTCCATCTTATATTTTAGTCTTTAAAAAAAGATGATCATTAACATTATTAAAAAAACTTTAAGATTGTGTGTTCTTTGATGAAAACTCCAAAGTAATAATACTGTACATCTTTATAAGGCTTGAACATTTTATTAATGATCATGTGAACCTCACTTCCTTGAACTCTAAGAATCCCCAGTTCACTGATGGGGGACCGAAGTTCCCTCGATCACCTGCCTGCCCCTTCCCCTCTGGCAGCCCCAAGTGACACCACTTCTGGCTCACCCTTCCTCTTGCTCTCCCCGAAAGATCGCAGCTGGTCCCACTACCCCCGCACGTGCGCCTGTGACTGACAGTCTACCCCGAGGCCCCGCCTCTCCGACAGGCACCAGACACACATATATCACCACACCTGCAGCTTCTAGCACCTGGACATCCCTCTCCTCCTCCCTCCTCTCTGCCCCCGGGCACAGCCTTGGCTCTGGTCCATTGCTCCCTTGCACTATTGGAGAATAATGATCTTATAATTAATCTCCCTGTTTCAAGTTTCAGACTCTTGATCAGCTTTAGTGGTACTGTCTTAAAAACCCTTTTGTGTTCACTGCACCAACTCTTACATAGTCTTCAGTCTCCTCTCAGCTGTCACTTCCTCCGGGGAGCCTTCTGGGACCCACCTCGGACTGGACTTGCTCTGCCTCCCTGCTCTGATGGTACCTGGTACTCAGCACTGTTACGAGGCACTTAGCACGCTGTGCCAAGATGCTCGGGAGGCCGCCCCACTAGACGTGAGCGCCTTGGAGACAGGGGTGCACCCCCAGCACGTGGCAGAGCACAGTGGGACGCCTCCCCAGGTCAGTGAGACCCCTGCAGCCGGGCGGCTCCCCTCTGTAGAACCTGCTGGGCCGCATCCCCCCGCCCCCACCACACACACGTGTCTCTGCGCCTCTCTGCCGCTTCAGGCACCCGGGCGACACCGGTCCTGCTGCCTGGGCTGCTCCTCAGACCCAAGGTCTGGCAAATGCTGCATCACCCTTCGAGACACACCTGATGCATCACCTCTTCTGTAATCCATCGCCACCCTGCCCTTCAGAGACACTTGTCCCTCCCTCCTTCGGACCCACATGGACCTCCCTGCAGACTCTGTTCCGTATTTTAATGCTTTCCTATCATCATGTATCGGTCTGTCTGTCTCTCCTTCCTACACATGATTGACAGAGGTACGGACCGTGTCTTATTTGACGTAGCCCACCGCATGTCTACCCGGATGTCTGGCAGGGCGCTCAATGAATGCTTAGTGGAGGGAGAGCGGGGAAGTGGCGGAGGACCCAGACCTTTAACCCCGGGCGAGAGCCTGGCTCTTTCCACATCTTTTCTCGTCTCTGCTTAAGAACTCAGAGCAATGGACTACCGAAATTTGGATCAAAACTTTTATCTTCAGTCACCGATAGAATGAGAATAAAGAGCTACTGTAATCAAATAAAAACACGAAAAATTCATTTCCTTTGAGACGTGTTTCTTTTTGTGTCAGAAAGTGCAAACAAATAGTTTCATTACTGATCGGGCAGCGCTTTCATTTACCTTGAATCTCGTGGTCACCTTTTCTACCAGGACGAAGTGAACTTCCTCAGCATCTTTTAAGGCAATATCAACCCAGTGAGACAATTTTCCCTTTCCTGCTCCAAACTCAACAAAGCATCTTCTTGGACCGAGCAACTTTAATTTTTCAATGTTACCTAAAATAGAAGCCTGCAAACTTGACGAGATTATTTTATAAACTAGAGCAAACACATTTGGCTCAAGTAGGAAAAACAGCAAGGCAATTTCTACGTGAGGCAGCACATTCACACTGAAAATTTTCGTGTGGCTTTCAAGTTTTTCTCTTTGTTTTCAAGTATTTAACACGCAGTACTTAGAACCACATCTATGCCAAAGTTTTTAAATATAGGTTTATACATATTTTGGAAATGGGAAGGTTCTGTAGCCTGGAAGAAAATCTCAGTGAAACCTCGTTAATAGCTCTACTTTGGAAGAACAGAGTGTTAGCTTCGGAGAGACGAACGGAAGGCCACTTTGAGCCACGCCGCTGTGGCCCAGACGTACCTGCTGTTTCAGGTGTTTGGTGGCAGAGTCACCGTTTTTAGGGTCAGCGAGGGCATCGTGCAATGCTGGATGGGACATGATTTGATCTCTGAGTGTGGCGTTCAGACCTGTGCCGGACACAAGCACGGAGCTGCGGCCACCGAGCGCGAAGCCACAGGGCTCCGAGCGACAGCAGCTGGCGTCTTCCATCCCGCGCGGGCACCGAGGCGCGCCGCCCGGCCGTCCTGCAAGACCCCGAACTTGCGGTTTCAGGCAGACTCACCTTCGCTTGCTTTTTTCAATTTCATAATTAAATTTTCCAACTGCTCTTCAGGGAGAGAAGAAATTGGGACCTATATACAAAAACGAGCTGATCACTAAGAATGTTGATTCTACAGGAAAACGCATTCTAAATTCAAAAAAATTAACTTATTCCGAACAAAAATCGGAACACAGCTGATTCACAATGTGGAGAGGGCTTATAAATGCTGTTGAAAAGGAAACGTTTAGTCAAGTACTTACTAACTGTTCAGGTAGTTCCGTTTCATCCTTCAAGCCCGCGTTAATATCCTGAACAAAGAAGTCCTTAACGAAAACAAACCAAACCGTCAACATGTTGTTATTAATGTGAAGTGATCACAAAAATTAAGCTGAGAAACCGATCCTTCCCATCCTCCCACGATTCATTAATTACTGAGCACCTCCCGTGGTCCCCAATTTGGGATCAGCTAATTACCCGAGGATCCCCCACCGCAGAGAGCAGGACGCACAAAAACCTCCGTGTCCCTGGGGCTTACACCCTAGTGAGGGGGTGATGTGAACGTCTGTAGTCTAAAGAAACTCATCAGTCATTTTTATTAAAGTTTCTGAGGACTATGCCAGAGAAGCAAAAACAAAGTAGCAGCTATGCTCCTCTGTGCTCTGGGCTGCTGCTCGGACAGGGAGGGCAACCAAAGACAGATGAGACACAGGCGTTAGGACCCTTTAGGTCTGATTTCTCCTCCTTACAAATGCTAATTAAAACAGCATTTTAACTATTCTCTCTGGGAAGCCCTGTTCGACTCCTTGGATTTAATTTTAATTTTTCTACGAGTGTGAGCTCTTTCACGTGTACTTCTTCCGTGGGACTTATTAAACAATACCTATCATTTACAAGTTTACTTACCAGTTTCAAATAAGCTCTGTGAAGGCTGGGGTCATATTTTATTGAAATACATTAGGAGGCACTAACTAAATACTTTTGCGTAAATAAAGTGTGAAATTATTCTCTGAACAACACTCTGGTTGCATAAAATTCGATGATCTGAACAAGGCCTGGAAGTGGATTCTCAGTTCGATCCAGCGCTGGCCCTCACACACTCGGACACGGTGACCATACTCAAGCCTCCGGAGACAAGTCTTGTTAAATATTCCCACCTGTAAGCTACTTTGTCTATATAAACATTACACACCGCACGTTTCACCACTCAGTTTTACTGATCAAATACTTACCGGTTTTGGCTTCTCTCGTGAATTACATTTTTTCAAATGCTTTGCTAGCTGATCTTCATACACTGTGCTACGTTTAAAGAGAAAATTATTTAAAATAAGACTTGTGACGATGACTGTTGCCAGCAGAGAAAAACCCTTATCCGATCTTGTACTTACTGTTTCGGATCTAAAGGACACAGGATTCTCTTCCGAGCATTTTCTCCCTAGTAGAGAAAAAGGACATATTTGAATAAAATAACAGGTTCACTGTTTACAGGTACTAGAGCTGACTTCAGTGTAATCATAAATTTATGCATTCCCAAAACAAGGCAAGGATCCCTTAAAAAGCCCATTGATGAAACATTGGCACAATTAGGTCATAGTGTTTAACACGGAAGTGTTTGGTGTGGCTGGTTTACACACGCACGAGCAGACACTGCTTTGGACAAGGGTCTGCACTTCAAGCAGGTTATAGAGAAGACCTACACTTGGGATGCTAAACCGATGAAACCACTGACTAAAATCCGCAGTTATTTTAGGCACCGCTAAGAAAGAAAAAACACCGCCAATTTAAATTATGACGTCATTGATTTCCAGATGCATTAGAAACAATGAAATATGGCATTTGAACCATTTGATAGGTGGCCAAATTCTACTGGCTTTGCCCCTTGCCGGGAGGGCAGTTACATCCTGTGTGTTTCTAAGATACCTGCATTTAACTACAGGCGCTAGGGGAAAATGAACGGGCATCAATAGCGATGGCAGTCCCACCCGACATTCTCACGAATCGGGACGTGACAGGTCAGCGGACTTCAGAGGTCTGATTCCCAGCTCCGTCAGCCCCTAACTCCATGACTTGGTAGACTTACTGCCTCCACCAAAACATGACTGTATGTCTTGCTTCCAAAGGTTCAGAAAGATTAAGTGAGCTCATAGTTTTCAAAAACCTGCTTAGCACAGGGCTGGCCACGTTCCTCTCCAGGTACCGATCGGCTGGTAAGGACCTATGCATATTCTGCTGCTACCACCACCGGCTGCCACCTTCCCGCTGTGTGGTCAAGGTAAAGTCTAAGGGCTCCTCACAGACTGAGAATGAATCCTTCTCATCACACATCGCATTCTTCAGTCAGGGGGTGTTTGCAGGTCCCCTCAAAACCAGACAACGCAACTCTGTGGGTGCTTCCAAGAGTGGCAGATGGAGGGGCCCAGGGCGAGCTGTACTGGGTACTGCGTAGAAGAGTGCACCTTGGGACTAACAAAAACAACGCACCCAGTACTGGACATTGGGAAGGCGTGAAACAGATCCCCGTCTACTCGGTTTAATCCTTCTGAAACCTACTCAACAGGGTCTTTTTCCACAAGCATTCCCCTCCTCTGGTTCTCATCTTTATTTTTCTATCCTCTATATCCCAAAGAAATGCACACATAAAAGTAGAGACAGTACGATAAATAGGAGTGACTATACTAGCAAACAAAATTGTATGTTATCCGTTTTTCATTTTTAAAGGGAGAGTCGATTTTCACATGTTTTAAAATCTCTCGTCCCCCTTAAGAGGTACAGATTGGCAGCTACAGAACAGGGAATATAGTCAATGATATTGTCACAATACGTATGAGGCCAATGGGTGCTAGAGGCATTGGGGGACTCACCTCCTAAGTTATATAAGTGTGCAATCACTATGTTGATTATTGGAAACTAACATAAAATTGTATGTCAACTGTAATTGAAAAATTGAAAAATTAAAAGATAAAAAAGAAATTAAGTTATCCCTTAAGGACCTCTGGTGGGGAGATCCCATCCTTGGGGCCAGGCCAGGTGTCAGCATAGATTGTTACTTCCAGGTACTGGAAATTCGGGGATGGGGGATCACTTTGTAAAGTATGATTGTCTAACCACAACGCTGTACACCTGAAACGAATACAGAATAATGCTGAATTATCAAACGTAATCGAAAAAGAAAAAAAATAAAATCTTTCTTTCCCTTTTCCAGCACACTAGGAATAACTTGCTCTCAAGTTCTACTTTTTAAAAAGTTTCTCTCCACCGCACTGACAAGAGCGATGATTCACGAAACCGTGAGAACACAAATGGGATCGGGGATCCCAGTGCGCTGCGACCGACAGTTCCCCATCGGGAAAGCGGCGAAGGTAAGAAGCGGCAGTTTGGAGCAGAACTGAAATCGGGAGTCACTGTCCACGTCGCCGGTCCCCGCCGGCTCATCCTCGCTCCCTGGGGCCACAGAGCCGCGCTGCTGAGCACAAAGGCTGCAAAACCCAGGGGACAGAAGCAGGAATCGGTCCGAGAGGGGAAGTGCGGGGGCCTGGAAACTTATTTCCGACTCTTAGGAGGGCAGGGCGATACCAGACCTCCGCGGCACCAGCGTGTTCGCCACAGAACCTTTTCCCGGCTGCCACCACCATCCTGCAGAACCTCTTCTTCTTTGCCACATAGTAACCGCACCGGCCCTCGGCCGGGGAGCCAGTCGCGCGCGGCGTCGGCGCGGAAGCCGCCATAATACAGAGCAAGCGTCAGGTGAAGGGAGGGAAAGTTATTAGCATCCCACGGCACCCCTTCCCTTGTCAAAGATGGCTGCTTCGGGTCCCGCCACGCAGGTGGGAGCCCGGAACTGCCGCTCTCCTCGCCCCGCCCCCCACAAAACCGGAAGAAGCCGATGGTGGCTGGCGAGGTCCAATCCGCCTTTGCCTTCGGTGTGTTTCTTTTCCCCGCCCCCTCAGCGGAAGTCGAGCGCCAAACTCAAACTGAGCTGGGCTACGACGCTGCTCGCACCAGTGCCGCGGTGCCACCCTGTTCGGCGTTGTGCACAGCGGCGGGGCAGCGGTCCAGCATGAGCCAGGTTCTGTTCCAGCAGCTCGTCCCGCTACTGGTGAAGTGCAGAGACTGTGAAGAGAGGTAAGGCCCGCGTTCCCCGGTGCCGGCGGGTGGCGGTTGGGGTCGGGCCGAGGGGGAAGATGGCGGCTCCGGCCAGTGGGCTCTGGCCTTCGGCGGGGTGACGGGCCCGCGTCCCCGGGACTCAGAGGGAGACGCGGCTGGGACGCAGGGTGCCCGGTCTCACGGAGTGGCCGTTGCCGAGGACGGGGAGGGGAGGGGTTGAGGAATTGGGGAGCTGACGCGCCCCGGGTTAACGTGGCCACCGTGGAGGGTGGAGCCCCACTCGCAGCTTTGACAGATAGGAGCGAGGGCCGGCGCTGGCACTCAGACTTGGTCTCCAGCCTTGGATTCTGTTGGAAGTACGTTTAAGTGGCACCTTCAGAAAAGTCAGTCTTGTGGTGCATTGCTCCTTCCCATTTCCTAGAAATTAAATGACGTTTAACCGCTAAAAGCAATAGGAGACAACTAGAAACTTCTCTGATTTATCCATCCGGGAAATATCGCCGGCGTGTAAAACGCCTGGCAGGGCACGGGGGCCACCGTGTCAGGAAATCGGCATTGTCTCCGTGGTGTTGACTGTCCCGTGGGGAAGGAACGAAACGCCCACCGCACAGGCAAAAGCAGTGACAATTTTCACTAAGGAGGCGGCGCTGAAGGAGCGCGATGGGACCAGAAGTTAGGGATTTGCAGTTTTGTCTCGGTTCCACACCCCCACCGGCTGTCTCCGAGCTTCGCGTGTGTAAAACGGATGTAACGTGCCTGCGCACGGGGTTGTTAGGAGGGTCCAGTGTGAAAGGGTGGCGCGGGGAATGCGGACGTCGAAGTACGAGTGATGTGAAGCGGTGTATGGTTTAATTCGTCCGAAATCTATCGGCAAGCCAGGCAAGGAGAGGGCACCAGAACCCAGCTGCGCACCGGGGTCTGGGGGCCGTTTCCCGTGGTCCTTGTGTCCTGTCGGCCGCGTGTGGTTCCTGGGTATTGGAGTTGGCGCTCGTCCGAATTGATGTGATGTAGTGCAAAATGCACATTGGACGTTGAAGACCTAACATGAAAAAAAAAAGAATGTAAAATGTCTCCGCTTTTATACTCATTTTGTATGTTAAGACAATATTTGGGGTACATTGGGTTAAATAAAATATTGCTGAAGTATTTACCTGTTTCTTTCAATTTATTTAATGTGGCTTCTAGAAAACTTAAAATTACCCACGTGGCTCCGTTCGTGGCCCCGTTCTGTCTCTGTTGGACACAGCGCTGTTCTAGAAGGATTAGAGAGAGACCAAAGGTGGGGGCAGAATTTCTGACGCCAACTGGAAACTCCTAGCTCCTCTCCATGTCGTTGTGTTGACAACAAGTTTTAATTTCACAGCTGAAGGCTTTTCAGAGTAAAGCGTATATGGGGCCATTGCTGCGGGGAGCGGGGGAGACGACCAGGTGGTTCTGGGATGTGAAACCTAATTTACCTGCAGCAGCGACCACCTGTTGGAAAAGCGGTCCTGGCGTCGGCGTGTTTTTATAGATCAGGTTGCGGGGGCCGGTTGTGAGTTGTGCTGAAAGGATTTATACTGGCTCTGGACAACGGGGGAGGGAGAAGGTGAGGCAGTCGGTGCTGGGCTGGGGCAGAGTCTGGAGGAAGTGTCTCCCGTGGGTTAGCTGGGGCAGCAGACGGGGCAGTTGGCAGGTGAGCGGGTCGTGGGGTTGGACGCCCAGCCGCCTGGAAGTGGGCCCAGAGTTCCAGCAGCCTCGGTCAGCTGGCTCCTCGGTCAGCTGGCTCCTCCGTCTGCTTCTCTCTGACTGCGGTCATTTCATTTAGAACATCTGAGGTTTTTGTTTTTATTTTCGTTTTTTTGTCAACATTTACCATCACCTTTGTCTTTTAAGGCACACTTTCACCTACTTCACTCCTGCTTAGAAACCTTTCCCGTCCCCTGCAGTCTCACCTGCAGTGGTCCTCATACCGGAGCCCATGGGCCAGGAGCCCACTCACTGCCTATTATTGTGATAAAGTTTTACTGGGGCACAGCCGCTCTCCTTTGTTAAGGAATGAGAAAGGCTGCTTTTACGCTCCAGGGCAGAGATGAGCGTTTCTGACAGACACCTATGGCTGCAAAGCCCAAAATCTTTACTCTTTGGGCCTTTACAGAAAACGATTGCTGACCCCTGACCTGTGGGGAAAAACTGCAGACTGTAGTGAGGTCTTCAAGGCCAGTTCCTCTCTGCACATTTACGGAGGCCTCCTACGCACCAGGAACTGTCCCGGATGCGCAGGTTGTAAAGCTTCCTGCCCGCTGGCCCCGCCCCCAACAACCACAACAACAACCCGGGACTCGCACTTGAGCACAGAGGGGAAACGGGAACACAGAGTCCCCGGAGGGCGGCGGAGGGCGGCGGAGCGCGGCGGAGCGCGCGGGGTTGCCGGCTGCTGGTCGGATTGGGTTTAAGTCGCGGGGCTGCCTCTCACTGGCTGTTTGACTTTGTGCTTTCAAACAAATTAGCGTCTCTGCGCCCATCCTCAAATCACTGTGAAAGCACCTGCTTCGCGGGATTCTTGGGACACGAAGTGAGCGCGTAGGGGAGTGCCTAGGGCGGGGCGGGCCCGGAGCTTAGTGAGCGCTCACTCAGCCGCAGCGTGTTGCCATGTGGTTGATGCCTGACGCTGGCAACAGTGCTGACGTCCCAGAGAAGGAGGCAGCTCCGGTGAAGGTGGTGGCCGCGCCCAGAGGACGCTGGGGCAGAGCTGTGAAAAAGGCTGAGGCCCGGATTCCACACCCGCCTGCTCTGCGGTCTGCTGGGCTCCTGAGCTCCTCTCCCCCACCCCCCGCCCCACCGGTGGACTCTTTCCCTTGCCTCCGGCCCTGCTCTCCCTCCGCCTCCAGTGCTTTCACTTTCCTCACCTTCAAGGTCTGTGTTCAGTCCCGTCAACGTAGGGCTCTTTCCAAAGCTGCCTAACTTGAAACCAATGGCCTTACGCATTTGCCCAGTAGCGGGGTGTGGGTGAAAAGTCTGATCGCTGGTCTGGGCTCTGCCTGTGGCCTTGACCGGGCTGGAAACTGCCTCCATTCTTCCTCTGTGGGACAGAGTAAATATTTACCTAACGAGATTGTCATTGTCAAGTGAGAAGATGGGTTTGAAGGGCCTGGCAGGGACTCAGTAGTGTGGGGACTCAGTAAATGTTAGTGACCCGCCCCTCTCCTCTCTTGCAGCAAATCCGGGGTGGTCATTTCATCTGATCTGTTTGAGGACCTGGCTGTGTTTACTTCTGCTCGTATCCCTGGCGCCTGGCACAGCACCTGCGCACAGTAGCTCTTGTTCGTTTGTCTTGAGAGCTGAAGGTCACAGCTTCTAGGTGGCAGAGAGGGGCTGGCACCAGGTCTGCTGATGCCAGATTTAACTGACAGGGAAGGTGTTTACGTAGATTACGCATTGTTCACAATGTGACACTTATTCTGAGAAATAGCGTTTTTATTGATTTGTTTTATAATGTTCCTATGACATTAACCATGACAATGGAGGAAATAAGATTTCTGCTTTCGGGCCCTGGCCAGGGAGCTCAGGGAGTGTCATCCTGATCGAACCAAGGTTGCGGGTTCGATCCCCGGTCAGGGCACCTACAAGAATCAACCAAGGAGTGCATGGATGAGTGAAACAACAAATCAATATTTCTCTTTCTCTCTCCCTCTTCTTTTCTCTCTCTAAAAATCAACAAAAATAAAAAGATTTCTGATTTCAGATAGTATGTATGAAAGCTCGGATTTGTCTACAAGATACGGCGCGGTGGGGAGTTGACATAAACATGGGGAATACTTTGGTCTGCAGGCCTTTCCTCCTCCTTTCTCCCAGCATCTCATGCACACGAGCATTTGGAATAGATGCAACAGAATCATTAAGATAACTGGAAAACCGTCATAGTAATATACTTCTTCTAGTAGTTCGTAAAAAATACTTTAGGAGGCGGGGGCTGCTTGAATGTTTCTTACACATTTATCAAGTGTAAGAGGACTTCGAAAACAAGTTGTTGACCACAGTGGCATGCCTCTACGGCAGCAGGTGCTCGGGAAAACTCCCGAAGGTCTGAACGCCCACCATGCCGACGTCCTGCAGCTGGGGGGCCTCGCAAACCTGACCCAACCCGCGTGTCTCAAAGAGGCGGAGATCGGAAGGTGGTTTTCCCCCAAGAATGCTTGATTTAAGTGGGTTTGGAGTAGGAATCCAGTCTGTGTCACGTATATTGCTTTAGATACTAGAAAAACAGAAACAGAACATTCTGTCGTTTTAAAGATGATTCTTCCTATTTTTGCGGTGTTCCCCAGCGCTACCTGTTCCTTTTCGGGTAACAGACACAAGGTACGGTGACCGTTTGTCCTGGAATCACAGTGCGGCAGGGGCCGGGCCTGCACTTCCCACTCCTCTGCCAGGATGCTGTTCCTCAGCTCAGAACTCCTAGCAGTTCACTAACTTTGGGGGCCCCACCTGGCTCTCAAGAAGCAGATTTGGTGCCTCTGCGTAAGATTCTCGGTCTGTGAGACTCAGGGAAACCTTGGGCACCAGGCCATGGAGCCGCCGGAGTTGTGATGTCGACACGTGGGTGCCGTGCGATGGTGTCTCTCACCACTCGAAGTGGAACCGAGGGTTAGCGCCCAGTTCTGTGTGCAGTCAGAAGCCTTACTGAGATGACGTGTTGTAATCCGACGTAGAGTCACCAGTCAGGGCATGAAAAGTCAGTCACTCTGGGATCTAGCCTCGGGTCAGCTGTCACCAGGCTCCCCGTCCGCACTCAGCTCTGTGTCTGTACGTTCTGTTTCTGTAGCAGGTGGGTGGTGGTGGAGTGTGGGAAAGGTTTGAAACACCTTTGGAAGAGTAACTTAGGGCTGGACAAATTCTGTTTGTTTTCCTTGCCTTTCCTTTGCTATTAGTTCTTTAATTTTGGCAGAATTGTCTGAGAACCACGTATGTAGAGATTTTTTCCACCATTTTTTCCTTTAGTTCCTAATTATTTAAACCCCTTCGTTCAGTTTGATTAATGTTTATGAGCACCTGTACTTACATGCCTGTGTTTGATGCTGGATTCCCCGGGGTGCAGTACAGAATGTGGGAAGCCGCGGTTTCTTCCTTGTAGGGCTCGGAGTCATGCGGGGACAAGGTGGATGGCAGTCACCTGTTAGCGGTCCTCTGCGGATGTACTGCACAGAGTGTTCTGAGCAGATGGACTTCGTGGGTCTGAAAAGAGACATTTGGTGTGTGATGGGAGGGAATATGTTACCTTACTCCTTGACTCAGCATTTCAGTATTTCAGTATCGCTTTACATTTTAAGTATTTCAAACAGAATCTCTCATGAAGCATTTGATGGTTTGAATTGGTAATTTCTTAAATGTGGGAAGTTATGTAATTGACGGCGTACCTTTCAGCAGATGCGCTTCCAGAATCAGGGCTGGACGTCACGTACCGGCCAGTGCTGCGCATCATCCCTCATCTCAGTCCTCACAGCAACCCCCTTTCACAAGGGAGGAGAGTTCAGCCTCGGGTTAAAGACCTGACTACCACTTAGTGGCAGGAGGACCGGAACTTGACCTTCAAATCCAGGTGCTCTGGCAGCCGCTCCACGTCGGGACAGCTGTGGGAGCCCATGCAGTTAATCCGAGGGGTAGCGACAACGGGATTCGTGTGACTGTCTCGTGCGACTGTCTCGTGCGACTGTCTGACGGCGGGCTTGTCTTCCATGCAGGAGAGTGAGCGTTAGAGCGAGCATCGAGCTGCAGTCCGTTTCTAACCCGGTGCACAGAAAGGTCGGTATGCGCTTCTTTGAAATTCGATAATGTCTGTTACGTTATAGATAATCATTTGTTCTTTATCGATGTGAGATCTTTTGTTACACCCAGCTTGCTTTTAATTTGGGGCTCTTTTGTAATTTGCAGATCTGGGGGGTTAAATCTGCTGAAATAACAACAGAGAGTATGACACCACGTGTTCCTTCAGCGTGCAAGAATGGGGGTGGGGGCTAGTACACTCTCGATGCTAGGCTGCCTGTTGCCGCCCTGTCGACCTGGCACCCCAGGGCGGACCTGTGAGCACAGAGGGAACTGATTCCCTGCAGGGAGGTGTCCTTGAACCTTGTACTCTGCCTTTTGAGGAGAGGCCTGAGAGCGTGTGATCTCACTGGATCCTCACACATATGCGTCACGGACAGAGACACGGACACAGGACAGAGGCTGAGCAGCAGAGCTTGCGACTTCTCGGCGTAGCTTGCCCTAGTGTTCAGGGGCCTGGTGGTAGCAGCAGCTTCTGTCTGAATTGGCCCTTTGGGGCGGTTCTCAAGACGTACGTCGATAGCAGCTGCTTTAAGATCAGGGCCTTCTGAGGCCGCGCCACTACCCAGATCGCTAGTTGGGGGAAGAGACATATTGTACTTCTTACATGTTATTCCTGTCTGCTGTTACCTCTTTATTTTCCAGCTCTGCTCGTGAATGGTTTAGATTTTTGTAGGACCCCTAATAGTTCTCAGTAGCCACAAGTCCATTTTATTTCAAGTGGAACCTTATTCTTAACCGAGTGCCTGTTTCCTTATGACCCTCCGTCACCTCGTGGCTCTGCCTGTTTCCCTTACGCTGGCGTTCTGCGGATACGTGACTTCTGCGCGCTCACCTGTCCGCCTCTGCTGCTGTGAGGGGCTGCCGCACTGTCAGCTGTCCCTGCACAGGGGGCTTTACGAGAGGCGTTGAGGTCCCTTAGAAGACAGATGGGCCCCCCTCCGAGGCCATCTGGAGTAGGAGGGAGCAGTGAGGCTCCGAGGAAGATGCCCCGGCAGCGGTCACCTGATCCCCCATCCTCTGCCTGAGGGACAGGTGCTCCTTTCTCCTCGGGCGGCGCCTGTCATTTCTGCTGATGCATTTGCCACGTGTGAAATGCCGGACAGTTAACTCGAAGGAGAAGGAAAAGATGATTGAACATGATATTTTTTTGTGGTGTTATCACAGTGCAGGCACTTCCCACCCCTCGGCCAGGATGCTGTTCCTCAGCTCAGAACTCCTAGCAGTTCACTGACTTTGGGGGCCCCACGTGGCTCTCGAGAAGCAGATCTGGTGCCTCTGCGTAAGATTCTCGGTCTGTGAGGCGGCTCGGGGAAAGCCAGGGCACCAGGCCACGGGGCCGCCGGAGTTGTGACGTCGACACGTGGGTGCCGTGGGACGGTGTCTCTCACCACTCTAAAAGCTGCGTCTACTGAAAACATTTTTAAAAACCATTAAAAAATAATCTTTCTTTTAGGATTTAGTTATTCGTCTGACTGATGATACTGATCCATTTTTCCTGTATAACCTTGTTATATCTGAGGAAGATTTTCAGAGGTAACTAAATTTATTTTTCTGGTCTTATATTTAATCTAGGAAAAAGTAAGTTTTGTAATTTTATGGGTGTCTTTGGTACTATTCTCTTTGAAACACACCTAGGACCATTTTGGCATTTTGGGGACACTGGGCTATTTGTAATCATTCAGAATGTTTTTGAAAGTAAATACCTCATAGATTGAGAGTTCTGCTAAAATAGCTCAGAAATTTAGATCTTTAGCTAGGCTTATTGACCTTTTCCTTCCATTGAATAAATTTTATAAAAATCAGAGTTTTCTAGTTTATTTCTTGATTGTGGGTGTTCAGTAAGTAAAAAATGGTATTTCAGGATGTTAATTGTAATTGAAGATAGTAATTACATTCTCTTAAAAATGATTTTTCATGTTTTCTGTGTAGTTTGAAATTCCAGCAAGGTCTTTTGGTAGACTTCCTAGCTTTTCCGCAAAAGTTTATAGACCTGCTTCAGCAGTGCACGCAGGAACAGGCCAAAGAGACCCCGAGGTAAGCCGCCGAGAGCGCTGGGCCGTAACTGACTCTGGAGGGAGGAGCCTCTCTAACGCCGTGGTGGCACGGCCTCGCCCCGCCTTTCTTAAAAACTGGGATTAGGGCTCTGCCAAATCTTTAATTAATCTCATCATTAAAATCAGAAACATTGACCCTTAATTTTCACATGTTGACAAAGCCATTAAGTTGTTTGAACTATTTAATAGCATCAAGCCTGTGTTTTATAATGAACTCGGGAAAAGACCGAATGAGCTTGTGCGCGTGTGTGCCGATGCCAGGTGCGCTGCCTGGCCCCGCGTGGGTGGCACAGGGCGCCGGCCTCTGACCTGTGGCCTGCCGCGGGAGGTCGGTGGCTGGATCCGTTACGTCGTGAGGGACCGTCAAATGACGCTGTTCTAGTTTATGCTTTCCAGGTTATTAGTATAATAAAAAGAAACTACCCTCATCAATTAGGGTGATCGATGACTCTGAAAATTCACATAGGAAAAGATAAAAGCTTAATTCTTTTAAATTGTCAATTTTCAGAGTAAGCAGTTGGTATTGTAGTTATTTTTGTGGTTTCAGTAGGTTTTTGATTTGTTTTTAATTTTACTTTTTTGCTTTCTCTCCTCATCTGTCATTGTGAACGAGTGAACATTTATTATGTTTCAATCAGTCTTTTTTCTTGTCCAGTTTGTTTTGCTGTTTACACCAGTTTACCCAGTTTTATTATTGGGAGGCCTTTTGTGTTAGCCCCTCTGATTTCAATATGCCCCTTTTTATACTCTCGTTTCTCTTCAGATCGTATAAATCTTTCAATATGCCCCTTTTCCTGGTCTTCGATCATTGGCGATCTATTGATTCAGCTCATGATGTCATGGAGCTCAGGATTCAGTGGGGGCGTTTTCCTGCGTCATAAATGTGTTGTAATGTGACACTTTCTTTCCAAAGGTTTTTGCTGCAGTTAGTTTCTCCAGCTGCTGTTTTGGATAACTCTCCTGCCCTTTTAAATGTGGTGGAGACAAACCCTTTTAAGCATCTTACACACCTCTCACTAAAACTTTTACCTGGAAATGATGTGGAAATTAAGAAGTTTTTAGCAGGCTGTTTGAAATGTAGCAAGGTAAGATTTAAATTTAAGTCATTCTTTTAAAATAACTACCAAAGGACTCAGATCAATCACTGAAGAGCTATGTCGGTTTAGTTTTGGTTTCCTGAATAAAGATGTCCAGTAAATTTTTATAACACGTAACGAGTTTACTTCTCATCTACTCAAGGTACAGGGTAGAACTGGACCAGGAACTGAACCTTAGGTCCGGGTTTTTACTGATTCTCTGTGGTCTTGGGCAGGTCGCCTGAACTCGGTGTCGGGTTTCATCAGCTTATGGAAAGGCGTAGAAACGTGTAGCCTGTCTTAAATGAAATAAAGTACTTGAAAGCGTCTCGACAACCACACGGCAGCGCTCTGAAGCTGTCGGAGGTGGCGGGCACGCGGAAACAGTGGGCTGCCTCTCGGGAGTTCCCAGGGAGTCTCCGCGACCAGATGCTGCAGGCCTGTGCGGCGCCCAGCCGAACGGACCGAGTCCTCTGCGGTGGGCTGGCGCAGGTCCTGCCTCCGACGGTCTGGGGTGGAGCCTGAGAGGCTGCGTTTCTGGAACACTCCCACGGGGCCGGTGCTACACTTTGCTGCAGTTTGAACAGTACAGTGACGGACGGTTGAATTAAATGATGAGCGACATAATTTTATTTTTATAAACAGGAAGAAAAACTGTCGTTGACGCAATCACTAGAGGATGTTACTAGGCAACTGCATTTCACACAAAAGGTAATTCAGGCTTCATTTTTCTTGTAAGCCGTCCAAACATGGGCTCTGAACTGCCTCCTGACTCCCATCCAGGCTTCTGTGTACTTTCTTTTCGAAGCGTGCCACCACAGAAGTCCCCTTCCTTCCGCCGCCTTCCCTCCCAGTTAATGTCTTAATCTGCTGCTTCCCTCTGTGACATTTCGTTCCATACAAATGTTTTTGCTCCTCTTATTTACCCCTCCTCTCGTCTTAGATGACCTGTCTCGTAAACCTTCCTCTTCCTTCTGCAATGCGTGGGGTTAATCCCTCTGTTAGATTTCTTATTTCAGCCGTAGCTACTTCCTTTCTGCTCCTGGTCCTTGGAATTGAGGGCCAGAGTAGCTGACAGTCCACTCCCCTGCACAGCAGGGCCCGGCTTGGGGACCCATGTCACGGGCCTCGTGTTCAGCGGGCCGTTCCCTCTGACCGCCTGGCTCCACCGGGTGCTTTCTTTGCTTCCTCATGCCAGAGGAGAGGAGGGGGTGGTGCACAGCCAGGTTTAGCCAAAAGGTCAAGGATAGACAAGCTTGACCGGCGGGCCATTGTAGATCTGAAATGGCTTTTATTCTAATCTTAGTTTCCTCAAGTTCAAAAATACTTTGACTATGTCTTGAAAAGCTGTGACCCCACTGCCTTTAATATCCTTGTAAGTAGCGCTCCGTTCTAACCTGCTGACCTGTTCAGGAGACTTTTCATACTTTGTGTTGCACTCCGATGCAGACGTTATCAGAAAAGACCCAAGAACTAGATAAGTTACGGAGCGAATGGGCGGCCCGCACGGCAGCGTTGTCCAGTAAGCATTCTCAGGAGCTGGCCAGTGAGAAGGAGAAGGCCTTGCAGGTATGGACAGTAAGAGAAACCGGAAAACTGTTTTGTTATTGCTCTTGGTCGTCTCGTTTATTGTAAAAATAATATGAGCTTGCTTTAAAATGTTCAGACATTACGGATGTCTATAAAAGTTAAGTCTCCTTCAGAGTCTTTCCACTGGAGATAATCTCTAAATATCTGATGTGGGTTTTTTCCAGACTTTTCTCCATATTTGTAAATAACACATAATTCACAAATACTTGTTTATATCTGTGAAATTTGAAGTGTGCGGATTACGTGTGATCGCCGATGCGTGTGCACACACACTGGGCTCCGTGCGTCCTGTGATAACGAGCCCCCGGCTCCGGACTGCACGTTGCTTCCGCCCTCTGCCCGTTCAGACGTCCTGTTAGAGGCTGCGTGGTGTTTGGGTGTGACGACTTACGTACCTGCTGACCCAGCTGGTGGACGTTAAGCGCTTCCGAATCTCAGTGATCGCACATCATGCTGCAGTGAGCGTGCTCTGTTTTCACGAGTGAGGCTGCGCTGTGCCCACGCAGCACGTTTGTGGACGTTGCGTGCCACACCTCCGAGGGCCTCAAGGGTTCCATTGCGCCCCTGACCGCATTTTCTGATAGGACTGTGACTCGGCCCTTCGAGAGGGCGAAGCCACGCCACGCTGCTCTCCTTGCTGAGAGCCATCCTAAGGGGTGGTGGTTTTACAGCTTTGGTATATTTCAGAACCATTGGAAATAGAGTGGAAAATGTAGATGTTGTAACTCTGTCCCTCACCCTGCAAGGCAAGGCTGGCCCAGGGTGGCCAGCCCAGTGCGCCCCTCGGTGGGACACCCCCTTTGGTCTTTTCTGGGTCGCTCCTTCAGCCTGTTCTTCCAGGGTCGCACTTCCGTTTTACAGGGACTCTTTCCTGTTTTCTCTCTCTGCTCCTTTCTCCTCTCCTTCTCAATATTCCAAAAATGAGGGAGTTATTGAAGTGATGATGTAAAACTCCCAAAGAGATACTTTCATGAAAGAGATACTTTAGCACTTGTGGGGATTTTTGAATGGGTACAGTGAAGTTTTACTTTTTATTTATTTTTTTACAAGTACAAGTTTACTTAGAAAGCCACAGAGGTAGAAGAAGTGAGCCAGCTGGGCTGTGTGGGCTCAGGAAACAAGTTACAGAAGCAAAGGGCCCTCGGAGCTCAGGGGAGAGAAAGGCAGAGAGAAGGCGCCTGGGGAAGGAGAGGGGGTGCCCCAGAGAGACGGGCGGGGGGTGGGAGACAGAGCGCCGGCGTGCAGTTTTAGACCTCGTGTGGAGCTTTCTATTTGTTTACATTCTTCCACCTCTAACTGATCGTAAGGAAGTAATCTCAGTTTTGGGTGCATGTCTGTGCACAGCAATACGAGTAGTTTTTTTCGTAGTTGTGACTAGTTGGGAGCTCAGTGTGCACAGAAGGGCAGGAGTTGAATGAGTGCAGGCACAGCTGCGGGTGGAATGCGGTGCAGCTCCTAACGTGTTCACAGCTTTTCGTGCCGTGAGACGGTGCCAGTGGCAAGGGAATAAAACACATGATTGAATTGTATGACTAGCTTGGTCCTAACTGGTCAAGTACGTAATTGTGTGTGGGGGTGCTGATTTTAACACGCGAGTGACTGGAAAGGAGCATCCCTACATCCGCAGAGCGGCGCCCTGGGTGAGGTTGTCGGTTACTTGGGATTTCCTTCTCTGTGCTTTTAAGGGCATGTGTAACTTTTCATAATCAGAACAGTATGTTTTTAAAAAGTATTTAGGACTTTATAGCGTTCGTCAACAGAAATTGCTAAGCTGTGTTTGTGGCGTAACACACAAAGGCGCCAGAGATTGCACAGTTACTGTCTTGTCCAGTGTTGTCTTTGGTAAACGAACTGTCCGTGTGAGCGAACGAGCGCGTGGGGTCTTGTGGACTCCACACGTCTGGGCGGGTCTTGCTCTCACTGTGAACGTGTGCGTGTGAAAGGTGGAGGCAGCGAGCACCGCGGGCGCCGTGGCGCGCCCGTGCGTTTGACACAAACAGGTTCGCGCTCGGTACGCGGTTTCCAGGTTGCTCTTTAGTCTTACATTACTCCTCTCCCCTGACCTTCTGAGGACCGTGGCATCTGAACACGTGTGTGTGTGGGATGGGCAGAGATTGCGGACGAGACTGAGTGGTCCACACGCCTCTGTTGACCTTACTGTCCCCTCCCGAATCCGTAATGGAAAGGAGATCCTCTCCGCCCTGGTGGGGGCGCCCGGTTAGTTGGAGTGGCGTCCCCCAGTCCACCCCGGGAGTGCCCCAGGGGTCGCGGGCTCGCTGCCCAGTCAGGGCACACACCTGGGTTGCCCTCGGGTCCCTGCTCAGCCAGCCAATCGATGTTTCTGTCTTCTTCTCTCTCCCTCTCCCCCCTTTCCTTTCCCTCATAAATAAATAAATATATATATATATCTATCTCTCCTTGGGTGAGGATTGGAAAAAAAGTAAATAAAAGAGAATAGATCCTCTTCAAAACAGGGAAATCTTACAATTATCTAGAAGAATAATTAAGACTTTGTTCATATTTTCCTGTGCTTGTTTTTCTGGGTTCTTGTTGAACTGGGTGCCGGATGTCACTACACGACAGGCACAGGTTCTGCACCAGCAGCAGCACGAGCAGCAGAAGAAAGACCTAGAAGCCCTCCACCAGCGCGGCGTCCAGCAGCTGCAGAGCAGGCTGTCGGAGCTGGAGGCCGCTAACAAGGACCTCACCGAGAGGCGGTACAGAGGGGACTCCGCCGTCCGAGAGCTGAAAGCAAAGCTCTCTGGAGTCGAAGAGGTATAGAACAGGGCGTTGGGTGCCCCCACCCCCACTGAGCGTGTGGGTGGTGGTCCTCTGGGTCAGCAAGGCTCACTTGTGTGGCGATCGGTTCAGGCGATGCAAAAGTGGTGAGGGTCTGCAATCTGGGTTGAGGTGAACTTGGATATTCCGGTCTCGAAGAGCAGTCTTCACGTGGCCCTCGGCGATTTCAGACGCTTTTACTATCAGCACAGTGTCTGTAGCTCCGGCTCCGTGGTGATAGGGCCGTTCTCCTCGCTCTCTGTGTGTTCAGCACCCCGCATCACTCTGAAGTCTCGTGTCTGGTGATGGTGATGAGAACCATAGTAATGACAATACTGGGTGCTCAGTGAGCAGCGCCTTGCTGTGCGCCAGGTGCTGCTTTGAGCACTTTACATATATTAACTCATTTAATTCTTATGTCAGGTCTTTTCAAGTAGGTACCCTTACTACGCCCATTTTACAGGAGCTGAAACTGAGGCACAGAGAGGTTAAGTAAATAGCCCAAGGTTGCATAGCCAGTGAGTGGAAGGGCGAGGATTGGAACCCGCCGTTACTTGCCTGTATTCACTGGTACCTTTTTTACAGACAACAGAGAAACTATCACAGCACTTGCTCTGGTGGCCCGTTCGTCGATGCATTAGCAATGGATAGATTTCTTCCTAGCATGTTGTGTGTTAGTGTCATAGGAAATTAGCAGAGAATAGGCGGATTTTAAGTCTGTTATGTTTAGATGAAAAGATCGCCATGTTACTCGAGCTCACAAGACTTCCAACCCCTGGTCACCAGGCTGCTCAGGCATCTGAGGTCCACCCTCCACCCCTACCTCTCACACCGGCCGCTAGCCAGACGGTCCCGTCTCCCTGGCGCAGCGGTGGGTGGCCTGCCTTGCTGCGGTGCCACGTCTCAGAGTCTGCCCTGGCCCCGAGGCAGGTGGTGTGGGCACGGCGGGTGCCTCGTTGTGTCTGGTGGAGATGTTCCTTCCAGGGTTTGCATAAGGCCTGGGAATGAAATGAGTTCGGGAAACTTTCTTTTTAACCTCCAAGTTACCTAAAAATTACACCTTTTGGGCATTAGTGCCCTAAAATTAATAATTGCTACCACTTATTGAGTATTTACTAAGTGCCAGACAAAATGCTAAGCAATTTATGTAGGGGTTTTGGGAAGATTAAATGAAATGATTTATGGCGTTTATCATTTCTGTTTTGCAAATGAGGGAACTAAGCTTTAGGGAGGTTAAGTAAGGAATTCCTCAAGAACCAGAATTTGAATTCAAGCCTGTCTGATACCAGAGTCAGTGCTTCTAAAACCACCGTGTTATAATGCTGTAAAACTATCTTGTAAAACTTTTGTTCAGCACGAATCCTAGTATTCTTATACCACCACCATTTGGGTTGATATTAGCTGATGGGGAAGTGGTTTGTTCCAGGATTTTTAAAGTCTGTTTTTAATTAGCAATTATTGTTTGCTTCTTTTTGCTTTTAAGAGTGAACCAAAGAGATGTTAGCGTATTTGTTTTCATGGACAGATATTTGAGATATATGTTATAGGGTAACATGGAAAGGTATGTTGTGTGTGCGCGCACATATATGTATGTATGTGCGCACGCGTGTGTGAAGCAGGTGGATCGTAGAGCTGCGCGGTGAGCCCTTACAAGAGTCTGTATGTGTAAGCCTCGCGGGTCAGCGTTGCCTCTAGGTTACGGTTCCCACCGCGGCTGTCTGTAGAGTCGGTGGGAGAGGTCTCCGTTGTCCTGGTGCCCAGGCCACGCGTCACAGTAAGACAGGGTCTCTTGGGGAGGGCACCAGGCGGCGGGGCAGGCCCACCCCTGAAGGTTTGCTTGGCCGGGTCCTGGAGCACCGCAGTAGAGCGAGTACAGGGGCTTTTAAAGCTTCTAGGCGATTCAGCATGCGGAGAGGGCAGTTGGAGAGCCCCTGCTTAGATTACTAATCAACTTAGTAATTTCATGTGTTTTTTAAGTTCCGTCACAGTTAGTACTTATTAGCTAAGTGATTTTCTAAACTGTAAATTTCAAAGATTTCAGAAAATTCTTGTTAGCTAGTTTTTTCAAGTTGTAGTTTATTCATAAATCGGGGTTGTTTTATTTTCCTTTGTTGTGATTGAATTAGTTTTTAGCATACTTTACAACTGTATCCTAAATCTACGCGTTACATACACCCTTAGACCTCCCTGTCCTTTAAAAAAATCACCGCTGAAGACCTTCTATATTTAAACACCGTAATCATAGCTAGCCAGAGCAGCGAACGCGGCCTTTCCGTAGCGCCGCGGTGTTCACCTCCTCTAGGAGCTCCAGCGGGCAAAGCAGGAGGTCCTGTCTCTGCGGAGGGAGAACTCCACGCTGGATGCCGAATGCCACGAGAAAGAAAAGCACATCAACCAGCTTCAGACGAAAGTGGCTGTTTTAGAGCAGGAAATCAAGGACAAGGACCAGCTTGTGTTAAGAACAAAAGAAGCGTTTGATACAATCCAGGAACAAAAGGTCTATTTTAATATTTTGTAAACAAATCGATGATCGTATTTATAGAGGGATGCTTTTCCTAAACAAGTACCCCAGTAATTCATGTTTTTAAAACTATTATCAGGTGGTTTTAGAAGAAAATGGTGAGAAAAATCAGGTACAACTAGGAAAACTTGAAGCTACCATAAAATCATTATCAGCGGAACTTCTTAAGGTTTGTTTTTAAAAATTTAAGAGCATTGATATTTTATTGGATTATGTAGAAATACACATATGAGGCTCTTTTATAGGCAAATGAAATTATCAAGAAGTTACAAGGGGATCTGAAAACTTTAATGGGTAAATTGAAACTGAAGAATTCAGTTACCATTCAGCAGGAGAAACTCTTGGCTGAAAAGGAAGAAAAGTTACAAAAGGACCAGAAGGAGTTACAAGATGTTGGACAGTCTCTCCGGAATAAAGAGCAAGAGGTGGCCAATGTTTTATACTTCGCATGTGTGATTGTTTGTAAAGTATAACCGATTTCCTCAGACGCATTTCTTAAAGTTCTGCTTCGTTATGTTAGAGAATGGCTTTGGCTGCTTTTGTTTTTCTCAAAGAGCATGGCAAGATTCCACAGAAGTGACTAACTTATTTTTGTTTGAAAAGAAACTTGTCTTGACTCAGATACCTTGTGTGTGCACACACGTGTGTCTGCACACTGTATTTTACACACAGGCGAGCCAGGTCCTTCCCTTAGTGACGATTCAGAGCGGCCCACTGTGCAACTCAGAGCAGTGCGTTTCTTCAGTGTGTGTTTTAGTCTCTGTTGTACTTATTATGAAGGTTGACATGTTTCAGGTATGCAGATTACAAGAACAATTAGAAGCTACTGTTCAAAAACTTGAAGAAAGCAAACAGCTTCTAAAAAATAATGAAAAGTGTAAGTATGTTACCTTTTTATTAAATTAAATTTGTAGTTTTATTCCTAACCTAAGTATTTTAATTGGAAATCATACAAGTGTAAGAAAGTCCATCATTATAAAAAAAACTGTTATCTGTATCAGTAACCCAAAATTGAAAGTGTTGAAAATATTAACTATGGTTTATTGTAAAAGTTCTTCACTCTTCTTTCATTGTTGTGTGCCTTTAACATTTTTACGAGTTCCCAGCTGTTGGATGTGAACTTTGGGTTCCCACTGTCAGATGTGAGTGTGGACTTTGGGTTCCCAGCTGTTGGATGTGAGTGTGAACTTTTCATTCCCAGCTGTTGGATGTGAGTGTGAACTTTTCATTCCCAGCTGTTGGATGTGAGTGTGAACTTTTCATTCCCAGCTGT
>CM052551.1:2657854-2676691 GCA_028533065.1 Trachops cirrhosus | reverse complement strand
GGGGGGGGGCGGGGCGGGAATCTTGCTAGACATCAAATAATTGGCAGTAAGGTTCCAGCAATTATTCAAAGAAATGTAGTCACGCAGGCAAAAAAAATGTTTTTTATTAACTCCCCCCAAATTAGCATCTTTCATTTTCCTGATCAGAATTCAATTCAGTGTTTACATTTTTTTAATCCTTACCTGAGAGTATGTTTATTGATTTTAGAGAGGGAGGGAGGGAGAGAGAAGTATCGGAGTCAGAAAGACACACCGACTGGCTGCCTCGTAGCGAGCCTGCAACCTTTTTGATGCTACAACCAGCCAAGGCAGCCGGCCAGGGCTCAAGTCAGTATTTAGGAAAGTTAAAAAAAAAGTTAAGAAAATCAAAGGTACTATCCATTTTTTAATTAACAAAAATAATTAAGAATACACTCCCACTGCTGCAAAAAAGATGAATAAACAAGCCTTTATTTGTAAATAACTGTATTCCTTCTTTGTCCTTAAAGAAGATAGTTTCCCTTTGCCCCGTTAGGGGAAAAAACAAATACTAAAGCTAGACAAAACTTGACATACCTAAAAAATAGAAGCCAAAAGCAAATTTAAAAAATGGCTATCCACATTTCTAGCCCTGACGGCCACCCGTGGGGACACCACAGCAGCGTTCCTGCTAGCCTGCTGATGGCGTGGCCAAGGATTTAATCTCTGCGGGGCTGGGGGCCGGGCTGCCCGCAACCCTGCGGCCCGAGCCGGAGTCGCCTGCCTCTCACCCCCAGGCCGGTTCAGACCCCAGCACTGCTGCTTCCTTCCCGTCCGGGGGCCAGCGAGTCGCCTCCCTCTCCGACCCTGCCTGTGCTTCGCGCATCGTGAGTCCAACACCCCACCCCTCCACGGTGCTTCTGAGGACTGGAAGTGATCGTGTGTTAAAGGACGCCGGGCTGCGTGGGCCCACGACCACGTAAATGTCCACGGGCTGTTCCTCAAGTGACAAAGCTCAAGTACTTCCAACCACGGGGCGACGCCCCACCGCCAGACTGGGACGCTGGACCTCGGCTCCGAGCCCGTGACGTCAGCTCCTCACCATATGATGACGCTGCAAATGTCACAATGAGCCCGCATCACGTGATGAAGTTCCGAACCAGCCAGGGCAGGACATGGGTAAATTCATGTTTAAAGATTCCCCCCAGAAATTATTAAACTAAAAAAAAAGATCCGCGTTGAAAGCCCACTTTCACTTATTTTGAAAATCCGTTCATGTAAAACTGATGCCCCAGCCCAGGGACACGAGCTGCTGAGAGAATCCCGCAGACACTCAGGCTGGCCTTCTTGCAAAGGCACTGTCGTCACTCAGGGAACTGGCCCGCTCGCGGCGGCGTGAGCTTTCAGCTTCGCCACCGATGCCCCCGTCCTCTCCCCCCGGTTCTGGCGGCGCCCACAGCGCGCACCCCGGGCACCGTGAGACACAGTGAGGACGATGCAGCCTTGCGGTACAGATGCCGAGGAATTCGGAACGTAACTTTCTTGGACTACTTCAGTCTACTTACATGACCGTTCAATTTATTTAAAAACCTTTTTGAAAAAGCTTTTTTTGTACAACAATGAGCGAGCTCAGGAAGGTATAAGGGAGTATATTTCTTTGCAGTTCTGTTTTTTGGGATTTGGTCAACTGTCCGTGCACCCTCACCGCACCTTTCAAGGTCAAGATTTCTACCGATGCTGCTCCTTCCTCCTCTCTGCTCCTTCCTCCTCCCGGGTCTCCACCCGCCGACAGGAGGACGCCAACTGCAGCACCCGGCGCGCACGGCCGGCCGGGCGGCCTTGCCCAGGGCCCCACACCTGGCCACGTGTGGGGAAGGCAGCTGAGGCCTCCGGAGACCAGGTGACCTCTAGATCCTTGGCTTAAAGGAGATTTCTATTTGGAAACTGCAACTATGTGAATGAATCTCAGAAGAGTCCTGCTGGGGGACTCGGGCTGCAGACCCTGCACAGGGGCAGGGCCCAGGCCCTCCCGGGGAGGAAGGGCGAAGGAGAGGCTGAACCGGACCACAGCGGCAGCATGGCACAGGACGGAGGGTGGCGGGGGTGGGGGGAGCGGCTCACCGCCTCGGTGGGAGAATCACCCACGGAGGCAAGAGAGACGGGAGAGTTATGTCCCTTCCTTCCTGGCATAGTCACCATGCGTCTTCCCCGGGAGATGGCGGACGAAGACAACGTAGCGATAGGTAAGTCAGAGGCGTACTTACCACCAACGTGGGCGCCGTCAACAAGCCCCAGGCGAAGAACTCCAGGAAGATGACGATGACCGCGTGGTACACGCTGGGGGAGCCTATGCCTTGAGGCTGGAAGACAGAGGGCACAGCAGTCAGCCGCGCGGAGGCAGGCACGCCAGGATGCGGACCTGCCTCACGCGCTTGGCTCTACGGTCCTCTGGGACTTTCCACAAAGTCCCGTGCGCCTTGCTCTCCAGCTGATCTTTAAAGTCACTTTACCGATTCACACGTGAAAACTGTACGTGTTTCAATTTGTCTAGACACAGCCCCACAATCGTATTCACCAAAGAATAAAAAGCATATGAAAAGGCAAACTTTAAAAAGTCATAAGGAAAATTCTGTTTTTGATAGTACAAATATGACTCTTTGGCTCTTAGCCTCTATAAAAACCTGGTACTCTAGCCCTGGCTGGTGTGGCTCAGTGGATTGAGCACGGGCCTGCAAACCAAAGGGTCGCTGGTTCGATGCCCAGTCAGGGCACGTGCCCGGGTTGTGGGCCTGGTCCCCAGGAGGGGATGTGAGAGACACAACTACACATTGATGTTTCTCTCCTTCTCTCCTCTCCTTCCCTTCTCTATAAATAAAAATAAATACAATAAAATTAAAAAACCCTGCTACTCTAACAAGAAACTGGGATTACCTCAAACTACAGCTTCTGCACGGAAGAAGCCATCCACACAACGCGAGGACAGCCCACCGAATGGAAGAGGTAGTCACCAGGGACACAGGTCCAACAAGGGGCTATGCCCTAAATACACAAGGAACTGGCACAGGGGAACACACACAGGAGACAGCAGGATTGGGTAAAAGGTGGGCGGAGGACCCGAACAGGCGCTTCCCCAAAGAGGACACACGGGAGGCCAACAGGCAGGCACACGAACAGATCTGAGGGGTGCAAATGGAACCCCAACGAGGCGACACCGGACACAGGTGGGAACGCAGCCATCTTCGATAAGCCAACAACCAACCAGTGCTGGCGAGGATGTGGGGAAAGGGCCCCTCCCGCCCTTGGGAATGCAGGCTGGTACCACTGTGCAAAATGGATGCAGGGTCCCCAAAACAGTGAAACCAGAACTACCATATGACCAACGATTCCGCTCGAGGGCATCTGTCTAAAGCACTCATTTGAAAAGGTTATCTGTGCCCCTGTGTTCATTGCATCATTATTACAACAGCCAAGATATGGAAGCAACCTAAGTACCCATGAATAGACAAACGCACGAGGAAGATCTCTCTCTTTCGCGCGCGCGCTCTCTCTCTCTCTCTCTCTCACACACTCTCACACACACACGCACACACACACACACACACACACACAGGAATGTTACGCAGCCATAAAGAAGGGTGAAATCTTACCACTTGTGACAATATGGATGGACCCAAAATAGAGGGTATCATGCTAAGTGAAGTAAGTCAGACAGGGAGAGACAAATACCATGTGATTTTGCTTATTTGTGAATTCTAAAACAAACAAAACAAAGAAAACAGAAGCAAACTCATACACACACAGAACAAACAGATGGTTGCCAGATGGGAGGAGGGCCAGGGGGCGGGCGAACAAGGCGACGGGGAAGAGAAGCACAAACTGCCAGTGACAAAGACAGTCACAGGGATGCCAAGTGCAGCATGAAGAACACAGTCAGTAACGTCGTCCTAGCTACGTACGGGGTCGGATGGGTGCTGGACTCACTACGGCGAGCACGGCGCAAGATGTGTGAGTGTCTATCACTGTTGCACACCCAACACTAGTGTAACACTGAAAATAGACTAGAAACCTTTAAGCCATCGAAAAACACCCCCTGAAACCCTGGCAGCATTCTAAATGTCAGCACACACGTTTCTCTCCACCTGTCCTAAATGGGCCACACTGAATAAGAGATACACCGAATGCGACATACATCCAGAATCTAACTAAAAACTGGTACTTCTACATACGGATACTTCAAAAAACAAATTCAAGATAATGCCCTTCCATCAGTGACATGGCACAGAAGAGAGGATTCAATATTTACTGAATTCACCCTGTGGAATTATTCTGTAGTGAACGATCTTGTTTTCAAGTTGAACAACTTTTCTTCAACTTCCGGACGCGTGGACCCTTCGGGAATCTCCCTGGAGCAATGGAAGGCAGAGAGCTGCAGACAAGCTCAGGGCGAGCACACCGAGCGCAGAGCCCGGCCCTGCAGAACCGCACGCCCCCCGTGCCGTCCACCCGCTGAACCTGCCGGTGAGTCTCGCCTGGCTCCCTCGGAAGGATTCGCGTCTCTGCACTGTTAAAGACTGTTCTGTCTGACAGATCATGAGCAGTGCTGCCGATAAACATTAAAACTGGGTGATCAGGCTTACAAAGACGTCATTAGCAGAAGACAGAGCAACATAATTTGAGTAACACTGCTGAACACCAGCCAAAGAACGGCAGGGGCCCGGTCAGCACCGCTGGCCCGGGATGGGAGCCGCCGGGCAGAGCCTGCCCTCCATGACCCTGCACCTCAAACCCGTGACTCGTGACGTGGAACGAACCCGCCCACTGGCAAAACACACACACAGGAAGCACAGAGCAGGACCAAATGGCTACTCTCTCCCCTTTCTAAAAGAATATTCACAAAGGTGGCAGTCTGACCCCTTTTCAAGTAGAGAGGCCTAAGGCAAGTGCCGTTTGAAAATCATGTCTACGACCTTATGAAAGTGTTACTTTTGAAGTTATGCTTTTTCTTACTTAAAGCTAGAGTGGATTAAAATACAAACCCTGCAAAAGATTACCCTGACACACAGAATATAAATATCCCGCTTATACGTAGGAATAAATAAAACTATAATAAAATCATCTAGGAATGTGATGGCACACACATTTTTTATCGCTGTTCTCACCACTTCAAACTCACACTGCAGGCCCTGCAGGACTCAAAGCTTAAATCAAGCCCCTGTTCCAAAGGGCTGTCCAGTGCTCTCGGAGTGGGAAGTGCACCCTACGTGGACCGGGAGGATGGGTGGCGACATCCTCATGCCCACAGCCGTCCGGAAAGTTCTCCTTTACTATCTGCTCCCTCTTAAAAACACAGCTGGTATAAACATAAACTGTACTTTGTGTCCAAAAGCAAGCTGTGACTTCACTGTAACTCTGATAAATAACAAGATAAAAAATAATCTCAAACCTCACAGGATTTGCAATGAAAGCACCTGTTAAGCGAATCAAAACTCCAAAGACAGGACAGAGAACTGAACTTGGCAAGGAGAAGGCAGGTGCGTTCCTTGATCACAGCTTCATTCTGACCTTCTACTGAGAATACTGATCTTAAATATCACTTGCTTTTATAAAATGCAATCCTGCGTTGCTTCTATTGGTAGGTTTTATTAAGAATTTGAAATAGCGAGTCCCTGTGGCTGACAAAGGCATCCAGGGCTATTTCTCTCTTCACATGGCAGCTTCACCCCCTGGCTCAAAAAAAAGCCAGGAATATCCATCCACACTGATTTAATCAGAGTGATGCTTAATTAATCAAGTACAACCAAAAGATCTTAGGACTTGGATCGCAAAGTTTCTCTTTTCACCAAATGTCAAATCTATGACATCCAAGAAACTTGACAGTTAACTAAAAGTATATTCTGAAATTGTTTTGTATGTCCCAAGTTTTCTAAATTTTAGCGTATTGACTGGGCCATATTCTGAAATGTCAAAAAAAGTTACTTTTTCAAATGAACTTAGCGACTCCTCCGCGGTGGTCGACTCACACATTTAGCACTGTGCTAGCAGCTGGTCAGGGCTCCAACACAACAGAAACGAGCGGGGCGGGGGGGTGAAAAGCTCCATTCTGCTCACTTCCCAGGAAAGGGGGCCTCTCATTTCACCTTTCTGTTCTGTTTCGGAACAGGACAGAAAGAATGCAAGCAAGACCGGAAAGTGTAGCAATGGAGCAATTACAGCATCAAAATGTCTAGGCGAACTATTTTCAATTAAAAATCCTACGTCCCCTGCTGGTTAACTACAGCGCAGTTTCAAGTTTACTGTGATGAGAACTGTTTCTAAAAAGCAAAACTTTTTCTTGCCCTCCATCTGTCTTCCTTTCCAAGCGTCTTCTTCCGCTCCTCGGGGCACGATCAACCCCAGTTAGCATTTTTTTTTTTTTGCGTTAAAACACGCGAGGTGATTTTCAAACAACTGGGTGACGGCTGTTTCAGTCTAGGCCCGGTGTCCTCCGCCACGGTTCCGACGTGTTGACGGGAAGGGAGAGCCCACCTCCGCCGGAGTTCGCGGGTCTGGGGCAGCCAGGTGCGGACGCTGCCCCCGAGCCGCCGGAAGCCGGGAGCGGGCGCCCTACGGGCCCAGCGCGGTGGCCGCGCCGGGTGACCCGGGGAGCAGCGTATGGAGAGACCGGCAGACGCTCCCCCAGGCCCCACGACTGCGCGGCGACGGCTCCCGGGGCGCGGCGGGCACTGCACCCCAGCGGTTGCGCACGTGGGCCCGGGCCCAGGCCTGGGGGACCGCCGGAGGCGAGGGCAGCAGGTGCGGGCGAGGCCGGCGGCTCTAGAAGGAGCTCGGGCCCGGAGGCCGCAGGCCAGGCCGGGAGGAGAGCCCACGGAGCCGGGGCCCGGGAACCCAAGACGGCGGCCCCGCGGACGGGTGGGGCGGCGGGCACTCCCGGCGGCGGCGGCGGCGCGGGGGCAGAAGGGGGTCGGGTGGGGCCCGAGGGATGCTCCCGGCGCGGCACCCGGCTCACCGTGCCTCCGTCCTTAATGATGATCTTCTTGGCCAGCATGATACTGCGGTTCGCGGCCCGTTTCTTCTTCTTCCCCTGGGTCATTTTACCATCCTCGAGTCCTGGCGCTGCTGCAGCCACTCCCGGGGCGGCCGGCCCCAGCGGCGAGTGCCGTCCCGCCACTACTGCCGGGCCGAGCCGCTCGGGATGTCCGCCGCCATCTTCAGGGCCCGGCCTGCCTCGGGCGGCGCGTCACATCGTGCGATCGGCGACGAGCTGCCCGGCCACGCCCCGTGACACCGCCCCGCCCCCCACGTGACGCCGGCCGGCCCCGCCCCAGACGCCGCGGCCCCGCCTCTCGGCCGCTGAGCTGGATGCTGGTCGCGGGGGTCTGTGCTCTCCGATCACCAGCTCGCTCGGTCCTCGATCGGCCATCGATCGGCCCTGGGCGGTAGGGAGGGTTAGAGTCCCCTTCGCAGGGGGAGAACCGCGAGTGTCTGGAAGTCACCTGCTGACAAATGGTGGCACTGGGATGGCAACGCGCTCTCCAGCTGTGTTCTAAGCTAAGGGAACCGAAGGGAGCCGCCCTGATCGTGAAGATAAACCCGCTTTTCAGAAACAGCCTCTGGTCCTCCGGGCGCGGGGCCTCCAGAGCTCAGCCGGAGCGCGCGTTTCCCGCGGCCCCGACCGCTTTTCCTTTCCCCGGCCACTAAAAATGTGCACTGCCCCGCGCACTTTGTAGCCCACTTCCTGTTTGGCCGCTTTGTTTAAAAATCGGCCTAAGCGGGGCTGGTGCTAGAGAGACACGAGCAGAGTAAGGTTTGACGTTTCAGTTTTGATTCTGATAACTGCTGTTACGCAAGAGTTTCCTTTTCATCGAGTATACACTCGAGTCAAGGAGCGAAGGGAGGTGAAGCTGCCAGCTCCCCTTCAAATGTCTTGGCCGTTACGTGTGTGTATATATGTGAGGAGGGGGAAAGAGTGAATATCAAGCAGAATGGCAAGATGCTAAAAAAGTGGATTGCGGTATGGCGGTCTTAAGACATTTTCACACTTGGGGGGATATTCCTCTTGGGCGGAGGTGGGGCCTAATTTCCCCTCTTGAATGTGGCTCCTGCCTAGTGGCTCTGTTCTGTCTATAGAATGAAGCAGACGTGACAGCAGGGACTTGAGAGGCTAGGTCACAAAAGGCACAGACTTCTGGCCAGCGCTTTCTCACTCACCGTGGGCTCCAGCCCGGGGCAAGCCCGCTGCTGCGCAGGGCCACACTCGGCAGCCTTTGGAGGCCCCGGTGTCCGGGAGTGAGGCCTTCTACCAGCAGGTGTGTGAGTCACCCCGGGAGCCTGGTGGGGCCGAACTGCGACCCTGCCAACATCCCCTCCGCAACCTCAGGGGACCCTGCGCTAGGGCCCCCACCCCCGCCCCCGCCGCATAGCCACTCCAGGTTTCTGGACTCTCAAAAACCAAGATAAAAAGCCCGTTTTAAGCCACTGAGCTTTGGGGTGATTCGGTCCACAGCTACAGACAACACACAACTTAAAGGGCATGTGTGTTCTGTGTGTTGTTCTTGCAACTTTTCCGTAAGTTTGAAAGGATTTCAAAACCAAGTGTTAACAAACACATTTGGTTGAGTTTTCTGTTCTACTTCTATGACTGAGTAGAAACAGAAAACAAACCAATTTCCATGGAAAGAAGGAAGGCATTTTTTTAGCCTGATACACTGACTTCAGGTTACATATTCCCATCAAGAGGTAAACTCGTCAGTTGTTAAAAATATCCTCGTGCTGAAACATTTTAGTTGAGGTCCAACCTGAAGCTCTGCAGAGAAAGTGCTACGAGGCGAGGCGGAGGGTGGAGCAGGGTCCCTGGAGTCTCGTACCGGGTGGATGCAGAGGGCTGGTAAGGTCGCCTGTGGTGTGGTCCCCACCCCCGCCCCCGCCGCATCACAGGCCTCAGAATCGCCCTTCACCCAGCTGCACCCTTCTTATCACCCTCAACAGCTGGCTACTGTGCACTCACTCAAAAGACACCGTTTGACTAGACACTGGGGAAATGTCAAGAATGAAGTTACATTCTCTGCATGCAGCGTGCATTACACTGGAGAACACAATTGCAAAGCAAGTGCGAAAGGAAGATAATTGCAGATTGTGTAATAGGAGAAGCTGGAGATGACATAATAAGGGGAGCTTAACACACAGCGAATGTCCAGAACATTCCAGGCGCTGTGCTAGAGGAGTTGCAGGGGGAAGGAAGAGGGATGAGTCTTGCTCTAACAGACTTGTTGTTTATACACTTGTGGCTTTGTATGCGATTGGGGGTTTTGAAGACTCACGAACTTTATATTGAGAGGTTTGGGCCAGGCTTGTTGGTTACAGTCGAGAGAAACCAGTGCTGGCTAACGTCAGCCAGAGGGAGTCATCTGCAAGGATATTGGGAGTTTCCAAAATTAGTGAGCAGGCCAAGAGTTAGGCTTGAAAACACACAAGAATGAGATCTGGAAAGTTCTCGAGACCACTTGGTGAGGCTCCTTGGAAGGGAGGGGGATCCCTGGGAGGAAAGGGCAAGTGGCGGAAACTAAGTATTCCCAAAGAAACAGATTCAACCCCCCCAAATGTACCATTTATAAACGTTGCCCTGGCTGGCGTAGCTCAGTGGATTGAGTGTGGGCTACGAACCAAAGGGTCGCAGGTTAGATTCCCAGTCAGGGCACATGCCTGGGTTGTGGGCCAGGTCCTCAGGGGGGACCACGTGAGAAGTAACCAGACATTGATGTTTCTCTCTCTCTCCTTCTCCCTCCCTTCCCCTCTCTAAAAATAAATAAATAAAATCTTAAAAAAAAAAAAAGAAAACTCCAGGAGGGTGTGAGCCAGGGATTTTATATCCAATCAAGCTGTACTTTATTATTAGGGTTTGTTTTTTTTTAAGATTTTATTTCAGAGAGATGGGGAAGGGAGGGAGAAAGAGAGGGAGTGAAACATCAGTGTGTGGTTGCCTTTAGCACACCCCCACTGGGGACCTGGCCTGCAACCCAGGCATGTGCCCTGACTGGGAATCAAACCTGCGATACTTTGGTTCATAGGCCTGCGCTCAATCCACTGAACTACACCAGCCAGGGCTTATTATTAGTTTTTATCGATTTTTAGAGAGAGGGTAAGGCGGGGGAGAGAGACATCAGTTTATTGTTCCAGTTACACACGCATCCACTGGTTGTTTCTTGTATGTGCCCTGACGGGGAATCGAACCTGCAACCTTGGTGTGTGGATGATGCTCTAACCAACTGAGCTCCTGGAGCGGAGCTCTAGAAATCTTTTAGCCATGCCAGAACTTGGGGAAGTGTGCCTACAAATCCCTCCTTGAGTAATTTACTAGGCGAGTTTTTCATCCAGCCGAGAGTTAATCGGGGAAACTTCAGCTCAAGTACAGGTGGAAAGTTTTAAATATATTTAAAGTATTTTTTTATTGTATAACAAAGACAAGACTAGGGTGAGGAAATATCTGTGTATGTTATATGTTTTAATCCATCGGAAATGTGGCAACAAAAAGCGAGCAGACGCGTGAAAGGCAGGGAGTAAATCCTGGCTGTCACGAAGGCGAGGAGGTGGGAGGCAGAGAACGCCATGCAAAGATGTCACACCAAACAGGACCCCGACGAGCAGACGCATTTGAGGGGCCAAGCGCATTGCCTCAACTGTTGTATCAGCGTCACCACTAGAACAGACAAATCTTCCCAAACACAGAACGTAGGTGCGAGGCACACACACCACGCAGCGACAGAAACACGTAAGGACAGCCGTGTCCATACTGGTGTGTGCTTGAAAAGGAAACAAGGAAGGGTAGCCCAGAAGCTAACCAGTCACCAGAGGCGGGGGCTGGGAACGGAGAGACAGGCGCGCCGGCTGGGCCTCTCCGGGCACACTGTCCGTGTGGTTTTCCCTTTGAACCAGGCATTCAGAAAGGAAAAAAGGGTTTACTTCTAAAATTGAACACAGAACAAACGAACCGGATTATATCACAGTGACAGCATAACCGTGCAGAGAAGAGGCGTGGCCATTCCGGAACGCTGTGGACACCATCCCCAGTGGGCTGTTCTGAGGACAGAGAACCGCAGAGAAATCTTAAATTTGGCTCAGCACGTCCACCGCGAGCCACGTTGGTGTTCTAGTGCTGAAACACACAGTACACCGTGGGCAAATATAGGAGTGCTGTGAGGGACCGATTTTTTCACTGTAAGAGAAAAATAGAGGCAAATACTTTTTAAAACCCTTGCAATGCTGAATTTTAATTGTAAATATCTACTTGAATTCATGTCACGATCTTTTAAAAAACTTATTCCCAAGCTCTGTGCACTGACCCGACTTAGAAGCCAATGGAGTCCAAATTCTATTCCTTGTGAAAGGGCGAGGGATCCCTGGAGAAGGAGCTGGTCGTGCAGGTTTGAGACAGGTCAGAGGGCAGCCTGGGGCGTCCTGTGCCCAAGGCGAGGAGGAACTCAGACTAAAGCAGCTGTGTCCGGAGCACACGGAAGTGGGTGGCCTGCAGCGTTTCCACCGGCCAATGACATTACGAACACGTGACTACAATACACTGAGTGATTGGAAGATGCTAGTTGAAAAAAGGGGCATTGGGAAGAAAAGGGGAAAATGGTCTTTTTAAAATTTTATTTTTATTGTATTGATGAGACAGAGAAATCTGTTGGTCCACTTATTTATGTAATTACTGGGTGCTTCTTGTACGTGTCCTGACCGGGGATTGAACCTGCAAGCTTGGTGTATTGGGACGATGCTCTAACTGAGCTACCCAGCCAGGGTGAAGATGACCTTTTTTTTTAACATAGGAATATAAACTAATAAATGTAGAAGAAAATTCAAGAATTGAAATTCTTCGAATCACCGTTTGTGCCTCAGTGTAATGAATGCCTCAGCAAAGAATCATTAACTGATGCTGAAGCCATGAAATGAAAGGCAGTTAGGAACAGAACGTCCCCGTGGTGCCAAAACATTGCTCTAGAGATTGTTCATTACCGAGGGGAAAAATGGCCTTTACGTTTTGTGAGATAATTGGAAATACCTGAACGGGAACTTAGACGATACAACAGAATTATTTTGTGCTCTTAAGTGTGTGATGGCATTGAGTTTCATTAGGAAAATGCACTTATTTGTGGAATGTGCATGCTGAGGTGTTTAGGAGTAGAGTGTCCTGATAAGGCTGCGTTGGCAGACTCGTAAGGATGACACACGCAATGACACCCCTGAAATGCTGTCACCGAGACACACTCTACTAGAGCAGGATTCCAAATCTTTGGGATTGAAGGTAATTATTTCCGCTTTGCTGTTTTCTTTTCTGGAGTCTGGAGTGTGTGTGGGAACATTCCTGCTTTGAAGGGCAGCTCTATGATTCCCTTTTTTTTTTAAGGTGGTATTTATTTATTTTCAGAGAGAGGGGAAGGGAGGGAGTGAGGAAGGGTGAGAGACATAGATGTGAGAGGGAACACTGATCGGTTGCCTCTCACACGCCCCCTACTGGGGACCTGGCCTGCAACCCAGGCATGTGCCCTGACTGGGAATTGAACCAGTGACCTTTTGGTTCGCGGGCCAGCACTCAGTCTGCTGAGCCACACTAGCTGGGGCTGTGATTACTCCTGCTGGTCACTACCAACTGTCACAAGGCAGCCGCCGCCATAAGACCCAGCAATGAGGTGTATTTGCATAGCTCTGGGATCCCAGGACTGTGACAGACGGACTTAGAACAAAAGAAATACTCCCTTACCAAAAAAGGGAAACTAAAGAAGTGCTTTTCATAAGATACCAAAGAAAAGTATACATTTAAAAAGTGCTGGTATTTTCTTTTCTCAATCTTTTAAAACAAAGCATTTTGTACAAGGTCACTTCAGTAATATGGGTGCAAATATAATCCTTTATACAGCTTATCATTTGACCTCTATGCATTGACTTGGTAGTCACAAAAGCAGCAAATACATTCAAATTACGAAGAAAACTTACACCAACTACTAATTACCTAACCTTTAGGGTATCAAAGAAATACTTTAAAACAAAAAAATTTAGGTGATCATCATCATACACGGAGAGAGATTCTAACTAGTTTAAATCAAATCCAGTTCTTCATACTTGAGCATAAGCTAGAAGTTCACACATGCCCTGCCTGGTGTGGCTCAGTGGATTGAGCACTGGCCTAAGAACCAAAGGGATGCCAGTTCGATTCCCAGTCAGGGCACATGCCTGGGTTGCGGGGCAGGTCCCCAGTTGGGGGTGCACGAGAGTCAACCCCACACTGATATTTCTCTTCCTCTCTTTTCCCTCCCTTCCCTTCTTTCTAAAAAGAAAATAAAATCTTATTTTTAAAGAAAAGAATCACATGTGATAAAGGTAACTAGGGAGGGAAAAAAAGGCCAGTGAGTCATTTTTGATATATAGAGAGGAACTAACTCAGGTTCAGTACAACACAGGTGAGTCTGGAGACAAGGAAGTACAGGGAGAAGCTTACATAGTTAATTATGAAAATAATCTATCTTCTTAAATCTACTAAGTAGATAATACCTGGATACCAAAATAATGACAACAAAATTTATCAATTTAAAAAATCCATTTAACAAAAGATCAATTTATATATTTCTTTGAATTATGTCATAAAAAATTTAAATATACAAATTACATTCCCAGTCCCCAAAAAATCTTCCTAAAGAAATAAAATACAGACATACAATTCAGAACCCAAATTATTAAAAATTTGTGTTTAAATCGCAGTAAATCCTATCTCATAATAAGCAACAGAACAAAGACATGAGCGTCAGGTACAGGCGGCAAAGTCGGAGAGGCTCGGCCCGAGCCCGGGAGCCGCCGTGGACAGGCCCCTGCGGGCCCTCTCCGCACCTGTCGGGCGGTGGGCGCCAAGAGCCGATGGTGAAACACCCGAGACACGGAGTCCCAGTTGTTCGTGAGACGTCCCGGCTGTGCCCCTGTGTCCGACGTTGTGAATTACAGCAATACTCTCCAGAAACACAGTCGGGTATATTGGTGAAGCAAGGCACACAGGACCGGATTTTGATAAAGGTGCTTTCTCTTTGGTCCTATAATTACTTTAAATGTGCTACATATCATAGAGGTTCTGAAAATGTCTTTCAATATAGCATAAATAACTCTATAAACTTTTTCTCAGGCAAGGCGTGCATCCACATGTCATTAAACAACAATGAAACTGTAGATAAAATGAGTAATGCTGCACCCTGTTTTTTTTTAAAAAAGACTCAGTTGAATGACTATGCAATGACATTTCAAAGACCAGTGCTGTGATAGGTAGGAAAGGTGTAGCAATTCTTAACGGGAACAGTCAGCATTGCACTGTCTGCCGAGTACACAGGTTCCTTTCAGAGTCTGTCCCCTTAGAATCTAGTTTAAATAGCGGACCGCCCTTCCTTCTGTGGGATCGTGACACGTAATGTACACTGATGTAAACACTTAAAGTCTGCATCTCCGAACTCCAGTCTCCACCATACAGGCAGCCTACGAGCCCCCCGGAGGAAGCCCCTCGCCCCAGAACCGGCGCCTCCGCGCCGCACCGCCTGCCTTCCCACGCACCGTGCTCTCCGCTGTCGATGGAGCCGTCGACTGGCGCTTTTCTCCCGCGAATCGGCATGTTTTATAGTGAACAAAGCAGGTGAGAGATAGTAAGTGAACTTTAAAAAGTATGAGAATTTAAATAATCAAGGAGTCGCCATCACAAAATATTAACATGATAAGGCTTTGGAGGTCATCTAACACCTCAACCGCCCCCCACTCACACGCACACGCACTAGGAAACTGTCATCTGTGTGCACACGTGACATGGTCTGGAATGCAGGTTCCCCTGGAGTCAGACTGTTTCTGTATGAATTAGAAAGTGTGGACTACACAGCCCGCCCTCGAATGGTGTTTTCAAACGGACTAGAAAAGCAACATAGGATAAAAAATTGCTTTGAAATACTTGTATAGCTTAGACTATTTTCTCAACAAGTCTTGATTATAATTTTATAAATTTTGCTGGGAATCTTGAAAAGTGTGTTATTTTGGACAGCTGAAAATGCATTACCACTGTAACTAACGTACTGGATATCCGATCACGCTGTTGTGTTATTTTTGGAAGTATTAATAGAGGGACAGACTACCCTTGAATTAACAAATAGCTGTGAGTACATACTGGATTAACACGTGATTACCCCTTACACGTGAACACAAATAAATCTCCCATTTAGTCTCCAGTCCATTCCACGCACGTGCGGGATTCAGACCCCGCACCGCCCGAGGGAAGGCTGGGTCTGAACGTCCTTGCAGACTGAAAGCACCACACCACGCTCAACACGTGGGAGCTACTACACAGACACTCCAAACGATACTTTTACTGGGTCACCGAAAATCAGTAAGTCAGGCTTCCAGAAAGTCTGCTTGGTGCCAGACTGGGATCACCGGCAAAGTGACTGCAAATGTTTTCTCGCTGCAAACACACATCAACTCTGGCTGAGCTGGATCAGGCCCTGGCCTACGGGGACCAGGCCCGCATCAGGGAAGTAGCTGCCCACCTGAGGAGCGTAGGGCACCCGAGTGCGTGAATAGCGTTTCGGAGCCAGATTCTGTCCGACCAAATCCACTAGGGAGACATAGAAATACTGACTTCTTACTGTTTGTATACTCTTAGAACAGGGAATTTGCAAAAAAAAGAAAGTATGAATGAAAAAAGTACAGCTCTTCTACTCGATAGGTAATTCTGCCTCGGCAACAGTGAAACCCACATTCCAGTCCGTCTTCTCACTTCTGCTATATTCTCCCTCCTGCACCAACGTGTTAAATAATTCACGGAATTCGCAACTTCAACTGCAGTGCTAATGCAAATGGGAAAGAAACCATTTTAAAGCCGGGTGGCGGCTCCTCCCAGCAGTGGAAAGGGAACTCCAAACTGGGACCAGGGTGTCCTGGGGACGGTGGCTCTCCGCGAGGCCCGGGAAGCTCTGCCGAGCAGCCTCGAGTGTGCGGTCAGAGGGCCATTTAAAGTACCGTGACATCGGGGCAACCTGGAATGTCCCCAAGAAAAGCCACTTTGGTCTCAAGTGCGTGACGTCAGTCCTACTGTTTTGCAGCGGTTGTTATTGTCAACAGTTGCAGATTTTACAGATCAGTGGGTAAAACGCTCATTAAAAACATCCTGATTCTGCACAGTACATGCTTTGATCAAAACTCTCCAAATGGAGATATTAGATAATAATTATTTTATTTAAATTATTAAACGAGTACTTAATCCCTTTAAATTACATATTAAAACTTTAATGGAACAGACACTGCGATTTAGTTTGAAGCACTACTAAAGATTTATCTGACTCACAGAACGAAATGCAACTGCGTGAAGCATAGCCCCTCAGTGTAAAAGCCGGGCCCCCAGCATCCCTGGGGCCTGCAGACGGAGAAAGGGGTGTGTGCCTCTCTCTGCGTGAAATTCAAATGGGACTCACGACTGTTGTCCCCTGACAAACCGGACCCAGGACGTCACCGCATCAGTTCGGATGCAGTGGAACAACACCACCCCGCCATCTATCGTTGACCGGTGTCGGTGTGAGTACAGGGACCCTAGGGACGCGTGGATGTGTTTCAGGCCACACTGCTGTCTCTTCACAGCCTTACGGGACACTGTCATTTAAAACTCTGAGCGCCCCGTGCGGCCTGATGCCGCAGCACAGGGACAGGGAGGCGCAGCCCTGAAGGCAGTGACGCGGACCGGCCTGCCGGAGCTGGGCTGCCGCCGTGGCCGGTGCCCTCGCGAAGACGGCGCAGGCCAGGCCTGCAGCGGTCCGAGCGGTGACATCTCTCCAACCTCGGATTTCAAGTTTCCTCCACTAATTCTAACCCCTGGAAACGCTTTCAAGTTTTGATTTCTAGATGCAGTAGGCGTTTTGTGACAGAGACGCATATTTCACCCTCACACACTCCCGTTTTCAGACCGTTTGGACACCATGACCAGACCCGGGGGACCCCCCAGGCCTCTGCAGGAGTCCTCGGAGTCCGTTTCTGCGGGGACCCGGCGCCCCGTGGGCGAGACAGCGCGGGACTACGCCCTCGTGGGATTTCCTGCCGGCTTGGGGTCGTAACCGTAGAGGAAGGTAGCTGCTATGACGAGGACGGCTCCCAGGAAAAAGACACTACAGGGACGAAGGAGAAATGAAAAGGACACGGTCAGACTAGAGCCAAACGAGTTCCTTCTGTGTCTTCACGACAAGAACAAGTGTAACTTGGGGGGAAACGGTCCGGGAACGTGGCCGCCGACACTGCTCACTGCACGCCAGGCGCGCAGCTACGTGTTCACACGCGTGCTCCGCAGCCCTCTCGCCCACCCTGCGAGAGCAGCGGCGCCGGGCTGGTCTTCAGCGCGCGGGGCGCGGGGCCCTGGAGAGCGTGCGCGGCCTGCTCCCAGGCCCGCCGTCTCTGGGGCAGAGGGGGCCACCCCCAGGCCCCCCACCGTCTCCCAAAGCAGGGGCGTTTCACGGCATGGCGCCTCCATATGCCTCTCGCCGCGATACACTGCGGAAGATCTCAGGTGTTTAAAGGCATTTGAAAGTGCAAAGGGAAACCCGCATTCTTTTCAGACCAAAGTCTGTTTCAGTCTAAAGTCCAAGGTAGTAATAAGCAAAACTCAGGACTAATTTTTTAGGATGCTTAAAAAAAAGATTAAATGCAAGGAGACTTGGTTTCTTCTTTATTTTACCTATAAATACTTTACAATAAACGGGAAATGAACTTAAACTGGACATAAACTAGAATACCCATCTTAACTTTTGACGTGTATATTCTTCAAAAATAATTAAACCTGCAAAAAATTTTAAATGTCACTATACAGCTTATTTTATGACTTTATAGGACTCAATAACTTTTTAATCTGACTTCTATATGACTTTTTACTTTGGGGAAAAAGGCCCATTGATGTCTACTAGGAAAACTCTGGCCAGCCAAATTTGTATAAGAAACTTCCCAGTGGAAGATTTTTTTCATGCATTTAATTTGAAGCCTTTTAAAAAGACAGTTAGAGATTTAAAGAAATAGAAAAGAAGCTATTACCTGGTCGGCACAAAATCCTGTAGCCAGAAATAGGATATCAGCGTGGATAATATTATGGATAACGAGGTTGCAAACCCTTTTAAAATATTATCCGCGTACTTTATAACAGCAGCGATGACAAGACCTCCGAGTGCCTGTAGAAGTTTTAAGAGATTATTTTTGAAAACGAACATATACAAAACTGCTTTTCCAGCAACCCCGTACTCAGCGAGGCCGCACGCTTTTGTCCTGCACATCCGACCCCATCGCGGCGAGCGGCTTCACTGAACAGCTCTTACACCCGCAGCCTGCTCGGTTTGGCTTGGTTTGGCTCGGTAGCCCCCTGGTTTCCAAAGCTGTCGGGCAGAGCACCCACCTACGTAACCTGCAGTTTGCTGTAACAGAGTGTGGTCACATTGTGAGTAAAATATCTACCCTCATCCAATGCAGCATGAACACCCCGATCAGACAAATGTGGAGAGACTGTTCCCCGGTTAGCAGAATGTTTTTACTCTTGATTAAAAAGAAGGTATAACCTTGAAGTTATTTTACTAGCCTTTCAACAGCTTCCACATTCACTTTCTTCCTCCGGTTTCTCCCTGTTCTAACCCGCCCTTCACTGTTGTCAGCTACTTTCTCTAAAGCACAGTTTTATCTGTTCTCTTGAAGACTATAGAAAGAGCTTTGTACCAAACGCCTCTCAAATTCCAACGGTGGCTGCTGCAGTGCTGAGGTCTGACCACACGCCATCGTTTTGCTTCCTGCCAGCCCCCACGTCCGGGGGAGCTTTCGCAGAGTCACGACTTATGCCGAGGGGCTCGCTGC
>CM052551.1:2639356-2657354 GCA_028533065.1 Trachops cirrhosus | reverse complement strand
CTTCGTATCTTCCCCCCACTCTCCTCCTCCCACTCCCCTGTTGCTAACCCTCCATGTGATCTCCATTTCTGCGGTTCTGTTCCTGTTCTAGTTGTTTGCTTAGTTTCTTCTTGTTTTTGTTTCAGGTGTGGTTGTTAATAACTGTGAGCTTGCTGTCATTTTACTACACCTGTTTTTATCTTCTTTTTCTTAGATAAGTCCCTTTAACATTTCACACAATAAGGGCTTGGTGATGATGAACTCCTTTAACTTGACATTATCTGAGAAGCACTTGATCTGCCCTTCCATTCTAAATGAAAGCTTTACTGGATAGAGCAATGTGGGATGTAGGTCCTTGCCTTTCATGACTTGGAATACTTCTTTCCAGCCCCTTCTTGCCTGTATGTTTGTTTTTTCTCAGTAACTTTCCACCCCCCTCTAATCTAATGTCTGTTCTCTATGAATTTGCCTATTCTAGATATTTCAAAAAGTGTTATCGTACAATATCTGTCCTTTCGTATTTGGCTTATTTCACTTAGCATAATGTTTTCAAGGTTCATCCATGACGTAGTATATATCTGAACTTCGTTCTTTTTTGTTCTGTTCTCATTCATCTATCCATCCAAAGACATGTGCCGTGTTTCTGCCTTCTGGCTGTTGTGAGTACCACTGCTCTGAACACTTGTGTACAAGCATCTGTCTGAGTCTGTTTTCACTTCTTCTGGGCATGCAGCTGAGGAGTGGGATTGGTGTGATTAATTCCTGGGGACCTGCCACAGCTTCCCAATGTGGCCGAACCGTTTGGCGTTTCCATTGCAATGTGTAAGGCTTTCCATTCCCGCATATCCTCAGCATCACCAGTCATTTTCCAGTAGCAATTAGAACCACGTTACTGGGTGTGAATTGGTATCTCACTGTGGTTTTGATTTGCATTTCCCTGATGACTCATGGTTCTAAGCATCTTTTTTATGGAGTTATTGAACATTGGCATATATTCTTGAAGAAATGTCTATTCGAGTCCTTTGCTTACTCTTGATTTGGGTTGTTTGGGGTTTTTTGAATTGTGGGGGCTTTTATATACCCTGGATATTAAACCCTTATCACCAAATCCAAGGTCATGATGATGGCCCTTGGTTTTTAAGCTAGACTGGTTTTTACGGTGTCGTTCATTCCACTGGGAGAGAGCTGTCGTGAACTGCTCAGTGGCGAGCGCTGGGCATCATTAGCGCTGGGAATCAGAGGTATTCAGCTACTCATCAGTCACCCAGAGCGCTGCACCCCGGCGAGGGCTGCTCAGCGCTCTGCGCTCCCTTCTCACCCGGTGACCCAGGGAGCCGACAGCAAGCCCCGCTTCCGGTTGGGTGTCCCAGGCTCCTGTCTGCCAGGGCCACAGCAAGGATCTGATTTTTATTCTTTCCAAGCACTGGCTTGGTCTCTGGTGCCAGCTCCTTTTGGCTGGATGGTCGGACTCTTCGGTGACCCTTGTACATGACTTCGGTGGTTCATAGCAATCTGGCCTCTGTGGGGGAAGCTAGCAGAGAATCTGGTCGACTCAGTGAGGAATTTGTACCCAGTGTGAAGAGCGTGCTCTTTTATAGGAGCGGGGGGCGGGGGGGCGGGTTCTGTATTTGTGCTTGGCTGAAGCGCAGAACGAGCTGCAGTATTTTAGTCGAAGCTCTAAGCTCTGTCTGGGTCAGAATACACATTCACGTGTCTGTGAGTGGGTAGTGTTTCCTTTCCTCCAGATCAGATTATACGATTTCTTCAAAACGATCCGTTTGGATTGGTTTAGAGAGGAGTAAGCCTTAAGTAATTCCTAAAATTCCCAGAAATTAAAAAAAAAAGATCTTCTAATAATTTCAGTGTGCTAAAAGTTGTATTACTATAGAAGCTAATTTAAATGATTTAAGAATTTGAGCTCAGATTACTCAGGTAAATCTTTGGCAGATGAGACTAGTTTAATATTGCTGCACAGCTGTCTCCTGAGTTATTAGCCTTAAGTGTAATTTCAGCATCCCTTTTTATTCTACTTGGACATGTTTTTCCTAACCTTATATAGATTTATCGAGTGAGCTAGCAATAGGTCTACTAGATGTTTAAGATTACGAAGAATGAAAATTTGTGTTTAACCGAAGCGAATCATCATTCTGGCAGACTTTATTTCTGTTTTGTAGTATGGAAGCTTGGAAATAGTTACCAAGATCTGTGGGTAACTTCAAATTGTGAGCCGATGCTAAATTGAGTGAATTAGTGGATTTTATTGAACTACTCTGATCATTTCTAAGTAAGATACTGACACATTTAATGCAGAGCTTTGACATATTTTCGAGTTTGTATTATTTTATGTACTTCTTGACTCTCATTTGACACGATAAAGAGAGGCTGTATATTTGGATCTGTTCATGAATGTGTTCATTTTTGCAACTTCAGGATGTGTACGGTTCTACACAGTTTGGGGATGTATATTCGTACGCTCTGCTAGTCTGCCAAACTGTTGAGGTGTTACAATCGGTCACAACCGTCTAAACTCCGAGTTTCCTCTACAAAATAGAAGTGACTGTGGTTAGAAGCTAAGTCAATATTTGTGACTGAGACTCATAGCCACAGTGACAGAGGAACAGCTTTGTCTGCAGGGTGCACAGGGCGGGCCCGTGCTAACGTCAAGTGACATTTTGTTGGAGGAAAAGGAAGCTTTGAAAAAAATCTGAATACACACAGGAGCTGTAGAGGTTCTCAGAGGGGGAACTGTAATTTCGGCGGTGCAAGCCAGCTGAAGTGTGATGGATTTATTTACAAGATTGTCAAAGGTTTTGATAACAAATATCCTGATGCAAAACTAGAATTTGGTTTTGTTTATGTTAAAAATGACAAAATCTTGTTTGCTTAGCCACAGGTTAAAATTTGCAATCCATTGGGATGATGTAAACTTTGAGTTCTTGCTTCCCCAAGATCAGACTTTCGAAAGTCAAAAGAAAAAATAATTTGGAGAAATGACTGATTAAAATAAGCTCAGACTGTAGGAGACAATGAATTGACATTATCTGGAAAACTATAGAATATTCTTTGTCATTAGGTGCTGGCCTTTGTTCCTGAGGACCACAGACCAGGGTATCAACCCTGGACTAGGTTTTAAAAAATACCAGGAAAATGTAGAGCTGCCAACAGATCTATTTGCACATCAAAAGTTTATTTTGCTCCGAATGTCAATACAGCTAAAAAATAAATGACTGAACAGCCCCAAATCCTTCCTTCTTTTTCTGCCCCACACATCCTCCAAAAAGATAAGGACCCCAAATAACAAGCCTTCAATAAATAGTGGAAGTCCGCGTCAACAAATTACTTCAGTGTAAATAATGGAAGAAAAGCAAAGTATAGACCTTTGGGAAGATTTTATTTTCTCGGCACACGGACACAGAAACGACAGCTGCCTCCTGGAGAGGGCAGGTGCAGACACACCAGAAGGGGCGGCAGGCACAGAGGCTGTGAGGTCCGTGGGCAGGGCGGTCTCCTGGCTCCTCCAGTGTCTTTGAGTCTCAGTAAGCGATCACAGCATGCTGGCTACACTGGCAAACACACTTCTCGTGGGTGTGGAAGGGAACGCGGATTTGCATTCGCGGAACCCGGGCGCGCAGCCCTCCTGCAAAGGTAACCTAAAGGAGCCTCCTCCCACGTCACTCCGGACACAGCGTTCCGCGTGCACGACTTTCAGTCTGGTGACTTTTCCCCTCTCGGGTCTGGAGCTGTTCTTTTAAATTCCTCGGATGAAACAACGCGTGACGTGCCTTCTGAGACTTCACAATGGACTTGCAGATTACAATGGTTTCTCATTCGTATTAGGAATATAACCGTTTCCTTTTCTAAGGCAGCAACACAGTGTCCTAAAAATTCACTGAGGTGGGTTATTTGCCCTGCCATGGATAACCCAATATGGCTATGTTTTAAAGGTCGTCAACTCATTATTTATTATTAATTAACTTATTTGTCACGTTTGGCAGTCAGTCAGTACTTCTTGCTTTTGTTAAACGTGTGGGTTTTCAGTAACCTTTCTCCCCCCTTTTATTATCGAGGGTGCTGTAGGAGAGCTGAGCTGCATAAACCCTGATGGCTGACCCACCTTTCTCTCAGGGAGGGGCAGAGAAGCTTGTTCTGTACACTGAGCAATGAAGAAGGGAGGGAGGTTTGGAAACCGTGCGCTTAGAGAGAGCAGTCAGATTATTGTTTCAAGGGACCTTCAGTTCGTAGGGCTTAATGCGCCTTAGGCTGGGAGACCAGGAAGCTAAGCCTGTGCAAACTATTTCGAAAGCAGGCTCAGCTTTGAAGAAGGGCGTGCAGGAAAAATCCTACAGTGACCTGCATGCACTTTCAGGCACGGGTGTTCAACATCGGAGGCATTTGTATACTTTTAGTGCCTAGGACTTTCTGTTTGCGTGCTTTTCTTCTTTATTTTTACTACTTAGTCGTACTTAGGGTGGTAGGGTATATGATCTCTGAGAAAGCATTACTATACTATTATTTTAACTATACACCATTGAATAATATTATATAGTAATGGGAGGACTTCTGCAACTACTTTCTTTCAACTGAAAGTATAACAATCTGTTTGAAATGTTTTCTTGAGACAAAGACAGTAAAAGAGTAAAAAAAAATCCACCTAGAAAACAAGTACTATTCAAAAGTGTCAAATCACAAAAATGTTAAAAACCTTTTTTGTTTTATGACTTTTTTGGGTTTAAGGTATCTTAAAATAACATGAAAAACTTTTCAAATGATTTTATTGAATTAAAGATAACTACTGAATTCATATCTGTATTTTCATTATATTAAGATTACTCTCAATGCTACACTTGTCAATGGTAGGTTGTGGTTCATAGGAACCAGAATCTACTATGGTCTATCAATACCTTTACACACAAACTAAAAATAGTTAAGTTTTAGAAAATTAATGTAGCATTTTTTCTTTAAAGTTCTCATAACTATGCCAAACCTTTTGCATTTTAGAAAAGTAAACGATCTCATAGTTGGACACGGAAGCAATACTAATTTTATAAAACTGTTTTTAGGAAATAAATTCCTAATGCTTTGCGGTGTTTCTCATCCATCCTCCACATTATTAGCGCAATTATGCTAAATACACTGATGGTATTCATTCTACTAAAACACATTAATATATCCGTGGAGAAATAAAAGCACATGTGAACATCTGGGCCCCTTTTATGAACGTACATTGGAGCTGGACACTTCCGCCACTCGACACTCAGTAGTTACTGAATGCAGTGTGGAAGGTGCTAGAAATACTGCAGTGAACGGTGAGACCATTAATTACGCACAGCTGATTCGGTCCGCGTTGTTACTGAGGACAATGCATAGCACGATTTAAAAATACTTTTCTAGTTTTTTCTTCTCTTTATACCTCAATTATCTTTCTTCTTTCCAGTTTTTCCATCAGTCCTTCCTCATAATTTCATTTTCACTTTATGGACAAATAGAAGATTACATGATCTCTCTTTTTCAGACTCGTCGTTTGTAGGCATTTGAAGAATACTTACTGATTTCAAAAGCAAAACATCCCATTAGTCATGACAACTTTCTCTCTGACTTAAGTCAACAGCTCTGCACATTAAATAAAGAAAAATCGACGCTCTTACAGGCTTTACCCGAGTGTGCGTCAGTACTGCGTGAACGAGGTTCTCGCCTGACTTGAGCCTGCGCGTGTCAAGCATTTACATTATATTACGTCCTTGCATCCCGCCACACAAGAGGCTGCATGCTTCATAAATAGCAACGGACCGACTACAAGTCGTAGAGCGTTTCGAGAATGGTAGCAATCGACCAGGCTTGGGTCTCGCAGCTGAAAGGGCAGTACTGGCCGTCCTCGTTGGTCAGCTCCGGAAGGCCTTTCCAGGGGGACCTCGGAGGAAGAAAAGCCGTTTTAGGAGACGCAGGCTGACGCCCATCTGGCCAGGTTAACAACAGGCAAGGGACCTGGCGACCTTGCCCTTCTGTACAGAAAACGATCACACACGCTCACTTGCTATAAAACAGGCTCTCCTGACGATGCATGTGCAAGGAATTTAGGTTGGAATTGTTCTTTGATATTCGGTCTTTGGGACTTAAGACCTTCAAATACAAAGGGCTCCTTTTAGGTATTAAAAACGTAGAGGAAACTACCATTCCAAGCAGTATATAAATACAGAGACAAACATCTCTCTGGTCCAATTTTATTCCTTTTGGAGTAAGTTTATGAGACTCAAATCGTAATTCCTCAGAGGTAGCAGGTTTGATATGGACATAACTGTGAAACTGACAGTGAAGAAACACAGCTACGATTAGGAGAAAGGTGGCAGTTAAAAACGCTGTGAATTTCTATACGGACTTCTTGTTCTATTGACAGTGCAGTTAGTATTCACTGTGCGTTTATTGTGTTCTTATACCGAGTGCTTTACATGCACTTCCTCATTCCAATGCCCATGGAGACACTGTTGGGTGGGTACCATGATCGTTCCTGTTTACAGGGCTTCACAGAGGTCAGCTCTTACTATCAGAATAGGGTATTATCATCATATCCAATGCATTCTTAATTTCAATGTAAGCTCTTAACTATAAAACAAATGTAAAAATACAGAATTCCATAACATTTGATTTTTTTAAGTTGGGAACATACCTGTTTCGTTATTATGCGTTGTAGCCCACGGCTACGTTACATATACTTTTCTGTAGCTATCTAATGTTTCGTAATAAAAATAGAAAAGTAATTCCATGAGGTAAACGCAGAGACAGGGTGAGTAATAACTAATAACACCATCAGCTAGTACCGTGTTTTTAAAAACTGTCACAGAGGAATGCACAACATGGGAAACGCTGGTTTCCGAGTGTGGGAGCTGCAGCAGAGGAAAGTGGCCGATGGCCAACGTTGGGTCCCAGGTTGTGGGGGATGGCCGACGTTGGGCCCAGGTTGGGCCCTGGGCACCCGTGGTGCGGCACTGTGCCCCCTTCCAGGTTCCTGTGTTGCAGTCCCGGCCCTGAGGACCGCAGTGTGACTTATTTGGATACAGGGCTGTTGCAGATGATATTGGTTAAGGTGGCGGAGGGTCGCTCTTGCTCTGGAATGACACGTGTCCTCATAAATGGGGACATCTAGACATAGGCATGCATGCAGGGAGAATGCCACGTGCCGGCTGGTTTGGCCGCCACAGCCGCGGAGCCACCAGAAGCTGCAGAGAAGCAGGAGGGACCCTTCCATCGCGCCAGCGTGGGCCCCCCAAATCCCTTGCCTTCAGGTTTCCCCCCTCGGACGCCCCTGACAACCCCTTTCTGCGGTTTGAACGGCTCAGTTTGGGGAGCTTTCCGGTGGGACCCAGCGAACCGGTGGCTTCACCTGCGCCATGGACGGCAGCTGGGCACTGACCCAGTGGGCGGTCAGGAAGTGTGCGGGGAGGAGCACAGAACCACAGGGCAGGGCTGGACTCGGGACGGGGAGACGCGACTTGGAGCGAGGACGCGCTGACACACATCTTTGCAGCGTAGGAAGGGAGGGGCAGGCAGACGATAATCATAATCGGAGCAAGGTCAGGGGGCAGGTGGGAGAGGCGGGGCCCCGGGTCAACACAGAAGGACTGTCCGTGCAGCGCGGGATGTTCTTACCCCCCACGGACACAGGGAAGAACGGGAAAATAAATGCAAATGAAGGGCAATTCTGGGGCCAGTAAAGGCCGGGTCCTGGAATGTTCTCGTCCCACAGACTCAGTCGCACTCTCTAGCGGCGCGGAAGCAGCCGCAGGCGGGGTTTCCCGCAGCTGCGCGTGAGCACGCAAACCAACCGGCGCCCGTTCCTGGTGGTGGGTGCAAGTCCCCCGTGTTCTCCTAATAAAGGGGATACCACTTATGCTGTTCACGCATAGTTATTCTGAGCAATAGATGTACAGCTACTTAGGTTCAGTCTAGAATTTGGGACTTCAAGAGCTTTTGTCTGAATTTTACCACTGTATAAAGAAACATAACTGAAACTTACTTTTCTGCTAACAGGAAGAAGGATGTGACAAGTAGGTTTGAAATAACAATCAAAAGACCAACTCTGATATTTTAATTATAATGGAAGCATTTCTGAAAGTTATTTATCGATATATTTTTAAATCAGTTAACTCAAAAGGCTCAGCCTGCATACTTTCAGTTTTATATTTATTCTGTGCTAACCCAATCCAAAACTACAGGACCAGCTGAATTTTGAAACGAAAGACTATTTCACATGTATAAGTCATGCGGTAAGTCTCTGAATTAAAGCAGATAACCCAACCCACACAAAGGAAGGTAAAATGACACCGCAGAAACTGTTGTGTTAAAGAGCAAATCTCCCAAATGCCACTGGGGCGACCAGTGTACCCAAACAAGCAAATTCCAAGGAAACACTGTGTACCTGACCGACGAAATGCTAGTTACGGAATCCACACGCCTCTTACCACTTACCTCTCCAGATGAACGTAATGCCGAGAAAGAACATTTTTAACCAAAAACACGGTCTTTGCATTAGCCTCTGGACCCATTAATTTAGAAAAATACAATTTTGCGCGAAGAAAATACCCAACGGGCCACAGCCACTCCTAAAAAAGAAAAAAGATGATTCAATTAGTAAAGAAAAAAAAGAGCTGTGAATATCTAAAATTGTTTGAAAAAAACACCACCAAACCAGAAAACTCAGAGCAGAAACGACGTTCTTACAGGTCCTTGGTGATAGTTGAAACCTTTCGCGAGGTTGTAGTTGTCGTTGTCCAGGGCGTTGTCGTAGACCCCGCAGTACACCATGTCGCTGGGAGACCAAGGACACTCGGTTACAGAGACCAGACGTTGCAGAGGAAACATCAGAAACGTTTGCAGTAGCGGAGGTAAGGGACGCAAGCACATTATTCTGTCTTCCCATCTACAGGATCGGACCGACCCCTGTTTACCCTCGATCAGTACATACTGAGCTCAGGGCGCTTTAATGATGGGTTAGGAGGGACTAACAGATGCAGCTGCTACAGAAACTGCAAGGTATCCAGGTATCTTGCCTTCAGGGAGTTCGCCTGACACTGAATGTTGGCAAAAATTAGGCCTCTAATACATTTATGACAGTGAAAATGGATACTGAACAATTTGAATCAGTCATTATTAAAGCTAAGTTTCTTAACTATTAAGTATTGAAAAGTTACTTTGAAAGTGCTCCATGAAATTCTTTTAAAGTTAATTAAGATGGAGACATGATGAGATTACAAATAGCAACTAAATACACATAGAGAATTTATGCACACTTATGAACCAAACAGACTGTTACAAACTTACTGCAACAGATGACACGAGACAGTTATCTTTGCTCGGTTTAATGAAATTATTGCTTTTTTCCTTTAATGAGGGAGACAGCACTGGCCACATGAGCTGCCATAACCGTGGGTTTTAGTTTTGACCAGTGGTTCGTGATGCCTCTGCCAATGTGGAGAACGCCTCAGCAGGCGGAGAAGTCCACAGACAGAAAACTTCCCGTCTCCGGACTGAAACGAGTATGCGGTAAAGTAGGAAAAACCTACAAAGAGGGGCTACGATAGAATGGGGGCTCTCATATCTTGACAGAGAAAGCAAATTGATGATGGGTATCAAACTTGAAAGAAAAATGGAAAGGGCAAAAATTAAAAACTCAAGAAAAAACAAAAGTCAGAAAAGAAAAATATAAAATAGCACAGACATGTGATCATAATATAAAAACGAAGTTATTTGTTGGTTTAAATTAAAATGGTGATGTGACTGGCCGCCCAGAAAGGGTGGAGAGGGCTGGGCGGGGGTGGGGGTGGGGTCAAAGCCTCATCTGTCCTCACGAGGAATAAATAAATTGTGTCTAAATATTTAAAAAAATTAACACACAGCTGCATACACATATTATTTTATAACATTAGAGGAACTAGTAGGAGCAACAATGTAGAAAATAAAGACTGTCTCTGAGGAGATAACATGTCTATTCTTCCAGTGTCCACAGCACCCGCTTTCACAGTCTGAGAATACAGACGTTAGAAAATATTCGTGACATTAGTTTTATAAACTTGAAAACTCTCTTACTGATTACTGAGTAGGGGACAAGCCAAAGGCATTTTGAACATGGATGCTGAATGAAGACAGAAAAGGTATTTTGGAAAACTCAGTTTGAATGCAATTTTAGAGATTTTATTGACAAGCAAAACAACTGTAGATAATGCAACACGATATCAACAACATTCTTAATACTTACAGTCCACCTGAATCTGGACCCAGGTTTTTATGCCACGGTTAAATATAGTCACATACTAAGTATGATGCGAACTACATTGTCAGCGCTGCTATTGTACTTACTCTGGGTCCAGAGTTTTCATGCCAAGGGGACCCAGCAGCTTCTTCTCTGCCATCTCCAAAGCCTTCCACGCTTTTTCTGCCGTAAAGAGCTCAGGGGCCTGCAGAGTGTCAGAAACCAACGCACAGACCCTGTAAGATCGCTGAGCCATTAGCTTCCAGTCACAGTGGGACACAAACTAGTGACAAACTTGGAAAAGAAGGAAAGCTCTGTTCGACTACAGGGTGGGCCGGAATTCGAGTGTGGATCTGATCCGGGGAGGCTGACTCGGAAGCAGCATTCTGGGCCTTAGACTCGAGGGACACCGTACAAGGCGAGGACCCCTCGTGTCGTTCCGAGAAAGCGTGCCGGCTCCAAAAGGAAGCCGGCACAGCTGCCCTGAAGGCGGAACACACGGAAGACCATTCTGCAGGAGACTCACAGTCCGGACCCGGGGTTTGTCTGGTGACCATCTGTGCGTCTGGGTCAGGAGGAAGTCCGGAGGACTTGCCCTCGGACAGCGCGTGACGTGCAGGAGGAGAGTGCGGAGAAGCTGACTGAGCGTCTGCGCTCAGTTCGGGGTTACACGGAATCAAAGGACGCCGCTGAAGGGAAGCCACCTCTCCCTGCCTTTGCATTTTTCTCCTGCCACCACCGAGTGCGTTGCGCTCAGCACTCTTGTTGGCGAGGTGGAGACAGCTAGGCGGGCCCAGAGGAGCACACGCCATCCCCATTTCACTGCCCTGGGGGTTCATTTTTAGTCTAAGGAGAGAGAATCAGGAGGGCCTGGAATTCTTGGCTTGACAGAACCTTGCAGGAGCCTCATCATTTTTCCTGTGCTATGATGGGACACGTGTCGGGCGCACTTCATTGGTCACCGCCTGCCATTTTCTGTACTTTCATACTGAAGGTGACAGGTGAAGGGTGACGCGCACAAGGCTTCATTCACTAGAAGACTGCACAAAACTAGCTAGTAGTACACTTTTCATCGATTCAGTGAATCTGAAAACAGACGGGAGGAAAGGACGACATCAACCCTACCGCAGTGCGTGTGAAGCCTGAGCGGGAAGTCACTTACGACCACCATGGCGACGGTGAAATTGGGCCGCAGCTGGTAGTCGCACCAGGGGCTGGACGCCCCGTGGCTGTCTTTGTATATGCCGCGCTTGTGCACCAGGTGGGGGTTCCTCTCGTTCGCGTCGGACGGGTCCTCGGACACGTAGAACAGCCGTTCGAAGTTGTCTTGTATTTTCCTGTTCCACTCGTCGTAGGAGACCGTCACCACCCTTCCTGAAACGGGGTAGAAGACTTGGCGGTTGGAAGCGTTCAGAGAGGTCCGCCCACGTAGTCACGGGCAGAGCGCTATTCAGTCACTCGCCCGCTCTCTGCAAGTGTCAGGGCCTTTCGGAGGGGTAGCCGGAAGTTAAAAAGTGATGGTGACCTCTACCGAGCACACAAAATGAGGCCGCACTGAGACCTGCCGGACTGCAAAATACACACGGGTCTCAAAGACTTGGTGACCCCCCCAAGGATGTAGACGAGATCATGAGTGATGGTACACTGATTCTGCGTTAATGCAACACTTGAGACAGACCGAGTCAATAAAATTTATCATCGTTGATTTTGTCCATTTCTTTTTACCTTTTTAATGTGGGTGCTTTAAAATTATGCATGTGGCTTAAGTTAGATTTCTGTTGGACAGAACAGTTCTAGAAAAAGAGATACAAGTATTTCACAATCGCTCATAAAAACACAACCTGCTCCCAGGGACACTAAGTGTGATAAGGCAGTAAAACGACGCTTTTCGCATCCCGGTTCAAAGCCGCTATAAGCCGATGGTGAATAACCAACCGGGTCTGTCACAATTTTTGTACCGGCCGATTAATAGTTTCTCTTTCCTCTCAATCCTAAGGGCTTCCTAGGATAAGCTCACTGGGCGAAATGACGGCCACGTCAGTTAAGAGTGTAGACAGTACGTTCGGAGTTTCTTTGTAAACGAAGTGAATGTAGCTTACCATGTCTTTTTACTGTGACCTCGTGATAAGGGAAGATGTTTTTCCTGGACAGTTCCAGCAGCCAGCGAACAGCGGATTTGCTCAGGCCCACGATTTCCACAGCAGACCCATCTCTAAAATCAAAACCAACTTTTATTCTGGAGTCAGTGAAGCACGGAAGAGCATTCCGTAAACACTGCTGACGACCTATATAACCACCATGTTGTACAAATAGCTATCTGTGAAAAACTCCCGCCCCACAGGAAGGTGTGTGAGAACCGTCTGGAAACAGGGAGGAGTGAGGGATCAGAGAATGTTGGGACAGAGGCCCGGAGAGGGGACGGCAAACACGGACAGGGGACTGGAGAAGCCAGGGAAGGGGGACAGAGGGATCTGAGAACTCGCTTTGAGGGACACAAAAGGGGCGTACAGGATCACGGTGTAGCAAAGTGACCAGGTTTTTAAAAGAATTCGCATAGCGCGCGGCAACAGCTACTGTTAAGTAATGGTGGTGAGTAATCCAGCCCAGAGATAAAATTTAGAACAAGAAAATAGTTTCTCAGACCTGATACTGTATTCCGTATTTCAAATCATAAAGAGAAATGACGGGATAAAAGATAAAAAACTTAGGGGGACTAAAGGTTCCGAGAGCGAAAGGGTCCCAGGAAGGGGGTGTAACCAGTGGTTTTCTGTGTTCACAAAAGAGGGGTGCAGTGACTTGTTACAGGGGCCGACACTCGTGACAGGGGCCGCGCTGCAGGGTGGAACTATCCGAACCGGGGGGGTGGCGGGTCCCAAATGGAGGTGCCTGCGGGGAATCCACCCCCGAGAACTTCCAGAGAGAACAGACGCTTCACCTGATGACTTTGACCCAGAGGACCGTGACTGTTACCTGGGGGAGGCGGAGGGGTCTGGAGGAGGGGTCGCAGGGAGACAGAGACCCAGAGAGAGGGAGGGAGAGAGAGGAAGAGCCCCACTGGTTTAACGTGAAGACTCCATGGTTGACCGAATAAAAGACCCCCCAGGTCTGGGGTGAGAAGGGTGTCATTGTACAAGCGCCGCAGGAGGGACCGTGCCTCGGGGTGGCGGGGATGCCTCTGTTTCTGGCTCGGTCGCTCTCCCCCATTTTATCCATCCACGTGCCGCAGTTAAAGCGGTTTCCTCCGTAAACAAATCCCGTTTCTTCATCCACTCCTGCGGTTATATTAAAACCTGAAAAAGCCAAAGGGACATTTATAAACGTTAACAGGATGGCGACAAACCAGGAGGACGACTCTGGAGTGCAAGTTGGCGAGACCTTCAAAGCGAAGCGTGCGGGTCCCACCACCTGGTGCTCTCATTTCCAGACTCACGCTGAAGGGAAGCCCCCCGCCCCCAGGCACGTGCAGACACACAGGGTGTCACTGCCCCACGGCTGTGGGAGCCAGACACACCCGACCCCCAGGCCGGGGAGTGGCTGCACCGAGCCTTTCTGTACAGTGGAAAATTCGGCACAGTGCTGAACACGAATGAACCGATTCCGGGAATCGGTCCACAGGTCCCCAAGACAAAATGATGGCGCGAACACATTGCAAAAGGCACCTTTTCTGTAAGAGTTTAACATATGGAAAGTGGGAACGTATACAGTCACGTGTGGCTGCATCTTATGTGATTACATAAGGCAAAATCTAAACACGTAAAGGAATTGTATGCCGCATATGTGCATCGTATGGGAATAACAATGGCCGGTTCCCAGGTCTAACGGCCCCTCCCCGGTGAGCCCGGGCACGGGACGCACCTTCGTCCTTCATGTGGCGATCTATCTGCGGGCCGGCGCTCCTCTCCCGGAACTGGATGCCCTGCGCGTGCCTCTGCATGGCCTCCTGGATCGCCTCGAACAGCGGCTGGTCCTGCGGGAGGCGGAGCAGGGCGCCCTCGTCAGCAGCCGCATTGCTCCTCCCCTCCCCGGGCGCACAACTGGAGTCTGGCGAAAACATCTGCTTTCCTTAGGAGGGAGCAGGGGGCCCGGGCGGGGCTGGGGAAGGCAGCACTCCTGCGCCCCAGCCAATGCCCTTGACCTCTGGCACGTGGACATTTAACACACTGTGATCTGACTACTCAGGTCTGTGCCTGGAATACTTCACAGTTTTGCTGACACGTGAAAAGGAATCTCGGGAGCTGGTGTAGTTTCTACGAGAGTGAACTGTCCCAGTGATCAAGGAACCCAGCCGCCTCCATGGGAAGATGCACCCTGACCTCGCCAGACCGGCCGTCCGGGCTCTGCACAGCCCGGCTCCCCGTCCACGGCCTCCCCTGCCCTGCAGGCGCTCGGCCCGCAAGCCAAGCCAGACCGAGGCTCTGCCTCGCTGCCCCGCCTGGCTGCCCCCTGAGCCGCACGACCCCAGGCTCTTTGACGTCTCCCCACAACTTCCTCATCCCTGCGGAGGGCCTGCTCAGCTTGTCAGCTTCCGTTTAGGTGCCTGTGCCTTCTAGTTCCTTTCCAGCGCCCTCCCTGAGGCGCACCCGGCAGATCGCCTCTCTCCCCCACCAGGCCACGTGCCCCTCGGGGTGACGACCGTATGGCACACACGATCGTCCTCTACCACGTGGCAAGCTCCCTGGGAAGGAGCAAGGCTCATCCCTGCTCTTGCGTGGGCCCAGCAGGTGCCAGATCAACAGCGACACTGGAATAGTTCTCCGGGATGTGTGTTTTTATGTTGGAAGCCAAGTCAGTTTTCAGGAAAAGAAATTACTGTGAGAAATGACTTTTACCACGGTGCCGGCGGGCAAAGGGGCAGAGTCGTCCGTGGGGTACATTCTGGACACGGGGCACTGGAGGATGTCCAGGCCGTGGGGGACCAGGCGGCAGTAGTCCTGAATGCACTGCAGCCACCACCACACGGCGTCCCTGCAGTTGTATCTGGCGTGCGTCCCTTCCCCCAGGAGGTTGGGGATGAGCCCGTGTCTCAGGGTGCCAGCGAACGCGAGGATGATATTCCTGCAACGACAGAGTCGGGTGGGTCGCTGGACATGAAAACAGTCACCTAAGAAGCTGAAGACAAAAAGGTCACTCTGGCTGGCCAGCGTTCCGGACGCGTTTTCCTAGCTGGCCTTCCCTCTCTGTTTCCGGGTGGAAAGGGGCCGCTCCGCAGAGCGAGCCCGGAGCGCGGTCAGCAGCCCCGCCCGCAGCCCCGGCTTCTTCTCCAGCACGCGGCGGGGCTTACGTCTCGGGGACAGGTGGTCATCTCTGGGGTCAGGGATGCGGTTTTCAAGGTCCCTCGAAGCTACAGATCCTACGTTTGAAACCCTCGGTATTTCAAGATCGAAGTAACTGAAACACGCCCTCTGCTATTTCAAACAGCAGACACCAAGAGTAACAGCAACGTGTTAGGACATAAATGGTGAAAGCTGACCTCGAACAACATGCTTATCTTCAAAAACCGGTAAAAGGTGCTGCACCTTTTAAGGTGTCAGATGGCATGGCATTCTAAAAAAAGCCTGAAACTAAGAAACCAGAGGACAGCTTCAAATTCTCAGGTCACCATCTGCGTGCCTTGGAAAGTCACTTAAAACGTCGAGGCCCCAGTGCTTTCTGGTGAAACCACTTAGAAATTTACTAAAGGCTGTGTCTCAGGTTCATGCCCATCTCTTCGATGACAGTATAACAGGGAACTCCTTATTTCCCCGGTGTGGGCGGTGACGTGCCCACGTAATTAGTAAGAGCTCAGACCGCCAGCAATTCCCCGCCCGGAGCGGCGTCCCACCCTTGAGAGCTGACCACAAGGCCTCCGCCCGTGGCCACGTGCGGCAGACCCAGCCGTGTGCGGCCACCAAAGGAGCCCTCCAGCGTGTGCCGCCCCGCCCTCCAGCGGGCTGCGGCCTTCGAAGGCAGAAGGACGTCCACGGGACTGAGGCATGTTAAGTGCACGGACGTGGTTATACCTCTCGTAGTTTTGCTGACATGAGTCAGCACATCTGAAAATAACCTGACCTGTCGTGTAAGGGACTAGCACTTACTAACTTCAAGGATTTTCACTCCTTTGAAATCCCACGAACACGGAAAAAGTAAAATAAAAAAACACCTCAAGGAAACACGCCCCCAAGTGTCGAGCAGGAGAGGAGGGAAGGTGGGAGGAGCGTGAGGAACGCGGACGCAGGACGTCCAGCGCTCGCCTACCTGGCCTCCACGTAGCGACCGGGAATGAGCAGCAGGCCTCTGAGCGCGATGAAAGTGTCCCTTCCCCAGCAGCGGAAAATGCCAGAAGCAAAGTGAGGCAAGCCTAGCAGGAAACACAGCGGAGTGTGTTAATCCGACCCCGTCCCGCTGGTTCGCCAGCACCACCTGTGTCTCCTCCACAGGAGAGTGAGGTCCACGGCAGCAGAAGCTCATCTGTCCTGCGGAGAGCGGATCACCGAAAACGGGGGCTGGTACGTGCTGTCTCGGGATAAACATTTACCTTCTGAACGAAATAAAAGACTGGCTACACAAGGTAAACGGAGAGGTGGAAACGTGGTAAGATAAACGAAAATGCTGGCAAATCCCAAGCGCATTCGCACTTGAAGCTTCTGCCCCTTGCGTCTTCGCCCTGGAGACTGGGCACTGTCCTTTGTTTCGGAAGATCGGAACTCAGGGTGACAGCAGGCCTGTCTGGCACACGTGGGTCTGCCACGGCCGTCGACTTGGACGCCGACACGCGTGTAACAGTCTCTGCCACACACGCCCCCTGCTGCTCTCCGCCACTTAGCACCTTGCCTGAAGTATGAGTGTAGCCAGAGTCAAGGGTGAGTCTGGGTGGGTGTGACCCGAAACACAGGCCGTCCGTCTTCCTTACAAAGTCAAAGCTGTAAAACCTCTAGCACTGACCTGTGGAGATGTCTGCAGGAACTTTTTGGCCTTTAAGAGTGTTGGAATTATAGCCCTGGCTGGTGTGGCTCAGTGGATTGAGTGCGGGCCTGTGAACCACAGGGTCAACGGTTCGATTCCCAGTCAGGGCACATGCCTGGGTTTGGGGCCAGGTCCCCAGTAGGGGGCACGTGAGAGGCAACCACACACTGATGTTTCTCTCCCTCTCGTTCTCCCTCCCTTGCCCTCTGTCTAAAATAAATAAATAGAATCTTTTAAAAAATATATTGGTAACAAAAGAGTATTAGAATTATAGATCACATGCCTTCTGAGGGGTTTCTACCTTGTCAATTATGACAAAAGTTAGGGACACGATTTTCTTCACTACTATCATTGAAGGAAGGTGTTCCTGGCCTTGGTGTCCATTTTCAAATGAACCCCAAAAACCCACCTGCAAATCTGAGTGCCGACCTGGGTTTTGTTAGTACGGATTATACAAAAGACTCTCTCGGGATGAAAGAAGCAGATGTTAGAACTTTATTTACATTTATCAACTTATATCTTCGACGTTTCTGTTTTTGTTTTATACTGTGTCTGCTGTGTAGGTCTACTGGGTATGACACACCCGTATGCCATTTATGACATTAGTGCGTGTATTTTGGGAGTGCTTATAAACAGCGGTGTATAGTTACAATAAAATGCTGAGATCACCACTGTTTCATGTAACAGGCTTCTAACCAGTAGGCTTTAAAACCAAACTCTGCACACGGATATTTTTTCACAACGGCCAGTTTCATTTTACGAGCACCTGCTGGATTCACAGGGGACCAGGACGGTCCCGAAGGAGATCAGACAGTGGGGTGAAAACCGCAGACGCAA
>CM052551.1:2529629-2620158 GCA_028533065.1 Trachops cirrhosus | reverse complement strand
GGCTGTGTTCTCACGGAGGCCGTCTGGGCGAGTTTACTGGTCTTCACTGCAGGTGGAGTCAACCACCTCGTTCTCACTCCCAAGCCCCTCACAGTCCCCTCTCCAAATCGCTTGGCTGGATTTACCACGTGTGCTAGCTTGAACTGGTGGTTTCGCCGTCAGTCAGCAGGGACTTACTGATCAACCAGTAGGGGCTTATCCATTGTGCTGGGTTTCTGCGACGGCCATTCTCACTGGTGTGAAGTGGTATCTCATCGTGGTTTTAACGTGCGGTGTGCTGGGTTTCTAATACCATCCCCATCCTGAGACCATAAACTCTGGGTGGACACTCTGAGGCCAACCAGCGTTTAGACACCGTTACATTGTTCAGCACTTAACTGTTCTGCGCCCATTGTGTCATCAGAAATCACAGAAAGCAGAAACAAAGTAAGACTATGGAGGCCGTGGCCGGGCGGCTGAGTTGGTTGGAGCGTCGTCCCACACACACCAGAAGGCTGTGTGTTTGATCCCCGAGCAGGGCACAGACCTAGGCTGCGGGTTCTATCCCTGGTCGGGCGCGGATGGGAGGAAACCCATCGATGTCTCTCTCTCTTACATCAATGTCTCTCTCTCTCTCTCTCCCCCCGCCCCACCCCCTTCCTCTCTAAAATCAATAAACATATCCTCAGGTGAAGATTGAAAAAAAAAAAAGACTTCATGGAGGAGGCGGAATTCTAGCTGAAAGCCGAGAGGCAGGCACCACACAGAATGAGAGGGAGGGACAGGTGAAGAGGGGTCTCCGGGAGTGGAGGCTAAGGACAGGCCTGAGAAACGCCCGTGGGGGGGAAATGAACAAGAGCAGTGTGACGATGTGGGCCACTCCTCATGGGGGACAAGACACGATCTTGGCTAGGGGCGGTGGATTCCATTACAGAATGTCTTGGAGGCCAGGAGAGGTGATTAGATTTGACTTTATAGACATCAGTCAATAAAAAGGGAAGGGATGGCCGGAGAAGATTATTCTAGCACGCATATTCAGGCATATGGAAGAGACACAGCAGGCAAGCAGGGATATTTGGAGAGAAATTATGGGGCCTAAAGAGAAACTGCAGTTAAAGAGAAAAAATTGTCAAAGGAGAGTACAAAGTTTCTAGCTTCAGAAACTATGAAAATGGAGACATCACTAAAATCAGCAGGGAACCTGGAAAATAAAGAAGGTTTGAGGATGGCGAGGGATGGTTGTGGACATGTGATTTAAGCAGATCCAGGTGGACCCATCCTAAGGCTATTCTACAGCATAATAATGGCATAAAGCCAAGAATCTAAGGCAAGAATGGATAGGTATAGTCATCTAGCAACGCCTTATACCTACTTACGAATCGAAAGTCATATATTATTAATTTTGAGTCTCAAAACCCAATCTGGTAGAAGAGCAGAAATCTATACCTTCATTTCACAAATAAAGAAGTCAATGTCTAGAATTCATGTGACGTGCCCAAAGTCAAACAGTTTGTGAGCAGAAGCACCAGGAAAATTCTAGTTCCCTTCTCCCTCCAAGAGGCAGGCAGAGCTCAAAGCCCTTCTTCCCAAGGGACCCCCAGCACGGGGGCCGCAGCTGAAGCCGTGAGAACATACGTGTCTTTGAGGGCGGGAGGACAGAAGGATAAAAAGGGGTTCCTTGCAGATACCTACGATTAACGGAAACGTGGGAGAAAGCACAGCAAAAGACACCACCAAACTGACAGGAGTACTCGAGAGGGAGGAAAAATAAGGCCAGAAAAGTGCAGAGTCAGGGAGGCCGAAAATGGAGTAAGTGCTCGGTGATCTTGGCTGCCCAAGTTGGAAGATGAGGATTTGGAATGGAAGTAGCAATTTGATGGTTGAAATGTTTTCAAAAATTCAGCTTGAGATATTGGGGGAGGGGGGATTCCTTCAACACATTTACCAGTAACAACATCCATTTGGTGCATGAATAAAAAGGAGTCACATTGGATTTTCCATCTATGAAACTCCTAGTTCACAAATTAACAGAAAACCAGTGTGAAATGATTTTTGATGCTGGAAAAGTAAAACATGTAAGAATGTAAAGCATCTACTGAATTAGCCCTACAGAAATATAATTTGATCTTTTAAATCACAGCTCAAATATATGTCAACATAATCTGATCAGTTATTTCACTTTTTATTTGGCAAAAAAATATTTTCAGCTTTAACCTTCTCCACATTTGAGAGGCTATTGATAAACCAAATAACAATTTACTTTTTGCTGTGATCTATTTTACTAATTCAACATTCCAGTAAAGGAAAAGAGTAGAAGCTATAAATAAGCAAAACTACAGCTACAGCCAAAGTAAAATTACATATGAATTAATTTACCAACTTCTGTCTTAAGTGGGAGTTAGCATGCAAAGAACAATGGACTGTTTTATCCCGGTTCCAACATGACTGACACAAAATATTTTCAACTAAAATCAACTTTCACTACTGATAGTTGTAGAACACAGCACAGTCCTTGCACATATGAAGTTTCAAAAGGTCCTTGGAAATTATACCCACCGTAAAGTTTTAGAAAATGTAACACAACAATGAAGTAACAATTTAAAGGTACAGAGCTAATCAAACAACTTAACTACCGACCTTGTTCAAGTCTGAAGAGGGTCCTTTCCAGCTTTTCCATTTCGTTCAGAAGTAAAATTCTAACCTGTTTACTGTGTCCCATTTTGGCTTCTAGAGGATTTGAACTCTTTCGGCAGAATGAAACGAATTCCACAATGGAATGAGTGACCCCTGAAACAAACACACGACACAAAATCAAGATGAAGAAAATAACCATTATCTTAATTCTCGAAGGCTGACAGCCGCACTTACATGTTCTCAATGTGTTTTAACCCTAGCAGAGCAAACAGGAAGAATCTTATAAATAAGACCAGAGAGAGCAATTGAGTTTCCACACTTGAAGCACACTATGACCGAAGCACAGATACTGTTCTATAGATTGTTACAATTAAAAATGAAAACCCAAATGCTAAAGTGAGTTCCGAGAAAAGCAATGCGTCTTGAATAGCAGGCAGGTGGGTGGGGGGTGAAAGTCCCAGCCCCCGGCCAGCCGGCTCGGTCAGCTCCAAATAGCACCTCTGCTTCGGGAGGTTGGCCCGTTCCAAGAGAACAGGTGGGAGATCGCCCCGTTCCCGAATTCGGGTCGGAAGCCACCAATCGGGAGATGGGACCGAGGGAAGCAGTTGCTGTCCCTGGAATAGCCGCGGTGGCTATAGGCTGTGCAGACCGAGCTATAGATAGAAAGAAGGCATGTCCCCTAGGAGGCCGGCGGCATTCCTCGCACTTACACCGAGCAAGTTATGCGTGCGGCTCCCGGGACACTGCGGGACCCGCCGCCCCGGTGTTGGCGTCGGGGAGGGGACAGGAAGGAAGGCGAAATTAAAAGCAAGCTATCCCGGCGCAGCAAGCAGCCCAACTCACGGAGGGCCGGGCGCCGTGAAGGGCAAAGGGAGGGGCCGCTGCTCCAGGCCCAGGCCCAGACCGCGGTGGGCGTGGCCCAGGCGTTGTGGGCGTGGCCCAGCGCGGTGGGCGTATCCTAGAGCCCGTCTGCGAGTCCGCCTCGCTCTGGTACCCGCCGGGATCCTCCGGGTCCCCGGGCCTCCAGCGCTCTTCCCAGGGTGGCGGCGGACAGCTTTTCTCGCCCACTTCCGGAGGCGCTGCGCCCGCTATTCTCGCGAGAGCAGCGGGCCGGTGCGTGCAGACGGCTGCTGTCCAGGCAGCTGGCCACTCGCTGTTCTGTGGCCGCGGGGCAGGCGTGACGGCTCCCCTGTCCCCTTCTTTTCACAGCCAGGGCGCTGTTGAACCCTAAATGCTGCGGTAGAAGGCCGCGAGCTGGCCTGAGCTGCACTGCACGGTCGTTTTGTAGCCCAGCGGCACGGTGGGGGCAAGCGACCTGGCTTCCTGGGCCGCTTCCGCCAAGGGTTTTGTGTCTTCTTTATTTTTAGTTTCAGTTTTTTGCATGGCCGAAGTGTACTTGGCCTAAGTTGTCTGAGCCTTGATTTCTCCGTGCTGCAAATGAGGGGTCTGGCTCCAGCCATTCTCGATCAGGTGTCCACTACCTCTGGTCCTAACACAGGGCCATCTCCCTGATGCAGCCGTGGAAGGCGTGGGTAGGTGAGGGGCGGCCAGGTAACGACCCACCAGCGTGCACACCACCTGGGATCTCAGTGTGTGACCCGAGGTCGAAGATCCTGTGAGGCCAAGGATCTCTGCCACCTGTGGCTGCACGTATTTTAGTCCAGCCCAGAATGTGGTCCACATGCCGACGGAGATTTTAGGGAATCCAAAGGGAAAAGGAAACCCATCTTCCAGAGGCTGAGAGCACCCTAGGCTCATGAGAGAACTGACCAAAGGTTTGGAGGGTGGAGCAGAATCCTGCTTTGTTCACTGTGAGCTACTGTAGGCTAGAAACTACAGGTCCTGGAATGTTTGTTTCGGTAGGTTTCTGAGAATGACCGGTTGCCAGTGGCCCAAAACCTGCAGCTCATTTACCCATCCAGCTAATACTGACAACCTAGGCTTCGGCAGACACGTGGGTGCTGGGGACGCAGCAGGGAAACAAAGTCGCGGCCCTCACGGATCTCCTACATTTTATTGGTGGTAGGCAGATAAACAAATTAATTAGTAAATCGTATGGGATAATAAGGGGTTGTGAGAAAGCAGAGAAGGGAAGTGTGGAAGAGGAGGGTTTGCATTCCAAATACAGAAACAACAGACAGGAAAGGCCTTGCTGGTGAGCTGACATTTTATCCCAAACAGAGAAAGAGGGAAGAGGATGTCCCGGTGGAGGGTTAGATGCACAGGCTGGGAGGTGGGAGCATCCTTGGTGAGTTGATGGCGGATTCAGCTGTAGCGGAGTGATGGAGAGAGTGGTGAGGAGCCAGGAGAGCTGGATGGGGTGCGTGGCCAGACCTCGTAGGGCTTCATGCGCCCTTCCGAGGACTTGTCCTTTCACTCTGGGGAAGAGAGTCATTGGAGGGTTTTGAGCAGGGGAGTGGATGACTGGATTGTCCTTTTAGAAGGATCTCTGCACCTTTGTGGGGAATAGCTAAATAAACTGTGGGGTGTGGTGTGGGAGGAAGCAAGACCAGTCGGGAAGCTGTTTCAAATACACTTGAAGGAAGGGTGTGTGTGTGTGTGTGTGTGCGCGCGCGTGCGCACGCGTGCGTGAGAAAAGCAGACCTTGCCGTGGAGGTTGCAAGGAGTTGTTGAATCATGGGTCTCTTTCGAAGGCAGAGCCTACACAGTTTGCTGCTGATGGAGAGAAAGAAATCAAGGGTGACTCCAGTGTCTTCAGCCCGAGCAATCAGAACGTTACTGTCCTACAGAAAGAGAAGTGCCACATAGGGAGTTTAAAATGTCCAAGTTGCCACATCAAAAAGGTAAAAAGAAACAGGCAAAATTCATTTTAAGAATATATTTTACTTAACTTGGTATATCTAAAATATTATTCCAATATGCAAGCAATATAAAAATTATTAATAAGATACTTTAGATTCTTTTTTCACACTAAGTCTTTGAAATTGATGTGTATTTGACGCTTCCAACTGTCTCTGTTCCAAGAGCTACATTTCGGGGGCTCGAGGCTACAAGGTGGATGGTGTAGGGAGAAGCTGTCGTTGAATGAGAGAGGAAGAAGATGGAGGGGGCGGGATTGGAGGGTGAAACTCGGGAGTTCGGTTGTAGACTGTCCAACACCCACGTGGAGATATCTAGCAATATCATTTGTAGCCCTGCTCTCTGAAGTAGTGCTTTTCAAACGGTGAGTTGCAACCCACCGAGGGCCGAAAAGAAATCACCTTCTTAGTTGCAACTGACAGTTTTCAAAATAAAACAGGAAAGATCTGAATGCATGGCGCCTGGTAAAAGCAGTGTTTCACCAAGCCGCTGTTCCATGACTTACGTTTTGACGGGTCGTGTATTCCTGCTGGGGGTCGTGGTTAGAAGCAAGTTTGAGAGCCCTGCTCTGGAGTGTGGTCTGTACGATTCAAATTCATGATTCCTGACTCGGAAACGCTGCCTGGGTTTGAATCCCAGCTCTGCCTCTAGCCAGCTGTGAGGCTTTGGAAGACGCTCTGCCTCTTTGTGCTTCGGTTTTTCCAACCGTAAAGCAAGTGCCAACACTGGAGCAGAGTGGGCCCCCGACCGCGTTGCGGAGCACGGTTGACGTTCTGTTTGTCCGCAGGCTCGCCTTCCCATCCCGCCTTCCGCTCCCAGCCCGGCCCGCCCGCCTGCCCATCGCTGCTCTCAGGGCCGCCGAAATGAGGCGGTCCTGCAGCGAAACTCTCGCTGTAGTGCCCCGTATGTCAGCTGGAAATGCACAGTAGAACAGACTGATGAAACAAATTCCTTTTGTCGCCAATGATTCTTACATAAATGCTTGGCTTTGGAAAGATTTGTTCATTTAGATGAACTCAATCTTGCAGATTTCATATTGTGAAAGACAGTGAGGAATGTTAAGTAACAGAAACATTATGATTTAATGGGCTGTGCCTCTCGGATTAATTTTACAAGGACATATCTATTTTTTTTTAAGGAAGTCACACTTGTGTGCTGTTTGTGAAGTTCTTGGGATGCCAGTCCTTTGCGGCCCTGGGCCCCACTGGTGCCGTGAGCAGCCTTCACTTGTTGCGGGGGGGGTGGCGGGGGGAGAGGGACATCTGTCCATGTCTGTCTTGCCCATGACAGCGATCTATGTGCACACAGCAGTCTCCACGCTGGCGTCTCCAGGAGGAAGAGTTCCTTGAGGAACGTCCAGGGATCATCTCAGCTGCTCGGCGGCGACTGCCGTGTTTTCTGAAACACGGATGTTAACGGTGGGAGGGGGGCCGTGGTCAGCAGAGCCTGTCTCCAGGCTCTGTGTGTGTGTGTGTGGGGGGGGTTTCTGAAAGGAGGGGGTTGAGGTATCATTTACAGTGAGGCCCCAGCCCTGTGATCTGCTGCGTCTGAAGTGGCTGGGGCGGCCCTATGTACCTTGTATAATCTTCAGTATTGTCTGTGTCTTTTATTTTGTGGTGCCTACGTACTGATGTTATGAATAATTTTCTTTTATAAAATTTTTGGAGTTGTGTTTCCAAAATCCCTTGTAAGCTGAGCGATTTATTCTCCATGTTTTGAAATATCCAGAGAGAGAGAGAACCAGTGAAGAGAACAAGGGAAGTAGGAAGGGAAAAGAGTTAAAGTCAGGAAAAGAAGGACCTGTGTATGAGGATGTAGAGGATGGAAAACCAGAAAGAGATTTTTCGAAAGGGAGATAGTACAACATAAAGAAATCGGACTTTGGAGACAAACCAACCTCAGATTAGTTTTAATCTCTCTGGATCACAATTGATTTACCCGTAAAATGCAGACGACACCTCTTTCGAGAGGTCCATGTGAAGTTAGATAAGATATGGAAAGCAATGAAAGGGTCTGTTACAGCACTCAGCCTATCTGAGGCTTTTAATAAATGATAGCCTAGAAGGAGAAGAGGTGATAGCAGTTGTCTTTGCTGCGCCAGGCATGGCCGTCGGGCGGACCGGGGCATGGTGGACACATAGACAGAATCAAAAGGCCTCTTACTCTGGGAAGAGAAAGCAGAAAGGTGAATCCAGAGAGCAAAGACCGAGCCCAAGATTTCAGCCTAAATTATAGAAAAGAGGGGAAGGGCAGAACCCAAGAACAGAGTAAGAGCTAGTTGGTGTGCAATAAATATCTGTTAGTGAGTTTATCGAGATGTACACACATAGAGGCACATTTAGTTGTGGTTCTATTCAAACGAAAAACAGAAAACAAATCTTGGGCTCTTAGAGCTTGCATAGGAAAAGTAACGTCAAAATTCCTAAGCACCGGCCCTGGCTGGTGTGGCTCAGTGGATTGAGTGTGGGCCTGCAAACCAAAGGGTCGCTGGTTCAATTCCCAGTCAGGGCACATGCCTGGGTTTCGGGCCTGGTCCCCAGTTGGGGGCACGTGAGAGGCAACCACACATTGATGTTTCTCTGCCTCTTTCTGCTTCCCTTCCCCTCTCTCTAAAAATAAATAAATAAAAATCTTTATAAAAAAATTCCTAAGCACCGATGTAACAAATTAGTGAAAAAGAAAACTGGGTGGAATGCTTGGGCACCGTGAGGGGAGACCTGAGAGGTCTTTTAAGTGACGATCTTTTCTCTGTTCTTAGGATAGATCTTTTAAACGTTCTTCGGCCCCCCATTTAAACCTAGATCATTTTACCCTCGCAAATAAATTCCACCTCCTGTTACAATCTCGGCCCCAGCGTTTCACATGGAAGGGTTTAGAGCTGGCAGTCTGGGTGGGCGGAAAGGGCCAGGCAACGGGGCTTGGAGCTGACTCTGGATTTGCCAAGGGTTGTCACAGCTGCTCTGACAGACGGCACAGCAGAGGCTCAGTCAGGAGGTGCGCTCATTTCTCTCTCACCTGTAAGCCTACGGGGCCGGCGAGGCAGCTCCGTGAGGTCATCAGGAAGCCGGCCCTCCCAGCTCACGGCTCTCTCCCTCTCCCCGTCTGGACCGCATCCAGGGGGAGAGCCTGCCGGAGCTCCAGCTGCCATATCCAAGTTTGGGCAATCGGACGGAGGAGGAAGAAAAGAAGGGCGAGCCGCCTCCCTTTCAGAATTCCTGGAAATACCACCCAACGCTTCTGCTGGTGTCTGATGAGCCAGAACTTAGTCACAAGGCACGCACAGATCACCCTTATCTGGGCAGCGATGAAACCAACCCAAACTCAGGCTTTGTTATCGAGGGAAGAGAGAATAGATTTTTAGCAGATAACTAGCAGCCTCTGCCACCGTTTGCACGGCACTTTGTTTTACATTTTAATCGTTCTCAAAGCAAACCGTGTCGGAGCAGGAGATGGAAGGCTCTGGGAAGAACGCCCACAGGGGAAAACGGACCTGCTTACCTAGCACGCTCCACCCCACTGACATGTTCCCAGACTCCTCACAGCGTTCTGTGGGAACGGGGCGGTGAGTCAGTGAGTGGCACGCAGAAAACGAAGCAAACAAACTCGCCCCCACCCCCAGAAAAGTCCGGCTGGAGACGGCAGCCCAGACGTGCTAGCCAGACGAGGTTGCTGAAGCTGAACCCCAGGACGGGCCGGCCGGCCGACCCTGCAGTCACAGAAGGGCCGGGAGTCGTGTTGCTGCGTGTGGGCTCCCACAAGGAAGAAAGGGGGTGAGCCCAGCCCCTGCGGTTATTGTGCCCACATTTAGGCATCAGGCGAGCCGCTCTGCGTCCCCAGGAATGGAGCGAGGGACGGAGCAGAGCAGCCGGCCTGTTTAGGGAAGCTGTCTTAAGAAAACGGAACAGAACTGGGGGAACTCTGTCTCCTTGGGCGTCCTGCAAGTCATCGGACACCTTTTGTGCCCTAACTCCTAAGCCTCTTGGAATTTATCTTCTAAGGGTATATTAGGACTAAAGTGTGTGAAGTGCTTTGAAAATTCCTCTGCCCTTAAATAGTTAATAACAGTATTTAGTGAACATTTAGGAGGCGCCAGGCACGGTTCGAAGCCCATTACACGCACGAACCCACTTCCCCAAACAACACTATTGTCACGCCCAATGAAATGAGGAAACTGAGTCCTCAGGGGCATGTAGCTGGTTTAAGGTCATGTAGCAACCACGTGCGGGAATGTGGGCTCACGTCCGTTCTCGGTGACCTTGCTCAGTCAGCTCTAAGTCCAGGGCAGGGATGTTACCCCACGGCCTGGAGATCAGGAAAGGTTCTATACGTGGACGCTGCTCACTCTGTATGTGGCCGTGCGGACAGAGACTTGGCATTGTCATTTCTGCGGTGTTCTGGCGCACTCACCTCCAGACGGCTCCTCATTTAGGAACTCTGTCCCTGCCCAGCCCTCCTCCCACGGGTCTGGGCTGGGGGCTCCCCCTTCACGCTCCTTTGCGGTCTGATGAGTGCTGTCATGTACGATGCACAGTACCACGTATGATATGTGGCGCTGTGTGTGATACATGGTACCATGCATGATGTCTGGTGTGTGCTATCATGCATGACACACAGTACCATGTGCGATACGTGGTGTGATTCATGGTGTGTGGTGCCACATATGATGGGTGGTATCATGCCTGATGTGTGCTATCATCCATGATACATGGTGCCATGTGTGATATGTGGTGCTATGTGTGATGTGTGGTGTCATGCATGGCATGCAGTGAATGCATGGTGTGTGGCACCAAATATGATGTATGGTGTGTCTGATGTGTGCTATCATGTGTGGTCCATGGTATCATGTGGTGCAATGCATGGTGTGTGTTGTCATGTATGATGGGTGGTATTATGCCTGATGTGTGCTATCACCCATGACACACGGTACCATATATGATATGTGGTGCCGTGTGTGATTTGTGGCATCATGCCTGATGTGTGCTGTCATGCATGATGCATGGCACCATGTCTGTTACATGGTACCACATGGTGTGATAACTATTGTTTGCTTTTCTCCTTTTCCCATTTGGGTCCTTAAGGCAGGGACCGTGTTGTCTGTCTCCGGATGGCAGAGCTGTAAAATCATACTCCTTTTAGACACACTAAGAAAGCTGCTTTATTCATTTTTAAAAATTTAAGTGAACTTTTACCCTTAGAGTAGCATTCGAGTTAAGAAAGTAGTCGGAGAGAGAGAACAGAGTCCCACGCCCTCCCACCCGGTTCCCCGGCTGCGAATGTGACCACAGTGGGATGTGCTGTTACGGCCAGTTACTGACCATGTCCCGTGGTCCACTCGGACGCCCTCACATTTTACCGGACGTCCTTTTCCTGTTCTGGGACCCCAGGGGGCTACCCCAGCATATTCAGTTGTCACATCTCCTGAGTCTCTACGAGGCTGTGACAGCTTCTCAGACTTTCCTTGTGTTTTTTAAAACTCATTTTTACGGAGATAGAATTGACATGCAGCATTGCAGAGTTTCAGGTGTGCGAGTGCTGACTTGGCACATGTATGTGTTGCAATACGATGCCACTGCAGAGCTGGCTAACCCCTCTCTCACGTCACGTAACTACCGTGTCTTTTTCGCGGTGGGCACAGTTAAGATCCAGTCTCCCGGCTCCGTGGGAGTGTGTGGTGCAGGGCCGGCGACTGTAAGCGCTGTGCTGTGCATCGGCCGTCCAGGGCTCGCCTGTCTAGCGGTTGGAAGTCTGGACCCTTCAGCAGCATCTCCCCAATTCCCCCTCCCCAAACTCCCCAATAACCCCCTTCCACTCTCTGTTTTTGTAAGTTCGGCTTTTTAAGATTCTACATATAAACGATGTTATACAGTATTTGACTTTCTCTGTCTGACTCATGTCACTTAGCACAGTGCCCGGAAGGTCCACCCACATCGTTATGGATGGTAGGACCTCCATCCATCTCGTGGCCAGCTGACGCTGCACTGTGGGTGCGTTTTGCCCGCCCGTTACTCTGTGGACACCTGGGTTGCTTCTGTGTTTCAGCCACTGTGAATAACGCCTCTGTGACCGCGGGTGTACAAATGTCCCTTCCAGGCCCTGCTTTCGGTTCCTGCAGGTACACACGAGAAGTAGGCTCGCTGGGCCGCGTGGCGCTCGCATGCGTAACTTCGGGAGGACCGCCATGCTGCTCTCCCTGCCGGCTGTGCCGATTTTCGTTCCATCCGCAGTGCGCAGGGTTCAGATTTCCCCACGTCCTTGGCAACACTGACGTTCTGTTTTTTTCTTTTTAAAAAGTGTCCATCCTAATGGGTGTGAGGTGGTGCCTCATTGTGGTTTTGAGCTGCATTTCCCCGTGATTAGTGATTTTCGATGTCTTTTTGACCATACATGTGTTTTCTTTGGCGAATTGTTTATTCAAGTCCTGTTGCAATTTTTGAATCGAGTGGTTTGGTTTTTTGTCACTCATTTGTCTGTATATGCTGGCCATCAATCCCCTACTAGACGTATGAATATGCAAATATTTTCCTCCATTCTGTGGGCGGCCTTTCCACTCTGGCAATTGGCCCTTCGATGCCGGGGAGCTTTAAATAGTCAGGAAGTCCCGCTTGTCTGCTTTGTCTCTTACTTTCTGCGCCTTTTGTATCATATCCAAGAAATCATTGCCAAATTCAATATCGTGAACGTTGTAGTAAGTTTTGAAGTCAGGAATCTTGAGTTCTCTAATTTTGTTCTCCTTTTTCAAGATTGTTTTGGCTATTTGGCCTTGATATTCCATATAAATTGTAGGATGTATTTTTCTATTTTTGTAAAAATGGTCATTGGGATTTTGATAGGGATTGCATTAAATCTGTAGATCACTTTGGGTAATATGGACATTTAACTATCCTAAGCCTTCCAATCCATGAATATGGAATGCCTTTCCATTGATTCATGTTTTCTTTAATTTCTTTTAGCAATGTTTTAAAGTTTTTATTGTACAAGTCTTTCATCTTTTTAGTTAATTCCTAAGTATTTATTCTTTGTGGTGGTATTATAAATGGAATTTTTTGTAATTTCCTTTTAAGATCGTTTATTGTTAGTGTATAGAAATGCAACTTATTTTTGTGTGTTGACTTTGTATCCTGTTGAATTTATTAGTTCTAACAGTTTGTGTGTGTGTGTGTGTGTGTGTGTGTGTGTGTGTGAGAATCATTGGGGTTTTCTACTATATGATCATATCCTGTGTGAACAGGGATAATGTACTTTCCCCTTTTCAGTTGAGATTCTCTCTCCCTCTTTCTCTCCCTCCCTCTCTCTCTATCTCGCTAGGATCTAGTGTGGAGTTGAACAAAAGCAGTGGAAGAGGCCTTGTTCTTTTAGAGGAAAAGCTTTCAGCTTTTCACCAATTTTTAGGAGGATGTTTGCTGTGGGTTTTTTCACATACGACTTTTATTTGTCGAAGTAGTTTCCTTCTATTCCTAGTTCACTGAGGAATTTTTTTTCCTGAGTGTTGAACTGTCAAATGCTTTTTTTCTACACCAGCTGAAATGATCCTGTATTTCTCTTGGAGAAAGTGCATTTCTTTGTCCCCTTTGAAGTGTCACGGGCAGAGTTCAGTATAGTGCTAACAATGCTGCATTTATTGTCTTTTCAAAAGTAGAACTCTTCTTATTATTAATTATGGCTAGGTTTTAAACGTTCTCAGCTATGAATAGGAGTCGATTTGACAGCCGATTGTGTGGGCATGTCCCCCAGCTCAGAGTGGGGGAAAACAAACAAGTCTCTCAAAGCGGAAGAATGTGTGAGGTGTGCTGACAGCAACGGTCACGGTCTGCCTCTCCTACCAGACGGTGAGCTCCATCGGGGGACACGTGTCTTCTCCCCTCACTCCCCAGTCCCTGGGCCTGGGGACCTCAGCCTGTGGTGCAGCCAGCCCTTCATAAACCGTCCTGGGAGACGATCCAAGGGCAACGACGTTCCCCTCCCCCTCCCCCCTTTCCCCCAGAGAGATCACATCGAACTCGGTGACGTCCCTGTACTTCATCTCCTGTGACGTATAACCGTGGGAGTGTTCCGAAAACGCTGGAAAAGTGAGCGGTCGTGCCACTCGATTTACGTACTGAAGTGTTGGTGTTTGGAGAGGGCCGCCCTCTTACCCACCGTGTCTGCGGCCGCTCTCTCGTGTCAAAGCTGTATTGACTCACGTGTCATTCAGTTCCCAAAAGTTACGTTGACAGCCCGTCTGAGGGCAGAGGGCAGAGGGCCGAACCCTCATCAGAGCCGGAATCGAAAATGCAGAGACTCTGACTAATCCCTCCAAGCAGTCAGTTTTGCAGAGCATCACGCAGTGCCCTGCGAAGATAAAATTGGGTGGCACGTCGTCTGCGAGGGAAACCCGCTGTGTCACGTCCCGGTTTCATGACCCACACGACCCACTTCACCGGAACTCCTGACTGACGTACTTCACGGCCGATCGCATAAACGCGGAGGAAAGGTCAAGTGTATAGCTACAAAGGCCAATCTATTTTAATCGCCCACGGTTTAAAAAAAGCCCTGCTCTCAATTTACAGTGGCTGTGGGAATCGTTTTCCTGCTCACACGGTGACACGGGGCTTGTGTATTCCGAACGCAGCACAGTGGATAATGTGCAAAACCTGAAGGTTAAACTAAATTAATCTGCACTTCGGAAGGATTATTCCGCAAACGTAGGTTCCACGTCCTGTCAAGGCAAACGACTGCTTCTCGGGTCACACAGAAAAAAAAAAAGTTTTACTGGAAAGAATTTATGCAGAGATTCGAACACTGAAGTCACATTTTAAAAATGCACGAGGCCCGTGCTCGCTCTGATGGCACAAATACTGAAACTGGGCCGACACAGAGGAGATCGGTGTGGTGGCCGCATCTCACTGGGCAGCCCAGGCAGGGGTCCAGTCGTCCCCGAGTCCTTGGTGTTCAAGAGGCCGAACGTGATGCTAGCTGTCGCGTCATTACTCCAGGCCTAGAGCAGTTGCTTATAAAAGTGGTTTATTCATCTGCTGAATTAAACTTGCAATATCAGTGGTAACATTTGATACTTAGTACTTTACAGATATTCAAAGTATTGCAATATTCACAATTCCATTTAACCATCATAATTTTGTGCAGACGAGGTGGTTACTGGCTCCAGGTCATAGACAAGACGAGTGAGGCCCTGAAATGTGGCCCAGTGCGGTTAACAGGGTCCGGCTAGTCAGTCAACATGGCTAGGTTTACTCCATCTCTGGGTGTGGCCGGCAGGCGTCATGGGTTACACAGAGATGAGGGCCTAAAAAATTAGGCTGTACAGCTAATTTTTTGTAGAACAGAACAGCACAGTTTCAGAGATGGCATGATCCCGTTCAGTCAGCATAAATAGATAAGGATTTGATCTGATTGAGTGAAAGATGGTAACAGTAGCCTAAACTACAATACTTTTGGTCAAATGTCAGCATCCTGACTCCCGGGGTCAGAGCTGGACCGCAGGGAGTAGGTACCCACACAGCATCTCAGCATCCTGACTCCCGGGGTCAGAGCTGGACCACAGGGAGTAGGTACCCACACAGCATCTCAGCATCCTGACTCCCGGGGTCAGAGCTGGACCACAGGGAGTAGGTACCCACACAGCATCTCAGTATCCTGACTCCTGGGGTCAGAGCTGGACCACAGGGAGTAGGTACCCACACAGCATCTATTGTTGAAGTCTGTCAGAAAGTTGAGTTGCCATTCATTTCGGCATTGCGTGTTTTGGTAGCTTTGGAGCACACCTAAATATAAAACCACTGAAGGGACTACTGGTAGCTTTCTCTGCCATGTTCAATGTCTTGTTTTGTTCGGCTTTTCCGACATAACGGGAACCTGGGCCCCCCTCCCAGCAGCCATGGTATTTCCTGCATCTCAGCCGTAAGTCTTCTGCCATCTGACTCTAGAACTAGAAACCAGTGACGGCAGAAGTCTTCACTGGACATTTGCCCCTCTCTGTTCTCTGTTTTCTGTTTTCCCCACCTTTGTTATGAAAGGAAAGCCCCTCACGGACCATGCTGGAAGTCCAGGTATTCACGTCTATGCCACTTTCGCCCAGGGATCAGCAGTCACATGTGGAATAGCCTCCGCAGGGTGCACTGAACCCTTTGTAGCGGATCGGTGCCAACGCCGTTATGGTTTGTTTCACAAGACTCCTCTTCACTTTGAAACCACATCCTCTAATTCTTCCTTTTCTCTTAAAACCACACAGGATAATGAAGAAATGAAGTGAGGGGAGGCCGTTGAAATACACTTACAACAAGCTCTTCTGCGTCTTGTTAATTGAACAATATGCAGACTTTCACGATACAGGAAGCGAGACTGTCTGAGCGTGACCCCAAGAACTCATTCTTGGTTACCTGAGCCAGTGGGCCCCGGGGAGCCAGGGGCTCCCCTTCAGTCACGGGAGAAGCCACTCCTGAACTCAGCTTCCTGAGACGGATGGCACTGTTTCACCCTCTTGCAGGAGCCGCGACTCTCCATGGTCTCTGCTGTCCTCGGGCGCTGGTCCGCTGGCGTTCACCGGCGCCTCCCCTAGCCGTCTGCTTGTCTTGGCTAAGCGGGCTGCTCTCGCGCTTGCCCGGTGCGAACGTGGAGCCGCCGTGGGCCGGCCCAGCCTCCTGCGTTCTTCCCCATGGGAAAAGGGCGAGCCAACGGATTCTGATCGTTCTCGCTGCTCACCCCCTGCGTTTCCCCCACAAAGCCTTTGTTTCTAAACCCTCACAATGTGATATTGTCAGATTCACCCTGAGCTCCGGTGAGCCTCGGATGGCCCCCACCAAGGGATCCGTGCTACACCGCGCATTTACTGATGACGAAGCTTTGCTCGGCACACCCTGCTCTGTGACATTCCTATCTCAGTTTGCACACTTGTGACTCAGACTGACGTCACTGGCCATACTCATATTTTGCCTTGGATAAGATTTATTTCCTATATACATCTGTTAACTCACGTCTTTTCTTCCCACGCATCTGTCTCCCTTATTCACCATGTCCCTCCTTGCCCAGCTAAGATTCCACGGAGTGTTGTGGCGGCCTCCACTCCCTCCCCCTCCTGTCTTGTCCCTGGCATCTGCTAAGCCCTGCAGCCGGCTGTCAGCCAGACATGCCTGCAGGTGCTGCCAAACGTGGAGAGCCTGACCCCGCTCGGGAATCGCTGCCCTGTCCCCACGGCTCCCGTTCAGGTTACCAACGACTTCGGGGACGCCGAATCCCACTTACCGCACTGGGTCGCTCAGTGGCATCTGACACGGCCCACCCCTCCCTTCTCGAAACGTTTTCCTTTTGCTTCCAATGACTTAGCCTTCCCATGGTTCTCTTTCTGTCTCTCAGATCATTCCCTAACTCCCTTCTCCCCTTCCCTCCCTTCCTAAAATCCCCTTTGCAGGCCCAATGGACAGTTAAGGGCTGGTATTCCCGTCCTGCTCAGCTCTCTTTCCGGGGAACCTCACCCACATCCAGAGGTGTCCTTTCCATCTCTCTGCTTCCGCTTCCAGCGGCCAGGAGCCGCTCCGGTCTGCTGCACCGGCCGACCTGCGCTTCGCGGGACCAAAACGCTGGATACAGCGCAGCACCTCGCCCGCAGCTGGGGAGTAGGTATCTCTGCGGAGGGCCTTCCCGTTTACAGGGGCAGCTGCTTCCGGCTCTGCCTTCTGCAGGGGAAACCAGTGTTTAATCAGGGCAGTGCAGAGAAAGATGAAGAGAGTACTCCTTAAGTTGGCCTGCAAGGGCCTGAAGGATCCACCCTTCACCCCTCTGTTCTCCGCAACCTCACCTGCATCCTCATCCCTCCTGTAGCGCTGGGCGAGGCACCAGCCACGGCAGGCGCAGTCTCGTCCTCACCACGCTCCAGCGCTGGGCCCTTTCCCTCCGGCCCTTTGCCCAGAACGCGCCTCTCCCCGGCCTCGGCCTCCTCCGCGCCTCCTTCAGGACTCAGCCCCAGCACCCTGCTGGCCTGGGGCCTTCCTGCCTCCAGACCGGCAATCGGTCCTCCCCATGCGGCCTTTCCGGGCCCCGGCTGTGTGCAGCGGCGGTGTGCGGCGGCCCAGCGCAGAGCCGTTTTACGGCTCCTTGGGCGATCAGCGAGGCCGCGGGGGACAGCGGAGGGTGGAGAGCAGGGGTTTGGGAGCCAAAACTTAGAATCCTGCCTCTTAAATTCCCGATGCCTGTTTTCTCACGTCTCATACGGGGGTCGTAATAGAACCTAGAACCTACCTTTAAGGGCCGTTGAGTCTTAAGCGATCCAATGTACCGACAGCGCTTGCAGTGCTGGCTGGAGGCAGTGGGCACTGTGTATACAGATCGCGGCTGTAATTTTACAAGTTTTTCATCTGCAGCTCCCACGCCTTTTCTCACCATTTCCCCCCCGCGTCAATGCACATAGTAGGCATGTAGTAACTGTCAGGGTGTGTAAATGTGTAAATGTACACATTTATACAAAGTATGTGTAAATGAGTGCTTGGAAAAATGTTTTATAAATGCAACGCATATGAAGCAGATCGACATACCATTTATGTAGATGAGAAGTAGGGATATTACACTGCATTATTAAGGTGATTCTACTCATTCACGATTTTCACTTGCACAGCCTATGCTAGGAGAAGAACAGTGATTTTCTAATTCTAGGGACATTCAAACAGTATCTTACGCTGGCTGAATTAATTGTTACAGAAGTAGCGAAGTCAGAGTTTGTGACTCAAAATACTAAAAATTTGAAGAATGTATTCAAACTCCTGCATTAAATACATGAGAAGTCGATACAGTTTTTCGTACCAGATAATGAAAACAAACATCTTACTCTTAGAGAGTGAGCGCCATGTAACAATAGGCCATTTTAGCTGTGAAACATCACGGATCCTGTAAACAAGCTTGCAGGCCTGGCTTTCTGATGACAAAGGAACAAACAAGGAGAAACCTGACAGGCAGGCTCGGCTGCGCTGGCGTCACCTGGGCATCCAGGTCTCCGGGCTCCTTGATCGTTACGAACTATCAGACGTTCGGAATTTGAGACATAGCGCTGTCGCCTGAGCAGTGATAGTGCAAAAAATCTAAGGCCTCGAAGAGACATTGATAAAGGAGCACATCATCGTCTGTGCCAGTCGCTGAGGCCGCCGCGGCAGAGCACCACGGCCAGGCCGGCGTAAACACGGGCGTGTGTCCCTCACAGTGCTGGGGTCTGGGGGCCTGAGGTCAGGGCGCCGACTGACTTTGCTCTTGGCGAGAGCGCTGTCCTGGTCTGCAGACTGACGTCCTCTCGCTGTGTCCTGGAAAAGTGGAGGGAGGGGGAGAGAGAAGGAGACGGGGAGGGCAGGGTGCAGGAGAGATCCAGTGAGCTCTGCGGTCTCTGCCTCTTCTCATAAAGGCGCCGACCCTATCGGGTTAGGGCCCCGCCCGTATCACCTCATTTAACCTTTATCACCTCATTACTGATCGAAAAGCAGGACCTCTACCGATATGTAGGGGATGTAGAAAAATATTGTAAAAATCACCCATCGTATGGTGCTCTAAATTTCAGAACACCAGCTTCATTAAGATTAGTCACCCCTAAGATGTTAGTAAGTTTATTTTAATGATCAGATGCACAATGCATTCTTAATATATTTAAGTTTTGCTAACAAAGCTTTCATTGTCATTGCTTATGGACAAGAACAAAGCATTTTGGAGCTATAACTGTAAATGAGAAACAGGAATAGCTAATCCTGACCCATTCTAGCACTAAAGTAATGTTAACGCACGGATACATAAACTTTTAAACATATTTAAAAACGTTAGGTTGTCAACTTAAAAAATCTGTGAAGGATACACAGTTTTTAGGTTTCTTTTCAGGGCTCACAGGGAACGCGTGTGGAGATGAGCGCTCTGCACGGGCACACGGAAGGCTGGGTACACCCCGCGGCTCCTCTAAGGGTGTCCCCACGGATTGCCGCTGTCCTGTGGGCAGGTCCCAGCAGATGGCCGGGTCCGGTGGCGGGAGCCCATGTCGGGCCCACTCGCTCACACACGTGGGAGCGTCTCGTCAAACCCTAGTGCTTGAGAGACACAACAGAGGTCAGCGTTTGGGTTTGGGGAGGACGTAGCTCCCGGAGCGCCCTGGGACAGACATGGACAGGCCTCTGCTGGCAGCCGCCCTGGTCCGCTTCCCCCAAGCCTCCTTTCGTGTGTCCCCTGGTCGGGACAAAGTCCTCAGGCCGGGGCACGCCGGCTGTGTGTGAGTGGTCTGCGTGGCTGGGGCTGGAGAGAAGGACAGAGAAGGAGCGAGAGCAGATCGCAGTGTAGACGGTTAGAAGGACGTGGCTTTGTCTCTGAGTGCAGCAAGGTACCACCCGGGGCTTCTCGGACACAGAAAGTCACCTGGTCTGATTTGCTTAACCCATGTCACTGTGGCTGCTGGAACGGCAGCAGCCTGGGGGAGGGCAAAGGTGTAAGCGGGGGGACCTTGCTGGGGGCCTCTCCAGGGCAGGCGGTGATGCGTTTGCCAGACAGAGATGGCAACAGTGCCGGCGGTCAGCAGGGTCCAGCTCGGGTTAGAGGTCAAGGCGGAGTCAGTGGGGCTCCCTAGTGGGTCGATGAGAGAGCGGGAGCAGCAGGACTTCAGGTTTTTAGACCAAGAACGGGAAGTGTGGAGCCGCCATTGAATGAGGTCGGGAAAATCGGAGGTGGGGCAGGTCTGGGGCTGCTCTGGAGTTCGTTTTTGGACGTGTTAGACGTGACCTATGTGTTGGAAATCCACGTGGGGATGCCGTGGTGTAGTTGGATGTAGGAATCCGGGTTCAGTGCGGAGGCCCGGGACCCTGATATTATAAGCGGAACGAAAACCCCCGGGACCGGTGAGAGCCCCTCTCAGAGCCTGCGGCAACCATGGGCGAGCCAGGCCGGCAAGTGGCGTTAAAGTAGTCGGCGTTCCAGCTACCCCGAGGACATGTGACCACTTCTTGAAAGGAGGAAAGGACCCGCTAGCCATAACCCTTGTCATCCCTGTAAAACCAAACGTGGCTGTTCAGGTTTGCTAAGGCACTTCTCACACTTGCTAACGAAGAGGACGGTCTGTGGCCCAGAGGAAGAACATGAAGCCGTGAGCCTTTTCCCTTGGACAGACCAAACTGCCGCTGTGGGACGTCCCATCAGTGCCGGACACCCCTCCCTGGGTGGGGGTGACTCAGGGGGTGTAATCGGAGGAGCCGTATTACTGTGTCTGAGTTTACACCTAAACGCAGACAAAAAGCTTCTCGGATGATGACGCTTTCCAGTCTACAGAGTTTCCTGCTGTTTCCTTGGTGTCAGGTCTGCCCACTCCAGCTGGGTCCTGCTAGCTGTGAATCTCCGTACAGCAGGTGTGTGGATGCCTGTGTGTCTGTGTGTGTGTGTTGACCGTGCACGGGACGCTAAGCCTTTTGTCCTCATGTCTCCTGCCTGTAGAGACGATATTGTATGTAACACTTCCTACCCCCTCTCCCTCCACCCTCTGGGATTTCCCCAGGTGTGTCAACTCTGAACCAGGCTGGCTTCACACCAGACCGAGTATGCACTGTTTGACTGTCACGGAGCTCCGAAACATTTGGGGGCTGGTACTTGGTAGGAGACATCTTCCTAAGTGTTTCTGGAGGCCTCCCCTCCCTCCCTGAAACCCTTCCTACCGTCTTAGGCATTTCCGGAGGGAAACACAGTGGGTTGCAACGTAGGCATTCAAATGAGCTCTTCTGGAACCTCTGTCCACAACACTCAGTGTCCTGGCAGCTACTGCCACCATGTGGATGTCAGCGATTACTGCATGCAAGCCTGAGAGCTGTCAGGCTGGTTCTAAGCCAAAATGCAAAGAACTCTTCAGCCCCTGGTTGTCTCCCGAGTCCCCCCTGTGGTTCCCTGTGCTTTCAGGCTCACGGCGAGGTTCCGCCAGGAGCTGCTTTTCTCTGTGGTGTTGCTCCGTGTTGACGCAGGACTGAGTTTCTGATAAATCAGGGTGAGTCAGAGAGGCTCCAACACAGTTCCCAGCGATCTGTCTCCTAGGAGTCATGCCCGTGTGACCCCTGCACTTTGAGTGTGGGGGGACCTGTGACTGGCTTGTGACCAGCGGAGGGTGGCAGAAGTGACGGGACATGACAGGCGTCTCCTGGGGACCCTGGGGAGCCTTAGGGAGGGGGGCGTTGGCTGCTTTGTACGCATTAGGAGCCCTGACCGGCCTAGCCAGCCAGGGCCTGCCGAAGAGATCCCGGTGCATCTGACCCGCGCTCTCATCCGGCCGCTCCGGGCGCAGCTCGCGTCTCCCTGCTCATTTCAGGAAGACCCAGTTTGGGCTTCTCTGCGGTTGCCTCGCGGGATCTCACCTTTGGTGTCTGCCTTCAGGTTTGCTGCACCTGCCGGCTTTTGCTCCTGCCTGCAAGTCCGGGGCGCTGCGGGGTGGACCCTGTCTGTGTCCTCAGGTGGGGTGAAGGGCGGGGCCCCGTTCCCCCGGGTCTACCCATCCTGGGGGTGTTTTCCATTCTCAGAGCACTCGGCGCTGCTTCACACACGTGCGGAACAAGCGGTGCTTTCGCCCCACTGGCTGTTTTCTCTGCCCAGGACGCGTGCTCCTCCCCATCGCCCGCACGGAGACACCCCCCGTGCCCCCTCCCCCCCCGTGCCCCCTCCTCTGTGCAGACTCAGGCAGGCAGCTCCCGCAGTGCCTGGCGCACCGTGCACGCTGGTTATCTCACTCGCTTTCTCTCCGCCCCACTGAGCCAGGAGCTCCTGGGGGCGGGGACCTCGTCATAGTCCCGGCTCCATGTTCTTGAAGTTCAAATCCCATGACTTCAAAGGTTTATCCAACAGAGAAAAAGGATTCTTGCAGAAAAGCTTAGGTGAGCTGCCAGCATTTACTGTAACTGTTACCAATGATATTTTATTCAACTTACAAATCTATTACTTCTCATTCTGACCCTGGAGAATATAGGGTCTTTTTAGTATTAAGACGACTTTACATTTCTAGATATTAAAGGCTCTTACTTAACAGGAGGGGACCCACGTCAACTTGTAAATAAATGACACTTCAAAAAGTCACATAGCCCAAGGGCTGCTCAAGTGAAATTCTACAGTAAATCATACTATTCTTTCATTGTTAAAACTCAGTAAATAAAAAACAGGTTATCACTGAATAGATGCTGTTTTCTTCTTTTCCCTGATTTTTTCCTTAGTTTCTTCTTTTTGTTTTCTTTACTTGACTTAATAACAGGTGCGGCAGAAATTTAAATGCAGTGTAACCTAATGGAGAGGAGACAGCAGCAGCCACTGGTTTCGATCCCCGAGACTCGATGCTCTGCCTCTCCAGTGACCGATGGAGATGTCATGATGTCGTTAAGCACGGGGCAGGGCCGAGACAACCTTGTAACGGTTGCCTTTGGTCCCTGATGCCCTCTCTGCAGCAGATCATTGCAAAGCATTAATATTGTCTTGCATGAAATGAAAACGTCACGAAAGAAAAAAGTGTCATTAAAGAGGACAGGGACCATCAGCCATGTTTTCACCGTAGTCGGTAATCGGGCCTTGACAAAGACGGAAATTCAAATGCAGCTGGAGGGGGGGAAGGCAAAACAAGACCTTTCTGGGTGCCCACCCCCTACCACTTACATGAAGGGGAGACCTCGCATGTAACCTCTACCTTTCGAGTTCCCAGGAGGAGGACTGAGAGTGACAGCACAGTCCCTACCGCGGTGTGCCCGCACTGAGCGGGAACCTCCATCCGTGGGTACTGACCGCCTGGCGTGAGGCGTGGGTGTGGCCACCTGGTGTGACCGCCTGGTGTGGCCACCTGGTGTGGCCACCTGGTGTGAGGAGGTCTGGGGCCAGGTCTGGGTTTAGCAGTGAAGAGCATGTCAGGCAATCACATCGGAGTTGAGTGTGGGAAAGGCCGCTTATGTAGCGTGTGTTTTCTTCCTCGTAGAAGGCGTTAAAGACATCAAAGGTGCCCATGTGATAACATCCCATGAAAACACCACAATAACCCCATTTACATTTCATTCTCCCCTTTGCGCACGGGCAGAAACGGAGATTAGGACGGGAAGCGCCTTGCCGGAGGCCGCCCGGCTGGTAGAGGCCCGAGCTGGGCTCTCAGCCTCAGTAGGTCGGACGTCAGAGAACATGGTCTGTCTCCTCGTCCACGAGGAGCCACCGTTAGTTCCCACTGTCAGAAAAGTTCACGGACGCCTGCGGGCTTTGCTAAACCTCGGAGAACGTCTGGTACTGAGCAGGTAGAAAGCAGCCGAGGAAAGAGCACGAGCAGGTGGAACGTGGGACGAGTGTTCGTGTTCAGTGGATCGACGTGGTCCGTGGGGCCTGCTGGGGCAGCAGGGGAACGCTGTGCGCGCGGCCTGGTGATGGAGAGCTGTGCGCGCGGCCTGGCGAGGGAGAGCTGTGCGCGCGGCCAGGCGAGGGAGAGCTGTGCGCACGGCCAGGTGAGGGAGAGCTGTGCGCGCGGCCAGGCGAGGGAGAGCTGTGCGCGCGGCCTGGCGAGGGAGAGCTGTGCGCGGCCTGGTGAGGGAGAGCTCCCAGCATCAGATGGAGGTGGCCTCCCTGCGTCCGCAGTGGGGAGTCGGAGCACGTCACTGCGGGGAGCAGCGCAGCCCGAAGACTGAGCTGACGTCGCGCTGCTGCGGCCCGAACTGGGAGGTCACGGGAGGGGAAGTTAGGAGGCCGCTGCTATTGTCCGGGGAACCCCAGCGTAGATAGTCGCAGCGCGTGCCTTTTACTGAAGAATGTTTATGTTCGGGCACGGGAATAACCGTGTTACAAATATTATCGCGGTTAATCCGCACACCGAGGTTATGAGGAGAGTGTTACGTTCTTAAAATCACAGTTTATTGGTTATGCTATGGCACTTGTCCCAATGTATCACATTCTTCATTTCACGTGGGGACACAGGTTGGGAGAGGTCCGGGTTACCAAGTTAGAGTTGGGGGGTCTTCAAAGCTGGGGCGATCTGATGCCAAAGCACCACATTCCCTCGCTTAGAATATACAAGTGGGAAGGAGGCCTGGGTTTGAGTATTGAAAGGGGGGGGACGCATAATTGGCTTGGTGAGATATAAAAATGCTTGGTTTTAACATTTGGAACTGTTGCCCAGAGTGAGAAATGCATTTTAGTGCACAAACCAGTACGTACAACCAGAATAGACTCACCAACCAGCATTTACTGCCCTTTCATAGGCAATGCACTCGGCCGGTTTCTTCTCTATCTTATTCCACTAGCTTTTTTTCTGATCGTGACCCACCGAAGATTTTACAGTCCACTAAAAAATCGGTTGTGGCTCCAAGTCGAAAAACTCTGAGCTGTCAGATATGAAATGGATAAAGGTTGAAAGGTGTAGCTCTGGTGTCCAAGAGAAGGAAGAGAGTGGTCAAAATAAAGGAGCGGCTGGGAGGGGGAGTGGATGCGTTTCCTGTGGCTGCCAGAACAAGGCACTGCGAACTCGGTGGCTAAAACAGCGGTAACTTACTCTCTCAGGCTCTGGATGCGGGAAGTCCAAAATCCGTACCACGGGGCCAAAGTCAAGGGGTTGGCAGAGCCCCTCTCCTTCCGGAGGCCGGAGGGGGTCCGCTCTCGTCTCCTGTAGCTCCCCCTGGTGGCTGCTGGCATTGGCCTCACTCCGACTTCTACCTGGGGGTAGGGTGATGCTGTCTTCTCTTGAAAAGTCTCCCTCTGCCTCTCTTTTTTCAAGAAACTTGTGGTTGCGGTTGGGGCCCACCCGGATAATCCCGGGTCATTTCTCTATCTCCAGATCCCTCAGTTAAAGATACAAGACGCCCTGCCCCCAACCCTTTGCCCTGTGAGGTGACCTTCATAGGTTCCGGGGATTTGGATGTGGATAACTTTGGGGGGGGGGCATTACTCAGCCTACTGCAAGTGTGACAGAGGAGAAAATACAGTGGATTCGGATTTCCAATGGTGAGATGTTCAATTACCTTGGAAGCAGCCAGGAACGCAGGACTTGAATTTACTAATACATAGAAGGTGAGGGCGGTGGTTACGCACAGGAGTTTATCAACACCAAGGAGACAGTCGAAGCCACGAGAGTGGGTGTGTTCATTTGAGCACAGAGCAAAATGGTCTTCGTAAAACACACGGCACCAGGTTCAGGCCGAGAGCAAGCTCGGGCCAGGCGTGGGGAGAGCGAGGAGGGCTGTGTGGCTGCAGGCCTGTGTTCGTCGGGTAAGAGGCTCCTCCCTTGTCTGTCTGCTGTTTGTCTGTCCATCTACCCATCCATCTTCCACCATAGATGCGACACTGCAGAGTAGCTGTAGCGCCACTCTTCACCAGTGTAAGTTAGTGCCCAGCGCGGTCTTTGCCATGTAGTGGGTGCTTGACAGAATATCCGTAGATTAACTGTGATAATTCTTTTTTTAAAAAGTGGCCTCTTCTTCTAAAAGCCTAGGGGTTTTCCGGTCCGTTTTGTGCTCCTTCTTGCCCGCCAGAAACCTGCACTCAGAATTGGCCCGAGACCTTGGAGAACCTGCCGTTCTGGTGGAAGCCTCCCACCGTCCCCCTCGAGGTGACGGAGACAGGGAGGACGCGATCTGCCCCCGCGGACACGGTGCTCTTCTCCCTGTGCTCCCTGCCTTCTCCTGGCCCCTTTGAGCCAAGCGCCTGCCGAGTCCCTCTGTCAGCTCGAAGGCGCAGAGCTGGTCCCTACCAGGAAGGGGCAGGGCGCCAGCTCTTTGCCCTCTTGGAATTTTCTGGAAAGTGAAGCGCTTCATTCCATCCGAACCCAGAATCGTTTCTCTAATCACGGCTACACAGCGGATGGAGGCGTTATTTCTCCTGCCCGCTGCAACTTTGGAAAAGTGTGGTGGCGTGGTTCGACGATCACTGCGAATGGGGAGGGGCCCTGGTAGTTAATGCTGCGGTCAGGAGTGGGTACGCGTTCTGCAGTGAGCAGGGCACTGTGTCACAGCGAAGCCACAGCCCACTTGGGAATGAGCAGAAGGCAGTGTCCTGTTCCCACAAAGAGCCACCCGCTGTGGGTTTACACGGGAGTGACGACTTCAAAGCAGCTCCGTCTGCTTTTACAGCACACAGAAACAGACGGTGGAACTATGAAATACTTCTGAAGAGATTAACTGTATCTCGATGAGTCGAAACTGGTCTCCGTAACGATGCCCTTTGCCTCCTTGAAGACACGGGCCGCTGTCACCGGGGGTGTGGGTAACGTAGGAATGTCCCCAGGACCCGGCATCATGGGGAAGTCACACTGCGTTGAGTAATTTAAGGAACAGGCTTTGTTCCTTCAAGTGCCCTTGAACTGGTGGGGGGCGGGGAGAAAAGTGAGGCACGTTGTTGCCACTGATCGGGAGCTGGGGATGGCGCGGTCAGAGGACGTGGTGTGGAGTACGGACTTCATGAACAGAGTTTGGTGAGAAGTCTACGGGGGAGTTTGGAACGACTGATTATTTATAGCCCTGGAGAGATGCAGCCTTTAATCGACAAAGCAACCCTTAAAACTTTTTTCTTTTAACTACTATTTATTAAATACTTATGTTTCTGCTACGTATCGTGTTTTATAGCTATTTTTTCACTTGCCCCTCCGGAATCTGGACATTCACTCATTCAGTAACAGGCAGTAAGTGAAGATTCTCTGGGCAGGAGAATTACACACTGTGGCTTATCCTGCAGGAAGATTGACGTGAGAGCTAGTTAGGTTGATGGGCAGCTGGAGTCCCTGAGCAGATGCTGACTACGGCCCAGGGGAGACGTGATGGGGACACAAGCCGGAGGCCGGCAGTGGAGCTGGGCGGGGGGCGGTGCCTTTGGCGGTTCGGTGACAGGGACGCAAGGACAGGCCCAGGGAGGACGAGGCCGTTGTAGGTGTTGGGTTTGGACTTCCTGAGCGGGAGCGGGGGTTTCGTGTTTGAGACGCTCTTCTCCTTCAGTGTAATCTTTTGTGAAGTGCTGAGTGTGGTAGGAAAGGAACGTTTGTAGGCTGGCCCGTCAGACCTCATTCAGACTTGGCAGTGAGGTTCAGTGGGGGCGCTGGTAGATCTGGCTTAGAACTCTGTCTGCCACTCTCCTCTGCCTGCCTTTGGGCAGCATGCCCAGCCACTCGCCCCTCAGCATCCTCAGCCCTAGGACGTCCCCAGTCACGCCTTTGCTTGGACTCATTGTGCGACCCAGTAATCCACGCGTCTTGGTCAAGGTGCTTAATAGACGGGAATTATTGTTCTTGCTACACTTTACTTGCCTTACTCATTTTCAGTCTCTCGCGAGTGTACAGGGGAGTTTTTCCAGTGGCCACCTGGGTTTCTGACCTAAGAGCAGATTGAATAAGGGAGCAGATGTGGGAATTCGGCGGCCTTACAGTAAGCCAGGCAACGAAGACATACACAAAAATTTAAACAACGCTACTCTTCTCACTAACTTATTTTCTAAAACAATCACAAAAGCCAGAGTAAAAACTGTTAACATGCAATGAGTTTGTTTTTCATTTAAAAATGAATTTGTGAATGAGAATTTGAGTATTTCTGTTTTGAGTTTTAATGCAATAGATATTGCTGTATATTGCCCACATAAACAAAAGTCTCTGGGGGTTCACAACAGTTTTTGAGTTGTAAAGTGGTCCTGAGATCAAAACGCTCGAGCAGAGCCCGTTCAGAGGCCAGGGAGAGCCGTCTTACACTGGCCCAGTGCAGGGCTCCCAATGCCCCCCTCCCCCATTTTTTTTTATTCAGAGGAAAAAGAAAATTTCTGAAGGGAAACGTGTAGCTTTGCAAGGAAATGCTCCCGATAAGCTCCTTTATGAACTGAAAACCCCCCATTGCCCCTAGGGCAAAAAATTAAGGGCGGAGGCTCTGGGGCAATCTAAAGGCACCCGGGGTGGGCGTTGGTGCAAGCTGAAAGTTCTACCTCGAAAGACACTTTAAAAACCAGGTAAGGCCCCAAGTAACCTTCATACAGGTAATTACGTCAGTCCGTGTAAGTACAAGAGTGAGTTCCCATGGTCCAGGAGGGTCAGCTTCTCAGAGTCCAGGCTCATTTACCGTGCTAATGAGTTTGGTTTGTTTTCTGACAGCTGACAGACAGTAGCCCACGAGGCCGGCCCGAGCCGCAGAGGTCAGCTTTGGGAGGGAGGGGGTGGGGACCTTCAGGGAGAGGCTGAGCCTGGCTGGGGGCGGGGCGGAGGAGGGAGTGGTGGGGGGGCGGGCTGCTAACAACCACAGTTCAGTCCCTGCGCAGGCCCTGCTGCGTCCTGAGGGCCCTTTAGGATGAAAGGTTATGATTACCTATTCTGAGAGTTATTTGTTTTATGGACTTTTTTTTTTATTGTGCTTTTGGCTCACAGTGTCCACTCCTTGGGGACTCTTCCTGGAAAGGGTCTAATTATAGCTGCAGAAGCTCCGTCTCCACCGAGGCTCTGCAAGGCTCTGCACTGGGGACTGAGGGTCAGCTGAGTTCCTTTAACCTGTCGGGGTCCAAGCAGCTGTAGGGGAAACGGCTCTGGCTGTGCCTCACTGTTCTTTGAAGTCCGTCAAAACTCGTGTAGAGGGGCTTTTGTTCGCTGGGACTAGTTCTTAAGGAGAGATTAAAATGATGGTGTTTCCCCCCTCTCTTAACTCCTCAATAAAATATACTGAAAAAAAAGAGAGAGAGAGAAAAGAGTGGTTGAGAGCATCAAGCACTGCTGGTTGTGAGCCCAGGACCCAGGCGTGCGTGCGTGTGTGCATGTGTGCGTGCGTGCGTGCGTGTGTGTGTGTGTGTGTGTGTGTTGGGGGGGCACTCTCCAGGCTGACCGTGGTAGTCACTGTCTGAAGCCGAGTTTAATATTTTCAGGTACATTGCCCTTTCCTAGTGCCATTTTATTTTTACTTTTGCAAAACAATCTTGTGAAAATCAAGATTAAAGGTTTAAAAAGAAACAAAACTCCTCCATTTCAGCATGAAGTTTCCAAAATAAAATAATTCTTAAGCTCTGTGATATTCACACTTTCAAAAGTTTCAGTTCTATGCAGTCTGACCCTGTTATGTCTTTTGTAGTTCATTAAAATAGTTAGCTGTTGTATCTACTCTGATTTCCTACAGAGAGTTGCCAGATAAAATATAGGGCACCCGGGGTAAACTGAAATCAGTTTTTAGTTTAAGTCTGCACCAATTCGAATTTCATCAGCTACCTTGTATTTTAATTTGCTAAGTCTGGCCCCCTACCTACTTGCAAGTAGGTTCTTTTGTTCGTCTTAGCATTCTATAGCATATTTTCAAATGCTTTTGTGGTGAAAGACAAAAACACAATTTTCTCAGAAAAAAAAATTACCAGTTGTCAAAAACCGTTCATTTGCATGAAACAGAACACTCAGTTCTCAGAACTGGAGCCTTAAAACAGCACCCAGTACGCGGCCTTGCAAATCAAGTTTGGCTGCTTCGTTTGGGAGAAGTTCCTTCTGGCCGCGGGATAAACTGGCTCCACCCAGCTGCTGAAATGTGATACAAGTTGTAACAGAACCGGAAGTTGGCCGGCCGTCCTGCTTCTCAAGGTAAGTGTTGCCTTAAGTTCTCTTGTCAGAGCTCTTTGCAAAGCAAAGCGTTTAAAAACTGAATCTAGCTCAGTGACAGCTGGGGGCTGATGGGGGGGGGAGGGTAGCTGGCGACGCTGGATGGACGCTTGATTAACGAACTGTGCTCCGCAGCCCGTGTGGAGCTCACCAACGCTCTCTGAGGCGTGCGGTCAGACCTTGTCCCTGTGACTTTGACTAAGGAGCTGTAGTCCCAGCGAGAGGGTGATTCCGAGGAGAGCCGCGTCGGGGATCCCGGGGATCCCGAAGAGCAGTGACTTTGTTGAGGCATAGCTGTGGTTGTTTTTTTAAATTTAAACTATGGGAACTCTCTTTTATATTTACACAGAGTGACATAATTACCTGTATAAAGGTTACTTGGATTCTTACTTGTTTTTTAAAGTGTCTTTCAAGGTAGAACTTTTAGCTTCCACCAACGCCCACCCCTGGTGCCTTTAGATTTTCCCAGAGCCTCCGCCCTTAATTTTTTGCATGCTGTCCTAGGGGCAATGGGGATTTTTCAATTTGTAAATTAGTTTATCGGGAGCATTTCCTTGCAAAGCTACGTGATTCTGTTCAGACATTTTCTTTTCCCCCCGAATTAAATAAAAAAAAAGGAGGAGGTGACGACCTGCACTCAGATGGTGCAGGGACAGGAGACTAAGGCCGGGCTGTGGCTTGTCCAGGACGCTGAGCTAGACTGTTAGAGGGTGGTTTGGTTTAAAGGGATGAGCCCCGACAAGCCGCACCAGCGCTGTTCCCAGTGAGGTCTGCCGGCTGTTGCGAAACAGCATCAAACTGGGGCACATTCGCTGCCTCCAGGAATTCGCCAAAAGGCAGGTCACCGGTTGTGCAAGAAAACTGGGACACGCCCTGGCCGGGCGGCCCACTTGGTTGCGGCGTCGTCCCCACACACCAGAGGGTCTCGGGGTCGGTCCAGGTTGGGGGCACGTCAAGGAGGCTACTGACCGGTGTTTCTCTCTCACATTGATATTTTTCTCTCGCAACTGCTTCCTCTCTTCCTAAAATGAATAATAACAATAGAAAAATCCTCAGGTGAGGACTACAAAAATAGCGTTGAAAAGATGGTCTGCGACTTCTCCTGGTCCCCGTAAAGGACGTGGAGGCTTGAAGCAGATGTGCGTGGAGGCGCACGGTGGGTAATGGGGGGAGCAGAGCCCCCAGCCCAGGTCAGACTTTACCCGCCCTGGGTCTTCCATCACACCTGCGGGAGCATTGGTGAGCTGGTTGCTGGAAGCAGGTGGTTCCCCAGAGTTGCCGCCCTGTGGCACGAAGGTTACCTGTTCTACTTCAGTGACACCTGAGCCTAACGCGCTTTCCCCTCCTTCCCGAGATGGCGGTGCCGGGACTCGTTGTTGGCGTCGCCGTCCTCCTGCTGCGCGTGGCTGTTGTGGCTCCTTACCCCAGCGGAAAGGTCACCGAGTCCTGCCACGACATGGTCCCTCGGCACGGCCACACCCCACACCCCCGGCCCGTGCACAGCGTCGCCGCGAGTCAGGCCACGTTCGCGCCGGGGGACCGCCTGGAAGGTACCGGCTGGGCTCGCGGTGGCTGCTTTCCGTTTCATTCTTTCCCTGCGAGTTGAATTTCACGACTGCTGGCGGCGGCACACGATTCCGGTCAGACCCCGTCCCCTGTTTGGTCGGGTGACGACGTCACCCGTCGTCAGCCTGGCACTTACCGTTTTTGCACGGAGCCCCCGCCAAGGACCGTCGTATTTCGCCCGTAGTTCACCCACTCCCGATCTGGGACAGGTTTCAAAATACGTTCTTATCACATGTCATATGTTTTCGTCAACCATACTTTTGACTCAATAGGAAAGGAAAGTTTCCTTTATCTGGTTTAAGATATAATAAGCCCTTATCTTCCCGTTTTCCTCCCTTTTTATGGAACTCTTATCTTTCTTCACGGAGTGTAATCTCTTCTGTCGTCCTGATTCTTTTGGCAGAATGAATCTTTTTGGCTGGCTGTTAAAGGTGTATCTATAATAATGTTCCGAAAACTGCATTTTCTGCAATTCCAGAACTGCGAACTCTCTAGGTACTCTCTAACCAACGGAGTACCTGCCAGGTGCACTTTGCGTTACATTCATTGTCCGTCTTAGAGGTTCGCCCTGCGCGGCCCGGCTTTTAAAGGCCTAAGGATGGGCAGCAAAGAAACAAATGCGTTCATCCAGCACTTCCCAAACTGATCTGGCCTCAGAGGCCAGCTCCTGACCGCCGCCTGCCCCGTGTCCCCTGCGGACTGGCTGTCCCGTCTCACGGAGCCCGTCCCGGGTGGAACCTAGCTCAGAACACTGCGTAGAGAGAATGCTTCTACTGTTATCTGTCCCGGGCAGCTTTGGGTTGGAACCCCCGGTTCTGACTCTGGCGCGCCTCCGCCGCTCAGTCTCCTTTCGGGAGGTCCCTAACCGCTCACCCGGCCCTGTCGTCTGTGCCACAGTGACGCTGTCTGGGCCGGAGTTCAAAGGCTTTCTCCTGGAGGCGCGGGACGCGGAGGATTTGAGCGGCCCTCCTATTGGCTCCTTCACGTTGATTGACAGTGACGCGTCCCAGCTCCTGACCTGCGAAGACAGAGAGGTTGGTGCTCAGCCTGGGACCGATCTCTGTCGGTTCCCACGGGTCTCTTCGCGACGGGGTGGCGTTTGGCGGGTAGACCGCGACCTCGCCCACGCGCGGCGGACACCTAAACAGATTCACAGCGGTCCAGCCTGCGCTCTCCTGCTACTGCAGGCAATGCATTTGCACACATCAGCATCTTGAGAAAGGTAGGGCCGCAGCTTGAAGAGTGTATAGCTCTTGATATTTTATATAACGTTGACCCTTCCTATACTGCTTTTTGGAGGGTGTTTCAGTGTTGGTGGTAGAGCTCTAGAGAGGGACAGAAATCCAATTTTTGTCAGTCATTCATTCGTTTCATAAACATTATGATGCCAGGAACGTCCAGGCTGCAAGGGATAGGGTGACCAACCAGACTTTGTTTTGTTTCTTGAAGAGCTCATAGCATGTCCCGTAAGTAAGGCATGCAGACATGTGACCTGCGGGCACACGGGTAGAGCATGGAGAGAGGGCCCACACCTGAGTAGGGCAGTGTGATGCCTTCTTTAGAGGCCCCCGCAGGACGGGAAGCGTGGCTGGGGTGCCACACACGCACCCGAGGGAATGGAAGCCGAGCTCCGTGGAGGAGAGGACCCCAGAGCTGGGCCACACGGACGGAGTAGGAAGCAGCCAGGTGAATGAACGTGGGAGATAAGGTTGTTCAAGAGAAAGCGATTACTGAAATACAATTACTGAGTCTTTGGAGGCAAGAACTTTTTCTTTCGATGAATCTCCTGTGTACTATTTGTGTGTATTCATGGAGGGAATACAACTTTATAGCATAAATGAAATAACAGGGGAGTCTACAGAGCATGAACACACCCAGTACTCCTAACTCTCTTCAGTTCTTAAAGTTCTGCTGACTCGAGTCTATTCCCAGAGCCAGCTGCTAATCTGGTCTTAACCAGTCGACAGGAGTACGCGAGTCCCAGTTCTAAATAAAATGGTCTCTGCCAGAATGTCAAGGTTGTGCAGAAATTAATTCCTGCACCAAACGGCCGTCGTTCCGGCCCCGCTGAGCTATCACGTGACTGACCAGTAGTTCTTCTCCGTCTCATTTCAGGGGTCGGCGGTGAGCCACACAAATCCACACAAGAAGACAGAGATCAGAGTCCAGTGGAATGCTCCACAGGGCGCCCCGAATCACGTACAGTTTCTGTGAGTGGAAAGCAGGGTCAGCAGCTTTGGAGCTGGGATGGCTGACGTGATAATGGGCTGAATTGTGTTTCTATACCTGCTGGATATTTTCCTGGGTAGGAGAGGCTCGGTGTGGCTCCAGCGGCCCCTCCGCGATGTAAGCGGGGGTCCTGCTGGTCCAGTTTCTTTACCCGTGTGCCCCCAGCACCTGGCACAGGCCCCTCCTCGGAGGCTCTTCATAGACGTTTGTTGATCGAAGGAAGCCCCGCCTTGCAGTCACGTCCTAGGAGCCATCGTGAGAATCCCTGAGTCTGTAGGGGGCTGGGCCACAACTTTTATTGATTTGCTCCCACCTTGGTATGAGAATATGAAATCCGGGCGGCTTTTATGCAGCGTTAGCAGTTGCAGATTAGATTGTCAGGGCACTTGTCCCTTAACCCTAACAGAACGCAGTCATGTCACGGGACGAATGGCTCCCGAGGGGCGCCACGCATTTGCCCTCTCGACATGGCTCCATTCCCTGCTCCGCTCTGTGGACAAGGTCCCAGCGCTCGGTAACACGGCTGTGCCCCTGTGGGTCATGTGACCTGCGAAGAAGGGGTGTCACCCAGTCACAGCTGACAGTGGCTTCTGCAGCCTCTGTGTAGCCTCTTGCTCTGGTGGTCTGCTACCCGTGCCCTCTGAACAGAGTATGGCGAGATGAGTCGGCAGGGGTAGGCTTCACACGTCGGGGGGAACCTGTGAGGTTCAGTCTTTGGGTCTGGCGTCGGGAGCATGCGCTCAAAACAAGACGGAGGAGAGAGGAGGAGAGAGGAGAAGGGGAGGGGAGGGAGTCACCAGGGACTTGTTAAGCACTACTAGGTCCCGTGTCCCTATTTCATTCCTTTTTTCCCCTTTGAAGTTTCGCTTCCACTGTGGTGGGCCATGGTTAGGGCTCCGTCTAACCTCCCTGGTACTGCGTTTCAGAGCCACGGTTGTCGAGAAGTATAAAACCTACTGGGTGAAGATTCCTAGTCCTGTGATCTCCCAGCCAAACGCACCTCCCTTTCCAACACCTGAGGCTACGGCAGCACCTCTGTCCACCTTACCTCCGGTCTCCCATTTAACCAAACCGGTGAGTAGCCTTGATGGTTTCTCTGAGTGCAGCCTGGAGTAGTGGCCTCCCTGGAAATCGTGTTCCGGGCTCGGTGGAGTGCGTGCCAGCTGTCGCAGACCCAGCTGTACGGGGCGGGGTGGGAACTCTGAAGGGAGCCTTCATTGCCACACGGCAACTTGCAGGTCAGAGTAAAGGGGGTGCAGGACCCTGCGTGTTCAAGCCACGGTCGTGGCATTGACACCCAGTCTCTACCAGCGGTGGGCATGTTTTCCTCTGAAAATGAATCTGATGAAGCAGCAGCACGAACTCCCTCCCTCCTGCTCTCTCTCTCTCTCTCTCTCTCTCTCTCTCTCTCCCACCAAATATCAAATGTGGAGAGGGAGCTTGAAGCTTGAGCTACTTTCAGGCAAGGTTTGGAGCACTGTCTTGGTTCAGGAAGGCCCACGAGTCCCGGGCAACTCTCCGGGCGGGAGCGCAGGGACCCCTGCCGGCTGGTCAGCGGGCACTGCACAGCCCCTGGGTCAGAAGAGTCACGAGGGAGGAAGCAGATCCTGCAAGGGGGGGTGAGCGTTAGAAACAGGAAGGTTATCGAAGGCAGTTCTGATAAGCCGGGCTTACTGCTTCCGAAGCCCAGACACCGGAAAACGCCTTAAGGCAGGTTTTCACGGCGGAAAGCAGGAACTTGGGCCCGAACCCTGACCTGTCTACTGTGTGTGTGACTTTGGGCAAATGACTTAATTCTCAAAGTCTCAGTTTCTTCAACTATAAAATGAGAATAACATCCAACTTAGCTAGTATCACTGTGAGAATTAAACAATATAGTGAAACAGAAGGTTTCTAACAACTCTGCACTAAAGGGTTGTTCAATAAATATTGGTTCCTTTTTTCTTCTCTTTCCCTTTTCTTTTCAAACTCTCTGCTCTTTTAGGGAAGACCAAGGAAAGCGCTTGCACTTCTGTGTAACACCTTTTCTTCCCCATTTTACAATAGACGAGAATTAGATTTGATTATGTTGTTATGAACGTTGTTCTTTTGTTTGATCCTGCACTTAGATCTGTCATTCTCACTACTTCTCAGCGTATTTACTCTCCATGTTGAGTTGTTTAAAGCTGCGTTAGGGGAGGGAGCAGTCAGTGTGCACCTGAGCTCCCTAGGGGGAATCTGCTGACGAGACTGTGGTCTTCCCACGTGTCACGTACAAGGCGTCCGCTCTCGGAGCTTCCATTGTATCTCTGCGCTGAGCGTCCAGTCTCTCAGTGTGCAGGGGTCACTTGGAGCCATAGGATGAGGTGAGGGTACCCATGGGCAGGAAGAGCCCGCTGGTCTGTCCTGTCCAGTCCCTGCTGCAGGGCTGAAGGTGCGGGCGTGATGGAGCCGAGGAGGGAGCAGAGACCGGAGTCCCAGCTCCCTGGTTCCTAGCGGCTCGTCCTCCGCCCTGCTCTGGTTTCTCAGTGCGTGTCTGGGAAATGATAGGAAGTGTGCACAGGTATTGGTCTCTGCCCTCGGTCCTGCCAATCTCTGACCCTAGTCCCTGCACAGAGCTCCTAGCCCCTTACATTGCGGAGTGACAGGAGTGTGGGACACGGAGCGCCTGTGTCCCCTGGAATTTCCGGGGTGATGGGAACATGCTTTGTTCTAACGAGGGGACTCTGGGCAGCTCCTGAACGGGGCTGGTCACCAGAAAGACCAAGCGAGAAATAGAAGCTTGGAACTTTCAGCTCCAACCCCTGCTCCCCAGACAGGCGAGAGGGGCTGAACATTGGGCACAATCCGTCATGCCGATGCGATAAAACCTCTGTAAAAATCCAAACGGCACGGGTTTCAGAGCGCTCCTGGGTCGCTGATCCAACCCCTGGAGGGGTGGGCAGGGCGGAGCCCGAGCAGGCCTGGCGCTCGGTGCCCCTTCCCACACGCCTTGCCCTCCTCGCTGCTTCTACCCGGCCGGTCCTGGGTTGTGTCCTTTCATACGAAACTGTGATCTAGTGAGTCAACCCTTTGCTTGACGTCTGTGAGCCACCTTAGTACATTGTCACACCAGGGAGGGGATCGCAGGAACCTCCGATCTGTGGCTGACCAGCCCGAAGCACCGGGGGCAGCTCGGGACTTCGGACCGGCCTCTGAAGTGGGGCAGACTTGTGGGCGAGCCCGTCCCCTGTGGGTGTGACATTAACTTCAGGTCCATACTGTCCGAGTGGAACCGGATTGCAGGACACCCACAGAGACCTGCAGAATCGCGTACTGTGGGAAAAGCCCCCCACCCCTGACACTTGGTGGCCCGGAGTACACGTAGGAGAAGAAATGAGTGTGTTCTAGACGGTTCCCGTAAAACCTGGTTACACGAAAGAATGTTCAGCTGTCTCCCGACAGGTACTGTCACAGTGCATTCCAGCAGGACGCCCCTCCTTTGCTCTGTCAGATTGTGGAGCCAGCGTTTCTGATTCTCCTCTTACCTGCCGGACCAAGGGCCCTCAACCAAGTCTTTGTAGATGTTCCTGTTTCTTCCCACTAAGTTGCTATTCCTGTTTGGAGTGGGGACACATATAGGACTTACAGAGGACGGTCCCTTTTCTCTCCCATGATTTTAATATCAAATTCGAGTTGAATTCTAGTAGCAGAGTCCAAGATCTAAATATAACATTTTGCAAAAGTTTTGCTCGTTTACTTTTTAAAATTCCACCTCTGAAAACTTGAGGGTACCCTCTTGGCAAGAATGCCAATGTGGACTTAAATATTCCCTAAGAACAAGTTTCTCAGAATTTACCAGAAGCTTTGCTTGGGAACATAATTAAAGGGAAATATTTTGTGTATTAAAGGAACCTTAATACTTGTGCGTAATTACAGTCCAACTACTGTGCCTTCCAAATTTTAATTAAAATTAATTAAGTTTGAGAGTTCAGGACCTCGCTGTGGCCCGGTCAGTTCTAATCCGGCTTGAGGCCTTTGTTCCCTCCCTTGAATCCTGTTATGAGAAGGTGTCTCGTTAAAACCTGTCATTGGAAGGGAACCGCCGCTTTGATAACGAAGACCCCCCCCTGTCATTTTCCAGTTCAGTGCCTCCGGCTGTGGGAACCAGAAGTTCTGTGTCCGGAACCCCGCGGCCTGTGACCCGGAGAAGGAGAGCGCCTGCGTGTTCCTGTCCTTCGCCCGAGACGGCCCGTCCGTGGTGGTCGAACTGAGCGGTCCCAGCAGAGGCTATCTGTCCTTCGCGTTTTCTCACGACAAATGGATGGTGTGTACCTCTCACCTACGCGCGTGGCGGTGAACTTAGAGTCCTTGGGACCGTTGGCGGTTTAGCTGTGTGTCCCAGTGTCAGACGATCACACCTCAGGGGGACGGGAAGGGCAGGGCAGAGTCACTGAGGACAGACGCTAAGCCCCGGCGGCTTTGGGCATCCGTGCCTGCGACAGAGAGCAGGCCGTCCTCAGGGAAGCTAGTCATTTTATCTCCAGTGGACTTGCCACTTCGTCCTTCTGTCCGTCTCTGTCTGTCTGTCTGTCTGTCATGAAGCAGGAAGAGTAGTTTAAAAAAAAGGTTCTCTGCACGAAGTCCCCAGTCGTCCGTGACGCTTTCCAGCCCCTCGTGGTTTTCTCACGTGGCGCCCTGCAGCCACGGGCTGAGCTCTGGTCTTCGTCCCGGCGGTCACGGGTGCATTTCCCAAGCAGGGACTTCGGCCGGGGTGTCAGGCGGAACTGTGTGCACCTGTCCTGGTTGGCACCTTTGTCTGAGCTACAGGAGGTGGCACTGTGTGCGGCTGATGCCCTTCCTGGGCAGTGGGTGCTGCGGGCTCCCACGGTTTTCTGCCGGCAGCAGCCTTGTGCTGTGGGTGCTGCAGTGTCCTGATTTCCGCGGGACAGCCACCAAGAGCATGGGGGCCAGGATGTGTTCAGAGTTGGCACTGAGGGGCGGGGATGCGCCCAGGTGGAGAAAGCCTCTCGCCTGCGCGTCGGCGGAGGTGCGGGGTCTGTTCTGGAGGGTTTTCGTCTGTCGGGTTTTACACTTACCACCACATTTCAGAACAGAAAACGGGCTCTCAATGCTGGTGTCGGAGAAGTAACGTGCTCCCTCAAAGTGCGTGCCGATCGCATCGCTCTTTGCGCTGCCGACGAGTGTCCCAGGAAGCCAGGTGTGACTTCCTTTGGGGGGCACGGTGCCGTCTCTGCACCTGACCTCTATATTTCGTTACGTGTTCTAGGAGGCAGTCAACTTCCTTCATGAAACAATGATGTACTTCAGCCCACCAGATACACGTCACATGCTTTTAAAACTACGTAAGAAATTGTGACTCTTTCCCTTTCAAAGTCGCCTCTATGGGAAATATCACACTTGCTCAGGTGACGATGCCGTTGTTCAAACATGTCTCACATTTCCCGGTGACACCTGCCAGCAGAACTGCGGCCCGGCAAAAAAGCCACGTCTGGTGCACCGGGTGGACGATGAGGCTGGGTTCGAAATAAAATGGGGGTGGCCGTGGCGCAAGGAGAGACGGTGCATGGGGCGGGGCGGGCCGTGCGGAAGGTGTGCTGTGCAGTCCGACGGGTTTCACGGTGGTACCTGGTGAACACCTGTGCAGTTCCATCGGAGCTCGACTCTGCGGCACTGTCCTCACCGAGGTGCGTGCCCTAGTCACTCAGATAAAAACGCTCCAGCCACTTCCTCGCCCAGCTTGCTGCCGCAGTGCGCGAAGTCTGCCAGCAGGAGGAAGAGACCCCGTGTTGCTTGGTGTGCGGTGATGAGGGACTCGAGGGTAGACCAGTTAGCTGTGTTCTAAGTGTTAGGCATAAAAGCATTTATCTCTAATTCAGGGTGTATTTATCTTACTTATGTGTCTGGTGTAGTACTCATCAAAAGTGTTTAGGAAAGAGACTTAATTATACAGGTGCAGTTGATTTACAGAGCAGTCCTATTTAATGATTCAAATCATCTGTACACCTGTCGGCCTAAATAAATCACCCTCCAAAGTATTTTCACAGTGGTTATTTCTATTTTTGGTTATTTTTAAATTTTTAGGATATTTTTGTGACCTGCTATGTCTTCTCAGGATGTGATGTAAATTTAAATGCTGAAGATATGTCATGAATATTGATTAAATAACCTAAATTATACCTTTTTTTCAAATTGGCTTGTAAATTAACGATAGCAATTGTTTTGATAGCAGACCTCATCATTAAAATCGATGACAAGTATAATTTCTCATGTTTTTGCTAGTAATGACTTGCTAACATCTGAATTTTAATTGCCTTTCAAAGAATATACATCTTCCTCATCTCAGATATTTAAAAAAATAATAAATATATCAAGTATACATACTGTCGTAACTTCTGTTCTCTTCCCTTCCATGCCCAGTATCATCTTGTTCTATGAACAGTTTCTCCACATTCAGATTCTAGAATGTTCCCAGGCCTGACCTCTCTGCATTCCAGGCTGGGTTGTCCAGCTGCTTTGTCAGATGAGTGTGTTCCTGGATGCCACAAACCCCCTTCCCGAGCACTGAACGTGCTCTCGCCCTCTCCGATGTCCTCTGCGTCCCTAGTTCTCGAGGATCAACAATAGTAAAAGGCAGCTACTCCCACTGATGGCTTCTGTTCAGATACTGCCCTGGGAAACTTGTAGACGTCTCGTTCACCGCCGCCGCACTTGCTCCGGCGTCCAGGGAAGTTTGGGTGGCGACTTAGACTTCTCCTGTCTATGCGCCGCTCAGGTCCTTCCTCCTCTGACCTACCCCAGCGTTTTGTTTCGAGAAGTTTTAAATTGCGTGAAGGTTGAAAGAATGCTGCAGCAAACACCAGCAAGCCCTTCATCTGTGGTTGCCACTTCATCCTTCCTTCTCTCTCTGTCTCTCTCTCTCCATGTCTTTTGTGTGTGTGTGTGTGTGTGTAGATTGATTTATGATGCATGTGTAAAAGAATTCTTATGGTTCAATGATGACAGACCTCCTAGAAAACACACACTGTTTGTTTAAATCGGAGCTCAGCAAGCTTTTTCTGTACTGGTCCAGATACCAACTGTAGAATCCGTGAGCCACGTGGTCTCGGTGGCAACGCCCCGACTCTGCCGCTGTAGTGCCAAAGCAGCCAGACAGCCCGTAAATTAACAGGCGTGTTGTGTTCCAATAAAACTTTATTTACGGACACTGAAATCTGGATTTCCTCCATTTTTACCTTCCATGAGACAATATCATTCTTCCTTTAATTAACAGAAAAACATTGGTGTATGTAAACACTATTCTCAGCCTGTGGCCTGTGCAAAAGCAGGCTTGGGGTTGAATTTGGTCTGTGTGCCCTCGTTTCTGAAATCCTGGTTTAATTCATGGCGATGCCAAATCTTATCTTGAGTTGGGCTGATTCTGAGTTGAAGATAAGATGCATAACGGTGAAGAATTGCTTTGCTAAGGTTATGTACTTGAGAGTTCTTGAAAGTGGAACTTAAAAATCCAATTAAAACGCGTTAGAATCGAGACACTGATTTTAACTGGCTGCTCTTGGATCTTGTTTAAGGAGCTTAGTGACCAAAGCACATAAAATACCTTGTTAGGAAGTTTATGGAGAATGATTTAGAATAGGGGATAGAACCAAAACTGTGCGCGATGATTAAAAATCTGGGATATTCATTTGTACCTTAAGGGGGTGCCATGCCCTTTGAAGATGCGGTCTGCCCTGGGGAGTCAGTTTGAAGAACATGTGGCTTTCAGAGCCAGGGAATGTTCGAGATGGAAGGGTGCATGGGAATCGACCTGGCACAGAACTTCCCCCTGAGCGCCGACCTTTGGGCCTCGGTCTGTCACGCCGAACCTCTGGGCTGCGCACCTTCTCAGCAGTGTCTGTCCTCCGTCTTGAAGGTCATCGCCCAAACCCAGTACAATGCTGTGCACTTACGGCCGTGGAATTTGTAAGGCATGGACAGTTATTTACAAATATCCAGAACAATGTTCCTGATGAGTTCAAAAAGGTAGCAAAACTGTGTATTTTCTTATGTGGAGAGAAAAAATAGGCATAAATATAAATAGATTTGGACAAATGTATACGAAAGCATTAACAGCGTGTTCAATTGGTGGTAGGTTTATGGGGGCATGAATGTGTTGTACGTCTATTTTAGCCTGTTATTAATACTGACTTTATATTGTTTTCATAATGATAACAAAATCACTTTTTAATTTTTTAAAGATTTTATTTATTTATTTATTTTTAGAGAGAGGGGAAGGAAGGGAGAAAGAGAGGGAAACATCAGTGTGTGGTTGCCTCTCATGTGCCCCCTACTGGGGACCTGACCCGCAACTCAGGCATGTGCCCTGACTGGGATTTGAACTGGCAACCCTTTGGTTCACAGGCCCATGCTCGATCCACTGAGCTACACCAGCCAGGATAATAAAATGATTTTGATTCATGAATCGGACAGCCAATTCTCTAGAATTGATAGTATCATATAAGACTGTCGGTAAATGATGTTTTAAAAATATCAAATACAATTTGATTTTATCAAGGACTTAAAAAGAGTAGAAGGTTGAAATTCCTGTACACTTTCCCATCTGCAATTGTTTTCCAGGGGGATGACGATGCTTACCTGTGCGTTCGGGAAGAGCAGACTGTGCGCATCCAGCCCTCCCACCTGACGGGGCGGAGCCACCCTGTGCTGGACTCCTGGGTAGGTGCGCCGCTTCCAGGGGCCTCCGCCTGGCCCGCCCCCTGCTGGCCACGTGGCTAACGGTGGCATGTGTCTGTGGGGCAAGGTAGCCTCGAACCCACATCAGTGACAGAGCCTGAGCAGCCCCCGGCTGCAGGGCCCTCCCTTATACTCTGGGAAAAAGCTTCTCTGCACTTTGTTTGATTTTATATATGTATATAAAACAAATATATATATAATTTATATATTTAAGGTATGCAACATGATGTTTCAATATACATATACATAGCGAAATAATTACTGCACTCAAGCTAATGAACATGCCCATCTCCTCATGTGGTTACCATTTTTTGTAGTGAGAGCACCTGGAATCTACTGTCTGACAAATTTCCAGTGTTCAGTGCAGCCTTCCTAACCATAGTCCCCGCGCTGTACGTGAGATCTGTAGGCGTATTTGTCCTACGTAGCTGCAAGTCCGTCCCCTTTTCTGTGCTTCAGGGAGCACAGAACAAGTTTCTCTTGTAGGAAGAGATGACTTCCTGCCTGTGCCACTTAAATCTCTTTCACTGCATCGTGCAGAAAGTGATTCATGGCTTGTTGAGACACTCAAAGCGTCCACCCTTCTCAGCAGCTCGCAGGCAGGTGTTTAAGAAGAGGTTTGTGTTGGTGACACAAGAATTTCTTGCCCCGTGACAAAGCGGAGGCCGTCTGGTGGAGCCGGGTCCAGTGCCCGGGCAGTTGTCTTACGTGGTCCTCGCTGGCATCTGGGCCGAAGGCGGCCCGCTTCTGGTAGGGACGTGTCTTTTTCACAAGGGCACCTGGCCGGCAAGTGAGCTCCGAGTGAGCCGTAGCCGTCGCCTAATGAGAGGGCACGTCCCCCAGCCGCCGTCCTGTGGGTTGACTCCCACGGGTGGGCGGGACCTCTCCCTGGCTGCACGGTGCGTTTTGGCCGCTAGGGTTTTGTTTGCTGGTTGTGTCTTCAGTGTTCGTGATTGTTAGCGGCCAGATGGAGTTTTGTGTTTCTTGCCTGCTTAGGGGGCTTGTGGGGTTTTGACAAAGTAAAAACCATACTGTCGCCAAGCGGGATAAAGGCAAGTAAACCAGGAGACATTGTTTCTCGTGCCCTTCCAACAGGAAGTGGGCGAACAATGACAGTGCAGACGAAGCGCGAGCACAGGGCCTGAGAGAAGGGGGATCGGACAGGGCAGGATTCCGCTCGTACCTCGTTTTTAGCAGACTTTGAAGTGCTGAGAAGCCCCTCTCTGCGTGTTCGCAGGATACCCTGGAGGACATGGCTTGGAGGCTGGCGGACGGGGTCATGCAGTGCTCCTTCAGAAGAAACATCACCCTCCCTGGGGTCAAGCACAGATTTGACCTAAACACCAGCTACTACATATTTCTAGCTTCCGGTGCCGCCGAGGAAGGTGAGTACTGTCTATTGCTAAAAACTGTCTTTTCAAGATATTTTCCTCTTCTCCCCCCTCACCCCCAGTTTTGGAGAGACTGCCGTAATTGCTCATTTTTAAGATACGCACACTTGTGGGTAAAGATTTATCAGAACCTTTTTCCATTTTTGCCTTCCATTCTGACCTTGGTGGACCTTCAAGCTTTGTTTCCTTAGAACCTAGGTAAAAGTAGAGTCAACTGTGTGATAAGGCGACGGGCCTGTGACCCGAGAGATCCGCGGGTAAGCGGCCCTGAGGCTGTGAGGGAGTGAGAAGCGTATCTCTGGCCGCCTGGAGTGCAGGACCGGCGGCAGGTCCTCTGCAGGGGCGCTGGATGCCGTGACTCGGGGGTCGCTGCAAGCAGTGTTGGCCCTTGTGGTGTAACCTGTTCCATGAGGCTTTCCTCTCCTTGGATCTGAGCTGTCTCCAGGGAGATGGAGATGGTAAGGGGTTCGAGGGGGTTCTCCAGGACCTCCGGGTCCCCTGCTGCAGGATGTCCCATCGAAGGAGGGGCCTCCTGCTACCCTGGGGGCATGCTGTCCCTGCCCCACCTCCTCCCCAGTGGGCCTGATGCCAGCCGCACCCTCGAGCTGTGTTACGCATTTGAGCGCTTGCTTTATCCTTCAGAAGACCACCCGGGTGGGCATTGTGGCACATGTTAATGGGAAAACTTAGATTTTGTTCAAGGTCTTGGCCAATGATGTTTGGAAGAACTGCAGGAAATGCCAAGGTAGCATTTAGTGACTTACCTCTGAAGGTAATACTCCTCCCAGACTTGCCTTTTGTGGCGTTTCTCAGAGTGTGGGGCTCACGTGACCTGCTTCAGAACCCGCTGGAGTAACTGTCCAAGTGCAGGTCCCTAAGCTCCACCCCGACCCACCGAATCTCTGTGGGCGGCGCTTGGAGTCTGCGTTCTCAGGTGGGGTTCGGCGGGCTGCGGTTTGATAGCTCACTGCTACAGGACGGGTTCTCCCCTGAAGGTGCCCATGTTGTAAGGCGGTCCAGGGGTACGGGAGGGAACAGCACCAGAACTTCCTATTTAGATATATTTCATCTCATTTAAAAAATTCTATTTTAATGTATTTTACAATGTTCATAATGTAGTAAAACAGCAGTCCGTGAATAGCTTATTCATGTACTGGACATATCTGCCATATGTAGTACATATTATGCCTATATGTATGTATATATACTATACATATATATACTGTACATATACTGTACAAATGTAAGTATACACATAAGGGGCACAGACTCATTGTTTTAAACTGATGGGATGCAGAGCGAAGAAGCAAAACCACAGCAAACTCAGGAGAACACACCTGGACATCGCTGCTGCAGGGGACTCGCTTTCCAGCTCCCCGGTTTTGGGGACAGAGCACAGTCACCACCTACGTCACCGTCTCCTCTGTCATCTGTGTTGTGCGTGTGTCTGGGCTGCTTATACGTTGCCTTCTGCTTAGAAGCAGGAAGACGCTGTGAGGTCGAAACCGTTTTCCAGGGCAGCGGTGTCATCTCTGTGGCTGTGCGCGTGGGCAGCGCGCCCCACGCCAGTGAAACCCACGTAGAGCGCCTTTCTACCTGCAGCCCTGTCCCCATCGGCGACACCGTCCTGCAGCGCGCGAAGCAGCCCGGAGAAAGGCAGTGCTTCTGAGCCGACAGGCAGACAGGACTTGTTTGGGAGAAGAAGTGGTTCACAACTGGGCAGTCTCCCAGTTTAAATAATGGACGAAGCAGAGACCCCGTTATCACGTGGCCTGTGCTCTGAACAGTTGAGGAATCCCGCGGGTCACCTCGTGCCGGAGAGCTTTGTACCGAACACGCGCTCCCCCTCCCGTGGACGGGACGGTCACGTTCTCACGGGGCGGTCCAGCGGAGCTCAGACGTGGTCAGGGTGCTGCCTTAGTGAAGGCGCAGCTCGTGCCCAGTCCACGGCCCCGCAGTGAATCAGGTGGCGAACACTTCCTTCCCACTTGATTCTTCAGTGGCTTTCTGGTCACGTTCAGTGGTCTTCCTTATCTTTTTCTTTGGACACCTTTGTAGCTCCTGATGGTGTCTCTTCTTTACTCTCTTCTCTAGGCACTGACGACATGAAACGTCTTGTTCTCTGCTTCAGCTCTTGTCTCTGATATAAACGAGCCGCAATTCGATAGCATTGGCCAAACGAGCAACCAGGTGTCCTAACTCTTGTCCTCCCTGCTTCGAAAACTTTCAGTCTCACGCTGAAAATCTATCAGTAAACCCAGCTATTTCTAGCTTATTTTTTCGTTGATCTATTTTTCTGTCCCTGCACTGGTTGAGAACTACCACAGCTTTATAATGGGTTGGAGATTTTGATAGCCTCCTGGCCTTCTTACTCAGGAATTCTTGCTTTTGTTATATAACTGTTCTTTAGATGAACTTTAGACATGATTTGTCGAATTCCATTAAAAGTCCTGTTGGGGGTGTGACTGGAATTGCAATGAAATCTTAGATTGCTTCGGGAGATAATCAACGGCTTTGCGGCAAACAGTGGGTCTTTCTGTCCGGGAATAGGTATGTTGGGGTGTTCCGCGTACTCAGATCCTCTGGTTTTCTTCGTGTCTTCATGGAGGGCTTATGCATTTTTTTGTTACTTCGTACGTAGGTATTTTATAGACTTCTAAAACTGTTGTGAATGGGATTATTTTGCTTAGGTTTTCTGAACGTGTTGGCGTATAGGAGAGTTACTGGTTTTTGGATGTTTACCTTGAATTTAGACACCTAGTTTTCTGTTGATCATCCTGGATTTTCCTGGTAAACGTCGTATCGTGTGCAGAGGCTACCGGGGTAACGGCTCTCACGCTCCTCCTCATCCCACTGCGTGGTTCGCTTCTCCCGGAACCATGTGGTGTGGCCGCGGTGACATCCTTTCTAGTCTTGTTTGCCATGCTCCTTTTCATCCTGTGCTCAGAGCTGCCAAAAACGCAGTTTATTGGCTTTTTATAGACTTGATTTTTCTGATTTTGAGACTTAGACTTATTAGTTGGTGAATTTCTACCTTCAGTGTTAATCAGTCTTTCTGATTTCCTAGGTTACATTTTGTTGGTTTAAATGTGTCTTGAATTAAGTGGCCACTTCAAGACTTTAAGCCTTTTTTCTTTTTCTTTTTTTTAAGGAAATGCTTTTAGATGATAAAGCTTGTGAATAGGACCCTGATTGCATCACATGGGTTTTGATATGAAGTATCTTCATTGTCACTCATTTTTTAAAAGATTTTATTTGTTTATCTTTAGAGGGGAAGGGAAGGAGAGAGAGGGAGAGAAATATCAATGTGTGGTTGCCTCTTGTGGGTCCCCTGCCGGGAACTGGTCTGAAACCCAGGCACGTGCCCTGACTGGGAATCGAACTGCGATCTTTTGGTTCACAGGCTCACGCTCAGTCCACTGAGCTACACCAGCCAGGGCATTGTCACTCATTTTTAAGAAGACTTGTGATTTAGTTTTGACTTCCTACTTAACCCAAAGGTTATTTAGAAAAGTAGTTTTATAAATATCTAGATGGACCATTTTTTCTAGCTTTTTGTTGTTCATTTTTAGTTTTGTTGCATTTTAGATAGGTAATATAATTGTTTTCTATAAAGCTATTTCTTTTTGGAAATTATTACCATGTAATCTGTGGTCTAATATGTATTTTTGTTTGGGACAAACACTCATATATATGTGTTATATCAAATTTCTTAATTATTTTTATTCTTTTCATCACTTGCCTTATATTCTAAAAATAATGTATGTTCTATAATTTATTTACTTATGCTCCTAATGATATCCATTTAGCTTGTTTAAATTTTGGGGGGCTAACATAAAAAAGATTCTGTGAACATTCTCGTACATGTGTCTTTGGGTAAAAGGTGAGTATTTCTGTGGGTTAGATTCTCAGAACAAATGAACTCACACACATACATACTCACATATACAAACTAACTGATATAACTACACATTCACGGATCCAAATGTATACATAATAAATAATAATATAATAATCTATTCTCAAATTGTTTACATCACTTTTCTTTGGGATTTTGGCTTATTCGTCAAACCCAGGCCAAACTAACCATATGTCAAATAACTTGGCCTCAAAGTGTTTTTGTTTTTCTCTAGGGACCAATTTCTGATAGTTTCCTCTAGGAGTCTAGATTACTTTTTTAATGTATTCTCTTTCCGGAATTATACTTGACATTTTTAGTGATTTGTGACCATAGTAACAGTAATTATTCTGACTGAGCATCATTTCTGTGTTCCTAGTCCTCATTTGATTCATGTCTCGGTCGGCTAACTTATTGGCATTTCTTTAGTTTTGTTTTCAGAAAGATCATGTGACCTTACATCTATATTTATGTTGCTTTTGTACGTGAACAGCGTCTGTGTTGATATTTCTTTCTTATTATTTTAAGCACTTTTGTTTCCATGTTGTGATACTGTCTTTCCATTCTTCCTCTGCTGAGGAGGTAGTTCTTCTTCATCTTTTTCCTTCTTTTTATAATTTCAGGTCGAATTCATAGGCATTCCCAGCAACCCCTGATTACGTATGAAAAGTACGATGTGACGGACCACCCAGAGGACGTGGGAGGGTCCCAGTCTCCGCTCCTTCTGAAGGCTCACGGTGAGTAAGCCACCTGGGTGGTCGTGTCCGGATTCTGTGGATAACTCTACCGGACGAGTCTGCGCGGCTGGATTAGGAAAAGGTGGCGAGCGTAATTGAGCAAACCTTCCCGAGTCTTCTCTGTGTCGCCACTGACCCTTGCTGGTGTCGCTGCTTCCCTGAACGTTTGCTCATTTTCGTTAAAGGTGGAGACCAGGGATCATTCAGTGGTTTTAACCCTGGCTGTGCAGTAAAATCACCAGCGGGGCCTTTAAGGCATCTGTCATTTCAGAAAAGTGTCCTCATTATTTCCAACTGAATGTCAGTGGGTTATTGGATTTAACTTTTACAAGACCTTAATTCTGCCACTTACTATAGTAAGTGCTAATAAAAGAGTTGTTTGTGATTTTGATTTTATAACAGTAGCTTGGTTTCAAAGATGTGGTTTGTTATTGAAGAATGAGCCCTGCACAAGCGACTGAGGGCATTCAACACGCTCGGTCTGTGCTTCGGTGTCCGGCACTTGACTGGGGACAGGGACCGAGCTGGGAGAGCAGCGGCCTGAGAACAGGGCCCTGGCCTGCTCGGTCCGCTTCTCCAGGTGACGCTGACTCCATTTGCAAAGTAGCCCCGCCTATCGTTGGAAAGGTGGGGCTTAGGAGCTGGGGAACGACGTCCTGTGTACTATGCTATTGTACAGATTAGTATTTGGGGGGACGCTCCTCATGTGGTATATTTCATTAATAATCTCCAGAGTTGTTTCTTCTCGTAGAGTTTCAATGAATGTTATCATAGTTAAGCTTGGAAATGACTTTAAACTTTATTGTTAGTTTGCTCCTGTTCCTAAGTAACTGGATTCGGAAATAAGGCACTTGTGTTGTTTTTTTTTGTTGTTGTTTGTGTGTGTGTTTGTTTTTTGGAGTGCGCTGTGGGACGCTTCCCAGGTGCCTGCGGGCTGCATCAGCGTAATGGCAGGAGCACAGGTGCCCCAGCCGGGCTGGGTCGAGTCCCCGGGTTGTGACCTTGGGCGGCTCCCAGAGCCCCTCTGGCCCTTCCCGCCCACAGCACTGGAGCAGTGACCACTGTACCCACCTCACAGGACTGTCGTAAAGGCGGATTGGGTTACTGCCTGGAGAGCACCTAGAGACAGTGCCTCGCGCACAGTGGGAGCGCGGGCGTGTGAGCGGTTCGCAGGCCCGTGGGGATGGCGATGCTGTACAGGGCGTTTGACGTTCCGCTTGTGTTGAGTGAACGTCCTTTGCGGGTCGTGCATGTTTTCTGTGCGTCCGGCTTGGCCGTTCAGAGCAGCTCGGTTGCTCTGGGATGTCATCTCTGGTCTTTCCTTCCTGCAGGCTCCCTGATGTTAGTGGCCTGGGTGGCTGCCGTTAGCATAGGGGTGATCGTCGCCCGCTTCTTCAAGCCTGTGTTGTCGCACCCTCTCTTTGGTGAAGCGGCTTGGTTTCAGGTAGGTGGGGGAACACCTTCTTGCAGTTTCCGTATTATTCGTACATCACAACGTGAAGGCAGATGAGTTCTGTGGGTTTCTTTCCGTTTTTTGCATGCGGTACAGTTGTAGCTTTGGAATCCTCACAGTTTCTTCTCTTTTGCCCTTTGGTTTTCTAACCGATTGAGCACAGACACAAGACACTTGATGGAGATGAGAACAGAGACGGCTTTATGAAGGTGCCAGGGCCTGTGTGTCCCTTGTCACATAGACTTCGGGACCGAGTGGTCCTGACTTCTGTGTCCAGCGGCGCCGAGCACCGAGGGTGAAGGGGGGCGGGAGAGCAGTCGGGAGAAATGGTGGGCGCTCCCTGTCCCTCCACCCCCCGGCATCGGTGTGTCCTCTGGCTGCCGGCCAGTCAACGTCAGACCACCCTGACCCGCCAGTCCTGCCTGCGGGTGGGCGTGGGAATGAGATGCATTTCTTTTCACGTTGCCCCTTTGCTTGGGATGAGGGCCCGACTCTCAATAGTAACCTGATCGAGAGCCAATCAGCACCCTTAAGACAGAGCAAAACAAACCTGACCTTTCTCGGGCCACAGAGCAGAGACACTTGACGAACAGTGGAAGGTCGGTGAGGATGTGCTGAGGTAGACTGCATGTCCGTCTGTAGAAAAAATGCTGCTTGTTGAGACCGTGTTCGGGGGGCTGGCAGGCAAGAAAGTGTGCTCGGGGTGGGAGAGGCCTGGCCCTGCGGTCCGGGGCGGGGGAGCCTGGCAGACGCTCGGGAGAGCTGAGGATGGAGCCTTTGAGGTTCGGTGGGGCACTCAGATTATTAGCTGACCACACACCAGTCAGAGGTCCGTCAGAGGCATGCCTGCAGGGAGTCTCTCCCGGACCTCGTCCCCACGGCAACGCCAGCTCCGCTCTCGGACACAGGTAACTGTCCTCTCGCCCTGCCACTTCCCCCTTCCAGGTGCACCGCACGCTGATGCTCGCCACTTGCGTCCTCACCGGCATTGCCTTTGTCCTGCCCTTTGTGTACCGGGGAGGCTGGAGTCGGGTAAGCACCGCTTAAACCACTAAAGCCTTTCACATAAGTTCACTTAGAAGCCAAAGGAGAGGCTGTTTCAGTCTCAGGGGATGGGCGGAAGGGTGGTTCTGCACGCGTCCCTCTTCCCTTGTGAATCACCTGCAGACTCTTGCACCCGGCTGGAGCCTGCGGTGCAGGGAGCGCGGCGGCGCACATCGCTTAGGGACGAAGTGTGGTGTTAGGCTGCATCAAATGCTCCGTCCGCCCTGCGTGGCTGTAGGGCGTGTTCCGACCATGGCGCGGTGGGAGGTCCGCGTGCGTGTGCTGCCGTCTCGGGCTCTCGACACCGCAGGCAGTCTCCTCTAGCGAACGCGGTGACTGCCCCCGAGCTAACCTTCGGCGCGCTCCCACCAGGGACCAGCTGTGCGAAGTGTTGTCGTTCAATGAAAACCTCGAAGGGCGTGGCTGCGGCCATGATCCCACGTCCCAAATGGAGGAGCTGAGGCTGAGTCTCCCGCTTAGACCTCACGGCCGGCCGGAGACTCACAGGTTCCGCCGTGTCCTGGGGACGTGAGCCTGCCTAACGCGTCTCAAACACAGCGTGTCCAGGGTGGGGCTCCTGACCTTTCCTCCCCGGCCTGCCTCACCTGCCTCACCTGCCTCCATCTCCCGTTAGCTGTGGCCCCTCCCTTCTTGGGCTGCAGCCTTGGAATCGTCCTGCACTCTGCTCTCTGCGCTCCCCCAGCCCGTGCTTCTGGTGCCCTCAAAATTCGACATTTCAGTTCCGGCTCTCGCTGTGCGAGCTCGGAGGAGTGCAGGGGTCTAAGCAGATCATCAGGATACGTCAGTGGTCGCTCTCGGCACGCCCCAGTCTGGGTGGGCTGGGAATGCCTGAGTGGTGTTGGCGGTCACCTGTCACCCGCTGGGAGAGAGGTGGCCTTCTGTGTGTGGGTTCCGCCATGGTGTACACACCACGTGGCCTTGGGCGCGTCACTTGGTGTCTCTGAGCCTCAGCTCCCCTGTCAGTAAAAAATGGGGTCATCCATCACCGGGTGGGACACATCCGAGTGAGCCTGAGTGGTGATGTGTGTGTGCGGTGTGTGTGCCTGGTGTAGAGCAGACGCTTGGTGACGTGCTGGTCGTCGTGGTCGTCATCGTCATCACCATCGTCATCACATGTCTAAGACCACATTAAGAATACACACACGTGCACTATTTCAAACTTGGGGGTTTAACGTGAGAGCATTCACGTGACGCGATGTCCCCTGTGCAGCGTGCAGGTTGTCACCCCTACCTGGGCTGCACCGTGATGACCATGGTGGTCCTGCAGCCCCTGCTGGCAGGCTTCCGGCCCCCTCTGCACGACCCCAGGTAGGCACACCTGTCTGGGGAGCTGCCCTTCCCATGGGGTCACGGGTCGGCAGACTCCTCCTTTTCCTGGGGGGGCATGTTGCATTTTATGAAATTCAGTGATAAGTTCTTTCTACTTGAAAGGCTTTATTAATTTTTAGAGAGAGGGGAAGGGGGGGAGAAAGACAGGGAGAGAAACATCAATGTGTGGCTGCCTCTCATGCGCCCCCTACTGGGAACCTGGCCTGCAAACCAGGCATGTGCCCTGACTGGGAACCGAACCGGTGACCTTTCAGTTTGCAGGTCCATGCTCAATCCACTGAGCCACTCCAGCCAGGGCAACTTGCAAGGCTTTAAAATGTATTTTAGATAGCTAGTTCCTAGGCAATAAGAGAAATAACATGCTTTCTATTCTCTTGGGAAGTAATTGTAGTCCATCACTTTTAAGAATCCTGACTGCTTCTTTGTTTTGGTAGGAGGCACCTGTTTAACTGGACTCACTGGGGGATGGGAACAGCTGCTAGAATAATAGCAGGTGAGTAATCACGCTGCCACTCATTTGTGTATATAATTGCTGGTCGCCCACAGTGCCGGTCACCCTCCGGTGTACATGTTTAGATGCCTTAGTAACTGGAGTAGTTGGTTGTCGAGGAGAAATCAGCCTTAAACATTGAAATCCAGGAAGTCCTTCCTAGAGGTACCTGTTTAAGTCATTATTTCAGTTTTAAGCGTAACATTTTCAAATTGACTTTAAAACTCTGCTTTTAAGACCTTTTTTTTTTTTAGCAGAACAAACTATGTTGGCAGCCAAATATTTAAACAGCTCCAGTTGAGGGTCATTTGTGAGCTGGGCCGAGGGGGCGTCCGGGCCCTCTGTGTCCAGGGTCTTTCCATGGGACGGGGCCTTCCGGGAAGGGTGGTCGCACGGGTCAGGGGTGACTTTCCAGCATAGGCTGATGCCTTAGACAACATACGCCAGAGCTGGCACCTCCCCCCCACGCCCATCACGGGGGGGAGGCTCTCTGTGGCGAAGGGGGCACAGCCCTCCGTGGGGGCCGCACTCGTCTCTCTGCCTCCGGTGCCGACTTCCTGCCCAGTGCGCAGGCTGCATTTGCGAGAATGAGCACAGCATAATTATCATTTCCCGTCTTACCCTTGCCAGTCTGACAATAAGACTGGAAAACAAAGAGTAAATGAGCTATGTGGTCTTCAATATTAACTTAACTCATCTGGTAAACTCTTTTAATTACGTTTGACTTGCTGTAATACACACAGGTCGACGCCCAGTCACCTCTCTTGGTGGCGACGACATTTAAATGTGTATTAATTTCTTATTCACACAGTGGCAGCGATGTTCCTGGGGATGGATCTACCAGGGCTGAGCCTCCCCGGGCCCTGGAAAACCTACACGATGTTGGGGTTCGTGGCCTGGCATGTTGGGGCTGAGATCGTCTTGGAGATACACTCTTACCGACTCTCTCGGAAAGGTAACCTGCTCCAAAAGCCACGTGACACAGAAACGCTTTCGCGTACACCAGTGGCATGTGATTCATCTCTTCATACCGATGGACGACTATTCCCTGGTAGCTCGTTAAACATTTCTGTTGTGATTTCTCAGTCAGTGGTCAAAACTGTGACATTTTCTGCCTTCCTCTTTTATGAAGGTGTTAGAGATTATGAGTAAAACATAAGGCAGCGACTTTGGGCTTTGGGGGGGCCGCCTTCTCTGCAAGTGCTTTGCTGTGTGTGCTGGTCTGGCCTATAATCAGTGTGCAGAGGACCCCGAATGCTGGAGGGAGAGAACCCTGAGGTGGAGAGGGTAGAGATACCCCGAGTCGGCACAGGGCAGAGCCGCGGGCGGGTTCCACCCGGCTGACCGATGTCCTGTGTGCTGGCCCTTCGGTTGCCTTGTATTCAACACATCACGTACAGCTAGCTCATCAGTGAGCCAGACTGGACGTCCTGGCTTTGCCCGAGCTGTCTGGTTGGCCTGAGTCCCGGGCTGGGCACTATACCTGGAGCCATGCGGGGTGGAGAAGGTACAGAGAATGCGTGATCTTTGTAACTTGCTTGCATCCTGGGCTAAGTGTCCTTTCAGTCCCTGCCCCCCCCCGCCCCCCTCCTCTGCCTCAAGTAATAAGTAAAGCTGGCCTTCTAAAAACAAAACCTCTCTGTTGTCTAGTGTATATGCTGTGGATTTAGGAGCCTGGGTGGCTTCTAGGGACCGATTAGTCCTGCCGGTTTCGGTTCTTGATACGAATACAAGGGCTTTTGATGATCCCTGAGTTGTACTTAAAACTCGTGCTGTTAGGAGTTTGACATGGTGCTTATTGGCTAGGAAGAGAGGGCGTGTTTTAAGTGCTTGTCCCCATTTGTGAGAGCCCGAAATATCCAGAAATGTGCAATGTTTGGTAGCTTGAAGTGGGAGAATGTAACCAGCAAACACTGCAAGTCAGGCCGCTGTTTTGATGCGTTCGCCCGCGCACCCACTGGCCTTACACACTTATGCGTTTTTCCTTGACAGTTGAAATATTGGATGATACCAGGATTCAGATTATTGAGCCATTTACCGTAGCTGACGCAGAAGTAAGTCCTCCTCATTTCGTTCATTGACAAAAGCCCCAGGGATGGTGGCTTCTTTCTGTCACACGTCAACTCTTCTTTCAGGGCCATGCTTTCAAAAAGGCGGTGTTGGCGGTTTACATCTGCGGGAACCTCACTTTCCTCCTCATATTCTTGGCCGCCATCTACCGCCTCTGAGCCAGCAGAGGCCTCGCCGCCGCCGCTGCCACTGACCGGGTCATCACTGTCATCGAGCCCAAGGGGCCCCGGCCGTGCCGACGGCCCAGGGCGGATTCTCGAACTCTGACTTGGAAGAGCGGCGCATGTCTTGTGAGGCGTGCTGAAGGCTGGTTCTCAGAAGTCAATCCTCAGCAGGCCCCTCCGGACTGTAAAGGGGGGTCAGTCCAGCCTTTATGTGCCATTCTGGGTCTTGAAGGGAAGGTCCAGGAGAGGCGACCCTCAGATGTTTCCACGACAAGGTTTTAAGAGTGTGAGCATCTAAGCAAGAGAACAGGACCTGTCTGCAAACAAAGGACGGCGCCGGGGTGGGAGGAGAGGAGAGGAGATGTGTTTTGGGCGATGCGAGGACTGTGGTGCTTTAAACACACATCCGTTTTTACTGGTTTATCTCAAGGGTCTGTTTTTCAGGACTGTTTGAGAAACTATGTTTTTTCAGTCCAGTTTTTGGGACACTTCCCTTGCTCTGTTTTCTCTCTTCTCTTGTAAATGTGGACGTCGGGCTGACCCCACTGTAGGTTTTGTTAACATTTAAATGCCTTGCGGATATTGTAATTTCTTTCTTAGTTATGAAATGTAAGTGTCCGTCTTCTGTTACAGAGCTGAAGTGGCATTTTATATGTCCGTTGTTTTGACAGCAAGATTTGAGTCCCATGCCTTTGGAGATTATAGACTTGCATTTCGAAATTAATAAAACTCACTCTTGCGAACACATCTAAATCACTCTGTTTCCTTGTGGTAATAAGATATGGGTGGTTCTGTTCTGCTAGAAGTTCCCAATATGCTAATGAATGAGAATAATCAGTGTTTCATTCTTTACTGTTGCAAGGATTGATCTATTTGGCTTGGTCTTACACCTGCTATAAGGGCTTCTAGCCAGTGGGTGGCGCCATAATACCAAAGTTCTGCTTTGTTCTCTTGTCCTGAGGTTCATTGTCAGTACCCAGATGACGTCATGGGGATAGTGTGTCCCTTAAAATACACCCACTCAGTCTTTATTTCAAACAAACAAACAAACCAAACGTACCTTTTCTGGAGGAGTCAGGGTTAAGGGTTAGAAACTGAAGTTAAGGACCATTACTATTTTCTCATTTGATTTGTTTGTTTTCTAACCGTGATTATTTGTAACAATAGTTTGATACTTTCCTCTGCATTCCTAACAAATGAAAGCAACTATCTTAGGCAAAGGAAACAAGCAGAAGTGGACATTCTTAGAATTAAAAAAAAAGTGTAGGGAGTCCTATTTTATTTTATTTTTTAAATTTTATTTCTTTGGGTGTTCTGATTATGTAATAGTTTCTGGTAGCCCAAGGACCTAATTTCTGTTGGGTATAAATAACAGCTTCAGACATGTACGCCGTATCTTTTACTGGGTAAAATGATACAGAAATTTGTTTTTCTTCCTTATCTCGTGTTTCCCAAGCAGCTTTGGGCTGAGATGTGAATTTTCTGTCTTCACGTTCTGTTGATTTAAATCCAGGCTACTTACTTACGGTCTAAACTTCTGAATGTATGTTAAAAAAAACTCTTTTAGCATAGAAAACTAAATGTATGTTAAAATATTTTCCTCCAGTTTTCAATGACAAGGGGCTTAATGGCTAATATATTTCTCTCGATAAATTATATTCTATATGTGTTCTCCCCTAAAAGGAAGAACTCTTTGTAGGAGAAGACAGCCTGGGGTTTGTCTGTTTTTAAACAGCTGACCTGGCTGGATTTCCAGTGCCGTGCCTCAGATATTCGACATTTTTCTTTTTCACTGATTCATCTGTTGGCACTATTTTGATATATCATCAATTGATAGAGAGTTGTCCAAAGAAATCTTTGTTGTTTAATCCTAATAATACCAAATTAAGATTCTTCTGCTGATGGGTGGTAGATATCCCCAAACTGAAAATGCCCAGTCTCCACTTGTCTCAATTTTTCTTTGTTTTTGTAATCAACAATCTGGGTAGTTTTTTTGGAAAACAAATTTCTTTTGATAGGAATGATGGTTAAATTAAATGCCTTTGTATCAGGCATTTAAAATTGTGTGCGTCTTAAAGATGGGTTCTCCTATAAAACAAAAATATGTGTTTTGGGAAAACAATGAAACAAATTCTAGAAGATTGTGGCGGGGGGCATTCGTAGTGGAGGCGTTTTTGGTTTTATTTTTGTGGTCTGTGGCACCACGTGAGGGCACAGGTAGCTTGTGGCAGAAGCCACTGAGGAAGTGACCCGTTCACTCTCACGCTCTCGTGGTGTTCGTCAGGGTTTTGGCTGTGACGCGGGTTCAGTGACACCCTCTGTTGCACACTCTGCCCCGGCCAGGGCGCGGTGGGAAAAGACAGACGCAGCCAGTGCCCCCTAGGCACCTCTTGGGCCGAGTGGCACGTGGCTGGGCGTCTATTTATCTGTCCAGCCCCGGGGAGCAGAAGCAAGCACAGAGGCCCGTGGTTAAGGAGCCCCCTGTGAGCGGGACTGAAAGAGAGGCTTGTTCTGAGCTCCGCTCACATCTGGTCCAGACCCACGTGGTCCCCTCCGATTCCTGATTCCGCCTACTTGCCCAGGGCCCCCGGGGCATCTCTGGGCCAGGCCCCTGGTGGTCCCCCGCCCGTAGTGCCCTGTGGGTTCCTCTCTGCCTGGCCAAAGCCAGCTTGCCCAGCTCAAGACGAGCCTCATCCTTGGAGCCTCCTCGAGCTCCGTGTCCCACACCCTCCCTCTGGGTGCTGCCCATCTTTCTGGTCTGCAAGTTGCTCACCCGGGCGGCCGCCTGGCAGGGTGGCCCGAGGGCTGGGAGCCAGCGCCAGGTGCTGTGCGTCCGGGGTCCACGATGTCACTGTTCGATCAGAGCGGTGAACTTCAGCAGATTTTACATGTAGATCGTGCATTTTTTACTTTATAAAAAAGTTTGACGTTCACCTTGAAAACACGATGTTAAGGGGAAAAGCCAGATGCGAAAGGACAGCCATTGGATGGTTTTATTTTTCGGGGTCACCCCGACTTGTCCAGCTCACAGGGACAGAAAGGAGCATGGGGGTCCCCTGGGGCGGGGGAGGGGGGGCTGGCTCTGAGGACCGCCGGGGGTGATGCTTGCACGTCGGGGAGTGTACTTCGTGCGCTGAACTGTACGCCGAGAACAGTTAACAAGGCGAATATTGCATTGTGCCTGTTCTACCGCCACTGAAAAACACAGGGCAAACTCGGTGTTTGCAGCAACGCTGTTACTACTCGCAATAACGGAACGACGGAACCAGACCCCCATCCGTCCGTCCGTCCGCAGACAGATGGATAAGCTGACCGCGGTGCGCGCGCGCACGCGCAGGGACACGTCTCCTTCGGCCACAGCGAGGAGCGGAGCGTTGGGGCAGCAGTGCTGCGGGCGAACCTTCCCAACGTCACGCCACGTGAACGGAGTCAGACACGCAGGGGCACGGATGTGATTCCACTGACAGGAAACGTCGGAAGAAGCGGATGCGCGGAGACAGCAGAGTGCTGGCTGCCGGGCTCGGGGTGCGGGGAGGAGGGAACGGGGAGGCTCCCCACGCGATGGGTGTGCCGTGTCGTTTCTGGGTGGTGAGACCGTTTTGGAGACAGAGGTGGTGGCGGCTCAATATTGTGAATGTAAGAAATGCCACTGAATCGCTCACTTTGAATTGTTACTTTTCTGTTCTGTGGAGTGCACCTCAGTAAACAAATACTGGTCTCACGACTGCCCTTGGATTATGCAATTGGGTGGAAAGATCTGGAGGGGCGGGGCGCGGTGTGGGCTGGCCCTAAACTTGTTATCAGTTTAATTGTATTTTGCCTGGTCCTGTACCTCCGGTTTAGGGGAGAAAGAGTTCTCCAAGTCTGTAGAGCGTGTCTTCAGAAGTTTATCTTCCTCGTGCGCTGCTGTCTTCGTTCACACGTAAAATAAATTGTATTGTATTGTACTCTGTGTTTCCTGCAAGGATCTAAACACATTTTTTGATCCCCACCAGACACAGCTGTATGGTCATCAAACTCCTGTGATAAGAATTTCCTGAATCTGATAACGGCTAAGATCTTGTCCAGTGGACTGTCCTCCAGAAAACTAACGTCCACTTCAAATGCAGCTGCCCAGCACCCGCTGCGAATGAGCGGAGCGGGGCGGCCCTGGTGGGTGGGCCACACTCAGGAGGAACCGTGTGGAGCCCCCTCCACACTGTCCTTGGACGGGAAGTGTTCCGTCCGGCAGCCTTAGCTCATAATCAGTCAGGGAACCAGGGATCACGTGGAGCTGAGTGGAAGAAAGGGTGATGTCGCAGGAAGAATAAACGTGCCCGTTATCATCTGTAAAGTCGTGGACGCTATCAAGATACTCCAAATTCAGCCCCCAAATAGGAGGCTAATTATTGCACACACCTCTGAGGTGTGTGCAGAACTGAAGTCGCCACCAGATCCACTGAGTTGGCTCTTGGCGGAAGGATGCGCCTGTCTCAAAGCCTTGTTGGTTTGGGGGTGGTGCTCACGTGTCAGCGTTGAAGGTGGGTGTTTCTGTGATGAGGGACAGTGGCTTCCTGGGGCCTTTCCTTTGGGTCAGTGAAAGTTCAGTATCAGTGAATACACCAGAGTCAGGCTATTTTAAATAACTTTATTCTTAAATTTAACAAGCTCTTACTAGAAATGCTTTGGTATTAATACAATAAAAATACACTGCTTCCCCCCACTGAATCATGTCAAGTAACTGGAAAAGTTAAGTGTTTGTGCTCCCCACCTTTTCTTGCAATTTTTTTCCCACAAATAATAACTACTGCTTATTCACATGGCTTAATATGGGTATAATTTTTTGGATCTCCAAAAAAAAAAAAAAGAAAGAAAGAAAGAAACAAAGTATCCAGCGGAGAAAGTTGCAAACATTTCTTAGTTTCTTCTCCAGAGGATGTTTACGTGGATGGCACACCTCTCAGATAACTTTTTTCCCCAGCTTTGCCATTCTCATTCTTAAAGCTGCAAATGAAAGAAAAGAAACAGTTATAAAAAAGCCTTAATGTTCACTCTAAATGGCCATTTCTTAGAAGGCAGGAAAGTTCGGAACGTACCTCGGATGAGTTTCTCCAGCAATGCAAGCATCGTTTTAGTGGCACAAAAAGACAGCAGAAATAATGAGCTACGATTAACTTAGGGCAGAGGCAGGTTCAGAACTAGAAGGAACCTATTTCTATAAAGATTAGAAAAATTAGTAGCACGAATGCGGCGTAAATTGAGTGAATTTAGTGTTAGTGCACAATTCCCCTAGGAGCCATAGAGAAATTCCTTTCTGGCCCGTGACTGTGTCTGGAGTCTATTTCTGAGCTATGCACCTCTACAAACAGGCACCGACACAGACTCGGGTTCAGGGTTAGCTTATCTTTTAACTCCTCCCACTGGGGGCTCCATCCTTGGATAGAGAAAGGCAGAAACGGAATTTTATATAATGAAACAATGTGAACCAGTAATTAAAGTTGGAGTAGTCATAGACTGTCTTTGTCAACATAGAAGTGTTTTCAAATAGCAAATATATATTTTTGAGCATATTCTACCACTAAGGATATACTGGCTGTAGAAACCGATTTGCAAAAATGTCGATTTGGAATTCATGACACTCTCCTCATGTTTCTGGCATCAGTAGTCAGGGCTTCCGAGTACAGCTGCCTCCGTGAAGGTCCCACAGGCTGAGAAGCTTGCAAGGCACCGATCGCTCCACTCCTGCTTAACCGACTGCAAAGCTTTGTTTCATGAGAATAAAGAAAAGAAGGCGTGTTCTCTCATTTCTCAGCCATGTGCCGTCCATTGTCTGTTAACGAATGAAATGACCGTATCTCCCAGCAGCTCTTGTTCAGGAACAGGACGAGGAATGGGGGTCCAATACTAGAAGGGGACTGACATGCGATGTTTTCATCCAAATGAAAAAAAAGTCATATTCCCCTTGGGACTTGAAGGGGCATGGTCACTTCTGGCGGACAGGGTCAGGGATATCCACTGTGTTTAGGGTCAGACCAGGGGTGCATTCTCTGTTGTTGGGAGGTGCTGGGTGCGGATGGCTGAGAACCCCGTCCTTCCAGGACGGGAGGGGAACTGAGGCAGACTCTCGGATTGCGTGCACCTCTGTCCCGCCCATAGCAAAAAAGAGAGCCGGGGCGAGTCTCGTTTTAAAGGACCTTCTCAAAGGGTTCTGCCTCACAATGCGAGCGTTGCTTCGGTAGCGCAGAAAGACAGTAGAAATAATAAGCTGCAGTTGACTAGGGGCAGAAGCAGGTGGAGAACTGGAGGGAACCTGTTTCTATAAAGATGCGAAAAATGAGTAGCGCAAACACAGCGCGACATTCAACGACCTTGTTCACGGGCATCGGTGACAGGTGCATTCTTGGGAGTGGGGCAACCCAGTCCCCACTCTCCCTGTCCCCTGTCTTCAGGGGGAAGGTGAGCTCTAGCCCCTCAGAGCGTGCCATTTCCTGTCCTGTGCCTGCGGAAATCGGTGGTGTGAGTGTCAAGCACAGGCGTGGGGGCGGAGCGATGGGAAGGCTCCGCGGGGCTCCGGCTGCACACCTGGCTGTGGGCTCCCCGTTTTGCTTCTCTTTCCTGCTCTTCTCTGCTCTCTACCCGCCCTCCCCACGGCAGTCAGGCTCCTGGTCCGGCTGCTGGAACTCGGAGGGAAGCGTGCCCCCCCCCCAGAATCTGCTAGGGCTGCCAAGTTGGCAGTTTTGGCACCAACAGCCTGGGAAGCCCCTGGAGCTGAGGGTCCCCGCCTCTCCCTCCTGACCTGCCACTGGTGCCTCAAAGATGGGGGACGGAGCTGAAGGAGCACCAGAATAAGTGGTCGAGGGTGCGGAGGAGGCCTGCTGTCTGGTTGGGGGCGGGATGGGCAGTCGAGAAGTCCCAGTAAAAGCCTGTAGGGGCGCTCACGGTGGGGAGTGCCTGGCACTGAACTGCACCCCGCATCACGGCTCTGCATCTTTCCATCAGCAGGGAGGCACAGCGCTGCCTAAACGTCCTTGTCGCGTCCTGTCCCGTTCAAAGATTTAACTGAAAAATGCTACCTGGAGGTTCTCTAGCCTCCACCTTTCCTCCTCTTTCACGCTCTTTGCCAAGTCAAGAACTGCCACTAGCCAAAGCTTTCATAACAACATTTACACTCAGAGAAAACCAGTTCTGAACTATTACACCTCCCAGAAGTATTTATATTTAGCAGGGGACCCATTCCATAAATAAAGGAATTGACTGAAGTGGTGGATTTTTAAGTACTAACAATAGCATTTTGGGGGGCTTGAGAGGAGAAGCTTATTGTACTTGGTGCTTGTGAAATCGAGGTGCACAGGTGGGTGTATGTTCCCGTCTACGGGTGTCCCCCCAAGGGCGTGTGCCAATAGGAGGTACTTACTTAACAACCCACTGCTAACCTATCAGCTCTGTAATCCCCCCATGGAACTAGAGAACAGCAATACAAGACAGCGTCAGGAGCACGGGGAAGGAATTTGGAGCTTTCTGTTTACGAGATGCTTCGTGTGATAGCGCAGAACCTCGCATTGTTACTTTGTCTGGAGGGCGTCTTCCTGTTTTCCCTGTTTCCATTCGGTGGCATAATTAGTGTTTTCTGGAAGCGTTACTCACTTCCTGACTTTTTCTATGAGGTCAGCGTGTTGACCTGGGGGCGGGGGTGAGGGGACCGGGGTGTTCAGGAGGAGCTGCCGCCCACGTTCACAATCGGGAGGTTTCGGGGTGGGGTGCTGTCGCCGCTCTGGACCTCACACAGTGTGCTGCCCTGAGTCTTCTGAATTTCAGGCGCCCAGTGTGCTCGGCAAACAAGCTCATTCTCAAAGCAGAAGGGGACGTTTAGTCTTAGCCGGTTCCTTGTAGGGGGCGCACCATTCAACTCGGTGTTGGAAGACGTGCAAGTGTCCGCTCACCCGGAGGCTGGACATTCTTCCGACAATTAAGTTCACCGTCGGTAAGCCTCACTTAACTACGTTAAAGATGGGGATGGGCCCATTTCACCGTAATTTCGGCAAACGGGGACCAGGTTTCTTGGGTGCAGAGGGGGGACACCTCCCTGAGTGGTACCGGGGCAGCACCCTTCTGCAGAATCGTCAGGTTCTGCTTGCTCGCCTCGCTGGGACGCAAGGTATTGCTCTTCAGTGAGAATTCCTCTGTTAGAGACGTTTAAAATGACTGTCCCTATCATATTGCCTGGATGTCTGGGTAGTTTGACTATGTTTTAAAAGTACACCTACTACAGCTGATAGGTCAGGGTCTGATTTAGTCTTTATCACTAATGAGCGGAATACACTATTCCGGTACTAACAAGGAATCCAAGATGGAAGAATGATCACTCTTGTAGAAAAAAGTGTTATTTTCCACTCAATGCTAAGAAAGGTAGATAGCTATAAAACTTTACAGAGAATGAGAAATGCCAATATATAGAAAATAGAAAATATAAATTTGCTGAGTTCGGGAAGACTATGCAAAATAAAATGTTATAGATAGTGTTCGATAGGTAAATTGACATTCTATTTTAAAATATAGGAAAATAAAGGAAATAATAAAACTATGCAAGTAGAGAAAAACAAGATATAGCCAAGTAATAAAATATTACACCGAAAATAAGATCTGTGTCATGTTCTTTCTTGCAAAAGTAAGGCAATTTGTTAGCGTATGTAGGAAGTTTAAGTCACAGAGAGGCCGGCACCCAGTTCTGGAGGGAAAAGATACGACACTTATGATCCAGCTTATCAGTGGTCCACACACTTTCAGGCACAGCACGTCACCACGTTAGAAGACGAATGTCATGCTACTAATGTCAGCCAATGCAATAGCCAAATAAGGCAACAATTAAAAAAATAACGTCCCCTTATGGTTTGAATTGACTGAGTCACTCACGGTGGCAATAAAACCAGCGTTAATGGTAAATCTCAGGGTGTATTAGTCTACAGGGCGGTCAGAAAAGCTGAAAGCAGGAGGGTTGGCTGACAACCCAAAGGCAAGACCATCACATGACTAGACAGCAGCGGCAAGCCTTGCCGTTCTTATTACCTGTCAGGGACGGGTCCTCCGTTCCATCCCCAGCACCCTGCACGGCGTGCGGAGACCGGTGGGCAGGGCTGCCCAAGCTTTCCTCTTGCTCTTGCAGGGAAATGGAGTTTTTGTGGGGAGGTGGGTGGTGCGTGTTCTCACGGGGGCTGACTTCTGCTCTCTTTCTAGGAAGCGGCATTGGTTTGGTGGGCTGGTTGCCCTGGCTGTGGGGGGCGGTGGGGTGGGGGGGTGGTTTCTCCTCCTCTCCCTCTTCCTCTTCCTCCTCATCAATCACAACCAGCTCCGCGTGGATGATCCCGTCGTACCCCGTCAGAAGCCTCTTCTCTTCTTCATCGTCTTCTGCCTGCTGGTACCCCATGAAAATCATCGTCACGGGCTCTGCCCCATCCATGTCTGGAGGCAGGGAATGGACGATATTGTATCTGACGTCTTCCTCATACCCCCGGCAGGCTGGCGAGGGGCCCCGGCCTTCTGACTCCCCAACCAGCGCTTCTCCGGGACTCAGTCTCGCCTTCGGAGAGGGTGTGCCCTTGTCCTGCATCCCGTCCGACTCTTCCCAAGGAGTCGCCAGCCTCTTCTGGGGACTGTGGGCCATCTCCTGGCCTCGCTGAGACATGGATCGGGGGTGAGGGATTGGCCGAGCGGGACTGGCATGATTCCAGCCGTGGCCTCCATCCCCGGAAAGGCCATTGTCCACGTGGTGTGGGGACGCGCCCCTCTCATTTCCCAGTCCGTTCGCTTTAGTCTTGATCCTGTCTTGAAAGTTTGGTCCGGGGGCCGCTTGCTCTCGCTGCGGAGTCGTAGGCCTGCAAAACGGGTTGGCGTAGACGGGCTCGTGATACTCGGTCGGGGATTTGGAGTTCCTCTCCGAGGCCTGTCTCAGGAGCTCCTCCACCTCCACGGGCGCCAGGCCGTCGGTGCCGTTGACGGCGGCCTGGGGACTGGCGCTCACCGCGTACACCGACTTCTGCCCGTCGTCGTAGACTTTGACCCCTGTGCCTCGGAAGTCCTCGGACGGGAGGGGTATCGACGACAGGACCGTGCTTTCTCCGGTCTTCAGGTCCTTTTTGACTTTGATTTCCATGGCGTACAAAGCTGTCGAGAGACAAATTTGATCTTTGATTTCAGTTAACTTTTACTCTTGTTAAACTAGCCTGTTTTCACGGGGTTTATTTTTTAAAATATTTTTAAAGATGTTATTTAGTTATTTTTAGAGAGAGGGGAAGGGAGGGAGAAAGAGGGAGAGAAACATCAATGTGTGGTTGCCCCTCGAGCGCCCTCTACTGGGGACCTGACCAGCAACCCAGGCATATGCCCTGACTGGGAATTGAACCGGCGACCCTTTGGTTCGCAGGCTGGTGCTCATGCACTGAGCCACACCAGCCAGGGCTATTTTTTTATATTAAGTTCCCCATTGATGGTTTTCATGGGAGGTGTCTAGTTTTTAATTTCTGATTCTATTCGCTAACTACGTAGTGAGCAATACAGCAGTGATGTGGGTTTTTAGGTCAGGATGTATGAAATCAGTGGGAAGTGGGGAGGGTGGGAGAAGAGAAGCGGATGGATTCACTGCAGACCCAACGATATGTTCTCTGTCGTGAGTAAATCCAACGAGACAGATGTCCACTCTTTTACGTGACTCAGCGGGAGGAATCCGATCTGCTCTTTGGTTAGGGAGGTATGTGCCTTACCGCCGGTAAAGGTCTAGCACCGGGCACACGTTTTATTAAGTTGCCCCCTCGCTGTGCAGGTGGACCAGCAGCCTGGTGAAAGCACAGAGGAGAGTTCCTCTGAGTTTTCAGCGCACGGAGGTCATCCCTGCCTCTGTGGTGGCTCACACACCTCCAGGAACTTTGCAGACTGGACCACTGCTTACCCCGGAAGCTCAGGATGTCATAGCAAGTTGCTGATATTGGTCGCGGTAAAGTCTGAATTTGAGAACCTGCCTCTGGAGACGGAGTACTCATATACCTTTTCTATCTTGTTCCTCGTCTTCTATTCCATCATTTCTTTCCTTCCTCAGTCTGGAAGGTACGTAGGATTTTGGAAGGTCGGGGATGTTAGCATAGATGTCTTCAATGGACTCTGTAAAATTAATATTAATTCAGAATACATCTAGGATGTATTTATAACAATGGAGAAATTTCAGTGGGCTTATCAAGAAATATCGTGTCATTAGACATAGATTAGAATGCTCAAAACCATACCTCTGGGAGTTTCTTCCTTTTCCACCTTCACAGACTATAAGAAAAAAGATTTCTTTATGTTAATACAGTTGAAAAAGTAGATTCTAAATATGGTTCTACTTTGAAGAGTTATATACTGTGTGAGGATTCACTTCGAGGGGAATCACGACTTTGGGATTGGTCGATGCTCACCCTTATTATATCTCCCGTTGTCCTCTCAATCGATTTTAGTTTCTTTAAAACAGCCTCTTCGTTCGTGGAGATTTGCAGTTCAGCCTTTTCAAGATCTTGGATCTCTCTCTCAAGTCTGACAACAGAAAGATACACTTTTTATTGCTTAAGACGATGCCAGTGCAGAGTTCTCAGACACATCTCCCCTTTGTCTGACTTCCCCTGGAACACTGCCTGTGAGTACCCCACCTTCGGGGACGCAGCACCACACCACACGCCACCCTGAGTACACAGAAGGTGCCTTGCGCCTGACTGTGATTCAACAATTTTCAATTCAAGTTAAAAATTTTTTTTTGGATAAAAGGAATTCTTGGGTAAAGTATTTGACCCTTGCCCCATTTTCTTCATTGCAATTACTACTGTTCCTTTGAAATGAAATAGAGAAATTTCTTTTATAAAGAGACTGATGTTTAGAGTTGAACCCACAGGAATGGCGCATCTGTATTTCACCAATGCTCCCTACCCAAGTCTCCATGTAAATCATTTGGGAAAATCATGGTAATAATTTTTTTCTAGCCAATCAAACACTTTAAAACATCATAGTTATTAAACTTGATTTAATAGTCATAGCTATTTAACACTTAAAGACCCTGCAAGTCCTCACACCGAGAATGACACTTAGTTTTAAAGGCACAGTTTCCTACGCGTTGTGCCACCTGATAGCGAGTGGGCCGAAGACATGAGCAGTGGACAGAATCTAGGACGGTGGCCTCGGCTGCTGCTGCTGATAGAAAATAAATGCTGGGAAAAATGGGCACATGTGACCTGAGAAAGAGCAAGGGAACGTACAGGGACACAGAGACAGAGACATCTGAAATGGGACCGTTGCAAACATCCCGAGTGGGTCTCCTGAGCGGTGTACAGCTGCACGTCGATTCAAGTTCACTGCCGGGTGTGGCATCGCGGCAGGCGTCCCGTGTGAAAGCCTACAGACACCGGCACCTGTGCACGTAGCCAGGCCGGCCCCTGGCAGCTGTGACACGCTCGTCGTTTCTCGGCCAAATGCGCTTAAGCTCTCGAGTCAGCTGCCTGCGAGGACGGCCAACGAGAAGCGACAGCTGGGCCTGGAGACGACAGCTGTGGTTGTGAGTGTCGGCGAGGGTGTCTGTTGGTTTTCTTGGCTTCCTTCTTCAAGACGGTCACAGACCCGGCTGCTCGAAGGCCCCACGTGACTGTCACACCACCAAAGTCCCCGGATTCTCACTGTCAACTGTTCTCCCACCCGTTGGTTCGGTTTCAGAGTTCCGGCCCGTGGCCACCTCTGGTCACTGGCGGGTGCCCGTTTACAGTGGAGGAGGTTTTCCTCCTGCAAATAACAAGCAGCACCTCGGGCTTCTGAGGAGTTGCCGAGGTGTGACTGCCATTCTATTAAAATCCCTTGTTTCCATGGTAACGCATCAACAGAGCTGTGGGAACATGTGTTGGCTGGTAGAGTGGAAAGTTCTACGCCCTAAGTGATAAATCCGGATTATTCTGTTTCTGCCACTGACTACCCGTGAGAGCCGATTCCCGGAACCTCCCTGCCTCTCGCTTTTGCAGCGTGCACGGTGAGAATACAGTGCCTGCCTTACTTTATTCAGAAAGTTGGTCAAGCCAGGAAGAGATGACGTGGGTGAAAGCACGCGAAATGTGGTTGACGTCAGATGTGAGAGTTATTACGGGGTCAGTGCTGGAGGTTTTCGGCAGTACCCTGTGTCCCCCGCCATGCGTGCTGGAGACTGTAGAACCAGGTGAACCTGGGTTTGAATCCTCGTCCATCTGCCACTTTCCCAGGGGACCCCAGACATGTCACCAGAGCTTGCTAAGACTCATTGTCCTCATTCACTCATTCGTTTGTTCATTCACAAATATTCAGCATCGCCTCTGGACCAGGCACTGCCCATGTGTGGGGGATACGACAGAGAACAGGGCATTTCCCTCCTGGCGGGGGGACAAGATGACGCAGCCTCCCCTGGGAAGGGCCGGATGCCGAGGGTCGTCGGCTCTGCAGGCCGCGTTCGGTTTCTGTTGCGTGGTCTTCTTTTTTTATTTTTCCTTTTACAATCCTTTACTAACATAAACATCAGTTTTAGTTTGCAGCTGTCCAAAAACAGGTCAGGGCTAGGTTTGATCCTGGGCTGGAGTTTGCCAGCTCCTGCAAATGTCTGTGTACGTATATATAAAAACATATATTCAATAAACAAATGAATATATATAAGTACTCATGCACTGAATCATGAAGAAAAATATTTCCATGAAAAAAGTGGAATAAGGCTGTAAAAGAGGAACGAGGGGGAAAGACAGTGGCTGGGGAGGGGCGCTAACTTGCACAGTGTGGTCACAAGAGTCTCTCTGGTAAAGTGCCACTTCAGCAGAGACCTGAAGGGAAGGAGGGGGTCCTCGGTGGGTTTTGGGGGATTGCTTCAGAGACAGGGAGATTAATACAAAGATCGGAGGCAGACGGAGTGAAGTGACGTCAGAGCGAGGCGGTGGCCGGATGGTCGCGGGCCTCTGGCACCGTAAGGCCTTCGGGGAGCAGAGGAGGGACATGCCATGACTTGCAGCGTAAGCAGTGACAGACGTGGGCTGCTGTCTTGAAAGGAGATGGGAGGCGCAAGCCTGGAGGTGGGCTGTGCTCATCCAGAAGAAGATGGCTTAATCCAGGGCGGTTGCCAGGAGCAGGGTGAGGAGGAATTGGATTCTGGAAATATTTCAGAGGAAGATCAGCTAGGATTTGTTGACAGATTACTCATGAGGTGGGAGACAAAGCGATGTCAAAGGTGATTCCGATGACCGTGACCTGAATAACTGGACAATGTAACCAAAATCGGCTGGGCCGACGTCTGGGAGAGGAGAGGAGAGGTTGGTGGCCGGTGCGTTAAATTTGCATCAGTCAAGTAGTGACATGGGGAAGGGATCTGGGTCTGCAAGTCAGGGCTCAGAGAGGTCTGGGTTGGAAGATACGAATTTGGGACTTGGTATTTTTCTCCATACGTGGGTAAGACTTCCTAGAAAGCCAGGGACTCCAAGGACTGAATCCCGGGCCTGTTAAACATTTGGAAGTCTGGGCATTGCTCACTCCTTCCCAGGTTGAATAAGGAAGAGAAGAAATAGTGGGCCCTCGGCTAATACTGGTGTCCTCCTGTCTCTGCCCCTTTCTGGTCCTGGGCACCGAGACCGGGCTGTCCGTCGGCCTGGCCAATGGCCTGCCTCTCCAGGGACTCGGCAGATGGGCTGGGATTTGCTGTTCTTTCCCTCTGGAGAGCAGCCCGTGCGTAGTGGCATGTCAGGTATCTGCACACGTACATATTCATGTATGTGGGTATATTAAACATCTAGTTTTAGATTTTTGTACACGGGAACTTTTGGGGGAGGTCACTGGAGGATAATTCTCTAACCTTCACCTTTTCGCCTCTCTGCGGACGGGTTAGAATTTCACAGATGCTGCTGCCCCATCTTCAGAAGGTGTTACCTTTCCAAGCGGGCATTGAGTTCCTGGAAATGCTGATTCAGTCTGGCGAGAACCAGGTGGTAAAGAGAAATTTGCTCCCCGCTGCCTCCGGGCTATTTGGCGGGGCCGATGGATGAGTGCGTCCCTCGCACTCGGTCTGAGAGAGCGGGGCAGGCGCCAGGTGCCGGTTTAGACAAGCAGAGAACACGAAAAAGGGTTTGTAATGCTCTTCGTTCTTGAAATCTTTCTCCTTTGCCCATTTGCAGGGGAAATGGAGGGTTATTTTCCAGAATTCCCCAGGTGAAAGCAGGTAGCTTTCATTTCGAGCACTGGTCTGGTAATGACCTCCTTCGTCGCCACGAGATAATGTCCCCTATCCAATTCCGACACGCACTTTCTCTGCCTTAGAAAAAGGACAGAACGTGAATGCTGGATGCGCCAAGAGGGGGGTGATTTCAGTCGGCCATTTTTTTGCTGCTAAGGGTCCATATGTCTCTTTCAATTTTTGGTGGAGTTAACAAAAGAGTAAAACCACTGGATGGAGTTTGCCGTTAGGGGCCAGAGTGGAACTCAGGAGAGGAAAAAATCAACAGTTCACGTCCTGTTTCACAGCACCCCTTGTTAGCAATTATAACAACATGTAACATGTATGGGGCGTTCACGCCACACCAGGCGCTGGCCTAATGGGCCCCCACCATAAACCCCGAAAGTCCTGAGAACAGTTCTGATTGACAGACGAGCGGGCTGGACAGAGAGGGGCCAGGCCTGGGGGCCGTGCACCTGAGGCCGGTCGGAGCTGGAGACCAAGTCTCTGCGTTCCGGGCCCAAACTCCTAACTCCTTCCTAATTAGCCACTGTGGGAACCCAGCTTCCAGAGATGGGTCCTTACGAACACAGACACAGCATTCTTTTCGCTCAGCAGTGGAAAAGGATTTCTTACTTTTATGATAATAAAGAGAGTGAGGATTGAAGTGCTCGCCGGGCTCCACCCACGTGGAAAGGTGCGGACTCAGCTCAGGTAAAAGGGGCATTTCTGTCCCCACCTCCGTTAGGGGGATTTTGTTGGACTAGGAGTGTCCCGGCTGGGTTGGACCATTCAGTCTGACCAGGACGGAAGTCCCGGCTTTGCCCGTCTCTTCTCCGGCAGCTTGAGTTTGGTTTTTGATCAGCATTTCAGAACAGTCTTCTTCCAAGAGTGGGGGTTTCCTACGTGAGAGCTGCTTTATGGGGAGACCTTCTTGGCTTGGACGCAGGACTGGCGTTCAGAGCAAGAAGCTTTAGGAATTAAGTAGAAAGCTGGCCAATGCAGTTGATGATGATAGCGCAGTTTGGATGTAATCACCAGTGCTGTGTTTGCCGTGCAGTTTATGACCGGCTTCACCATGCACTTTGAAAGCACTGAGGAATTACAGCATCTCGGGAGCCCGGGCTCTCTTATTAAGACCCAGGGCTCCACCCAAAGAGGGGCGGGTGGCGCTTCTCTGGGACGGCCTGAGTCAGCAGGGGCTCCCCCAGGCTGTGCTCTGAGACCGGCTGACAGAACACAAAGAGGACACCCCCAGCCCTCACACACACCCCGAGCTTGACAAAGGGGGCCCCAGGGTCTCTGGGACTCACAGGCCCTCGGAATGTGTTTGCGTCCAGCAGGTGCTGAATTCCGCCTGGAGTGGTGGGCAGTGGTGACCCTCGACCCTTCCTCTGGGCTGGAGAGTCCCTTTCCTTTCTCCCCCACTGAATCTTGGGAGATCAGGAAGTGGCTGGCGGTTTACCTCTATTTGTGATTTTTTTGTGTGCAAAGGTCCACTTTTCCCCTCCAGCTCTACCCACGGAAACAGGAAGGAAGCGCACATCAAAGTACCGTATTTTTCAGGCTATAAGACACCCCCCCCTGCAAATTTGGGAGGAATAATGGTCGTTAGTGCTGCTGTTGAGTTCTGTTTACATTTACACTTATGAAATATATTATTTATGTTATTAAATATTTTACCACATTTTTTGCTTCAAAATTTTTTTTTCTATTTTCCTCTAAAACCTAGGCGCGTCTTATGGTCCGAAAGTACGGTAACACGCGTGGCTTGGTGATTGAACCCCTCCGAACTTTAGTTTTCTCATGTGGGGACTAATAATAGGATTCACAGAGGGCTTTCTTGAGGAGGTAAATGAGGTCATGTCTGTAAACCTCTCCTCAATAATGACTAGCTGCCCCCGCCCTTCCGAGTCTTCTGGGGAGGAAGAGAAAACCGACCGGGGACGTTGGGGATCTGCTCTTCGATTTTAATCTCCATGAATTTAGACCGAGCAGGTCGCTCATAGAGCCTCAGGGACAGCCTGTCCTGGAAAATCCTGTTCTAGACAGAAAACCAAAACTGCGCTCCAGCCTTATCAGGGTTTTTATGACATTTATGGGGATGGTGTTTATCTAATAAATGTTATCCATGTAATAAATGAAGGAATATAGGAGTCTGTTTGACAGCCCGCTGATACTCACGCCCTCACCCCATTTCTCCTGCCCTTTTCAGCGAAGAACTCCTTGGGTTTTATGAGTCTCCCGTTCACAGGTGACATTTCCCAGCCCCCAGGCATTTAAATGGTGCCACGAGCTAAATCCTGGCCAACGGGATATTAGCAGAAGTGACCTCTGCCACTTTCAGGTCACATCCCTAAAATGGAGCTGTTTGTCCTCCGTTTATCTCCCCTCCCTGCGCTGGAATGCGGAGGTGGCGGTGGGGAGCTGCCTGCCAGCCACAGCCAAGGGCATCACTTCGGGTCGAGCAAAGAGCAGAACAGAAAACGGCAGAAAGACAGCAAAACCATAGTGCTCAGCCACCTCGTGTGACGCCGCCACCCGAGTGCCCTTGAGTGACCCCCTGCCGGCACTGTTATGCGAGCAACAGAGGTGGACCCTCGTCACCTCATTTAAAGCGCAGCGATTCTGGACTCAAACCCAGCACGCTAACGATTGTGCAGCCTTCCGGGGATGAGGCTGAGTGTGACCGATTTCATGAACTTTCTCATCATGTTTCCCCCGTTGGTTGGCAGAATTAATTAACTCACTGGTTTCTTGCATGTTGGGTAGTTAGCCAGGAAAAACAGAAAAATAAATCAGTCTTTGCTCCTGGTGGTTAAGGAATGTACATGCTTCTAAATGATCTGTCAAATCCAAGGTGGTGGTGTTGACATCAGCTAGTTAATACTGAATGGCCAGAGTCTGCAGTGAAAGCCAGCTGTGGTTAGGAGAGCACAGAGCTGTCCCTTTAAACGATTGCTCTGGAATCCCAGCGGGGCCGTTCAGCACACGTAGCTGAGGTCTTTACTTGGGTTGTCTGGACAGAAGCATGTTGGTCCCGTGTCCTGGGCAGGCAGGTTATTACCAATGAGTCTGAGGCAAACATATTTTATCTTTATAGGCAATTGGGCTAAAGGTAATAATAGCACACTGTATTTTCTCAATAAAATTGAGAATATGTCCTCTAGTAGAATGTAGGCTGTTTGGTTTGCTTTTTTATTTCAACAGGGGTCCCCTGAATTTCATCAAACATTTAACAGATGTTTATGAAGCACTTACTACATGTCCGGCACATTTGATTCACCGACTGAAATAAAAGTGTATCAAAAAAGAACAAAGGATGCTTCTCTGCACCCATGAAGGACAAGAAGTGCCTCACCACCAGCCCTCGCCACAAGGCGTGTGCATAATAATGAGGAAGCTCGAACCCACCAGCACGGAGGGTCACAGGCCACCGTGAGCATGCGCGAGAACCAAAGGGCCCTGGGCGCACAGCAGACGGGGGGCGGGGCTTGCCCCGAGCCAGACCCAGTGCGTGTCCTCCTGACCCAGTACGAGCAGAGCTGCAATACAACAGGGCGGCTGCCAGGCGGCGGGCGCGGAGCAGCGCGCTAACCTAGGGCCAGCGTGGAGACGCGCGTGTCTGCTCTGACCATCGCGAGCAGAGCAGATCTTTAGGAGAGTGGAAGAATTCATGGTCACGTGGGCGGAGCTTTTGCACGGGTGGGTCTCGCCACCAGCATGGGCGCAGAACACATGAATAATTACCTCGGGGTCGATGACGCTGCCGTGATTAACGGTCGTGTTGGCACGTGGTGTCAGAAGAGTGATGTAGGAGAAAAGTAAACCTTAATCAGAATAATATTTGGCAAGTGAAGGGTTTCATGGGCCATGAATACGAAGGAACCAAACTGGCTTTCAGGGCACCGGGCACTTTCCCGTGCAAGTCCCACGGGTAATTTTCACCTGAATGCAGATACGTGCGCCCTGGAGGCTGGCGTGCGAGTTGGTTCATTCCGGGCTCCTCGAGGGCTTTGGCAGGACGGAGGGCGGGTGTGCGGTTTTTAATTACGGCCTGTGGAGAACCATGTAGTGCGTGCCCAACACCTAATAAGAGCTAAATGATTGTACTAGCAGTTCCAATTGTCCTCTATGTGGGTGACTCGGGTTCCCCACGTGGCCTTCAAACGCTGTCCTAGCCGGGTCGTGTGGCGCTAACTACAGATGTTCTTATGCTTGCATTTGGGAAGCTCTGTTGTTTTTTAAAAGTAAGTTGTGGGGGGAAACATGTTTAGTGAATAGACCACTCATAATCACATAATGAAACAACAAACCGTACTCAATGATATATACAGCCATCGACTCTATTAGACATAATTACCGGCTGTGTGCCTCGCAACCCTTTCCATTTTTCTCGAACAGGATTACAGGGCAGCCACTGTGTTTTCCACTTTCTAGCCAGTTCATTTTGGCTTGGCTCCTGGTGTCAATTATTCCCATTTGATGCCAAGAACAGGCCTCTGTTATTTGAAGACCCAGGAACGGGGGTAGAACCAACAAGAACCCGTCAGCCTTGGGTGGTCTCGACGAACTGAGTGACTTTTGCCGCGCGTAGACCAGATGCAGTGCGAGGGTTGGGGGGGTGGGGGACGTCTCTGAGCTGGTGACGTCAGCCGTGAACCCTCCTGGTGGGTGAGTCCTGCAGCAGACCCTGCTCTCGTCCGATGAGTCTCTGCCCTTGGCCTTCCTCTCTCTGTGATGGGACCTGGAAGATGGGTCACTAACCACCCCCCTCAACTTCTTGCATCATTCAGTTCCTCCTTTGTTCCTTATTCACATCAAGACGCCAAAGGTCTGCATCATCCCTGCCTGGGGTCTCACACTGTGTGTCAAGTTGCTACCACTGTTCGGAACGAGATAATTAATGTAAAACACTTTGAAAACGTAAAGGATCTGAAGTGAGGTAGAAACAAATGAGACTTGTTTTGAGAAGCTTACGATGCTCGCATCTCCTCTGGAAGACCGAAGGCTTCACAGGGGGCAGGTCCTCAACAGACGGTCATGGAAATGAATCAGAAATAATCACGGCGAGGCACGGGGGAGGGTCTGCAGCCCAGGAGGTCGATGCGTGACTCACGGCTTGACTTCCGTGTCTTCAGGCGTAAAATGGGGCTATGAGACTTCCTCAGAGGGTTGTTGTTTTCAGAATAACGCCTAGCACGCACCAGGCGCTCCATAAAGGGTAGTTGTCATTGGATTGAAGTGGGGTGTGGGGAGGACTCTCAGAAGTTATTCCAATCTGCCTTTCAGCCTACCGCCGTGTGGGAGAGTGCTGATTCTGGGTATCCATTTAAAGCTATTTAGACTAACAGGTAAATGAGATGGGCAGGTAGGGGAGAGAGACTGCTGGGAGGGAGGGGTAAGTCAATGGCAGGTGAGGTGCGAAAGGGGGAAGGAGGAGAGAGTGGGTGGTGGGGGGACGCTGGAACGTGCCGTCAACAACTGCCTCTCACCAGGGCACCGCTGCCGCACGACTTTGCCCTTGACTCAAGATGGTTGAGGGTTTATTCTTCTTTGTTTTAAAAAGAATTTCAGGACTTTTCTTTGTAGTTCATTAATGTTCAAGTCATTGCCTAGTCTTCATCCCGTTCCCTTAAATCAGTGGTGTTTTCAAGTCTGTCCATCCATGTGTTCATCCGTCTGTCCACTCACCATCTATTTTTTCATTCATGCATTTCTTAAGCCATGTAGTCGCATCCCTACTATGTGCTAGGCATTGTATTAGGCAATTTCAGGGTGGTAGTGGATAGATTTCTTTCCTTTTTTCCCTGGAAATTTGGTTTACTTAGCTCCTTTTGTTGAATTTAAAAAGCTCCTACGTTTAAAAAAATCAGAATATCTGGGAAATTAAAAACAACAACAGATGAATTATTGCAAAGCTGGTAAACCAGTGAGTTAAATATGGAGAGTGAAAAACATGCTTGGAGTGATTTTGACTCATGTAATTGCCTCGGATTAATTTCTTCAGTGTCTCTAGGCAACAGCAACTTTAAGAGGAAGAAACAAATGGAGTTATTTTTCTCCCTTTTTGCCTGTTTTCCCCGCTTTTCACTTCCCCTTCATACTGTCCCAGGACGGCGGCCTGTCTGTGTCCCTACAGCGTGATGTTGGGCATGGCCATTAGGTCAGCAGGAAGGCGGAAACGCCGAGAATGGGTATTCTCCACGCAGCGTGCCTCTGTGTGTTCGAGGAGAGCTGTTTCTTTAAGGTACAGCTGTCCTGCACAGGTGGATGGGAGCATCAGGTACGGGTTCAACGAGGGCGGGAACAAGAGGGATGTAAAGTGCGATGAGCCACAGCCAGCGACGCCGTCCTTCCGCCTTTCTGTCCCGGCGCCGGTGCTTTGGGATCCTTTGTGACCTGGAAGCCTGCCTGCGGTCTTCTGAGACGCCGAGTAGATCGGCGGTGTATGTGCCGTGGATTGCGTTTTCCAGTGTCCCCATTCCCCACCCCCGCTCGTGGAGGAACCGCCCTGAGTTTAGTGGGGCGGCTGGGCCACCCTCACACCTGTCCCCGCCTTCTCGTGACGCACACCCCCGTGGAAGTCAGTGTATCGTGAGCACCTTCCCACTAGCACCGTATGTGGAAGGCGGTTGCTGCTTGGATTGAAATGAGAGTTCATCCAACCAGGGCAGAGGGTCGGAGGGGTACTCTGGAATATGTCGGGACTGCTTACTACAGAACATTTCATCCTAACTCGAGAACCCTTCTCAAAGAGAATGCAGTGGCTTTCCACTGTCCTCCTTGGCAAATGAACCTCTTTGCATTTTCTCCTTCTGACATTTCTGTCAAGCGCTCTGCGTGCTCCAGTGAGGCCAGAGGTCTTTGGACACAGAGGGGAAAGGAGCAAGGGTCTGGAGAGGAGCCGGGGGCGGGGCAGTCTGGGGACTGCAGGGCAGCTGGGGAGGAGAGAGGGGCCCAGGTGCGGCTGGCACAGCCCCTCTGGACACGGCAGTCTGTGCACGTGTGTGTCTGGACTGAGACCGGGGCTGAACGCGTGCCTGGGCCTGCGGTTGGGGTCACAGGAGCGCCGGGCTCTTTTGGGGGGCAAACTGAAACGGTGTTGACGGGAAACTCTCTTCCTGCTGGGAACACTTCCTCCCAAGGTATCAATCAGGGGGCCAGGCAACCCACGAATATCGTTCCAAAGCCAAGAACATGACTCAGGGGCAACAAGCACAAAACCCACTTATGTTCAGAAACGCTGCCTCTCTTTGGGAGAAAAGGCGAGAGGATGAATAAGCAGACAGGCTTTACCTAAAGGTCGCACGTGCGTCAGGGGAGCTGCCAGAGTGCCGTGCGAGTGTGTCTGTGCAAGGTGACGCGTGCAAGAGCGACATCGGAGCCTGGGCTGGGACTCACACGTGCTGGGAAAGAAGGGTCGTGCGTGCAGGATTGAACTTCTGTGAAAGTTTTCTGCAGTAGCTGAGCCACAATTTAATGTTATGATGAGGGCTTTTAATCAGATTTTAAATCCTGGCTCTTCATGTCTTCGGTTGTATGACTCGGGGCAAATTAGCCTCTATAGATGTCAGTTTTCACCTTTAAATGTTACCTGCCTCCCGCGGCGGTTGTGAGCACCCCGTGAACTGACAGAGATGGAGCGCTTAGCACAGTGCCTGGCCTGCAGCGCGTGCGTGGGGAAAATTAACTCCTGTTATTAGCACCTGAGTCTTCAAGCCAGAAGAAAACCTGCCAGTTCTTTCCAAATTCTCGTTGGGTGGTGATCTCCATTTACTAAAGAAAGATTTTCTGTACTAGCCTAAAGGAAGGAGAAATCTTGGCCACAAGATGGAAACGTGTCCACAGAGCTGCCGGCAGCCTTTTTGACGCCCGAGAGGGAACGGCATCTAATGTGGTTTTTTGGACACCTGCCCTGGGTCAGGCCCTCTGGGGGCTGCATCACTCACAGCAGTCCCGTGACGTGGCCATTGTCGTCCCTCTGTCACCGACAAGGAAACCGAGGCCCCAGAGGAGGAAAGAACATGGCCGGGCTTACGCTGTCTGGTGGCAGAGCCAGGATCCCAGTGTCAAAGGCTGGACTCTGAGTCCAACTCACAAAACCGTGAACGCCGAAGGAAGGGGAACTTCCTGGGCCAAGTCTGGCCGAGCTACACTCTGAGTTAACAGCCACGTTGCTATTTTGATGCTCCTAGTAAAATCTTATCCTCCAGCTGAGAGGCCTGGCACAGGGCAAATGTCACCCCTGGGTGGGCCTCTAAGTCAGGTGATAGATAGAGGACATGAGGGTTCTGGATCCTTCCCCCGCTCAGGGAAGGGGCTGGCTGGGCCATTCGGAGCTAACACGGAAACACAGGGCTGTGTTTACCCGGCAACCGAAGCTTCTCTGCGCTGCGGGCAGTTGTTTCGGAGAACGACTGCCTTTGAAAACGTGCCCCTGATTACTGAGGAGCTTTAGGAACACCCGAGAAGGCTCGGTGGTCGGGTGAAGCTGCTGAGGCAAGCTGCTGAGGCAACGGGATCCTGTACTTCTGGTAGTGACGGAGCCGGCTTCCGAGGGACAAGGCACAGCTCCTTTCTGTCTTTGCCGGTTGCTCTGGAACATTCTGTCTCTTGCACATTTGTAGCGAGATAAACATGCCTTTACGGGCACAAGGATGCAAATCCTTTACAAACTGTTTGCGAGTGCATCTCGTAAGGACCGTTCCTTAAAGCAGTTTCCTAGGAGGTATGAGGTGCCTTACCTTACCCAGAGTGTTGACTCCTACACCTCACTGTCAGTGGGGCAGCGGGAGGGCACGGGACCTGACGTGCTTGGGGGCCCAGGTTCCCCTTCGCCGGCTCTGTGACCTTAATGACTTCCCTAACCTCTCTGAGCCCGTTTCCTGGTCTGTGGAGTGGAGGTGTGCATGCTGTCTTCCTAGTGAGCAAGAAGTGGCGTAACCCAAGGGCGAGGGCTTCGCACGCCGCACGAGGCCATCTGAGAAGACCCACGGCTGTTCCTGTTCTTTACATCGGGGATTGCCCTCATTCGGGGCTCGAGAGGACCGTGATGAGTTCGGGACACCTGAACACCTGGAATAAAGTCGTAGCGAGGTGCCGGGACTTGGGTGAGGGACAGACGTGTCATCGGTAACTCAGCAAAGAAGGGCACAGAGCGTCCCGAGCGTGGGGGGAGCTCCTGGAGAAAGGACTTCCAGGGAGACATGGCTGCGCCTGTCCAGGGCACAGGCTGTGTGTAGTCGGGGTGCAGGCCTCTTGGGGGGGTCACCGGAGTTCTCCTCTGACCTGCCACTTCCTAACGGGCGAGTGCTTTACTCTCTCTGCAACAGATGAAGGTGAGGACGCCTGCCTCCCAGGGTTAGGGAGATTAAATGAGACAACAGATGGGAAAAGTGCCTGGAGGGTAGTACGGCTAGAAAAAAACATTTTCTCCTCCTCTTCTTCCTCCTCCTTCTCCTCTTTTTCTGTCATATAGAAGCTCTCACCAGACAAGCCACTATCATTACTACTAGAAGCTTCCTCGCTCCTCCCAGCATTCCGTCAAGGTCTGAAAGCAACCCCAGGGGGGTCTCGGCCCTTCCCTGGGATTACTCGGAGTGCAGCTCCAGCTCGGCCAGGGGTCTGAGTACAATTATGGTCAGGTGCAGGGGAAGGGCTCCGTCTGTGGGAAGTCCCAGGAGGGGCTCTGAGCGGGGCGAGGAGGCGCCTGCGCCGAGCGGAGCGTTCTCAGGGGTGGAACTCAGGACTGCCCCAGAGCTAGGGGAGCGAACAAGACCGTCACCAGCTGAGCCAGGCTTGGGTGAGGGGCTCTTGCTGAGAGCCGTCTGACGAAGAAGCAAGTTTTCTAAATTGCCAAGTTGACTCACTGCACTAATTTGTAAAATATTTGTTATCTACCATGCAGACGCACTTCCTGTATCTGAGCCAACAGCTGAGGGGGTTCTAGACATAAAAATTTCAATGACACAACGTAACTTCTTAAGAATTGTGAATTCATGAAACGTCTCAGTGAGAAGGAATGGCCAGTGACTTTAGCTATTAAATGCACAAGTATGTGAGATGAGTACCAGCTGGGAAAGAGGGCGCTCTTTGCCGTGTCGTTGGTTTTAGCCCCATGGGATCTGCGTGGGCCGTGGGGCCAGTCTGGACAAAGTGTGCTCACAGCGCAGCCACCGGGGCCTCTGACCCTCCAGGTGCTTCCTGCCGCCCTCGCTAAAGAGAACACACATGCGGTGAGCCAAGCGTGGAGAGCGACCCATGTTTCAAAGTCGTGGAGGCTTTACGTTGTTCTTGTACCAGGAGGAGCCCCATCTCTCTTCCGCGTGCGGGCTAGAGAATGATTCTGACGGTTCCTGTCTCCCTCTCCCGTGCGGTCTCTGTCGTGTGACAATACTAACAGCCCCGTCTGATGGCTGAGCTGTCCAGTTGTGTTCCTGTGCGTCGCCTCATCTGAAACCCGGGCAGTTTAAAAACTCGGTGAGAGGGGAAGTTGCCGCCTCTGCACCGTTGATGTCCGACGGGCTGGGGCGCACGTGGGGAAGTGAGGTCGCTGCCTGGGACCCAACGATGGGGGAAGTGGATGAGAGAAGATGAGAGTGAAGTAGCCCTGCGTGTCTTCTCTTCCAAAATGCCACGGGTGTGCCTGGGCCTGGGAGAGGTGCCCTGTGCACACGCCTGTCACCTGTCACCTGTCCGAGGGGGAGAGCGGGGGTTGGGGCAGAGGACGACTGCTTTGTGATGACCTGCCGTGGGCCAGGAAGGCGCTTCTAGCTCCGCACCTGTGTTTTCGGTCTTCTCACTAGCAGTGAAAGTCGGGTGTGGTTGCTGCCGTTCTGCAGACAGGGAAACGGCTCAGAGAGCTATGGCCAAGTCTCCGGTATGCACTTCCCAAATAACTCGTGTTGCTGTACGTCGGTGACATTTACGTAAACTCTCTATCGCGTCCTTCTGGTGTGCGTGCCTAGTGTTTGTTAGAAATCCAAGTGGGAGGTCTGGTTGTGTCCCTAGAAATGAGAGCGGCTCCCGCACAGGCGGCGTGGGGACAAACTGAAATCAAGGTCGTCACTGCGCATCGCAGCGAGGCCGTACCTGAGGATGCTCTGCTCCAGGAGCCGGATCTGGTGCTGGTCTTGCTGGTTCTGCCTCTTCATCTCCTCCTGCTCTCTCCCGCTGCACACTCCGTCCAGAAGCCATTCCTCCCGCAAGGCCTTTTTCTGGGGGGCAGGAAACAGAAGGGAATTAGTCAATGAGTCCAGCATCTCTGGCGGCTTTTAAGTCCATGGAGCTCAGTGGCCGTGGCAAGGAGAAATTATTTTCTCTCACTGCCTTGCCCGAATGCATCTGGCATCTTCCTTCTTTGTACCCTTCTTGACTCTCTTCATGAGCCAGTTTCACTGGCTCTAAATCCTGTTTCTCCCTCAAGTTCTAGTTCAGGCCCCTCCTTCTCTATCCAGACCTGGGCCCTCTCCGTGTGCCCTGCCCCCGGCCCGGGCCTCACCCCGAGAGGGCTCCCTTCAGAGTCACGCAGCACCGCATGCTCACGGGCACACGCTGTGTGTCTACTGCCAGTTCACGGAGTCACGCAGGGACTCTCTCAATGGGGCTCTATGGCTATTGGTGTGCTTGATGGGTTATGTCTCAGGACCTTAAACTAAACACTCCCTGAAGCCATTCTGATATTCACCCCAGCGACGGTACACAGCTGCCGCTCCCAAAAAAGTCTTTTGAGGGGATATTTGGAATGGTGGGCAAAACAACTAAGAGATCACTATTGTATCTCAAACTAATTCAATGTTAGTCTCAGGCTGTGCAGTCACATTTATTGTTTGCTTATCAGTATCACTGCTTTCTTCCTCTTCTCTTTCAGTCCTTACCCAACAATATGTTTTTATTGGTTTTAGGGAGAGAGGGAGAGAGAGAGAGAGAGAGAAAGAGAGAGTGAGAAATTGATGTGAGAGAGACACAGCAATCAGTTGCCTCCTGTGCGTGCCCCCAACTGGGGATTGAACCTGTAACCCAGATACGTCCCCTGACTGGGAATCGAACCTGCAGACTTTTGGTGCACAGGACGCTGCTCCAACCAACTGAGCCACCTGGCCAGGGTGCTCCTGCTTTCTTCTGAGAACTTCCCTGGTTCTTGACCCCTAAGTCCAGCTCTCTACTTGTCCCAATAATACAATTGCACAAAATTCACTGATTTGTAAATATTGGTGGGTTCATTTTTTATCAACTTAAACAAAAGAGAAAAGATTTATGTTCCATCATATGGAAAGAAAACCCCCTTGGATCTGCTTGAAAGAATCGGATTCCTGGACCTGAGCCTGAGAAGACTTAGAGCAAGTGAAAGAAGCTTGTGAGTTTCGGGGCGGGGGGGGCGGGGGGGGCGGGGGCGGTGCTTAGCGAGCATCCTGTGCACGTCTCAGGTGGAAACGGTTGGATACTGTGTTCAAAGGGTGTGCATTTCTCTTTGGTTCCTGAAGGAAAGTGCCCTGGCTCCTTAACCGCACTCTTGCAAATCATCTGCTCAGGAATCATTCAGGGAGGGTGAGAGGAACGGAAACTTTTCTTTGTTTTCCGGGACTTCTTTCTCTTACACCATAAAGGGGATCAAGGAAGAGGAATTTTTGTTTCCTTTCAAAAGATGCTAGAATTGATACTACTGGCATATAAATGTCTGAATTAAAAAAAAGTAAGTAAGGTTGATTGTGCTAGATAATCACCAAAGGATGGTTGTTTTAAGGCGGCGGTTTTCAAGTTATTTAAAGGTGTGATGCAGATTAGAAGTAAATGTTCTGTGACCTCGTAAACATCGTAATCTGCAGAACAGAGCAAGCCGGGTCCGCTCAGTGGAGGCGGGGCGGGGCCTGGAATCCCAGGCAAGCCCAGGACACAGCTCGGACACAGCCAGACGGAGGAGCAGCCTGGCCCCGGGTTGTCCGGTCGGTGTCAGGCTTTCCGGGTTCAAGCTGGTGCACGTGGACAACCGCTCTGCAGCCAGAGGGTCGTTATCCTGGTGCCCTGGTCACTCAGTAAGTGGCGTTACCAAAAGCCAGGAGTTATCTCCTGAGGTCAGAGGTGCCAGGGAAATCTTAGCATGGCAGCATTTGAAGAATTTACCTTGATTTTAATTTATTTCTGACGGACTAGGGTGGTAGCTAATGCACAGTAGGGAGGACAGGCGATGCTTCTCAGAGGGAGCTACAGCCCCTACACACCACCTGGACAGGACGGGGAGTTTTGACTTCAGTTGAGTTGCACGGAAATAACTTGGTGAAATCTGTCTATGCCTCGTTGATTTTCCTGGGAGCGCACACTGCATTTCTGGGCCACGTCTATGACTCACGTGCGTTCAGTGGGACGCCGTGAAGACAGTGGGCCCCCCGTTCTTTGAAATGATGCATCCAACGCTGGACATGCCAGTTTGCGTAGGAGGAGCAAAGGCACAAACAGCCAGAAAACCGAGGCCCACTGGAATCTCCCGGCTCTGTGCAGAGGTGGCTCCTGGGTCCCTCAGAAAGAGGGGCTTAGCTGGGTTCAGCCAGTTCCACCCCAGTTGGTGGGCCCTGCGAGCGCACGGCGTGATCTCACTGAGGGTTCGCTGCGTCTGTGGACGGCAGCCGTGGCACGTGAGTGGTAACCCGCCGTGGCCCATTCCCACGGAGCCTGCTAGTCACGTGGTTGCACCCGTTGGCTGAGCCACGTCAGAAACTGAGGAAACCCAAGGTGGTTTCCTTACAAGATGACCACACCCTCGGGAGATGTGAAGTCTGAGTTCAGAATGGAGCTTTATTTTTGGTTATGATATCATGTCTGTCAAAACAAAATAAAACAACACCCCCAAACTTTGGATCCACAGTGTTGAGCTTTTAATTACCAGCCCCCTGGGGAAAGGGTGGCCTTTCATTGATTTTAAAGGGGACTTCCCAGCTGGACCCACCCCCTGGCATGTTAAGCAAGACTGTTCTGGGCCAAATTGTCAAGGCTGAATTCTCAAGTTCATCCAAGAAAAGGAGGAAATCCAGGAATGAAGGCTAACAAGTTACAATACCATATTTTCAGTTCTCTATTCATGTCCTATGCGAATCTCACTGGCTTGCCGGCCTCCCCTGTGGTTACTGGGGTGTTAGTAGAACTATGTTTAAATTTCCCATTGGAATCTGAGTGCCATCGGGATATCGGAGCACAGAATCATTGACGTGAAATGAGAGACATAAGTTACCTTCAAATGCTGGTGCTTTAGTTTTTCTTCCTCTATTTGCAGCCGCTTCTGTGAGATTTCTTCCTGTATTTTTCTTTTATCCTGAAATGAAAAAGTTCCAGCATAATCATTTTTTTCCCAATTTGCTTAAAAATGTTTCCCTGGCATTGTTGTCATTAGCGAAAGGCCGGCCAGCGATACGCTGTTGGCATTGGCAAGGAGCTGCTTTGGAAACTCCTGTTTCAAAGCAAAGGAGAGCAGAGTGAGCCATTCAAAGCGTTTTGCTGATGGAGAATGATACTGTGCTTTTTCAAAGAGAACTTAAAAATACTCTAATGCCTTTCCTTTCTTACTCCACTTTTCTGTCTCCCCCATTAGCCTAGCAAGATCGAGCTACGGAGTAGAGATCGGTAGCTAGAGAACAGTCGCAGGGACGGAGGTCACAGCGGGGGGAGCCTGGCTGATGGGTTTGGGGTGACAGGCTCACCATGAGAGGGGCCAGGCGGGAGCCTGAGGCAGCCGGGAGGGGGCCACTTTGGGAGGTCTGTGACTGGCCCCTGTGCTGTGCGCCTGAAGCGAACGCAGAACGGTATTCAGTGTGAACTGTCCTTGAAAAAAATGTTAAAACTAGATATTCACGAAAGGAAGAGAATGGAGCCACGGAGCGGTACAGCGGGAAGAGGGCACTGGAGGAGGGAGTTTCGAACGCGGCGTGAGGAAGGAGGCCTTGTGAGGGCAGAGACTCCTCCTGGCATGAGGGCCAAGTGCTGTCAGAAGGTCTGTGTGCTCGGGAAAACAGGGCAGGCTCCGGGAGCTGGAACCCGGACTCTCGCCTCCGTGGGGAGCTCGCTGTGGGGCAGTGGAGAAGGAGGGGGTTGGGTAAGGCTTGTCAACACGCAGAGGGCTTTTCCCTGCGGTTAAGAAACATCACGGAGACACACAGTATCCTTCACCAGGCTGAAATCGCATGACCTCCCCAAACCCAGAAAGCACAGCTGTAAATGCACATGGGCTGTACTTTTCAGAAAGAAATAGCAGGTACGCTAAACAGCCTGGGTTCAGTTTCTGTCTTCAGCATTTACCAGCCTGGTGTCCTCGGACAAAATTCTTCAGTTCTCTGTGCCTTACTCACTTCATCTACAGAGTGTGGGGGGTAAAACTGCCTGCCTCGTGAGAGAGGAGCATGGAGTGAGCTCACATACCAGAGCCCCCAGAACACGGCTTATGCACAGTGTTCCAGAGTATTTGTTTGACGACATGAACGAAATAAACACATAACCTGTTAACCACACAGAAAGCAACACGCTAATTCTCATAATGCGCCCATGGGTCTGAAACGTTTTAGAGATTCCCTCCCTGGAATTATCTGAGACCGTTTACAAGCTTTGCAAAACAGGCCCTTGCTTCCTTTAAAAAAAAACCAGGAAGGACATTATCCTCCCTCTTATTTATAAGAGTTGGTTTTCAATCTGCTTCCAAAATTAAGAACTCCCAAAGTACAGAAGTCTGTTGCCAATGAAGACATCTAAAAGGATGTGAAGCGGGCTCAGAGGGTCATTTAGAAGGAAGAGTGCCCAAAATATTTGGCAGCCTTATTGGCACGGCTTCCTGATGCGACTCCTTTGAAGATAAAAGCTCTTCTTTGATGAGCGAGCGCAGGTACGTTTGTTGAAGGAAAACAACCCATTCTCTCCGGCTCCCTCCGTGTCCATCTCTGCATGGAAGAAGGAGATGGGACTTCAACAGTATCCTTCCTCTGCATCCCCTAAGCTGCTCTTTTGGGAAAAAAAAAATAGCTGGGCAGCAAGCTTGGGCCAGTTCTTTTCCTTGGGTGAAATCTGCTCACTGGGAAGAAAAACTCTGAAAACTCCTGAGTCAGTTTTCCACTCGAACGAGAGGCTATTGTTGAGCAAATATTAGTAATATTTTAAATGGACTGTGACAGACACGTCGGTGAGCTTTTATAGGTGCTCCTTCCGTTAACAGTTGTGATTACAAAGAGACATTGTAATGATTTTTATTTCGCAGAAGAGGAAAAGCAAGTTCAGGGAGTGAAATAACTAATCCAAGCTCTCACAACGAATGAATGGCAGAACCGGGATTTTTTTTTCCTATGTAGAAATTTTACTCTAAGTTAGGAGTTTAGCCTCAGTGTTCACTTCTCCTTTAGAAATTAAGTTTGAGTGTCGACTACGACACCAACACATGCAATCCTGTTTTAGAAACTAAGTGAACTATAATAATTGATTTTACTTGCTGATATTGGGTTTTTATTGATTAATTTTTCCCCAAGAACAAAAGCTCCCAAATTCTTTTTTTCTGAAGACAAGATAATAAGGAAGTCAAAACCCACCAAAAACTGGGACTCTCCCCCGAAAGAAGTAAACAATAGGCCACTATCTCTCAAGAATATTTAGGAAAAAAGAAGGCTAAGTAAAATATTAGAAACGGAATCCAGAGGACGTCAGAAGAATAGATGCTTTGTCCAAGGGCAGGGTTTGTTCGGCATGGCAAGGATGTTCAGCATTAGGAAGATATGGTTATAGGGCACACACTTCATCTCCTTGGCAAATCGAAGGGGAAAGCTCATATGCATTTGCCAAAATTCAGCATTTGTTTAAAATTTTTTTAATAAAACAAGTGAAAGGAGAATTTCCTAACTTGATAAAGTATATCAATCTCAGCTCAAAAGTAAATAGTATGCCTAGTTTGGAAAGGGTGTCTGCTAACTCCACTATTATCAGCATTTTAAATATTAAACAGAATTAAATTCCAGTAGTAGCCAATAAAGTTGGATCAAAAAGAGAAAGAAAATTAGAGAAACAATTAGTGGAGTCCCATATTAATTTATAGAGCTGAATATAAAAATCACAATTAGAAGATAAAGGGGAAGAAAGAACCCCATTTATTGTGGAAACTAAAAAACCAAAATACCTCGGAGTGAACTTAACATAAAACATCAACAAGAAAACTGTAAAAGATCCCTAAGGGACACAACAAACGTGAATTAATAGAATTTATACCACGTTATTGAATAGGATGACCCATAAAGACATCTTTAAGTCACTTCCCCTCATTGTCCTCCACGAATTGTTTGTTCTCCTGAATTTTATGTGGTCCCAAACAACACACCCGCGGTTCTGTTGTGGGGGCTGCCCTAGGGGGGATGTGTAGCAGCATCCCTAGTCGCTACCGACCGGGTGCCAGCAGTACCCCAGGTGGTGACAGTGAAAAATATCTGGTCATTCTTCACGTCCACTGCAAACTCAGTCTGGGTGAGCACCACCGATACGGGCCAATCTCCAATACCCACTAACTAGCGAATCCCTCACGTCTTGGTGCCTGAGACGAAGAGATAGGAGTCGTCAATGGCTGTGAAAACGGGTTTTAACTAATCAACATGCGGGTGTACCGGTAAAAGCACATGGGTGATTCACTCCCCCAGGCCTGTAGCTTAGCATCAGAAGACTGGTTTGTCAGAGGGTCATTCGCCTTAAACCAGAGTGACACCCACTGGGCGCTGTTGCAGACAGGATGTGGGAAATTCTGCAGACGTTGGAGTAAAGTATGTTGTAAGAAATCCATACTCAGTGGCGTTAGACCACCTGATGCTATCGCCATCTTAAGAAATACGATAGGAGATCTATGAAGTCATTCTATCCTGGAAAGTGTCTAAAGAAAATTATACCATGGGAATTTTTTCTGTTTTCAAAGTCATATACTACCTGGGGATCATTCCTTAAGGAATTAGTGAAGGAAAAAAAAAGGAAGGAAGAAAGGAAAAAGAAAAAGAAAAAGAGAATAAATAAATCATCAGTGAGTGGAGCGTTAGGGATCTCGAGCCCCGGTGCCCACCAGCGGGCCGAGGCCCTGCGTCCCAGGACAGTGAGCCTGTTCCTGACCTCAGAAACCTTCTGCCTTTCCCTCCTGCAGGTCCATGCAGTGTCCTCACCATTCAGCTGCCCCCTCAGATCTGGGAGGACCCTGTTGCCCACCCTGGGGCTGGATGGACTGCAGGCTTTTACTCTCCCTCCACCTCCCATCCCAGCCCTCGGGCGCCGGACAGCTGCCTTCTGCGTGAGCTTGGAGGGAAGTTTTCACGAGAAGAGGTTGATTCACACCACCTTGAAGCAACCTCCAAACCTAAGCCCTGGAATCAGGTCTCCACAGCCTTTGGATGCTTTGTTTTTGAACTTGGATGTTTCCAACCACGGTGGAAAATGTGCCTCGCTCCACGCCAACATTACCGGCCGAAATGAAAGGAGAGAAACGACATTAGTGTTCAGAGAGAACACGATCTATCCATGAACGGACGAAGACTGAACATCACGTGAGAGTCCACGTTAAATCAACGTTGTTGGTGCTTAACCTTAAAATCCTGAGTGAATCTCACCACTTCCTTAAGAGCAGAATCACAGTGACGTCAGTAACCGTTCTAGAAGAATGAGACACGAATCCCCTTTACTAGTAGAAGAAAACCCATTGTTTTTCCTTAAAAGAGCATTCAAGTGTATTATATTCATATTTATAATGAAAGAAAGTGCCATTCTGTCAATTTTCTACTTCTTGGGACCTGGTAGAAATGATTATATTTGCTCCCTTTAAATGTCAAGTATGTAAGTCCAGGCCCCTCAGGCCCTGATGCCAGAGCTGAGGGCCTGGGGCACTCAGTGGGAAGCTGGGGCTCCCCAGCCTCAGAGAGTTCCCCAGCATGTCGCACGCGATGCTGGCCTGGCTGGTGCAGGGTCCTGTGCACGGAGGGTCCCCATATGCCAGCACCCCACGCTCTGTCCTTGCGCTCTGATGCCAACCATCAGCCTAGTGCTACCTGCCATGGATCTTCAAACTCCTGGGAACCAAGTCGCCCTTGGACGACCCGACCCTGGCGCACCGCGACCACGGGCAGCTACCCGAGCAGACATCCGTGCAGGTACCGAAGCACACCCGTGCACGCTGCAGCCCTCCGCCACAGCGCTCCCGCGATCCAGCCCGCCCGTCGCCCGCCGGGCAGGGTACGGTGCCCAGGTCCCTGCGCCCACCCAAGCATTTTGTCGGGACTCGACCCCGCCCACCGTATGGCCCGCCCAGACTGTGCCTGAGCCTGGAGGGAGGCGATGCCCAAAGCTTGGAGGCGCTTTCCCAGCCAGCACCTCCGGGACCCCAACCCCCAGTCCGACCCCCATGGTCCGGATTTCCCTGGCTATCAGAAGAGTATCATGAAACAGGAGCTTTGGAGTGTCCACCACCCCTGGCACATCCGGAGCCTGGTGACCCTCCAAATTGCCTCTCCTGAGGGCAGAGGGACCTTCCTCGCGTGTCCACCCACCCACGAGCACCCTTTCCTCGTGCCAAGGAGGCCGTGCTGAAGGCTGTCAGCCAACGCAAGAAAGGAAAAACGACGTTCGCCTCAGCACGCTGGTTTGGGACCACGCACAGCCATGGTCTGTACCGAGGGCGGGCCCAGAGCACAGGCGCCTTTAGGGAGAAAGGGGGCGATCTTCTCCCTTGAGCCCAGGCCTGCGCCCTTGCCCCTGGCGCACCGTTGCCCAGGGGAGGACACGGCTGCCACTCTCTCTGCCGCCCACCCTGATGCAAGAACACCCCCAGCCCAGGCCACACAGCCTCAGCCTCAGCCAGAGAACTGGGAGCCTGAGGTCACCCCTGTGTCCTGTAGTCAAGGCCCCGTACCACCACCTCCTGAGACTCGAACCCGCAGTTCTTTCGCCCTGGCCAGCCCTGCTCTTCCCTAGCGTAAGTCACAGACACGGCCAGGCCACCTCTCACCACCCCCAGAGGCCTCTCTCCTTATCGGGCAGCACCCACGTGCAGAACCACGGCTAAATCAAACATTTCCCTGCCGCCCACCCACCCCCTGCTCCACCTTTTCCCAGAAACACTCTTATCAGGGAGGCGTGTTTCTCCCGTTTGCCCAGTTTGTGTACTTCAAAGTTTGTACTTATTTTAAATAATAATTATAGGCATCACGATCATCACGGAGATTGTCGTAGTCTTTCTTTAAAGGTACATATACTCGGATTTCTTCCACGCCTCAGTTGCTCCGCCTTGCACTGGGAACACT
>CM052551.1:2454294-2529129 GCA_028533065.1 Trachops cirrhosus | reverse complement strand
CCTTTTCCCAGAAACACTCTTATCAGGGAGGCGTGTTTCTCCCGTTTGCCCAGTTTGTGTACTTCAAAGTTTGTACTTATTTTAAATAATAATTATAGGCATCACGATCATCACGGAGATTGTCGTAGTCTTTCTTTAAAGGTACATATACTCGGATTTCTTCCACGCCTCAGTTGCTCCGCCTTGCACTGGGAACACTTGGGCCAGGTCATTCTCTGTTGCTGGCCCGGTGCTGTCCTCTGTGTGGTGGGTAGGATTTTAGCAGAAGCCCCGCTTTCTAACCTCTGGATGCCAGCCGCATACCCACGTTGTGAGAATCAGTCATTGCCAGATATTCCAGGGGGTGGGGGTGGCGGGTTGGGGGGGAGGGTGTGTGTGTGTGTGTGTGTGTGTGTGTGTGTGTAAAAATCACACCGGTGGAGAACTAGTGAAGGACAGTGACCTCTGCTGGCAGAAACACTCGAGCTTGGTCTCCCAAAATGTGCAATTAAATTAAATTAATTAGTTATAATTACAGTTGAATTTATTGGGATGACACTGTCATTGTCATATAAGTGATTGTTATCACAGATAGGTTTCAGGTGTACCCTTGTATAATACATTATCCGCATCGTTTGTTCATCACCCCAGTCAAGTCTCCGTCCATCACCCTTAGTCCCGCCCTTACCCTCTGCGACCTCCCCCACCCGCTTTCCCTCTGGTCTTCACGGCCCTGTTGTCTGTGCACGTTTTTTCTTAATCTCTTCACCTTTTTCATCTAGTCCCACAGCCCCCCTCCGCACTGAGAACTGTCAGTTTTTTCTATCCATGTCTGTGTTTCTATTTTGTTAGTTTGTTTTGTTCATTAGATTCCACATATAAGTGAAACCGTATGGCATTTGTCTTTCTCCGACTGGCTTATTTCACTCAGCATGTTACTCTCCAGGTCCATCCGTGTTGTCACAAAGGGTAAGATTTCCTTCTTTTTTATGGCCAAGTAATATTTCATTGTGCAAATGTGCTACAGCTTTTTTATCCACTCGTCTACTGATGGGCACTTGGGCTGCTTCCAAATCTTGGCTATTGTAAATAATACTGCAATGAATGTAGGGGTGCTCATGTTCTTTCGAATTAGTGGGTTTTGGGTTCCTTTCGATGTATTCCCAGAAGTGGAATCTCTGGGTTATAAGGGAATTCCATTTTTCATTTTTTGAGGAACTCCTGTACTGTTTTCTACAGTGGCTGCCCCAGTCTGCATTCCCACCCACAGTGCATGAGGGTCCCCTTTTCCCCACATCCTCCCTCCCTAGCACTTGTTGTTTGTGGATTGATTGATGACAGCCATTCTGACAGGTGTGAGGTGATATCTCGTTGTGGTTTTAATTGGTGTCTCTGATAATTAGTGATATCAGACTATACTACAAGGTCACAGTGATCAAAACAGCCTGGTACTGGCATAAGAACAGGCATGTAGATCAATGGAACAGAACACAGAGCCCAGAAATAAATCCATGCCTTTATGGTCAACTAATACGTGACAAAGGAAGCAGGAACATACCGTGGGGTGAAGACAGACTCTTCAATAAACGGCGTTAGGCAGACTGGACAGATATGTGCAAAAAAAATGAAACGACCATCTTCTACACAAGAACAAACTCCAAACGGATAAAAGACTTACATGTAAGTCTCAAAACCATACAAATCCTGGAAAAATGCATAGGCAGTAAAATCTCGAACATTTCTCATAGCAATATTTTTTTCTGACAGATCATTTGGGCAAGGGAAACAAAAGGAAAAAATAAACAAGTAGAACTCCATCAAACTAGAAAGTTTGGGCACAGCAAAGGCAGCCCACTGACTAGGAGAACATAATTGCCAATGATACATCTGATAAGGGGTTAATATCCAAAATTTATAAAGAGCTTGTATAAGTCAACATCACAAAACACCCCAAACTATCCAATTAAAAATGGACAAAGGGCCTGAACAGGCCCTTCTCCAAAGAGGCCATGCGGATGGCCAGATGTTATGTGGGTGCCTCTTCCGGGCTCTGGTGGTCTTGGCTGGGGATCCCAGCATGAGGTGGAGACCCCATGCTTCTCAGGCGGACCCCCTGTAGCTGAGATATCCCTCCTGAACCTCTCAGCCACGGCCCGTGGGAGCGGGGCCAGCCTGTTTCACGTCTCTGCCCTTCCTACCAGTCTCGGTGTGGCTTCTGGAAATCCTCAGTTATGAGACTTCTGTTCAGCTAGTCTTCAGGCTGTTCTTTGAGTCGACTGTTGTGTATTTTAGTTGTGATTCCACTGGTCCGGGGAGGAGGTGAGTGTCTGCAGATCCAGATTTGAACCCAGGCAACGTGAATGCAGCTTCTCCCCTCTTAGCTGATTCACAGTACCGTTTTCTGGAGTGGGATGTTAGTCCAGCTCCTCCTGACCTCCCGGTCTTCTCCAGCAGCCAGCAGCAGGAGGGGCCTCCCGGGAGCAGGGAGCACGTTTCAGCTCCCTGCTCGCTGGCGTGGAGCGGTGGACAGCCCCCAGAGAAGGACACGTTGGCCTGTGTGACAGTGACAGCCAGGGCCAGCAGCGCCTCCCCGTCCCGTCCAGAGCCCACCCGGGCTGGCTTCATCTTGGGTTTGAAACAAGGCGAGGAACGTTGTGGCTGGAGGCAGGGCACCTCCAGTGTCTGGGCAACGCCAGGCTCACGGAAGGGTTGCTAAGGAACACCAGTGTGTGTCCTTCCGTGGCGATGTGATGCCTCGCTGGGATCGTCCAGGTGGTAAAGAAGGCGATTTTATAATGTTACAGGTGTGACTCGACTTTAAGGAAGGAGCACTTTTCCTCATACGATATTCATCGACAGCAAGTTATCCTCCTGCCAAACTTCACAGGAATGTCAGCGTGATTGAAAAAGAACGTGGCAACAGAAACAGTACATCAGCCTGCAGTTGAGTGTCTAGCTCCACGGCTGCTCTGCCCAAAGGTATCATTGCTGGCTAGCGCCTTCCCAAACCCTCAGGGGACAAATGGACGCAGAACAGGCCACCGGCTTCCCCAGAGTTCCCCAGGAGCCTGCGCATCTCTCGGCCGCCATGGTGACCTGGCACACCGGATGTGCGGTGATGTGAACCTTCTGACCACCTCGCATGCCTGACTACTTCTAACGCGTTCCCCTACGGTGGCTGTCTGGCTGCTCAGAATATGGTTGCCCGGACTGTTCACTGCCCACTCAGACTGTGTCAGCAGTGGCCTCTCCCAAATTCCCGCTCTGGAAGAGGCCGCCTCTTACTTATTCTGAAAACTACTTTGTTTACAATGATAAAGTCGCCGCGACCATCAATGATCCAGTGATATCAACTCAGTCACACACTTGATTAAAGTAAGCACAGTACCTAGAAATGCTAGCATTCCAGAGATGCTATTGATATCGAGATAGCTAATATTATAAAATGCCTGAATCTGTCAAGGAGGCAGGATTGATCCTGCTATTTAAGTATTAGTTTACCCAAGACTTAGGTCCTTATACACAAACGCTGTGTTCAAGGTGATGGTTAAGAGTTCTGCAATGTTACAAATTATTTAGAAGCAGACACTTTCGCCAAGGAGCTTCCATTCTTGCCAAGAAAGAAAATCATTTGTACAAGTAGCGACACCCTAAGAAGTCAAGTGGCAACTGTCCTTAAGAAGGCACAAGCAGGGCGCTGGGACAGCCAGGGGGCTGCTTCCAGCTGCTGTGGTTGGGGGAGGCTTTGAGGCAGCCCCTGAGGGCAGGGTGTTGGGTGGTCGCTGCAGAGCTGGGGACGGGGAAGAAAGGGCATCCAAGTCCCAGACTCAATGTGAGCAAAGGCCTGGAAGCAGAAAAGTCTGGAATCCTAGTTGCGGTCCAGGGAGCAGTGGAAGCGACATCAGAATAATAGGATCAGGCCAGACCCCTAAGGGAGAGGGCTGAAGGGCAGGACAAGGGAGTTGGCGTTTATTGATGTACCAGCACAGAGAGGGAGGGAAGGGTCAGAGGGAGAGGAATGAGTGAGTTAAGACCGCACTTTCAGGAGTTTAAGGTCCCTCACTGTGTAGTAGATATCGAAGATGGGGGACTCCAGGGGGTAGTCAGTTAGGCTGCAGCTCACACAGGAGGCCGGGTCGCTCCAACAGGAGGCAGCAGAGGGTGTGGATGGCAGAGACACCGGGGAGGCGAACTGGCAGGACCTGCAACCGATGACGTAAGGACACAGGAGAGGAAGAAGTCTAGTGGGCGTCCGAGAGCGGAATCTCTGATGGGAACAGGAAGTTCGGGAGGGGCTGGCGGGTTCCCACCAAGCTGGAGGAGTCTTGGGAATGCACAAATGGGGCGATGTGGCAGGCAGCTGGGGTGCTGGATGGACGGACATCCGACGCGGGAGTTTGGGAAGGGCTAGCTGAGGCAGGAGACGGTCGGAGCATGACAGGAGCCATTTTTAGGGAAAGAAAAGGGGAGTTAAAGCCAGACCCTTCGTGAAGCACCGACATTTAAGGGCACAGAGGGAAGGGGGCCCACATGGAAGCTTGTGGGGGGGTCAGCAAGATGTTGTTTATAACAGCACTTGGTGAATTGGGCCAACTCAATGAGATGGTTTCAGACTCATTCTGCTGGAAGCTGGTATGTTCTAACTTTGTAACAAGCCTTCCTGACATTTTTATTGTTCAAGGTCTCAAAAGCACTGTACTAGACGCTGCTTGTTGGAATTTAAACACCACCCACATGCGGCTTCCTGTTGTGCAAAGAATGGTAACCTTGAACTAATACAGTATTCCTGGGAGAGTCCCGGGCCTCGCTGGAGGCTTGCTAAGTTTCAGTGAAGGTGGATTTTTAAAATGATTGAAAAAAGCCTTTTAAAGAACTTCTTGGAAAAGGGGCAAGCATTTCAAGGGGGAAGGTACAGATCACGCAGCACGGGCCGTTTACAAATGGCAACGTGGACACAGGCTCACAAACAGGCCCAGAGAAGAAGGAGAGGGAACAGCTATGAACGAGAGCAAACCGCAGAGCTTGCTATCGCTGGGAGGGCCGCAGTGAGCTCACCGCGGCAGGAATGCGGATAAGCAGGCGGCACCTGTTTGGAACAAGGTAAACACGGCAGGCGTCCAGGGAGCCGGGAAGGTGCAAAGCCTGTGGCAGACAGCGAGGCCCAAACACCACGTGTGTGTGCCGAAACACGGACGATTAGGCTGTGGTGAGGACAAAAAGACAAAGGCATTCACTAGACCACTGCTGAGACGCACGGTGCGATGTTAATATAACAGATAATTTGAACACTGCACTCCGACTGTCTGCCTTATTTTTGATTGAGGAGAATGATGCTGATGCTGGAGAGGGCAGGACAAACATGCCGACAGGAAACCCGAAGCCGGAGAGGAAACAGGGTGCCCGAAAGAAGGCCACTCAGACCAGGGAGGGACTCGGACGATTGATAGACATGACAGAAAAGTATTGTCAGCTGGCCTTGGAACCGTGGGTGCAGCAAAGAGGTGGTGGCAGACTGACAGCAGCAAATTCTTTGAGGAAGAAAAGAAGGTGCACTATGAATGTTTAAAGAATTTATGGGAGGATCCCCGGCAAAGCTGTAGAATGAATTATTCAATAGCGTTGTATTTAGAGAAGGGATGGCTAAGAGACAGCACTAAAGGCAAAGCACTTTAAACTGACTTGCTTTTGCTTAATTTTTCAAGATCTGCAGGTGAAGATTATGATGTCGTAGCAACAGCTAACACTCATCAAGGCTTTTGTGTGTGTGGGGGGACAACCGACAGCGCCTAAACGTGTCGACTCATTTAACCTTCCCCAAATCTCTGGGAAGTAGGCGCTGTGTTCACCCTCATTATTTAGTGAAGAAGCCATTTGTAATGCTTTTTACCATCTCAGATACAGTAATTATGCACCCATTTTCCTTCCAGTTTTCTAAGTAGTAAAATAACTCTTTAATCCAGCTGAATTTACTTTGATTTATGGTAAATGCTCAGGATCAGATTTAAATTTTTTCTCAAATTTTTAACTAATCTGAACTTTTACTGAAGAATTCTTTCCTATTGATTGACTTTTTATTTATTTACTAATTTTGTCATTGAGTAACTTTTAAAATTTCCTAATTTTTATGTACATTATGGTCTGGTTCCAGGTTATCTGTATATAAATTATTGATTTTGGTAGCAATACTACCTAGGTTAGATTATGCACCAATGAGGTAAATTAACATTTTATTGGGCGAGTTTTCCTTTATTGTTCTTATCTAAAATGTCTTGATTAGTAGCAGTAGTTTACTTCTTTATTTGAACTTTGGAATAATTTTGTTGAATTCCAATAGAAACTAAATTAAGAACTCAACGAGTTTCTTATCCCTCCTCATTCCCCAACGAACCAACAAATCAACTAACCAACCAACCACACAGACAAAAAATCATATACTTTGATGGAATTTTAAAAGTTACTAATAGTAATTATCATTATCCAGAGATAATCAGAGATCAATACTGTTATACTGCATATGATTTATATTTGTGTGATATCTTACAGTGCATAGAAAATGGGAATTTCTTACATGTTTAGGAGTCTGACCGTTTCTTTTAGTATATCATAGACATAATGTATATACCATGTCATTAACTAGTCTCCCAGCCTCTTTTTAATGGCTGCCTATTATTCCACACACACCCATATATGCACCCCATTTACTCAGCTTGTTCCTGTTTTCAGACATTGAGTTGGCTTCCACTTTGGAATCCATTTTTGGGTGCCTCTCATTTTCCTTTAGTATAAGTTTCTTGCCAACGAAATTCCAGGTCAAAGGATAAACCAGTTTTTGAATTGTTTTTAATACCAGTTGCCAAATTGGCCTGTTTTAGCAATTTCATGCTGCTACCAGCAGTGAATGAGAAAGCTTCCTTAAATATTTTGGTTGGAACTGCATTAAACTTAAAATAAATTTGGAAACAGAATGGTTTTTTAAATATTCAAACGTTTAACTCAAGGAATAATGTGCTTCTCCAAACATGTATTGCTTAGTTAAGTTTCATTATATAAATCCCACATATTTGACGAGTAGGGTTGGGTTCCTCTTAGGTTTTACCCATTTTTTTTTATTTTGTAGCTATTAGGAGTGGGATAGTTGCACATTACATTTTATGACTCATGACTGATTTTCAGGAAGCTATTGATTTTTGTACATACATTGATATCTGACTCATTCACTACACTTTCAGGTTAATTCTTATCTTTAGAGACACTTAAGAATGCATCAATGCATTAGCTTTCCTGAGTCTTACGGTTGATCGGTGTTGGGATTGGTGTTGACCTAATTGTCTGTAACTCCAGCGGTGGTGTTTCTCCTACCACACCTAGTGCTTCCCAAAGGCATCAGTAGAAATGCAGTTCCCCAAACCCGGGATGTTACAGCCCCAGGGGCTCCGTACTGGCCAGAGTGTTCCGTTCCTCTCCCAGCACCAAATTTTCAGAGTGACACTGACATTTTGGCAAGTGTCTAGAATGAGCCTGTGATCTGAGAAATGATAAAAATCAGAAAATGAAGCCATGTGGCTTTCGTGACTAAGTCGTGATGATTGGGTGGCAGTTAAAGGAAGCCGGGTTCCGGCACATTATGTCAAAACCAACACGGAGAGGTGTTCTCAGATGGCATCAGGTGTTTGGGGGTGCGCCGACCCATCTGACACTGGGTGTGCTAAGGGGAAGCTGGGTGAGCCTCTCTTGAGCAAGGTGTCACTTTCTCCTGCTCCCTGATTTCTGCACGTAGCTTTGGAATACCCTCCTTCTTAAGAAGCCAAGTAGGTTGGATGCGGTGATCACTACTACTTACCGAGTCAGTTAAAAAGGCATGCATTTTCTACACCTCATTTTATCCAGCAATTTTAGTCTTTCCCAGCCTTACAAAAGATTTGAACAGATCTCTAAGTAGAGTTTGGGCTCTCTTCTTTCATTCCTTTGCCTACCATTTCATGTTTGTTCTAATGAGTAGTGACCAAACCAAGCCAAACAAGGATAAACGACAAATACAAAACAAGACCCCGATTAATCAAGGGGGAATGGTAAGTTGGCTACATCTTCGGTGGGGGCAGAAATCTGTTGGCAGGCCCGATAATCACTGGCTCTTTGTCTAAGAAATCCTGGCCGGAGGGAAGAGGCTGTGCAACAGGTGGGATGGAGGGGAGGCTGAGACGTGGGGTGCTCTGGGCGGGGGCTTTGACTCCGTCCCCACCTGCTAAAGCACTAAGAAAGCCCCGGAAATGGTATCGCGTTCTCTCCTTTCCCCCTGCTTCCCCTGGCTGGTGGGGGGTTGGGAGGGGAGGCTGCTAGCGGGGAGGACTGGTTTGGGTTAGATGAAGTGACCCCGAATCTCTTAAGCTCTTCTCCTTGCTCTGCTTTGGGCTCCATTCACAGGAGTGGACACCGGAAGTCTGAGGACAAGCTCTGGGTGGGGGCGAGGCTTGTGGTTGGTCTGCTCATTAGAATTTATTGAGATGCTGTGGTCGAGAATCCGACATTCAGAAGAACGGATTCAAGTCCTTAACTTTGCTTGGCCTTAGGTTTTCCGCCTGTAAAATGGGAATGGTTGCATCTACTTTGGGAAATACCCAGAGGACCGGGTAGCCAAGTGAGATAACATGAAAGTTTTTATTTTTAAAAGCCTAAATGCTACATAAGAATAGGTGCTGTTATTATTATTTTTAATCTCAGGATTCTTTTGCTCATGGGGTGTCCTTAATAGTCTAGACTGGTTGGCGCACACTGATTTTGAATAGACTGATCTTTAACGTGTCCCGTCACCTTATGTCACTCGCCGACACGGTCAAGCATTGGGAACTCGGTGCTCAGCCCGGGACCCGGTTCCGATTTGCATTCAGAGCTTCAGAGGCTGACCTGGTTCTAGCTTATGCGGCTCCACGGAATGCGCTCAGTCGCTGGGGGTTCACCTACAGACTGTGAGTGGGGAGCTCGCCCCAGCGCCCCTGTGATGTCTGAGGGAAGTTCCTCCCCGCAGCGCTGGGTGAGCAGCTGCAGGCAGCACATCTTCCCGAGGCGACCCCTGGCCACTTAGATAAATGAAAATATTCTTATTAATATTTAAATATTTTATTTATAAAATATTTTTAAAGATTTTATTTATTTATTTTTAAAGAGGCAGGAAGGGAAGGAAAAAGAGAAGAAAACATCAATGTGTGGTTGCCTCTTGTGCACCCCCTACTGGTGACCTGGCCTGCAACCCAGGCATGTGCCCTGACTGGGAATCGAACCGGTGACCCTTTGGTTTGTAGGCCTGTGCTCAATCCACTGAACTACACCAGCAAGGGCTAAACATTTTATTTTATTAAATTATTCTTACTAGAAATAAGCTATTTTAGTTTATTGTAGGACCGGCTGTGTCCTTTGAGGTTGGAGACAGGGCGTGTGAGCATTGAATGAGGCTCCACGAGACTGACGTGTTTCCACACGAGTTTTCTACAGAGACGGCTCTTCCTCTGACCCTTAGTCGAGTTCAGAAAGTTCACGGGGACCCTTGTCAGTACAGGGCTTTGCAGAGCAGCGTTATCATTCTGCAGCACACTGGAAAACCTTGGCCCGTTTTCCAACAGCAGCTTCCTTAATAAGCTATCACCATTACTCTGCCTCCTCACGTGGTCGGCTTCGTGGGTGGGCTATTATGCTTGGCAACGGTGCGGCGGCACACTGGTTCGAAGGAACCTTTCCTCCTCTGGGGGAAACGAGCCGTCTCAGGGCAGCACTGTGGAAAACTGCGGAGGCTTCGTTGTTCAAATATTCTGGCCCAGGACTTGTCTCTTCAGGAGACTCCTCCAGCTCCTTGTACCACCTGTGTGTGGGCGTCATTAGATGTTTGTGACAGACTGGGAGTCCCTCCTGTACCTCTGTCTTAACCACGAGGTGTGCTGGACCCGAGGTGCACGGCGCTGTTGCTGTAAGAAGTCCTTGTAACACTCAATGATGCAATGACCCTAGCACACGCTAACATCTACCTCTACTCAAGAGCCAGGTGGGCTGGCTCCTGTTTTTGCACTCACGCTGTACAGGCAGAATAAATAGGGGAAGGCGTAGGTGGCCAGCCTGGGAAATGCGAGGAGGGCCAGCTGCCGGGCCTGGGACCCGAGGTGGCCTATACATGCTCAGAAGGGCCCGGCATTTAGCTCAAAGCTCTGCTGCTCCCATCCTGAAATTCTGAACACGTCCTGACAGGGCTCCCCACGTTTTCTGCGTCCTGGGCCCCACGAGTGAGGTCGCAGGTCCTGCTTTGAGGTCGTCCACTGTCTTAGGAGCTGCTAGAAGATCCCAGATACGGACACACTGGAAACCGAGTGACCAGTGACAAGGCGCTGCGTGCTGAAGAAACACCTCGAACCTGCCTGCGTGGATGTTCGTGTTTTAATGTTGGCCTTTGTACCGGGCAGGTTTCTGTTTTACGTGAAACCTTTCTGCCTCCTAAGCTCCTGTGTTTATCGGTCTAGAACAAATTCTTCATTCTCTGGGAGAGGAAAGAAGCAGGGAGTGGATCCGGGAAATGCGAGCTCCTTCTCACTTGGCGTCATGTGCGGCTTTGGCCGGCAAATCTGGCTCCGTCGCTCAAATTCCAGCCCCAGGACTTTCTGTGGCTGCTTTCCAATGGCGTCGGTCCCAGGCAGGTGCTCACTCTTGTGATCACTGTGATTATCACGATTCTCTGAGTTTTGACGGGGCTCTTCTCCTTCACATCCACGCTCGGGCGTCACCCTCTCTCCGAGGTGAGTCCTGGACACTCTACTGCAGATAACACCCCCCTCCCACCCACCCTGATGCTCACGATTCCCCTTATTCCATGCTTCTCATTTAAATGCATAAGGCTTGGACATAGCAGCCGCTCAATATCCATTAATCGAATACAGGGATGAGAAAATGACTTGCTAACACACACCCTACCAGTTAAAGGTAAGCCTCCATGAGAATTACAATGCCGGCTAGATTCTTACCCCTTTCCTCCCCAGCTGGTCTGTTCTCTGAAAATTGATTCAAGTGCTCAGAACTCTTCTGATCTCAGCCCCCCAAGCATACCAGTGTGGAGAGGTGAGCCAGTTTAAGATCCAGCGGTTCCCGGTTCGAGTCTTCCCATATTACTGAGTAACAGTGTTTTCAGCGCGGTAGGCATGGAGATGAGGCAGTGTGTTCCTGGCGCAGGAGGATGACCTGAGCGCAGGGGGTATGACTAACCCTTATGGCACCTTTTATATCTCAGGGGAATTCACCTGGGCCTTTTTCCTGTTCTTCAGTGGGGGCCGTGAGCTTGCAGACAGGAATCCTCGGCTAACTCAGCCAGCCCTTCGACGCACTCCTCCCGAGAATAAGGAGGCGTCGGCATCTGATGATTCCTGGTACTGTAAAAGCCAACTTCAAATTACCAGTCTCCCTCTTCAGCTCTCCCTTTGTATAAAAATCAGCTATTTGTTCAACTACGTACTGACTTGGAAAGAGCCTCAAGAGACTTTCTAATCAAAGCACTATTTCAGCAGCTTGAACCAGTTGTAGTTGGAAACTGAACTCTTAGGCTAAGAGATCTGTCGACCGTGAATTTAGTAGGAGAGCACTGGTCCCGGATGAAGTCGTGAAGGGGGAACACGCGCCTGGGCATGCAAAAGAGGACCGGCGTGCGCACACCCACGCTGAAACCCCCCCTTCCGAGCGATGGTCCCCGAGGGCTTCCCCGACTTCGTCCTCCTTCCTGCAGAGAAGACTTCGGACTAAACTACGATTCAGTTCACCATCCCAGTAAGTGGGTGTTTGGTGCGAGAGTCTAAGGAGCACCTTCCATCTACTGACTGTGGTTAATCCTTTTTTGTTTTTTAAGAAGACAGCTCCTTGGTGCTGTCAAGGTCCAGGCACACACATTTGTGTTTCCAGTCCCTTGCAGTGGAAATGATGACTTCTTGGAGACTCCAAACCAGGTGGAATAAATTCAATGGTGCAGATTATTTTGTTTCACAGCCAGGAAGTGGTAGAATACATTCTAATATAAAAATCCAATAGATGCTAGAATGTCAAGATTTTTTTCCCCTTTCTAACAAACTGACATCTGGGAGTTGCTGTGTTTCAAAACACTGAGCGATTATCTTATGATTTTGTACTTGAAGGATATACACAAAAATTGTTCTCGTGTAGGGAGATAGGAGGAAAAGGGTTAAAACGAGGAGACTGTCCCTGGGTCAGAGATTCTGAAGGTTTTAAGTCCTTCCAAGAGTGAAATGACCCCTGCAGACTGGTCACTGTATGGATGTCTGTCCCGTGGGGGGGGGCGGGACAGCTGGGGTGCTTCCTGGGTGAGGCCGGGGGACGCAGAGCTGGCATTTCCAGGGTGTCCAGGAGGGCGGGGGCGGGTGCTTGTGTTGTTTCCATGGACACAGCACCGCTCCAGTTTTCCTCTAGGTGGTGACAAATGTGACTGGACTTAGCCTGGTGACTGGGCTAAGCTAGTGGAAATTTGTTCCCATACACTTTTCCCAGTTTTTTCCCTATGACCTTTATACAAACACAGGACTTCCAAGACAGAATTACTTTATGGTCTTACTTCGGAGATTTGCTTCATTCCTCCTCGTGGGGTAGGTTGAAGCTAGTGGAATAGCCCCCAAAGTCGTATTTGAAAACACCATCCCCGAAAGCACACGTCAGAGTTCTGGGCCTGCTTGGAAGGCACGGGTAGTCTTGTTTTGGCTCCCTCTGCATTTGGCACCCTCAGTGAGGACGCCCCGCCCCGCCCCGCCCCGCCCCGCCTCGCCCCGCCTTGCCCCGCCCCGCCCCGCTGGCAGGCAGTCCGGCCTTCAGATCCCTCTGCACTGATGCAGCAAGAGCTGCAAGGTGTGCCGGAGGGAGCGAGGGCTTCAGGAAGTAGGGGCTCCAGTTTTAAAAAAAAGTGAGGAACAAGGAGCTACTTGTGTGTTTCATAGGATACACCATTAGTTAATGAGGAGACAGAAGCTCAGAAGAGGCGGAACCTGTGCCCACACAATGCACACGGCCTAACACAATAACCTTTACACAGCAGCTGTCAAGCTAAAGGCCAAGGCCAAAACCAACAGAGCAGGGCCGAGTTCCTGTCCCTCAAAGCAGGACAGCTGAACCCGTGGCCAAGTTTAACAACCAAACAGAACAAACCACAACAAGCGACGCTCCAAACCAACATTCTCCGAACAAGGAAATGGTCCCACCGAGAAGTTAGACATTTCACAAGCACTGTCTTCCAGAAGAGTCCAAACCGTGGGCTTCTGGCTCCTTGCCACTGGCTGAGAAAATATTTCAACTCCCTGAGTCCTATCTGGGTGCAGCTGAGACATTGTATCCATTTAATAAAAACCCTGGACTGGGCTTAGCACGATTACTTACACCATGAGAGTTTGAAGAGCAGAGAAAAAAAATACCTCCCTACCTACTCTGATTTCGCACCGGTTGTAAAAAAAAAAGTACTCATTGGCTTTCTGGCAGCTAATCTCAGGGACAGAAAATGCTGAGAAATTGGGATGTTGACTTCCAAAGTTTCTCCTCTTAAAAAAATGACCTCAGAAGTTGTAGCTCATGATAAATGATGGTGCCACAGATTTTTTGGCTCCTGCCAAGCAGAGGATTTAATAAAATTACGTTTAAAAAGCTGGGTCATTTAAGGAAAGTAATTCATTTCTTGCCTTGACTCTTTCCCAGAACAAATATAAAAAATGCATTATTTTCCTTCCCGGTATTAGCGAAATATTTTCCAAATCCAACGGACTGCATGCCCTGTCTTCCTCCACCAGGGTCCTACTCAGCTGGTGAGTCTGCTGGAAAGCGACGCGGAGAGCTCATCTGATACGTGCGGTTGCTCGCTTTCCTCTCCTTCAACGCGTAGCTGCCCCACGACGTGCGTTTTCATTTTGTTAGGCTTTCTGGAACCTACCACTGCACTACAAATAAAAAGTTTCAAGTTGTTTTTTTTCCCCTTTCTTTCCTCTCCCCTTTTTAAAAGATTTTAACTTTTGGGTGTATTACCTTAAAAAAGTTCCTAAGTTCCCAGGCATCTGTCTTTTGAGCTAACGTCTATGAAACAGAAATTTAAGGAAAAAGTGCGTTTCTAAGGTACATAGAAGGTCAACAAAACTGCCTTAAAAGCTTCTGTTGGCTGTTGAAACGTAGGCAACAGTTTGTGCAGGAATCAAGATCATTTACTCCGAGCTGGTTGGGGAGCCCAGGGGGCGAGAGAGGGTCACCAGGGCGAGGGGAGCGGCAGGGACGCGTCCGCGAAGGGTGACAGACCCGTGCGCCCACCCTCGGGGCAGCCGCGAGTCCGCGAGTCCCAGCTGTGCGCGCACTTACCGTGATGGCCTGGAGTCTCTCCTTGAGCAGATCGGCCTCTTCCATTCTGGCAGGCGGGGGCAGGCAGCCGGCGAGGGAAGTCCCGGGCGAGCGAGCATAAATCAGGGGCCTCGGTGGGGAGAAGCGCGGGGGCGACGCGGAGGCAGGAGCCGCGCGCTCGGGGAGCCCCGCCGGCCGAGAGTAGCCGCCGCCGCCGCCGCCGGCCGGGCCGCCGCGCCTGCGAGCAGATGCGCAGAGCCGGGCGGACTGACTCAGGCACCGAGCGCGCGCGGGGCGGCCGCCGGGCTGCTGGCACCAGCTGACTGACAAGTTTGAACGGCAGCGCACCAGCCCTTTCCCCCGGGAGCCGCCAGCCCTTTGTTGTAACGTGCACAGTGAGCGCAGCGCATTGCTCATTAACTGTTCCTTGCCCAGGTCATTGTTTTCCCGGGGGGCGGGGTGCTCAGGGAGCCCAGCGCCGGGGACTTCCGCAACCCCTGTTGGGGGTCTGCGTGGGTGTGCGCTCACTTCAATCGCCTCTCCTCCTCCAGGCTCTGCAGAGACTCAGCCTCACCCGGCCTGGGCCGAGGCCCTTGCTTGTCCCCCTTCCTCTGATGGGCTGCCGTTAATAGTAGCACGCCCCAGAGTTTCTTTAGAACTTACTGCGGTGGGCAGTGCCCACAAGCTGCCCCCACCGCCTCCCGCTGCAGGAGCTTGTCTCAGACTTGGGCATCTTGGCGTCATGGAGAGACCAAAGGCGCTAAGGTAGCTCCGCGAGGGTCTTGGCGCCCTTACCGTGCGGCCGCTCGCTTTCCTTTGTCAAGAACCACCCTCGGTGAGTTCTTGGGTCTCTGTGGAATGCAGCGCTTTCTTGGACCCTGTTCAGAAACGACACTTGGCTCTCGGGAAGGTGCCCATTTTGACCCCACAGGTTACGGAGGGAAAGGGTGAGCCTTTGATCCCGTGTTGAGACGTTCTGTTCGCAGGCAGCCAGACACTGTGGCTACTCCTCTGCCCTTTAGGAAAAAGAAGTCGCCCTGGCTGGTGCGGCTCAGTGGACTGAGCGTGGGCCTGCGAACCGAAGGGTCCCCTCATCGATTCTCGTCAGGGCACGTGCCTGGGTTGTGTCCATCCCCGGTTAGGGGTGTAGGAGAGGCAACTACACATCGATGTTTCTCTCCTTCCTTTTTCCTCTCTCCAAAAATGAATGAAATCTTAAAAAAGAAAAAGTCAAGCCCAGTGAAACTTTTAGAGCAAAGCAGAGGCTGGGAAGCTTTACAACGGACTCTGTCTGACTTCCCTTCCCTACATCTTCGATTCGGTTTTGAAGCAGTGCATCCTCATCCCCATCTACCTCGTTGTCGGGAATCTGGATGCCTTCATATCAACAGTCAGATGGAGAGGTTAAAGGGACGAACTTAACACTGGACACACAGTTTAATTTCCTTGCCCTGGCGATACCAGTAACGCAAACAGCTACTATTTGCTGACTTCTCTCTATAGGGGAAAGCTTTACATCCTGTCTGTCGGACATGGTGCTGGGAAACAGGTGCCATGGGCCCTACTTTAAAAACGAGGAAACTGTGGCTCAGAGAGGTAATTTCACAGGTGTAATTAGTAGCAAGGCCAGCGTTGGAACTGGACTGTCTGATGTTACAACAGCCATTCCGCAGGCGAGCCGGAGGAAACAGGGCGAGGAGAACGGGCTGAAGGGTGAGATCGGAGCTTGTGAGAGACAGGGGGACCCCCCCACCCCGGCCTCCTCCTCCATGTAGTTCCCAGAACACTGATAGCCGGGTCAAAACCCTCGGGCAGAACCCTGGGGGAGTCTCCTCTGGATACACTGGATGGCTCTTGTGAGAAAAGAATTCTGCATATTGTCATTTGGAGTCCCCAGCCGTAGTGCCTAAGGGGAACCCCCCAGTTGCAAGCCTGAACTCACACCTGAGAGCAGTTTGCCCCGGCGTCCTCGGGAGAATTCAGGGGGACTGGAGAATAGGAGAATCCGTTTGGTGTGGGGCAAGTGGGATTACTATTGCATGCCTATTTCAGCTCAAAAAAAAAATCAAACCTTCAAAACTTTTTGATTTTGTGTATCTGCCGGTTCTGGCTGCAAACAAGCCAGGAGAGCAGGAGTGATGAATAGCTCCGTCAGAACTGTCCAGCTGCTGCCCAGAACAGTTGGGCCTTCATCCAGTTATTAGTCTGGACCTTTTCCTAAAAACAATTTACCTCTCAAATCTCACTTCTGCTCTGGGAAGACCCAAGGGTTTTCTAGTGTGGAAGGGGAGGGTTAAATCAAATAGGAGTATCAGGGAATTTCAGAGGGAGTGGGGTTGGGACAACTGATTGGTATCCTCATGTGTTTATTCTGTGATTTATTAACAGTTGCTGCTATGTTAAGGCATTTGTTATGCATGTGTTCTGCATGTATTTAATGGCACATATGATGTGTCAGGCACCGCGCTAGGTGTTTGGGGTTCAGGGACAGATAACGTTGCTGCTGCGCCGGAACTTCTGTTTTTGCAGACAAGGAAAGATACATAGCGCAAGCAAGCAAAATACAGGAAGTGAGAAGATGGTTATGCTAGTCTGAGTCCTCTGAGAAGCAGTGCCCAGGTGGGTTAACTGGGCTGGATTTTATTAGCAGAACGACCCCACGGGAGAAAATGGGGGGCCAGGAGGAAAGGCTGACGCTGGGGAGTGTGGGAGAGCGATCGGACCCTGGTGCCAGTCTGACCCGAGCGAAGGAGCGAGGGAGGGCCCGCTGGGTGAAAAGGGCGTCATCAGCGGCGCTGTCTAAGGAAGACTGCGGGCCTCATAGGGAGTCTCAGAGTCCCAGTCGGCCACCAGCGAGGCCCCGTGTCTCCCAGGAAGGAGCCTGACTCGGCGTGCCGGCCGTTGGCTGGGAGCAGACCCCCAGGGGCTGGCTCTGGACACAAGCACAGGGGTGAATGTCAGTCAACAGCCGGTGCAGGTGGCCGACTGTGCTCCGGTGGCGGGGTGTCGGAGAGGCGCATTGTCACGACTGCCGTGGTGACGACTGCTCGGGAAAGAAGGTAGAGCGAGGGAGGAGAGTGAGATGCGGAATGGGGGCAAGTTGCAATCTGGAGTTGGGCCATCGGGCAGCCTGCATGGGAAGGGAGCGTGGGAACAGGGCCCTGAGGGGGGCGGGAGCTGCCCCGTGAGGATCGCACGAGCTTGCGCATCAGGACAAGCTTGTCCACAACCCCTGAGGGGGACTCTGGTGTATTTTAGGAACGGGGACAGGGAGGAATGACGAGAACGGTAGCAGGTGATGGGGCTGGAAATGTAACAGGTCTCGGTTCATGTAGGGTCTTGCAGGCCATTGGGAGGACTGTGGCTTTCACTCTGTGGGAGGTTAGAGGCCCTTGAGTCGTTCTGAGTGGAGACGTGACATGACCTAGCGTGTTTCGCAAGGATGGTGGCCGGGCGACCGGGTAGGATGCTGCTGCAGTGACCCAGGTGAGGAACAATGGCAGCGTGAGCCAAGGTGGTAACAATGAGGGCGGTGGGGATTGGTCGAACCGTGGATACATTTAAAGTAGAATCAACAGGCTTTCCTGAGCTTGGACATGGGGTTTGAGAGAAAGAGGGTTCATGGTAACCCCAAGACTCTTGGACCAGCCAATGGAAGTTGCCCCCAATTGTGACAGGGAAACAGGTGAAATAGGGTTTGTTTTATTTTTTTCCGAGGGCGAGGTTACATACCAAGAACTCAGTTTCGGACAAGCCAGTCAGTTATCACATGGAGATGTTGAGGAGACAATTGGATATGTGAGTTTGGAGTTGAGGAAAGAAGTCTTATCCGGATTTGTAAAACTTATTATCCCTCTGGTGGTAAGCAGGGTGACAAAATGTAGAGCATTGTCACCCAGGGAGCAGGTCAATCAAGTGAACTGAAGCCCAGGAGATCCTCATGAGCAGATTCAGCCTTTGTAAAATAGGTACACGGTGGAGCTCTGTCTGCTCTCAAAGATCTTGTCAAACCAAGTTCACGAAATGTTTTGCTGTTTTCCAGCCAGTGTAAATGAGCGTGGCCAGAGTTAAAAGTTACAATCAATGATCTGACCTTCTGTGAGGAGTTAAGAGATATCTGAGCTTCTGAGACAGCTCCTTTTCTTACAATGCGTGCGCCGTCTGGTTGGAGAGGTAAGACGCATGCTAGAAACAATTAGCGGACAAAAGAATAGTGAGCCAACTGTCACTGTAGTTGATAAAACGAAGCGCTAACTTCTGCTCTGTTTGGGACCAGGAGAGTGGGCTGTGTGAGTCACAGTGACATGGGGCACAGACAGCAAGTGCAAAGTGAGTTGAAGGAGAGAGAGGTCAGGGCGAAAAAGCAGAACTTGAACAGCAAAAAAGTCATTTTTGAGAGCAAATGGGGTCAGGGGACCAGAAAGGAGAGTGTCCTGCTTGGGGCAGAGAGGAGAAATTAAATAGAAAGACTGATGGAGATTTCCATCCACATATAGAATTTGATGTTGGGGAAGGGGACTAGGGCAGTGGGAGATGAAAGATGTAATTCATATTTCAGGAGAATGAAACTGTCATCTCTTCCTGAATAGGAAGGATGGGGTAGGATGGTCTTGTGGGAAGGGAGGGCGCATGGAATGGGAGTGCCTTTGGAAAGAGTCTAAAAAATGGACAATGTTCTGTGAAAGGAAAGGTCCCCAGGCTTCTTCCTAACCTCTCCGAGGGCTGGACCCTGAGGTCAAGAGTAGACAAAGAAGTAGAACAAGTGATTGGAGTTGTACATTAGGTGCTACTATAAATATTTCAGGACACAAGGGAAATGGCAATGGGAATGATCGATAAGGGAGGAGTCCAAAAAAACCTTCAGTCAGAAGTTCTAACAGAGAGAAGGATGAGAATGTGATACGCTCCAAGTTAAGTACAAAACAGAAACTTAGATTAGAGATTTGGGATTGAAAACCACAGAGAAATAAAAAACAAATAAAATAGTGGCAGAAAAATAGAAGGAAAGCAAATGCAGGAAGTGAATAGTTCTAGCATGTATATGTGAAAAGACTTTTCTAGGGTCTTTTTGAGAGCAGATCCTATTTAAAAAAAGGTGAGTGCCAACTCCCTTTCCGACTCTTCTTCCTCTCTTGCTCTCTCTCTTTTTTGGTCCTTCTTTCCCTGGAGTGCACGCCCACGTAGCGAAAGGTTTGTGAATACTCTCAGTGCTTGGAACAGCACTGGTTTCTAGTGGACACTCAATAAATATGTTGAATGATGACCATTATCACCTTCTATTGGCTCTTCCAGTATGTGTCAGGTGCTTTGTAGACTTACTTCATGGGTTCAGAAATCAGCGCTCAAAAAGATTAAATAATCTGTTAAGCGGCTTCATATCCAGGAAGCTGTGAAATCGGCCGGAACTTAAACACAGGACTTTTTGGTCCCAAAGCCTCCATATCAGTCTGCTGTGTCATCTGACCTCTAATTTTTCCTACTTGGAATGAGACACGGTAGCATGAGGTTTAACTACATGTATTATTATGTGCGTAGAATAATATGCACAGCAAACAAATTTGATCATTTTGACCATTTGTGGCACAGATTTTTAAGGACAGGACAGAGCCTGTAGCCATATTTCCCCTTAGGGATTTGTGTGACGATTAGGCTGTAACTTTTCTGTAATTGAAGTACCCCAGAGGTACGCCATTAGCCTCCATCCCCACCCTGGAGGAAAGAATTCTTCCAGCAGCCAGTGGTTAATCATGCTGCCTTCCCTTTGAACATCACAGAGTATCTTCAGGCTGAGTTTCTTAGAATTCCAACAACTGCTGCATTTAGTGCAAAAGAGCATTTAACTAAACCAGTGGGACCTTTTAGAGATAAAGGAGACAGCTGTTTTCTGAACACGGCCTCAGTCATCCAATAGCCTATAGAAATAGCCACAGGTAAAAAAAATAACCTACGAACAAACCAAACATACATAATCAAACACTCTCCACAAAATGAAGGTGTTCCATAATTTATCTTTCTTCTCAGGTGCACGTAGCAAGAAATGATTATCAACCATCTTATATTTGAACTTCCTCCACCTCAGTGGACAAACGGATGTGAACATAACCAGCATCATAGAAAGTCTTAGCGTTGCTGTAAATCAGGGGAAAGTAAGAGGCTAACCAGTCTATATTTATCATTCCATCAAGACCAAGGACAACAGGTGCCTCGGCACAATGAATTCTCCTTCACCAACTTGTGACTCGCACGCGTAAACCTTGGGGCGTTCGTCCCCTCGCCCGGCGCACACTGCAGAGGGGACCGAAAGTACCCTGTAGGTTGCCCGTTACGTGGACTTGTTTTGAGAGCGATTGTGAGGGCCGCCGCCTTACTCACTTCCTTTCTTTGTTCGCGGTGGAAGGAAGCTTCCCTGCATTGTGTTTGGCGTTGGGTGTTTTCAGAAACACTGTTCCACTGCGACGCCTTCCCCGGACGCTTTCATTTTCAGCCAGTCGATTCAAAGGCATATTTAAACTGTTCGGGCCAAAGAGTGCGCCTGAACTCGGAAGTCTCTTGAATGGCGTCCGCACAGCCCGCAGCAGCCCGAGCAAGCTGGGTGTTTGAGTTGCTCCGCTCGCTTCTGTGTGGGCTCAGCTGCTTTTTGAACTTGAAAATGTTGAGTTTGCTTTGCTTTGTGTTTTGAAAAATGATTTATTCTTTTCCTCCCCAAGTCAGGGATTTTCGTTGAAAGAGTAACTGATTGCGAGTCTTAACGTTTGAGTGGTGGGGAGTTTTAGCCCTAGATTTGCAGGGAGCGACATTGCGTGGGCCCCTTTTTGTTATGAAATGTTTGCATTCCCTTTGACTCCCTCCTTCAGTGTGAGCCTCACTTTCTTGTTGGCCTAGCAAATGACATGCCCTTCCATCAGTGTTGGGATCGCAAATGCACGTGGAGAAGTGGACACTGGTCACGGAGGAGCTGTGCTCCCCGTGAAGAAGGAACTCTTCCATGTCCTCCTGGGTGCCCGAATTCCAACGTGGGCATTCCTGTTTCTAATGTTTAGATCTCAAAGACCCGTATTCCCTCAAAAGTTTCCAGGAATAGTTTGGCCACTGCAGGGACACAGTTTGGGGACTGGATATGGATTGTGGAAGGGCGTCACTATTGAACGGCAGTCCGACTCACCTGTTCACTTCCGTCCCTACATCACACGTTGTGTAAACATCTCCGTGTCACCAGCAAGGTGCTCTGGGCTGAAGACGGAGGCCAACAAGACAATGAACTCTTGTCAGTAGACAGAAGACAAGTAAACGCTGTGAAGGTGCCACGTCACCAAAGCCAGGCTCAGGGTGGGGGAGGGCCTCAGTCCCCCGAGTCATCCTGGCAGACAGGACAGCTGACCCGAGCGGGCATCTGAGTGTTGTTGATCTGGGCCACTAGGGGTTAATTCACCAAGAGAATGGATCAAGGTGAGAGGTAGGAAAGCAAAGAAAAATTGTGTAGTCAGAGCCTCTGGTTTTCTAAATCATTGTAGATAAACTGACCAATCTTCCCAGGTGCAGATTGCTTAGCAGATGATGGGACGGCATCCTCACCAAACTGCCCACGCGCAGGCTCATAAATCCCCAGTGTGTTCTGTGACATGTGTGGTATTCAGACATGACACGTGTGCATACATATCTGTACATGTGTTATAAATGCGATTGTCTATATACATTTATTAATGACCAATTAATACCCAATTGACATCCAACTCACATCCATTGAAATCTTAACGCTCCACTGTTAGAAAGCTGATAAATATGGTGGTTATAGATTCAGAGAGACATGGGCTTCTGTTCCAACATTCCACGTAGTGATGGATAAACTTTGGAAAATCACTTAACAGCTCAGAGAAACGTGGAGTAACAACAGTTGCCACAAAATGTGTTGATAAAGGTTAAGTGACTATTTAGGTAAAGGTGGTCATGGACTGTAATAGTTCCTTAATACACGGCCACTGCTATTATCATTGATTATCTTAGTGTAGAAGTCCAGTTCTTAGAAAGGGCTATTACACCTCGCAGGCACGTTGCTGGTTCTTTCAGGACTTCCACGCTTGCTGAATGTCTTTCTGCACGTGTAACCCAGCACTGAAGTTGACTTGTTCAGAGTCTCGTCCTTCTCTGCGGACCAAGAAGCTGTCAGATGTGTTCATTTCCAGCATGGGGAAACTGAGGCATGGGCGGACTGACGTGGACAGAGAGAGCCATTTCCTTCAATTGGGAGTGTTCTCTGTCCAGCAGTCCTTCCAAGAGGCCGACTACGGGAGTCTTGGGAGGCTTGGTCTGCTCCTCTGTCACGACGGAAATATGCTATCAGCTTATCAAGCAGACTGGCTTCCGGCCAGCCATCACCCTGCGAGCGAAGGGTGCGAGCCAGTTACCCTTACGTGGATTTACGTGGCGCAGCCAGGAACGGGCCACCCGTCAGCGTGTCTGCCCTTCAGCCCGTTCCTCTGTGAAGAGCAAAGGCCATGAAGTTCTGCTTACTGACGGATCGGATTTCAGGCCACTGTAATTCTAGCCCGAAGACTTTTGGAGGTATGTGTTTTGGAAGATGCCCACTGAAAGCTTACTCCTAAAATATTTAATGGGTCTCCCTTTGGAGAGACGTTTGCTTGGTGAGTGAGGGCAGCGATGACTACTTGCCTCACAGAGGGCTTTATAAAGAAACCTAAAAAAAAGTGGAAAAGAAGACAAACCCCCCCCAAGCATTTTATTTGGAAGTTTTACTTTACTTCAGCACTGTATGAAAAAGCTTTGTTATTTTATCACTAGCTCCTCTCCTTCCCTCTCCCTTCTCCCCTCTCGCCTTTCCTCTTCTTTTTCGGTGCGATCCTAGCTGGAGGGTTGGATTGCTTAATGTGTGCCCAGGGCAAAGACCGAAGGAATTGCATTCCGCAGCCCTGCAGTGGTGTGGGCGGGGTGAGAATTTAAGGGAACAGTAAGTTCCAAGAAATACAGTTGCCACAAACAGGTCTGTAGGAGCTCCCTCCGAGCTGGAGGTTAATGAGAGCCCTTATTTCCTGTGAGATTGGAAGGTCTGGATTCTAGTACAAATGGGGACAGAGACAGCTGCCACTTCAGACCACGGCTGTTGTCCACCACTCATTTTTTTTCCAAAAATCTCCAAGATGAAATATTCCTTTTGTACATATCCAATTTTAATCTTGTAATATGAAAATGTTTTCAGGAGAGAAATTAAATAAACAATTTCAATGGAAGTTTCTCGCTAAGGGAAATGCCACAGAGCAGTCTGTGGCAATCTGTTGCTCATGGGCCTTGGGATTCTTAGAGATGAAACCCTACTCCATTATGGTCCCACAATAGCAGCCGGCCCGTGAAGGCGGCCCCTGAACGGGGGACAATGGTAATTCAGCTGGGAAAGGAAGGTCAAGCCAGATGCCTATCTCTGGCTAATTCTGTCCCAGGCTTTATTAGCTGACTGAGGTTGGCCCACTTGACATTTGATTTCTATCAAGCTATATTCTCATTCCCTCCTTTATTTACATGCTTCTTTTGGAAATGGATATGAATGAAATAAAACTCAGATCCTTTCTGGGCGTGGGGCAGATCCATTTTCCTTTCTTTGAATTTACCAAATGTGTGTGCGTAGGTAAGAAAGCAAGAGAAGGGGTTTCAGAATGGCCAAGGGGAGTTGGCATCACAGCTCCTGGAGGTGTGGAGGGGGTCAGCTCAGTTCCAGCAGTGCCGCAGAAGTACTTACAGTCTGCGTGCGGCTGGGGACCCTTCTCCCCTTTCCCACACGTCTACCCAGTGCAGAGGCCCACGCACAGGGTGCAGAGCTCACCGAGGGTGAAATGGAGAGGGCCTTGCAGGCCGCTACGAGTGGTAGCCCCCAAACGCCACGTTGTGGACAAAGAGGAGAAGCAGCGACTCCCTAAGCTAGGGCTCAAGATAAAGAAGGGCTTGTCCACCGATAAGAATGTAATGATTCAATTCTGTGCATTTGTTTATTGATGACCATTTTTTCCCCTGACGTCTTGACATTCCACCAAAGCAACACTGCACGGCCTTCCCCTCGGGAAGCACACAGAGCCTCGCTTCCTGTGCAAGGTTCATTATGCTGAAGAGCAGAATGTTCTAGCTGATTGAATAGACATTACATGGCAGCCCGCTGACCCCCCTCCATTTGGGAGAAATATTCGACTCCTACAGAGAAGTCCTAAATGTTAGCTGATTCACAGTCAGTTTTTGTTTGTTTTGTTATTTACTGTAGCCCAAACCACTGACTTTAGCCCCTCCCTCCCTCCCTCCCTCCCTTCTTTCCTTCCAATATGGTATTTCTCTACTTTGACTAAGATTCTGCAATAAACAAAGAAGAGCTTTTAGCTGCTAAGCTGAGCTTTTAAATTTCTCAATCCGTTTGTTCCAAAGGTGCCGAGTTCACACAACATTTGGGTTTCGCCTTACAGGAGCAGGGTGGCGGGGGCGGGTGGAGGGCTCCTGCTTTGTGCACCTTTGGGAATGCTGCGAGATCAGGGCGTGTGCTTGTGGGCAGAGAGCCGTGTCTCAGAAACTGCTAGAAACACCCCGAGTAGGCAAGAAACTCATCTGAATATAGGAGACTGTTGACAAGCCACGTACCTTGGCTTAGGGGACCAGTGAATTATTATTGGGGAGGGGTGCTTCGGTGTGTATGGCCCAAGTCTCTGACTCCAACCTGCAGAAGCCTGACCTCAGATCCCGAGTGAGAGCTGTGAATACCAAGAGAAGGCACTGCCCTCGGGCCTGGTGAGAGACTCTGAAGGCTGGGGAGGCTCGGACCCAGCTCCGTGAGTAGGAGCAGGAGTAGGCGCCCAGAAGAGAGGAGTCCCGAAATGGGGGGGGGTAGGGGGGAAGGGGAACGGATTCAGCAGCTGCTGCAGCAGAGTTCCCCAGAGGAGGAGCTGGGAATTCCAATACGGGAATAGGAGGGTGTGGGGGCCCCTGGATCAGCGGGAGTGGTAACGGACTTGACTCTGAGGAGTGGACTGCCCTTGGGCCTCGGGGCCTCAAGGGTCAGAGCTAATTGCAATTTCTGCCACCTCCTCCATGGTGTCCCCGGGTCTCTAGGCCTGGGGTGGCCCTGGGGGAGGTCTTCCGATGCGCAGTGGCTGTTCCAATGTCAGAGTGGAAATTCAACACGACAGAAAAACGATTTTTCTAAAGTCACTCTGATAAGGTGTTGGAATAATAGTTGAGAATCCTTGTTGCGAACGGCAGTATTATTGCAGCTCTCACTCCAGTCTGTGTGGATAGCTCGCGGTTCTTTCTGCCAAACCGAGCAGTGCTAACACATCTGGAGCCTGCAGCCCACGTTCCCGCTCGAGCAGCGTGCAGCGTTAACCCCGGCCACGGCCGCTCCCCTCTCCGTCCTCTCATCCCAATGTGCACGCGGCTCTTGGATGTCACCGGCACCCTCACCACCTCAAGGAAGCCCGCCTTGTCCCTCCCCCTTTCCCCTTCCTCCCTGTAACCACAACAGAGCTGTTATCCTCAGGCAGAACCTACCTAAATGAGTCTAGGCAATCTACCACCCCTCCAAGTGTGTATGGGTCGGTCTGCACGGTCTATTTAGTGGCAAAACCACTTCCCACGTCCCACGGAAGGTGAGCTTACTCGCTTCAGCATTCACGCTTTGCTGAGAGGCTGAGTCGTGCAAGAAAAGAAGGGCCCCTTTCTCTAAGGCTCTAGCTTCAAACCAGTGGGCCCACGTGGGAATGACACTCCCTGTTTCACCGGCGTGGTGCCCGTGGGGTTGGTTGGAAAGGATGACCCACTTGAGTGACAAAGTCCTGGTTCCAAACGTGTCGCTGGGGATCCCGTGATAACCGAGAGCCTCTGGAGACCGACGCCTCTGTTCCCAGTGGGATCCTGTTCTGTGCCGTGCGCCGTGAAGGAACGGTGGTTGTGCCCCCAGAGGTCCTGCGTCCGGATGGCGTTTGTTGCGTATCGACCACGAGCCGGCCCCTCGGTACACGGGGTTGGCGATAGGGTTCTGAGGGCCGAAACCTCTCCCCGCTCCGGCGGGTCTTCGATTTCAGTGGTGAAAACCAAACACGAGAAAAGCAAACACGCGAGCCCAGTCGTCGATGGTGGTGAGGGCCGCAGAGGAACAAAGCGGGGCTTTCAGTGGAGGTGCCGGTGGAGGGGCGGAGGTGCCGGTGGAGGGGCGGAGGTGCCGGTGGAGGGGCAGTGGTGCCGGCGGGCGTGCAGCTGAGGGACCGGAGCCGTCGAGGAAGGCCTCTCTCGGAGGCAGTGTCTGAATTGCTCCCAGCCGAGAGCGCGAGGATCTTTCTGAATTGAACTTCTCCTTCCGTACTTCTGGGCCTGTGAAATTTGCCTACTACTGTGTTGGTCTTTATTCGCTCCTTCTGATTGAACCAAACCTTCTTGCTACTGCCACAGAAATATTTACTAAGCAGGCACGCTGAGCACACGTGAGTTTGCTTGCTGCCTTTTAAGAATCACAATGAATATTTCACAACTGGGGGAAACTGTCCCCAGGTAATGGGTGACACTGTTAAAAATAAAATAGCCTTGGGACTTTAATAGCCAGGCTTGAGCTGTGAGCATGGTTATTTGAGAGAGAATAGGTTTTTTCCCCCCTAATGGAATGTGACTCTGCTTTTAGTAATTCTTTTTTTTTAATATTTTATTTATTTATTTTTAGAGAGGGGAAGAGCAGGAGAAGGAGAGAGAGAGAAACATCAATGTGTGGTTGCCTCTCATGTGGTCCCCACTGGGGACCTGGCCTGCAACCCAGGCATGTGCCCTGACTGGGAATCGAACCTGCGATGCTTTGGTTCACAGCCCGCGCTCAATCCACTGAGCTACGCCAGCCAGGGCTTTAGTAATTCTATATATTTAAACCTACAATGACATTGGTGGCCTGGGGAGGTATGTCTTTTTCATGGCTGACCCAAGAAGTTGTCCCAGTCTTTTCGGAATTTAGCGATGTGGAAAGAAGAGTAATTCAGGTAACCCCCAGCTGTAGCAGGGCTGCGAGCCGCCTCAGAAACCCTGTTCCGTTCAGTGTCCACAGCCCACCCAGACTCACTCAAAGCTTCTTTTTTAAAAGCAGCTTTATTGAGATACAATTCACATATTACACAATTCACCCATGACAGTGACTTTTTAGCCCGTGTAGAGTTGAGCATCTCTCGCCACCCTCCGTCGTGGAACACTCTTCTTACTCCAGAAGGAAACCCGCCCCCTTAGCCCTCACTCCCAACCTCCTGTGGCCCCAGGCCCAGGCGAGCGTCGGTCCACTTCCCGTCCCTGTGGGTTTGCCTGTCCTGGGCTTTGCAGGGGACAGGATCCGCACAGCACACGGCCTTTGGTTTCGAGTCCTTTTACCCGGCATCATGTCCCCAAAGTTCGGCCATGTTGCAGCACGTAGGGTAACTTCATCTGTTTCTGTTGCCCGCTAATGTCCCATTGTACGGAGAGACCACAGGCTGTTTACCTAGTCATCAGCGGGTGGACATTTGGGCTGTGTCCACGCTTCGGCTCTTTTGAGCATCACTCAAAGTTCCTCATTCCATCTTTTCATTCTCCTACTCCGAGCGTCCACTCCCTCACCGCACAGATCCAAGTTCAGAGACGGGAGAGGACTGGAAGAGTCGAACGGTCCAGTTCATACAGAGGTGCGGATGGCTGATCACTAAGTGCATTGTAAGAGGGTGTTAGCTCAGCTTTGCCCTGGTGAGGTCGGTGCAGGCAGTACTTTTTGAGAAACGAGGAGGGATTCCCAATGCTCTTTTCTCACGCTGGTTGCTGCCCGGCACCGTTTTCTCCACGGCCACAAAATCCCCAAAGAGGTAGGTTAGCAGCCGCTTCTGAAAAGGTGCCGATCCCTTTCACAGTTCTGGTTTAATCCGTTCTCGTGTTCTTCTCTGTAGTCATTATCCTTGGGCCAATGAAAAGAGTATTATCCTGAGTGTAGTCATCAGGGTAACATCCTGTGATCTTTGCCCACCCGTGACCAATCACTCCTTCCAGAACCCTGATTTCAACAGTTTGATCCCACCTTGCTCTCCAACCCGCGGATCCTCCCACCTCCCCACTGTCCGTCACCCTCTTGCTGTCCTCTCTTTCCTCTGGACCCAGCTGAAATTCCACGTACAATCGGCACGGCCACTCCCTTGCCTATACTCTCGGCTCCCTTTCCATTTTGGCTTCAGTGTTTGTCCCTGACGAAGCCACCATATCTATCTCTGTGTTTACTGCACAGCTACCCGTGAGAGTCAGAACAGGAGTAGAGAAAAACAAGAGCCTTTGCTCCCTGGATAATGGGTACGGATTTGCCCCGTTGTGAAGGAAGGACCACCCGCTTCCAGTGGGCCTCCCAGGTTTTCCGCTTCATCCTTGATGCTGCCTGGAAATTGTGTCCCTTTTTTTACTGACTTTCCCCCTTTCTGGTTAGTTTCTCTCACATCTCTGCTCAAACCTCAAATACCTTCCCTGGTCTCCTCAATCACACCTGGAGGAGAATTTGCAGATTCTAAGGGCCTTCCTGCGGTCCCCACCAGAAGAGCCAATCCATAGCTCAGACGTACTGGATGCCAAGTGGGACGTCTGACCGTGGCCCCTGCGAGTACCTCCTCTCCATTCGTCTCCCGCAGAGCTGATGGCCACACCGCTCTTTTAATTCCTCAGAGCTCAATTCCTAGAGGTGCCCCGACCCCCTCTCTCCCACCCCACATCCAAGCGGTCGGAAGACCTCACTTGTCTGTCCTGTAACCTGTACACGTGATCTGACCGGTGGGTGTCGTGTCCACTCTCAGCGCCCTCCTGCGGGCTCACTGTTTATTGTCTCTGCCCCCCTAACAGGTGCCCCGGCTCCCTTCTTAGCTCCTTACCATTTGTTTCAACAAGAGTGGACTGTGGTGCAGTCCAAGTCAGATCCTGCTGCTCCTCTGCTCGAAACCCTTGCTGTGAAAGCAGAAATGGTAACAATGGCCACAAACCCCTCGTAGACCGACCCCACCCACCTTCTCTGACTCTCTCCCTCCTGATCTGTGAGCCAGTGCCCCCGCTCCATCCCCTGCCCAGGGCCTGGCACGGGTCTCTGCCTCCAAGTCCGTCCCTTAGCTCCCCACGTGACCGGCCCTTCACTCGCTGAAACCACCCAGGCCACCCTGCTTAAAGCTGTCCAGTGTCCCCTCCCTGCTCTCGGTACCCTGTTCTGGTTTTGCCTGGCCCTTCTCACCTTCTAACACGCGGTGGGGTCTCTCTATTTTTTCAAGTCTGCTTTTCACATTTGGTTGCCCGTCTCTCCCCACTAGAATATAAGCTCCATGAAGTCTGGGATTTTTGTCCGTTTGTTCACAAGCACTTACTGCTGGCCCAGAGAGGGTGCTTAATAACTATGTGACCCATTCATTAATCTGAAATTGAAAAATGCATTCAGTATTGTCTATTAAATTTATTGATTGAACTGCTTTACTATGTGAAATATCCATTTTTTTAAAAGTTTGCTACTAGAATCATATATTCAATCTGATGCATGTTTAAAAAGATATATAAGTATATATTATATATTTGTATTTATCACCCCCATTTCCACCCTTATTATAAACTTCCATTGAAATGGTTATGTTAAGCGTTTGCTATAGAAAAGTCTTTGTTTTAGCCCACATTCTATTTAAAAGCAGCATTCTTTTGATAACTGAAACCTAAAATCATGCATTTATTTTAAAAAGAGACGTTCGAAGCAGCGTTATTGGCTTCACGTCCTGGAATTTGGCGTTGAGGACTCCCTGGAATTCTCCAACTGCTGGAGCCCTCGCTGAGAGCTAAGAATAGCACAGACCTTGAACTTCAATGAAGGCAACTGTGACGGGAATTTTTAGAAGGCGTGTGAGACTGTGGCAGCATCAGAGGGCTCGGGAAGTTCTTTCATCGGCGAACAGTGCATCTTTTCAATTGTACATTTGATTGCTCTACGTTCAAGTGGAAAAGCTCATGGGACCCTAACTGTTGATTTCGTCCTTTCCATTCATGTCTTATCATTAATGTGAGAGAATGCAGGGCAAAGGTTTGGCAGAAACCATGCTTATTGCCACGTTTTATGGGAGTCATTTTGAGGCTCCCCAGAAAGACATGTGGCAATTTTGTTTGGCATCAGATTATACTTTTTGAATTTGTTTTAGACCTGGGATCCTCGTTTTTTTTGTTGTTTGCGGGCTTCCAGGGTAGGTTCAAGTTCAGTCCGGTGTTCTCTGGGACAGGCAGCGGCCTGGGCTCCCGCTCTGGTCCGCACCAGCGCCCCTGTTCCCCCGTCCAGCGTCTGGGTCCAGGACAACAAGAGTCTGTGCTCCCCAGGAAGGGCCTCACGCCCTCGCCCCACCCGGCGTCTCCCCGTCCGTGGAAACCTGCCTCCAACTGGCTGACTGCTGGGGGAGAGGCTTGTCGGCGTTTTTTTCCTTGTAAAATAAGGAAATTATCTCAGATCCCTTCCTGCTCTAAAATCTTGGGACTCTGTCTCTTTTCTGGGCAAAAACGAAAACCACTGATTATAAACTTCCCTAAGAAAAGGATGCCGTTTTCATCCTGCTTGTGGACGTGCCCTTTTTGTTTTCTTGGTCTCCCCGCCCCCCTCCCCCTTCCTCTGTGGTATTCACAGAAATATAATATGGACCTAAAATAGTGTTCTGCTTATAGCGCCTCTCCTAGGGGACAGGTCTGTCTCAAACCCAGTTTCTAGGTGTTCGGGTTTCAAGTCCCCAGCTGGGACCGATGGGCAGCGTGTGCCCCCACCGGGCGTCCCTCCCAGTCTTGGTGAGGGTGCGGCATTCCAGTGTGCGGCTGCGTGATTCCCGCTTCTGGGCCCCTCCTGGAGCCCCCAGTCCTCAGTGGGGTCATTCGTTAAAGAGGGCAGTACCTCTGCACACGGTCTGATCGGCTCAGTCCTTGCAGGCAGCTCTACGAGACAGCGTGCTACGGGTTCGAAAAAAGTAAATGGATGTTCCTGTCCATCCCGCACGCAGCGCACACACCCCTGCCGAGATTAATTGTTGGCAAAGTCTCCCTAAGATCCTTGACTGTAAAGCGCTCTGGGGAATGCAAAAGGTCACAGCCGTTACCCCGATGAAAAGCCGAGCTAATTTTGCCCGGATCCAACCCTGTGGTTCCAGGGAGTCTAGCCATTCTAGCCCCGCCCCTTGGATGACAGCCGCGGTGACAACATCCAGAGTGTGGCCAGCTGCTCCTCAGGCGCTGACCCCCCGCCCCCCGCCCAGGATTTCCTTTGCAGCGCACAGACATTTCCCTGGCATCTCGGACACCTTCTGGAACGGGGGGCCTTCCGTTCCATGCCAGTCGGCCCCGCTTGGCCGCTGGTCGGCCGCTGCAGCCAGAACGTGGGAGGACAGAAAATGCCCGATGTGAGAAACCGCAGTGAGCCCGGAGGGGCCACCGGGGCGGAGGGAGGGACAGGTGCTGCCCCGGAACACAGGCGGGACCGTGGTCCCTCAGGGAGCACGGGCCCTCGACCTGCAGGGGGAACTCCACGAGGTCTGGGGTTTCTCCAGAGCTTTCCTCTTGGTTTCTGTGTGACGGGCAGACGCCCACAGTCGGAACTGATGATAGTATTGCTTTCTTCGTTACCAAGGCAACTTTGTTGCTGAAACTCGGTGAGATATCATCAAGCAAACAGTCATGATGTGTCGCTGAAGAGCCTCCATGAAGGAAAATAAATTCTCAATGACAGAGAAGCCATGATTTACATCAGGGGTTCTCGACACTAAATGCTGCTCTTTCTGTGATGCAAAACACATTCTGGGGGTGGGGGGGTTCTGGAATGCCACCTTTCGGTTCACCTGCGCTTTCCGCAGGTGGGTAAAGGGCGGAGTGGAGGGTGATCGGAAATGGAGTGCCGTGGGCAGCATCTGCCTAAGGAACAGCCGCCCAAGGGTCTGGCGCTTCCCGAGGAGGAGATGAAAGTCCCTAAAACCCTCCCCACCTTCGCGTGGTAAAGCCTCAGGAAGCGCCCCTGCCGAGATCACGGCTGGCGCTACGAGATGGAAAGCTTTAAAAACGTGGGCGGGTTTCAAAGGCGGGGTGTGCAGTTCCGCACCGCAGTATGTACCCACCAGGATTCTTTGGGGAAACTTGCCCTATCCCAGCCCCTTTCTTCTTTTTCAAATTTTTTGGGTAAATAGTACCATTTTGTTAAGGGGCAGCCCGGCATCTTCTATCAACATTTCCAAGGCGTGCACCGCCTGAACTTGTACATCCGCACCCATGTGTCGTGTACACACGGCCTCACACAGACAGGACACGCAGGTTACACTGCAACGCTGGTGCGTCAGCGAAGCTCTGGGAACGTCCCGAATGTCCTTCGGCAGAGCGCTGGTGCGATGCACGACTGGGGGGCCGGTCAGCGGGGTGTTACGCAGCTCCTACAAGAAGCTCTGTGTCGGGGGCTGCAGGTGGGATAGACTTACATATGCAAAGCCGTGCCCGCTCTCTGATTAATGGGGAACGCACAATGTAGAATAATATACATTCAGTGATCCTTCTTTGTAGTTATTTCTATATACGGTTCGTTTTCTGGACGTTAGGCTCAAAATCCCATGAAGATTGTATAAGCAGTCCTCTAAAGGTAGTAACAAACAGGATGTCCATCGACCTTGTCGTAGCTGACAGAGGTGTGATATCCGCGTCCACATCGCTGACTGTAACTCCATCTTTGCCTTCCGGTGCCCGGGCAATTCTCCCTGCCTGGAGGGTCGGGGCCCCACCCTGCCTCTTTGCTGCACCATCAGCACACCTTCTCCAGGTGGGGTTGCCATGGGTACTACAAGGTGCAGGTGGGAGCTGTGGCCCCCGGCAGGGAGGAAGCAGCTGGGGTGGGTTGGGAATTCCACTGCCAGCAGGCGAGGAAGTGTCCCCATGCTAGGGTTGGTAGGGGGAACTACCCTCTCCTGGTTCTCAGTGTCCCAGGGACCTGGCCCGTTGTGACACTCCGGGAGCTTCATCGGTGTACACGAATGTGCAGACCTGAGTGGCGTCTGGGAAGTGGGTTAGGAAAAGGCATTTCTATGGCAAAGTCAGCTCAGAAGGCACCGCTACTGTTTTCATTGTCCTTGTCCTTCAGCAACTGAGCGCACCCCTCGTTCTAGGACACGAGTTTTTTCATAACCATTTATCTTTCTCTTCTCCTCCACGAAACTTGCCTTGCCCTGACTTGCTCACTTTACTCTAAAGGCCTATTTATAACACGTATGGCTTAGTGTGGACTGGAAACCCTGACTCATCCGCTCTCACTTTTAATAACCACCTCGCCCGAGTGTTTGCCTCTTGACAGGGCTCAGCTGGCTACGGAAAGGGACAGTGACCAAGTTTTGGTTCTAGGAGCTAGAAATCATTTTGAAAATGATATCATGCTGAGGCTCTATCGCTAAGAAGTTCTCCACCCCTTGATTTGCATTCTTGAATGCCAAATAATAGTAACGATAATTAACAGTGAGAACTTGCTATGCATCAGGTAGTGTAAGTTCTTTACATGGATGGACCCACTTAATTTTCAGAACAAGCTGCTGGGGGAGGTCCTGTCAGCACTGGCGCAGGGGCGGGCTGATGGCTGGGGATCCGGGTTTGGGGCTTGTGCCCGGAGTTAAAGGAGGGAGATCGGATCCAGCTGCCCTGGCGTGAGGCTGTGTTCTGGGGACGATGGCTAAGTATGTGAGAGGCAAGCTTGACATGCAAATGTGGCTGTGACCATGGCCTGGGCCATATGGGGCGGGGGGTCACCTTAGCACTAGACCAGGTATCGATCTCAAATTCCTCTCACTGGCCTCCCGGGCACCTCGCCTCTACTTGTTCTTTCGGGGCCCCGCCTGGGCCTGCTGTTGGACCCACGTAGCTAATTTCTGTTTCCTAAATAGGCTGCGTTTCCTGGCTTGAAGCTTGCAGCCTCTGAGAGGAGTAACACCTCCCCTCCCGCGGTGCAAATTGTGCCCTCCCCCACTCGTACCCCCACACCTTTCCTGAAGCTTTTCTTCAGCGCAAACACATCTCTTCTCGATCCCTGTTGCGTTGGCTCCCTACATTGTTCCTTTGTTTCCATGAGAATAAAGTGCTAGTTATCACTAATTACCTATGCTGTATATTTATAGCTTTTCTCCTAACAGAGCTTTCCACTCTGCGAGGGTAGAACTACAGGACACCTTTCCTCGTGTGGCCTTGGATCGAAACGGGGAGAGCCGTGCGTTGGATCTGAAACCTGCTCGGTGACCCTGGCTCTGAGCTTTTCCACTCGGGATCGGGACCTTAGGCAACTAAGTGAGGCTGGAGCCTCACTTTCTTCATCCATGAAATGGAGTTAATGAGAGCTGTCTCACAGGGCTACTCTGAACGTCCCCGTGGTAAGGTGTGTAAAAGGAAGCGTGGAAGCACCAGACACTTGGGAATTAGTCAGAATATTTGCTCATCGCATCTCTCCCAGATGGATGAGTATTTGTTAGCACAGTCAGACTTTCCTGCCATTTCCGTACCTGTATTAGGGATGACAGAATGTCCCAGAATGCATAGACTTCATTGTAAACTTCTCTGTTGGAACGATCAGCTTCTAAGCAGCGTCCTGATTCCTCACAGCAGCTATTTCGGACTTTCTAGTCTCACCAGACCCTCACCGCCTCATGCTTCTCCTATGACCTGTGAGGACTGAAGGGCTACGGGCTGGCCGGGCGGTTCTCAGACCTCAGCGTGGCTGCTGCTCAGCTGGAGGCCTCATTAAGGCCGAGATTGCGGCCCCGAGCCCAGTGTTTCCGATTCGGTAGGTCCAGGGAGAGCCCGAGAGTGTGCTTCTAATAAGTTCCCGTGTGATGCCAGGCTGCGGAGGGCTTTAGCGCTGAGCTGGGGATGGGGGTTGGAATTGAACGAGGGCGGGCAGAGCGTGGCACTGCGGTAATGATGGGTGTTGGGAAGAGACACTGCGTTTTTGGCACTCGATGTGTCCCTGGAGCCTGTGGCACACGCCCTGCGACAGCTAGGGCTAGCTTACGGATTCCTAGGGGGATCTCAAGACTGTTCCATGTGCATTGTGGAATGGGCAAAAACGTACAAGCAAATGAGAAAACCCCAAACTTGAATGGATGCACATGCAGGCCTTAGAGACAGTGAAGACGGGGGAGAAGTTCAGACCTCGCCCGCTCGGCGTAGCCCTCTCGGGATTACTCTGCTGTGAGCTGCTCCGTGTCTGCGGCGGCCACCCCCCGGCCTTGCTCTCTGTCGGTGGCGCCTCGCCATGTGGTGTTCTGTCAGTGTTGCAGGCCTGGGCAGGAAACCGTCATACCCCGGGAAAAGGCCGTTTTTGTGACCTTTACCGACATGTGGGCAAGAATCTGTGGAGACAGTCAGAGTATGTGTTTTAACTATAGCCAAGATCCTTATCCGTATTTGAGTCCCTTACTTCTCTGACCTATTGAGTAGATTCTGATGCAAGCGAGCAAGCGGCATCAGAAAAGGACACGGGCGAGCGTGAGAAGCTTCAGAGGGACTTCGCTTCCCAACGAAGAGAACAGTAGTCCTAGGAGTCGGGGCCCGGGGCCCAGGGCCCAGGGCCCAGCCCAGGTCTATAATTAGCACGCTGCCAGGTTTGAGCAGGTCACTTAAATGACCTGGTCTCAGTGCTTTGGACAGTAAAATAAGATGGAGGGATGAGATAATTCTGGAGATACTAAATCTAAAGTTCAATGACAATTTCAGTGGGAAAATGGGCTCATTAAGTAAAATCACCCAGGGGGCTTCAGATGGGAATCTTGCAGGACCAATGTTCTAACTGACTTTAGAGAACTGACCATTTCGGGGAAGGTTGGGAGGGCTGGCTCGGAGGCTATAACACACCGTGGCTTATCAGTCTCTCATTTAATGTAATTTTCTCCTGAGGGCCAATGTCAACAACCAGACGCACACAAAGAAAGCCATTGAGTCAGAGTTTCCATGCGTATGTGGCTGTGGCACGGCCAGCTTTGATGGTGCAATTTGATTAAGCATCTGGATGGTTTACCTAAGATCTTCATCAACTGAAACTCAATGATGAATTGCTCTGAACAAATGTGCCGTTGAATGTCATCTGTGAAGGCATCCTTCTGGAATTCAGTTACATCATTTGCTGATGGCAATAGCATGGAACAGTTCTTAACCTGATCTCTTTAATATTGAGATGCAAAGATTTAGATTTTTTTCAATGGAGTAAGCCACATTATTTTGTGTTTCTAGGAATGATGATAAATTAAAAAAAATAGATAATTTTTTTCCCAAGGAGAAGTAAAGATTTATAACCAAAACTTAGATGAAAACACTCCCTTCTTACTTCTCTTATCTCAAACAGTGAGCCGAAGGAGAAGCCCGGAGCAGTCAGCCAAGAGGGAGAGGTGTAGGTTTGTAGCGCTTGCTGAGGTCGCTGGGGAAAAAGCCCTTGAAACATTGTGAACGAAGGTTGTTTCTGATGCGCTTCCCCCATCTCTTTTCATTCATTTCCAAGCAATTTAATACAGGTCTTCCAAGTCTAAGGAACATACGTGCTGGAATCTATTCTCAGTCCCTTCATATTTTTTGGCTGGAATGCAATACGTGTGCCGAACTTTTGGTGGCAACATGACCGAATACAGTAAGGGCGCTGAAGCGGTGACAGTCCTAGGGGAGGACACTTAAGAAATCTTGAAAGTCGGAACCACCCAAGGATGTGTCCTTTTACAGAGGGATTCATTCTGCAATGGCACTGAACACAAACCATGTTCTAGTTTATTTTCTAACCATTTTTTACAAAGTATATCATCTATAGGTACATCACTCATGGATGCATTAGAAGATCTTTCCTACCATCTGTCCCTGCTTTTTGCTTGTTTAAATCAGTAGCTAACATATTCTAATAAGGCCATACTAGTTAATAGTTCTCCAGGCATTGCTGATCAAGTCCTGAACACACATTTCTATCGTTTCAAGTGTTAAGTATCTTATTTGTCTTGAAATTTTTTTATAACTATTTTTCAGCAAATACACTAACAAGTGTTGAGGACATGAAGCTTTAAAAATAGAAACTTGTAAGCAGAAATCAGTAAAAAAAAAGTCAACTTGGTAAAAGTATTTATGAGTCACCTGGTGTGTATATCTTACTGACTTCGAGTCCATGGCTGTGGAAAGCTTCACCTAGCCAGCACTAGAAAGGAGAGAGGGAGAGAAAAAAATACTCTCAGTCTGAGACACACTCCAAGCCCATCTGATGCTCGTTGATTCTTTCATATGATGGGCTGTGCGTCTGGGCCTCAGGACCTCAGCAAATGCCCACAGGGACAAGGAGCAAAGTGCAGACATTCTGACCCCGGATACACCGAGCTGCGAGACCTTCTTCTTATAAAATCCCTTTTTATTTTGAAGGTGAGCCTGCCTCCCGGAATTTATGCTCACTCGCAGTTGGGAGTTCTTCCGAACATAATCTCCTTAACTCACACATCTCGGATTTGCTCTCGACGCTAGGGAGTAAGAAACACAATTGAAATGCCTTAGTAAGCGGTCTGTGAACCCCGGGAGCCCCATGCGTAATCCCGGCTCAGACGCCGCTTGCTCTGTTTCTTTGGTTGAACTGAGTAACACACCAGAATGTTAATTCCCCTTCTGTTGAAAGAAATGAGCAATGAAGTTACCAGTCCCTGAAAAATTGAATAAATTAGTTGATTTTTGCCTTACAAAGGACGAACTATACATGTTGGCTGAAAACAGGCCTGTTTTTCAGTAGGAAAGTCTACCCAAATCTATAAATCCTGTCTGTGTGCGTGTGCATCTCACTTTATTTGGATATTTCTTCCCGGCAGGGACGTGGAACTGAACCTGCCCTACCCCGAGGCCCGCCCGTGTAAGGGTTCCGATTTCTCCCCACGCTCGCCGACACTTACCTTTTTTTATCTTAGCCGTCCTAGCAGATGTGAGGTGATAGCTCACGGTCATTTTCATTTGCATCTTTTCTCATACCTGTCGGTCATTGTATGTCTTCTTCGGAGAGCTGTCTGTTCAAGTCCTGTGCCCATTTTTAATTGTATTACTTATTTTTTCCCTATTGAGTTGTAGGAGTCCCTTGTATATTTTGGATATTAATTCTTTATCAGGTATACATCTTGTATATCTTGATGGTAGTTTGTAGATATTTTGATAACAGTTTTCTAATCTTTACCAAAGTTTGCAGAGTGGTATCATTATCTCTTTTATTTAAGTTAGAAAATAACTGAGCCTCAGTGTGTATGGCATTTGTCCAGGAGTCAAAAACCGGGTAGCAGTGAAAATAGGGTTCACACCCTCATTGACTGATACAAAATCTCATTCACCACAGCTTTCTTCCCCTGGCACCAGGTTTGGGAACAGGGCGAGATGCTAGAGGTGGCCCCTGAAATCAGAAGCCGCTTCCTTACTCTGGACCATCAGGGAGGGGCTGCTAAATATAAAAACTGCAAAGAAGCTTCGTGACTCTTGCCCCCCTCCCCAGGTTCCTCCTCCCCTGCCGTCATTCCTGACAAATAGGGAGAGAGGAATTTATAGAGCTGTGGTCTCTGCAGAACCAAGCTGGCCGATTCAGGAGGCTGTGACCCTAAAAATAGACCCCATTGGAGGGAACAGGTATGTACAGTTCCAGAGTGCCCGGGCCGAGCCTTGATGGGTGATTTCAGTACAACTTTGACAGGACTGGCTACGTAATTTTCAGGGTCCAGTGCAGAATGAACACGAGGGGCTCCCTGCTCAAAACTGATTAAGCATTTCAAGGCAGAGATGGTTGAGCATTCATCCAGGTGGGGCCTTTCTACGTGGGAAGCCCGGTGTGGTGGCATGCAGGCTGCACACCTGTGAAGTCGGGCCTGAGCCTGAAGCAAGAAGACAGATTACCTCTCCCAGTTCTTTTACTGGTCGGCATTAGAGATAGCTTGCCATAACCATCGATACGTTATCTCCACTCATAAGGTTGTAGAGTGAAGAGTTTAGTTCACATTAAATTGAAAAAATTTTAATCAGCTTGATAGTTACAGGAACGGACAGTTTTAGAATGGTTATTATTCTGTGGTTTTGGAGGGGGGCAAATACCATAGTGAGAAGAAATGTGCTTTAATGAATGAAGGAGGGTTGGAGCCTGTGATCAGCTCGCTGTTCAGAGACCACATGTGACTTTCTGGACAGAGGACAGAGGAGATCACAGGAGCGTGACAACACATTTTACTTATGTCAGGAATCTACTCGAGAAAAACTTCTCTCTTTGAGGGAGAGGATAAAAGGCAGCTCGCACATTTGAATAACTGAAAATGCCCACTGAAGCATCCTCTGACTATCCCTCAAAGCAGGAGGGAAGAGTAGAGGAACTGAAAAATAAAAACAGTCTTGTCTTTGGAAGAACTGACCACTGAGCTTCCACTTCTGCAAACAGATTTAGAAAAATACTTAAGAAAGTGTATGGTTGAATTTAACAAAGAAGATCAAAGGTGGTATAACTTTCAAATGTGTTAGGAATGCCTTACCTCACCAGAAGGCCAACGGAACAAGCGCCATGTGAGGTATGCGGCATGCAAAAGAAGGGACCCACTACTGATTCTGAGAAAGCTTCATTTAATTGTTGTTAAAATTAATTGTCTAGCACTCGTATGTTTGAGCAGCTTGACGCTTTAAAGTAGGACAAACAGGTTGCTCATTAACATCGACAGAGTTTTAATGTGCTTTGTAGAGAGTTACCACCTGCTTCATCTGAAATTAGTTTGTCTTGACGATTTAGCTAAGTTTGGCTACACAAGCCTTTAAGGCAAAGCCTGCTGCACCCTGGTAAGTTTCGTATGTAAGTAACGTGTCAGCGTTCACAGGTGCTGTTGGCAGCCCTCGTCCCCCGAGGTCTCCCAGTCACCAATGGTTGTTGACATTTCTAGAGGACTTTTTAACTGGAATAGTTTCTAAAATTATGATAATAAGCGATTAATAATACAATCTGATTTTATAGTTGAAGTGGTATAAGAATGATTTTCAATCTGCAGTCTGCATTATAATATTTTGAAAGGTCCCTGGAAGATAGTTTGGAAGTTTCTCATAAAGTTAAACACAGGTTTACACTATGTCCCATCAGTCACACTCCTGGGTATTTCCCAAGTGAACTGAAACTTGTATTCCAACAAAACCTTGCATGTGAATGATCATAGAATTTTTACTCATAATTACTAGAAACTGGAAGGAACCAAGATGTCTTCCAGCAGGAAAATGGATAAACAAACTGCAGTATATCCATTAACTGAACACTTTTCAGCAATAAAAAGGAACGAGACATCGATTCATACAACAGCATGATGAATCTTAAACGCCCCAAGTGAAAGAGCCATATCCCAAAGGCTTTGTACTGTGTGATTTCACTCATGGGACATTCTGGAGAGTTGGTGGGTGGGGGGCGGTTGGCTACAAAGAACATGCCCAGGAAAACTTTAGGGTGGTACACCTGTGTGGCACTGGGAAGGTGAACACATAGCTCCGTGTGTTTGCCAAAATCTGTAGAAGTGCACACTGCCCATAGTGAACTTCAGGGCATGCAGACTCTAGGAAGTGAACCAGGGCATCAGAGATCCCAGGAAGGACTGCAGGCTCGGGCAAGAGAGTCTGCTGTGGCACACACGTACAGCGTCACTGCGTTCAGGGCATGGAGGGAAAAGAGCTGATCTAAGTTGAAAACCATGTTTTGACCAGACACTGTAAGGGTGAAGACCACAAAAACAACATATACATACTGTATGCTGGTTGGTAAATTTGTTTCTCATGGAGGGTTAACAGTTCTGAGACTGCATTATGTTTACCTGGGGCTGGACAAGTAGGTACGTGTATGGCAGAGGGTGGGTGACATGTCTCTCACTGTTGGAGTGAGAGATTGCAAACCAGGGTAATCTCCCTGTGGTGCTGAATTAGGATCGAAGACATCAGTGTGCACTGATGTGTGGCTTAATATGCATTAACTCAGAAACCTTTAGATACGTGTGCATAATAGGCTTACATACATATATGAGCTAGCTCTGTCCACTGAGAGTCTGGAAGCAACAGCATCACAGGAGAGACAGGAACTCCCAGTGCACAGGTCTTGGTTTCTAAATACCATTTCTCTATGAGAGCAACAGGAGGTCCCTGGAGAAATGGCTGATTCTAGGGCTGGGGAGGGAAAACGGGAGATGAGCCTGGAGTGTCTTATAGTGCCAGAAAGTAGGGATGTGCTCAAAAAATGAGGGAGTGGAACATGTCTGAGGGACAGGAGTCAAAATGAAGGTATGCCCATTGTCTAAAGTTAGAATCATTGAAGCCTCAAAATGAATAGCAAAGCATAGGATTATAGCGTGAAATATAAAGTGAACACATATCATTCATACGAATTTCCTCTCCCTGCCGGCAGCCCCTTCCTCCTTTGGTTTCTTCTGCAGACTACTTGCTAAACCATATTCCGGAGACATTGTGATGATGACATAAGCTTCATGATCAAGAACTTTCAATGACGCGTCATCGTCCCGGGAAGAAAATCTCAACACTTCCATTTCGGTTTTCAAGTCTTTACATCATTAGCCAAATTACAAAACTGTTCCGGGTATTGTTTTTCTCCTGTGGAAGATGCCATGGGCCAATGGGAATTTACAGGTGACCTCAGCAGCCTCGGAGAGATATGTGTCTGTATGACATTTCAGAGCCATTCATCCCAGGACACCAGGCTGTACATTCTTCTCTAGCGCTCATGGGACAGCCTCAAGGTCAGGCCACTCGTTGGGAAAGAGAACGAGCCTCAACAGATTTCAGAAGCTTGAAACCATACCAAGCATATTATCCGACCACAGTGCTTTGAAACTAGAAAGCAACTGCAAAAAAGGAACTAAAAACCCACAAGACATACTACTAAAAAATGACTGGGTCAAAGAAGAAATGAAAGATGAGATCAAAAGATTTAGAGAGACAAAGGAGAATGCAACACAGCCAGACAAACTTCTGGGATGTAGCAAAAGCGGTAATGAGAGGGAAGTTTATGTCATGCCAGGCCTATCTGAAGAAACAAGAAAAATCCCAAGTAAGCAACCTTAACATTACATCTTACAGAACTAGAAAAAGGAGAACAAAAGCAGCCCAAAGGTAACAGCAGAAAACAATAAAAATTAGAGCAAAACTCAATGAAACAGAGAATAAAAGGACTATACCACAAATTAATGCGACGAAGAGCTGGTTCTTTGAAAAGACTAATAAAATTGACAAACCCCTGGCTCGACTCACTGAGGAAAATGGAGATAAGACTGGAACAAAAGCAGACACGGAAGAGATGTTACCGCAGACAGCACAGAAATACAAAGGATCGCACGAGAAGACTGTGGAAGACTACAGGCCTCCAAATTCAATAACCTAGGAGGAATGGGTGAGTTCCTAGAAATATATACCCTTCCTAAACTGAATCACAAAGAGCTGGAAAATCTAAATAGACAGATCAAGAGTGAGGAAATTAAATCACTTTTCAACGGTTAAAAAGTAGTGTGTTGTTGCTGTCTTTCTCCCCCCTAAAGTAGTCGTAGTAGTAGTTAGTACTTAGGGTAGATACGAACATAGGTAGTTGTTCCCCTTTCCGTTGTTACATCGATTTATCTGTACAAGTGGTTCTGATTTGAGTTACCTTCCTGGAAACATGCTAAATAAATACATAAATAAATACATTTTTTTAAATCCATAATTTTAAAAATCATACCGTTACTATTTATTAGATATTAGACAAGTACTGGCAATACTAAAAAATAAATATAGTTTTTGGTGCCTGCGATATATTTTTAAAGGAAGTTGGCAAATAATTGGATTAATTCAATCCTCAAAAAAGCTCTGGAACGAGCCCCTGCTGGCATCTGCTCCCAGTACAGTAATTATCGACAATTAGGGTCTGACGAGGCCTTTGCTTCCTGACTCTGTTTACCGGCACAAGTTCCACATCCTCCCATTGATATGGAACCTGTGGAAACATCATTTTTTTTTTTCTTTCTTGTTAGTCTTGATTCTGGAAGCCTGGTGGAGCAGTTAAGGAGATTTCTTAACGGCGGCCAGGGAAGCCTTTTTATCTTCTTTGGTTTTGATGGTCCACAAATTAACTCGTTTCCTCTACTGAGCTGGGAATTCAGAAGAAGGAACCAGATGGGAACAAGAACATTCTTGTTCTTCCTGACCCTTAGGTTTCATCAGACAACTTCTTACGTTACATAACTTTCATTAGGAGGAGACTGGAGGGAGGGCTACCAGGAAGTGTTGGTTCGTGTGCAATGGAGCTGACACACAACGCAGAACCACGGACGGCTCACGTGTGAACCACGCTGTCGCCACTGCTTACAGACGCTAAGGCAGACTTTCAGGGTGAGCTCAGGTTGCCCCAGAAAAAGAAGACTGTCCATATTTGCTGAGAGCCTACTATGTGTCAAGCACTTAGTAAGGCATTTTTTTCTTATAGCGTCTCATTTAATTCTTAGTGCAATCCTGTGGCTGGGTAGTTTTTCAGTCCAAATTACTAGAGACAAGGAAAGGGAGATTTAATGACATGTCCAAGGTCACACATCTACTCCATCAGGGCTTTATTTGAAATCGCTGGGTGTGATGCACACTGGTACAATTTCCACTAGAGCACACTGTCCTCACGCCCGTTTCAGCGCCCTTCACAGTCTGTGTCCTGGTTTATGGGACGAGCCTAATGACCTTGACCTGTTCGGCAAGAATGAATGGGGCCGAGGAGTTTCTCACTGTGAAGTACCGTGTACTGGTGGGGAGCATGCCACTGTTGTATAGCGCTCGCACAGACCCGGGGCGATACAGGAGGCTGTCTGTGTCTCTCTTTAATGCCGCGAACTGAAGAGACGTGCCAGGCCCCGCTGAGCGTTCCCCGACACAGGGGACTTGCCCTTCCCAGCTGCTAACGTCCCTCAAACCTTTAGATTCCGGAAGACGTCAAGGCCAGACTGCTGTCTGATTAAATTTTTCTTTTGATAAGAGTGTGTCAGATGCAAACGAGAGAAAAATGCTAATGCTCTGTGTGTCCGTCTCTGGGTTTTGTAGCCCTGCTGTAGGAGAGCGTGTCTATGTGACAGGGCTGCCGTTTGGCCGTGTGAAACACGAAAATGAGCACAGGGGGCGGGGCCTGGACTAAAGAGGCCAACGTGTGAGCCATGCTCGCCCTGAGGCAAAGGGCTCGGAGGGCAATGTCATGTCGTTTGAAAAATATTTTTCAGCATTTTCTAATTTTTAAAAAAGCAAAATGTGTCCTGTAATCAGAAGGCAAGGCATCTCATTTCTATTTTAAAAAGACACGTTCTCTTGAAAGCAGCTCTGATGGGGTGTGAGAACATCCTCAAATGGAAACAATTTTGTTTGTCAGAGGACTCGGCCCTCTCCGACGCCATGGCAACCAGAGGAGGCTGCTCCGTGCCACAATGGTCTAAAACGCGCCTCCGGAGTGGGCAGCGAGGAGGCAACCTGGCCCTTCTTTTTTTTTTTTTTTTTCCCTTTTCCTACTTCCCGTGGAACAGAAGGCTGCATTGTGTTTTTCTAGCTGACGCGGGCTCTTTCCCGCTAGGCTGCTGTGATAGGCAAGAGCAAACAATAATAATAACATTTTTCTCATGAAGTTTTGGGCCCGAAGACAATCTCCAGAAAGTTGTATGCTGTCTCTGTGGAGAAAAGCTCAGTTTCTTTCGATGTGGCTTCTCTGCCTCTCCTGCCCTCGACAGGGTCCAGTTCAGTCATGTCTGTGACGTGTCTCCGTCCCCTTGGTCTGCTGTCCTGTCTGGAGTGGCAGGGCTCGGTGGACCTCGCCGCCCGGGGCCTGTTCGCTTCTCACCCAGGGCTCCTCCTGGGAGACTCCGACCCCACGCCGCGGCCTGTTTACCTAGAGCCTGTGGGTGTTCTCGTGAAGTCTGCCAGTGTTTCTATTTTGCTCACACTCTTGGAAGATGGTCTGGCCAGCATACACTTTTAGGCTGAGCATCATTCTCCCTAAGGTGTGAGGAGATACCATTCCATTATTTTCTGTTGACGAGAAATCTATTGACAATGGAAGTATTTAAATGAGCGCTGATTGTCATTACTTTTTAGATATTCTCCTTTTTCCTTTGGTAGTTCTGAAACGTGTTCCCTTTACGTGTTCGTAGTCTGCTGATGTACTGAGTGTCCAGACACACGGTCATCTCAGCCGATCCTGCCCGCACTTCGAGTCCTCTCTTAACAAGTCCGCACGGCTTTCCTGATATTTTACAGCATTCGATCCCCCTCCCTTGGAGGGTGGAGCCCACGGCACCCCTCTGACACCCTTCCCGGGACTCCCGTTAGGAGCTGGAGCCTCTCGCTTCATCACTGATGTCCTTTAATTACTCTCCCATATTTAAAAATATATATATACTTTCATCATGCTGTTCTGGATTTCTGTGAATTACTCATACTACCTACTAACTTATTAATTTCCTGTGCTACCTAGATTTTATCACGTTTGAGTTATTAAATATCAGTGGCAATATTTTTCTCGTCTAAGATTTTAATACATTCATTTTACGCTGCCGTGTTTTATTTCCCTGAACTTGTGTCAGAATCTCTCTCTTTTTAAAATGAATGTCACTGCCTCAATGACTTCTTGGAGGAGTTTGGGATTTCTGTGATATTTGTTTTAATTATGAAACAAATGCAGAGCAGAGCTTCTCGGCACCATCGGCCTTGTGGGCCAAATCCACCTTCATCCTGGCGGGCTGGCTTGTGCGCGGTAAGATTTTTAGCAGCACCCCTGGCTTCTACCTTCTGCCGCAGCAGCTGTACCCCTGCCAGCTGGGACAACCTCAAGTGTCTCCCGCCATTGACAAACTGTCCCCCCACCCCCAGCCTCCAATGACAAAGTCATCTCCAGTTGAGAACCCCTGATCTAGAGGGAATTTACGATAAGTAATTTTTTAATGCAAATTTTCTTCATGTGTTTTGGAACTCGCAGATGAATTTTTTCTCACTCTGCAGCCTAGTCCTTTCGCCAGCCCTGTCGCTGGGTTCCAAACTGCCGGCGGCTCCGGTTCCTGGCCCGTGGCGACATTAAAGCTGTCACTAAGGTAGATACCCGGCGGCTGCCCCAGGGTGTGAGCGCGTTTCCTGTCTCCACGGGCCGCCTGCTTCCTGCAAGCCGCGGCCTCCGAGAGCTGCGTGCAGCGGCTTCTCTCGACTTGTTCCCACCCCGGCTTTCAGGTGCTGAAGCTCCTTCCATCCCCCAAGTCCGCAGTGCGCGGGAGCCACGCCCCTGGCCGCCACGCCCCTGGCCGCCACGCCCACAGCGGTCCCGGGCCTGGAAGGCTCTCTGTCTCCATTTCCCCGGGATGCTCCTCTCGTTTGTAAGCCTAGTGTGTGTCTGCGTTCTTCTCCAGGCACTATCTATGAATGCCATGGCTGGAACGGGGCTTAGGGAGGGCGAGGGGGGCTCAACGTCTGAATTTAGACTATGGGGAAGTGATGCCTTGTGTTTTAGGATTAGTGATCACTGGGAAGAATATGAGTTCAGTTTTGGTGGCTGTAGTCTGGGATTTCTTCATCTCGGAACTACTCCCAGAAGATGATTTGTTAGTGGGGCTGCCCGGTGACGCGGGGTGTTTAGCAGCACCCCACCAGACGCCAGAGGAGGCAGCCCCCTGCTCTCCCAGTTGTGGTGACCAAAACGTCTTCAGATCTTGCCAACTACACTCTGGGGAGCAAATGACGCCCCCCCCCCGCCGCCCCCCCACCTCCCGTGAGAACTGCTGCTCCCTCTTCCGTCTGATTCCTGGGTACGTGAAATCAGCATTTGCTTCTGTGCATACATAAGGAACATTTAACTGACTTTTCATCTCTGCTTTGGAGCGTGTATTGTTACGCCCCGGACTCCAGTGCATTCAGTTAACACGGGTGTCGAGGCAGCCTTGTGTGATTTGAGGTCAGCTGCTGCAGAGTGTGTGTGCCCAGGAAGGACGTCAGAGGCAGATAAACAGTAGCAGGCGTGAGCCCTTGTGACTTACCCTTGACCTTCTCGTGTTCTAATCCCTCAGACGGGACCGTGTCTAAGGTATGTCCCTCTCATGAATAGTTTCATTTACCAAATGCCACCCGCACCCGGCCCCTCGTCACAGGGCGATTCCGCCAAGCTGTGGCTTCGGGAAGAGGAGCAGGAGGCGGAGGCGGGTGTGTGGAAGGCTCCTCACCTCCCCTGAGAGCTCCAGCTGGGCCAGGGGCCGCCTGAGGGTCCGGGCCCGGGGCTCCCTGGTGCTCCCAGGAAATGCGAGACTGAGGCTTGGCCTGGACACTCAGGGAGTTTTATTTCGCAACGAAGAGCATTTCTACCTCCAGAGGAGCAGGGCAAAGACGCAGCTCCGTGGGTCCCAGACTGAGGTCGGAGGGCTTGCTGGCCACTTGCTATGTCACTGTGAGGAGGGGACAGTATGGCCACTTGCTATGTCACTGTGAGGAGGAGACAGTGATGGACATTTGTCATGTTACTGTGAGGAGGGGACAGTATGGACACTTGTCATGTTACTGTGAGGAGGGGACAGTGATACAGGATGCCAGGGGGACATCCTGAAGGCGGCAGCTCGAGCTGATGCCTGCTGACAGGGACCCGAGGGGCGCAGCCTGACGCCGGGGAGCCAGGCGGGCAGGGCAGGCGCACGAGCAGCAGCGTGTGCTCCCAGGGGACGCCTGCCCGGGGACAGAGCCGCTCTGTTTCTCTCCCCTTCGCGTGGCGGAGGTGGCTCTTTCTCACAGACGCTCCCTGTGCGTGCCTCCCCCTCCAGGGCTGCAGTGTGTCCCTCCTCTCGGGAGTTAGGTGGCTGTGTGGACGAGGGTGTGGCGTTTGTGACCTTGGGGACTCAGGGCTGATGAGTAGCAGTGTTGTTCCAGAGGAGCCCGTTGCCCAGAAATGCTTCCGCTCCTCAGGGGCCCGAGTGTCTCTGCTCCGCAGGCCGCCGGGTCCCAGGGCGCGGGCGTTTCAACGGGAGAGAGAACCGCCTCTCTCTGCCCGCGCTGCCGCGGGCGGGGGTGCAGCGCCTTCCTGGCCTTCTGCAGATTTCGGCCGAGGCTCACGTTGACGACTTGGCTTGTGCCCTCCTGATACGAAGAAGCCCCTTCCGTGCCCCACTGTCCGCGTGTCCCGACAGGCAGGAAGTGGACCTGTGGCTCTCCCTGTTCCAGATGCTTCCAGGATGTTCCGTGTGCCGCCCTGCGCGCTGGTCCAGCCGGAGAGGCGAAGCCAGGGGAGGACTCTCAGCTCTGGGCTGCGCTGTGGGCACCGGCCCCTAAAACCTGGGGGCCGAGGGGGCAGGGAACGTCAAACAGGGGAAGCTGGAGGAGGAGAAGTGACTCACCCCTCTTCTCAAAGCGCCTGTGCAGGTGGAGACGTTGGGGTTGCAGGAAAATCTGAGCAGTCGGCATGCCCAGCCGCTGACGCGGGGGCGAGGGCAGGCACTGGGCACCGTCTCTGGAAAGTCCTCGGGGGCAAAAGGGCTGGGGTGTGGGGGTGGACAGCAGAGGCAAGATGGGGCCCGCTGGGCCACCCTGCCCCTCGCCCCGTCACACTCCGGCGACCTCCCGGGAGTCAGGCCTGTTCCTTCACTTCTGCCTCCTGGACCCGCCACGAGTTCCTCTTCTGGCCAGCTCCAGCATGGCACCGTTACAGGAAGGGGTTCTGGGGACCCAGGTCTCCGGTTCAGTGACGTTCATGACAGAATGACGCAGCACAATGACACTGTGGCCTTACAGCGTGGAAGGCACGCACGTGCAGCCTGCTACCAAGGAACGCCCCACGTCTGAGGATGAAAACACCCAGTTACTGCCCGCAATGAATCACCCAGCAGCCCATTCGGGTCCGCTGCAGTGGTTTGGAGATTGTAATTCGGAAAGACGGCCCTGCAGATACATTTACCCAGCTCTGTGCGCTCCTGTTACAGTGTGACTTGCACGGCCTAGGGGTGGGTCTGCCAAGAGGTGGGCCTTAGGCCCCCATCCTGTGGATGCAGGTCCTGGTCAGGTGTGGGAGCGGGAGTGATGCTTTGTGGCTTCTGAGGCGAGGTCCTAAAGGGACACCGCTCCGGCCTGTCGTTTCTGTCTGTCTGTCTCTCTCTTTCACACGATGCTTTCCTGCAGAAGCCAGCCTCCATGTTGTGAGGAAGCCTGAGCCACTTGGAGAAGCCACGGGGTGCTGGTCCAGCCCCTACCCGCTGAGTCTTTCAGTATCTGAGACTCAGACACTGAGCCAAGACAAGCCACGAGCCTGCCGTGCCCCGTGGGTGCCATAGCCCCGGGACCTCGGAGGCGTGGAATTGATCGCTGTGGTTTTACGTCCCAAAGTTTTCGAGGTGACTTTTACCAAGGTAACTGAAACAGGTGGGCCCTGGATATCTCCATCTGTTCTTTCTCCTTCCACCTTCCTTTTATATCCTTCCACCCTGGTTCCTGGCTCCGCCCTGCTACCAGGACACATTCAAGGCCAGTGGGATTCATTTTGGGTCCTGTCCTAGAAAAACTATGAAATAACATTGTAGTTGTTAAATTGCAACTCCCACAAGCCAACTAATACTGACCACCTTTCATTCGTCACTTCACTATTACTGGGTTAGGCGTCCTCCCCCACTTCCTGTTGTGGATGCAGGTGGGGAAGGACATACAGGGAAAAAGGAGAAAGTATCATTTCTTGACCTCACTTGTACGGCAGAACAGGGACAAACACATAACAGACAGTGAATGTTTATTGAATACATGAACAGATTACTGTGATGGGCCTAAGAGCAGACGCACATGGGTCTGGCGGGTTTATGTCACGCTGGGGTTTATGTCAGAGGTGGCCTCCTTGGCCAGTGGTCCAGGACTCTGTCCCCTAGCAGAGTAGTTTGAGAAGTTTAGCTTGGGCCGAGTCACGCATAGGCAGGCCTGAAGTATTGCATGTGTTCTAAGACGGGCCAGGGAAGCTGCGAGGTCTCGGTAACGCCTTAAGTAAGGTTGCTCCTCTACAGTGCTCGTGACTTCTCTGGGCGCTGATGATCGAGTGTGCGGTCTGGGCGCAGCTGGCCGGTGTCTCGGCTCCGGACTCCAGCAGAACTGTGCCGGGGTTTAGCTGCTTCCTGTGATGTGGGGCAAGCTGCTATCCATGTGAACTTCAGGTTCATTGTCTTTAAAGGAGGCTAATAATAGTACCTGGGCCTATTGTGTACATTAAATGCCACTGTGCATTATGTCATATGCGACATAATTATGTACTTGACACATAGGAAGCACCCATTAAGTGAAAGCTGTTTCTGTTATCATTATAAATGTATTCTTTGGCAAAAGACACTTCCTATTCAATTGTCCCTCGAATCAAAGCCTTTCATTATGATACACTCAGTTCCCTTACTTCCTGACTTTTCTGCAAAGCAGAATACTATCAATTCCTCCTTTGAGTTCAGCCTCCTTCATGAAATATTGCCCAACACATCCATCACACACATCTTTTCTGAAGTCCCTTACTTCAATAGCGTACTGTTTAATCTAGTACTATTTAATTTGCTCCCTCCTGTTTTTCTCACGTGGTTCTGGGCGTGGTCTTGTCTCCCCAGGGGAGTGTTAAGTCCCTCAAAGGCAGGGATCGCACCTTAAACCCCATTTGTGCCATATTGAGTGTCCCAGAGGGGGCTGGCCGACAGCGGGTGCTCAGTAAATAACTGTGGATTTCACTTTTGATTTGGAAGGTGATTAAAATAGTGTTCCTCCCTTGGAATGGACCAGAAGTTCAGTTCACGGGGTGTCCCGGGGGTTCAGTTCACTGGTAACTCTGGGTCGGGGCTCAAGAGATGAACCCTGGGTGTCCCAAGGACCAAAGGGGATCTGGCCACACACCACATGTGTGTGGGACGTGTGAGGAGACCAGTGCATGTTGGGTAAAAGGATCCAATTTAAACACATACCCTCTGCTCTGCCCCATCCTGCCGCTGGTCCACGGCCAGGGGCGCGTGGGCCGGCCAGGTGGGGAGCGTTCGGGCGCCTGGCTGTGTCATATGCACCATTAGCGGGGCTGTCTCTTTTCCACCGGCTCCCAGGTTCCTCGGAGGCCAAGGGCAGGCCCTGGGCGAGCACGGCGGGTTGACAGACAGCAGGGCGGCGTGCTGAAGCAGGACTGAGAGAATGGAAAAAGTGATGCACGGGGCCCGCCCTGCCAACTCAGCGGCCGTCGGAGGAAGTGCTTTCCACACAGAGTGTGTGGCGGCTGGCAGACCTGCCCATGGAGACGTGCCAGCGCTTGCGAGCCGTCCGTCCGAGACGGGGCGGGTTCCACGGGGCCGCATCGCAGCTCCTCACAGGTACGTGCCTCCCAGCTCTCTCTGCATCGCCGCCGGTCTTTGGGCGTGATCTGGACTGACCCCGACAGGTCAGAGACCAACGAGAAAAATGGGTCAGGTACACAGGGAACGGGGGACCACCCAACAGCTTCAGTTTCCAAAGAGAGTCACGAGATACCCTATTTGACGCTCGTGTTCCTATCCTCAGTGGACCCCAGCTTGAAGGGCGGACTCCCCGACTGTAACTACTAGATTGTGGAAGTTGAGCACGTAAACTTCACAGACTTTGAACTTGCTTCCATCATGGGGCAGGTGAGCAGAATGCAGTAACGTCTCCCGTGTCTGTGGGCTCTGTTTCCCGGGTCCTGGAACTCAGCGAGCCATCTCTGATTGACCGCAGCTCATACTGGTGTCCTCTGGAAGGGGCCGGCCTGGGTTTTCTGGACCGGGAAGAGATAAACCTGTCTGACCGGATGCCTTCGTCTTCATTCCAGGGGCTGGGAAAACCACCGCGGAAGACGAACCCACGGAGGGTGACGTCTGCCTCCCCGGAGGAGCTGCTGGCGGGGCGGTGTTGGTGCAGGGGCAGGTTACGACCTGCGTGGAAGCAGGGAACCGACAGTGTAATCAGCGCCGCAGAGCCGTTTCCAACCCTGGGCCCGAAGGAGCTGGTTCCAAAGGAGACAAACTCGTTGGTGTGAGGCGCCGGGCTGCTTGGGTTTCAGGTGGGGGGGGGGCGGAGCCTGGTGGTCTGGAAACTGCGAATGCTTTAAATTTGCGCTTCCCGATTTCGTGGAAGTCTGTTTTTCATTGTACTTCATTAACCGATTTTATATTAAAAAAAAGGAAAGGGTCTTCTGCTTCGTTCTGAAGGTACAGAAATGTGCCTCCTCTTACCCCAGTTTCACCAAACACACGGACTCGGACTCACGACCATCACTGAGCGATGAGGGAACCTTTACAGGCAAACCCAAAAAACACTGGGAGACACATGACTGATGACACAGCGGGGCTGACCTCTCTCTTCAGCTCTGGCTTCGGGTGGCCCTGTCTTCCTGACGTCGGGCCGGTGACCAGAGGATGGTACCTGTGCGGTTGGGAGGCCATTCGGTCCTTTCTGCGAGCAGGGGCCCTGGTAAGCTCTCCGACGGCCACAGACGCTGCCTGGACTTAGCCCACTTCCTAGGCCAGCGGAGGCTCTTCCCCGTTTCCTGTCGGTGGGGCGCAGGAAGGCCACTGCTTTAGAGGGACTGCGGTGGTTTTGAAATGAGTTTTCAGAACTTCGGAAATCGGTATGCGTGTCCTAAAATATCGCCGCATGAGTGTATATTTGTGTCAGCAGGACTTTTGAATTCAGTTGACTGTAACCGGCAAGGGGTTTAGGAGCAGCGAGCAAATTGAATGAGGACGAGGACGAGGAGGGAATAATCCTGAAGTCTGGTGAGTGACACTTGGGAGCAGACAGGGACAAGGACAGAAAAATATGTTCTGCTTGGTCTGGGGAGAACCAGAGCAAACAAAAAGTCTGGTTATTTTACGTCAAATTAAATTCCAAATAGATTATAACTTAACTGTAAAAAAAAGCATAGTGAGAGTGGAAGGAAATTTAAGCACGATTTCCATAATATAGGGATAAGAAAGGACTTTCTAAAAACGACGTCTAAAGCCAGAATTCAAGGGAAAAAAATCATAGGTTAGTTACATGAAAATACCTTCATGATAGAAAACACTACAAGCAAAGTTGAAAGACAGAACATCCCTGGCTTTATTATATAAGAAGTACTACAAAAGGGTTTATAAAATTAATGAGGAGATAGTGGATGCTCCAGGTAAAAATAAAAATAAAAAAATACAAATGGACAATAAATATATGAAGTCAAGCTCAAACTCACCAGTGATGAAACAAATGCCAAATCGAAGGATGCTTTACCATCTCATCGATGGAAATATTTCTAAGATTGGTAATAACTAATGATCAGCAAGACTGAGAAAATGGAAGGGAAAGGACTGTGGTGCAAAGTGCATGAAGAGCAGTCTTATAATCACTGTTCCTCTGTGTGAAATACGCGTCTTTGACCCCACACTTCTGCTCTGAGGGGTCATCCAAGGAAGTGGCCTTACGCAAGCGAAGGTACGTGTGTGAGTCGCTCCTTGCTGCATCATTTAACCTAAAAACCAGGGAAGCTGCTTAAATGTCTCGGGTCCTGGTGAGCATCAGATGAGAAAAGTTAAAGCAGAGCCATACGATGGACCACATTTAAAAATGATAAAGTAAACATGAGTTTATTCACATGGAAACGTGTCCATGTTCGGAGTAAAAAGGTCACAAAGTGACTTATAGGACACGGTCATCGCTTGGCCGGGCATGTTCAGGTTACCATGCGGTACGTTTGAACAGGTGGCTTCTTCAACATTTAAACCCCCAGAAAAGGTGAAAGCATGACAAACGCCCATCCACCTAGGTTCAATAATTGCTAACATTTGCTGTATTTGTTTCTCTGTTTCTCTGCGCACACACACTCTCTCACACACACCCCGCATACATCTGATTTCACGGACCTGCCTGATTCCAGACCCTTCTCTACTCACGCCTTAGGGCCCAGATTCTGCTCAGAGAAGCAGGGAAAGCCTCTGTGAGCACGTTCTGTAAGGAAATTCTCCCCTCATTTGCATTAAAATCTGCATTTTGGGGGCAGAGGGAGTTATGACCACTGTGGTTTACTATTATGTTTCCCTCAGATTAGAGGGTACTGAAATACAAGCATTTAATCATTTAAATGATATTGGGAATCTCTCTGTTCTAGCTTTCATGTACAAAAACGTAGCAATGTCAATAAGTCTTTGGCAGATTTGCCTAAAGAGGAGTCCAAGTAAAACGTGAGAAAGAGAAGTGTCTGCTAGTCTTTATCTAAGCCCGAGGAGGGTGGGGGTGCTCTACCCCTTCGTCTTGGGACAGCCCGCCCTTCGTGGTCGTGGTGAATCCGCGGGCACAAATGACTGAGCTCTGCACCTGGCAGGACGCCCGTCTCTCAGGGAGGCAGGTGCAGGACAGGACAACGCTGACAGGTGTCCTGGTGTGGCCCAGGCAACCTCGCCAGACTTCACCTCCTTTGCCCCATCTGTCCCCACCGAATGGCGCTCCGCCCCCTGGGCCACCCTCTTTCGCTCAGCCCGGCGGCGTCAGCAGCTGTGGGTACTGTCACAGTCGGCGCTCGGTGGTGACCTAACGCCCTCGGAGTGCGTGCTGTGTGTCTGTGCAGGGGTGGCAGAGAGTTGGGCTGGGCGGAGCCTTTCAGGAAGCGGGGAGACCGAGTTACCTGCCCTCCTGCCCTCCTACCCGGCTCTCAGACTCGGCCTTGGTCTGCTCCCTTTCCCCCTTTTCCTCCTTCCTCACTCCTTTTCCCACTTTCTTCCCTTTCGTGCTACCCTCCTCTCCTCACTGGGATTTTCTCTCGAGATTTCTCCACTGCCAGGACTCCCTTGTCTTATTTGCCGATGGTTTGGTAGTTCAATAGTCAGATCGGATTTCCTTCAGTACCTGGGCCTGTTAGGTTCGCTTACCAACAGTGCAAGTCTTCCCGGCTCTGGCCGACCTCAGAGTGTCCCAGGGGACGAAGGTCCCCGAGCCTGTCTCAGCAATGGTGCCCGGGCTCGGGCGAATGACTTTTAGAGTTTGGGCACCAGGTCAACGCTCGGTTTCTTGTGCATTGTTACGAGTTCACCATGCTCGCTGGGTTCTGGCCTCTGAAGACTGGGCTTTCAGTGAATGTGAGGGTCAAGTTCCATAGAACAGGCAGCGTTCGAGTCTGTGATGGATGCAGACAGGGGAAGGCTTTCAGACTCTATTCAAAGTTTAGCAATGCTACGTTGTTAAACTAGAAAACTGTCATTTTTGTCAGTTAATTTGCCATTTCTGGGGTGCTGTTATGATCTGTGTTCTTTTCCTCCGCTCTCAGAAGGAAGTCAGAACTCCGGCTAAGGTCCAGCGAGCCTTGTCAATCTCGTCATGTATTTGCTTTATGAATTATTCACCGTTAGAACTGCGTACATGCCGAATGTCAGCGGAATGTCTACATCAAAATATCAAAGTGAAAAAATACAAAAGGCGTTGGATCTTTGAAAGGGAAACGGAATAATAAAATTAGAGAGTGTCCTTCAGATCTGCCAAAGCGGCCAAGGAACCAACGCCTGGAAAGTTCAGAGTGTTAAAAAAAACGTGCACCGCAGCGTATCTAGCAACTCCAGGGCAGTTGGTGTGTTCCAGAACGTTTCAGTTGAAAAAGTGATAGAGTTATTAATAAATTATTAATGTAATTTTACATTAAACTGATAAGGCATAATGTTAGGCACAGCCTGTACCCTACAGTTTGAAACGTAGTTAAAGCTCACTTGATGGGGCAGAATGCTGATTGGAGGGTCTCTCAAGGCCCGCTGTGACATTTTATTTCGGTAGTTCTTGCCTATTATGTTTAGATTTTGCAGAATTCTCTTTGTGTCTCAGTACCGGATAGATATGCCTATCAATTTCAACATGGACGTCCACATATGAATGAAAAAATCTGATTTGACTTTCCACATTAGCAGAATACTTTAAAGAGAATATTTCACGTTCACTGAAGAAGGTAACCCTGGTTAAAAATAAAGAAACCAGCGCTAGGTAAGTCAGAAGCTCCGCCCTGAGCGCTCACCCACTGGGAGAGCCTCCGAAGGTGGATCGTCAGCTTGGTTCCAGAACCGCGCCGTCTACTATGGGTGTCCGGATTACACGCGTGCCAGACAACGAGTGCTCAGCTGGGAAAGAAAGAATGGCGTGACTAGGTGGGAAAGGCCCAGTGACAACGAGCCCAGGACTAGGGGCAGGACCTGGTGTTCTGTGTTGGGGGGGTAGGGCATCACCGGGCGGGGGACTTTGACACAGCTGGGCAGTGTTTTTGCTGAGAGTGGCGTCTGCTCTACGAGAGATCTGCTCCCGCCATACGGAAAGGAGAATACTTTAAAAATTAAGTAAGAATCATTTTATTTGCCTACAGAACTCAATTGCTTACATGACAATCGACCCAAAGCAGGTGACATGAATGAAGACCTTGGCCACTTTGTCCTTTATAGGCGAAGTGCTCTCATAGGCTGTTGTAGCTGGGTAACATATTGCAAATGGCTGTAAGATTTCAAGACCATCTAGTTGCATTTGTATGTAGCTGCTGTTTTCTCTTGGTTGTGTTGACTCGGTGATTTATATTCTTATATGCACATTTCAGTTTTTTTTAACAGATAGGGAGTTAATAAGCTGACCTCACTGGTTGACTATTTCTTTGTAGAATTCTCTAGTGAAGTTATGCATACAAATCGAAATTCAGCAGGGTACACGGGGCAAGGTAAATACTCAGAATTCGGGGCCTGTCCCGCATGCATATTTGACTCTATGTCGTCTTCGCCTGAGAGGTCTCACTGGTGTTTACCACTTCATAGCAACATTAATTCCCCACTTCATTGCAGCTTGTCACGCTGCGGCAGGTTTTAGGGCTCACTGTCCTCCCTGTCAGCCGTACCCCAATCATCTCGCATCGGGGAACTCCCCCAGCTCCCCACAGAAGGTAACAATTACCCCTCCCACTCGAAGACAAGGTACTTTTGAGACTGCAGATTTAAATCTTTCAGCCTGGTTTCAGACCTCAGTAATAGCTGGAATTTGGCTAAGTATTCCCAAATGATTTCACCCGAATGGGTAGTTTCCAGGAGAGGCGGAGCGCACTTGCAGACCAGGACTTTGCAAGAAAGTTTCCATTCATGCTAGAACTGTGCGCCCGAGATACAAAAAATACACTGAAGAGACGAAACCGTAGACGTCTATTTGTAGACCACTGTGAGGCAGACGCTCTTCCAGCACCGTAACTCCAGGGCGCCCACTAGAGGCGAGTTGGGGACAGATTGCGATCCTTCAAAGCAGGGCCTGCCTGGTGTGGACAGAGCCCTCCGTGGGACTCTCCCGCTGACCCACGGAGGGCTTCAGGTTGGGCGTCTGACACATGAACACTCAAACCCGGCCCCTGTGCTTAGGAGCATCCCCTTGAGCACATCACCTCCCCTCTGGTGCCTCGGTTTCTCCGTTTGTGAATGAAGGCAAGTGTGGCTTCCACTCCTGTGCAAAGAGCCTGGGATGCTGCCCCTACTCTCCCTCACCCACACCCAACACGCGATCCACGTCACGCACATGATCACCCACTGCCTGCACACTCGGAAAAGGAGCTTCTAAGAGTAGACTCCAGAGCAGCCAGGGATGGCTTTGAAAATAAAATAAACCTGGAGGCGACGTTTTCACAAATCTGCACAGGTAGGAAGCAAAAGCAGTCAGGGAGGCGATGACTTTTATTTCAGAAAGGAAGCTTGGACGGAAATGAAAGAAACGCCAGGGCGGACCGAACAACAGTGGGCTGATTGTTAGAGGGATTAGCGGCAAAACGTAACCGGCAGGTCAGTTTTGGATCCCAGCGTTCCCACAGGAAACCTGTACGAAGGTTCCGTGTGGGGGTGGCGGCGGGCCAGCCCCTGAGTGCGGGCGCCCGGTGTCCCCGGGCCGCTGAGGGCCCCGGAGGCTGCCCGCTGGGTCCCTGTGCTGCTCGGAGCGACCGAGGTGCAGGTGAGAACGGCCTGGGCTTTCGGAGGAGGCGGCCTCTGTGAGCGACGCCGGCCACAGAGTGTGCTTCTGTGCACAAGCTCTGATAGCATTTCCTCACCTGCTGCACCCGAGTCCGGCGCGTCGCTCCGAGGCGTCTACTTCCTCGGGCTGAAGTGTCGTCCTTCTGGGCTGTCCTCTTTAGAAATGTCAGACTCTACAGTTGGGCTCAATACAACCAATCTTCGTCCCATTTCTTCACGCAGCCCTAGTAGGCAGTGTGCAGTCACCTTGAACTTGGGCTTGGCTCCTTCCAGGGGGACGTGTCTGATGGGATGCAGGGCATTCAGAGCTGTTCATACAGGTCTGGGTGGAAACTTCATCCTAAGAGCGGAAGGAGCCAGACGCCATGCCTGGCTGAGCCATAAAGCCTGAGACCTCGGAGGAAAGATGAGTCTGGACATGGCAAATGTCGTGGTGGCCTTTTGATGTGGGAAGAGAATCAGAGAAAATAGAAAAATCCATTTCACTAAGGATACTTAGAGTGAAGTCTGAGAAACACCCCCGGGGATTCCCCCCCTTAGAGATTAACCCAAGAGGCTTTGACGCACTGCTCCGAGGGCCCCACGAGGAGGCCCCGGCCACCGGTGGGTCAGCAGCTTCAGCTGCGTGACAGTTTGGGAATGTGGGATTGGCCTGTGGCCGGGGGCTCTGTGGCAAGAAGTGGGGCAGCCTGTGGCATCTGCTGAGGGAGCAATACAAAAATGTGTTTGTACGCTCAGACTTGATACCAAATGTGTGAGGAAAGAGAAAACAAAGGCTTTGATTCTATTTCTGTGGCTTGAGTGGTGGAGAGATGAGGAATTGGTAAGAGAGGGGGTCGGTGTGACCCAGGGACTGAGGGTTCAGGCAGCCAGGGGAGAGGACCCTGATCCCACACAGGCCTGTACTGGGCAGAGATGAGTTACGAATGAAAAAGGAACCAGCCTCTTAAAGGGGCGGAAATATTCTGATGGAAACACCTATTTAGAAACGCCTGCCAAAATCTTGTCAGAAAACTACCACACAGAAAATTAAGTGAGTAAAATTATTTAGTAGATTCATGTACCTGGATAGTGGTATCTTTGCTCTCAGAATTATCTGATTCGATTACATAATTAATATACATATATTCCTTTTTTAAGTGGATGCTTTTAATTTTTGGAAGCCAAGTCAAGTTTATGCAACGTAGGGCTCACTTCTGGAAAGCTTACGTGCGCCCCGTGTGGTGGCGGTAATTTGAAGGATGAGGCACAATTCTTGGCTGGAAGTTCTTGGTTGATTGATTTGATGAAATCAACCCCGGAATTACCTCCAAATACTCGTGCTCACAGGATGTGACAAGGTACGTGCAGAGGAAAAACGGTCAGCTGTGTCAGCCATCCAGGTATGGTGTTCGTACCAGTCACAACAGCTGGGGAGGGGACCCCGGCAGCGGGATTTCGGGTGGGAAGGGGCACGCAGCTCGCTGGAAGAGACAGAACGGCCGCCGGGGGCATGCGCACTCGGATGTGTGTGACCCGGCGCTTTGGGGGCAGGAGGTGCCTGGGGGAGTGGGGAACGGACGGTGTTGGAGAGGAGGGGTCAGACCGGCGGTGCCTCCTCTGACCCCCAGCTCAGGTGCGCCCCCTAGGGACACTCTCAGAGTTTACTAGGAGGGCCCGGTGGTGACGTTTTATAACACGTTTAAAGTAAGTACTCCGCTTGTTAGAAACACAAGCCCTGGATCCAGCAGTGCGCAGGGCACTCGGTTATAATGGTTGCATTCAGCCCTAACTGGGTTCATAGTGACAGGGAGAGTGGAAAGCCAATGACTTACACAGCTGCGGGGAAAATATTTCAGAGTCTTAACAATTCATTTATTCCCACACCCATTCATTCGGCAAGTGTGTAGGAGGCCACTTACCAGGTGGGGGCGGAAGCCAGGTGTTGGGGCTGGGAGCTAACCGTGTGCCAGCAGCCTCGCCCAGGGCTTTGCAGGTAGGTGCCTCGTTATCTCGGTTACTGCAGGAGAGGAAATAACCACGCGGGGAAGTCAGGCCCGCGTCCCAGGCCTTCAGCTGCCACGTCGGACCTGCCCCACGTGGTCTGGCTTCAGAGTTGTCATCCTTTCACGCTCTGGACTACACGTCACAGCCATTGAAGACCCTCAAACGTGTCATTTTGCAGCGGGGAGAACGTGGAATCCACGAACCGAAAGGCTCCGGTGTGTGACCGGCACGCCACGCGGCGCTTCCAGCTCGTGGCTCTTGCAACCGAAGCTGCTGTCCGTGTTCACGCCCAGGTGTTTTGGGGACCAGAAGTCCTCGCTTCTCGGGGTTCATGCCCCGCAGTGCGGCTACTGACCGGTCCCACGGTAGCTGCAGTTCATTTCCGAAGGAACGAAGGGGAAATCAGGATGCTCTCGGAGGAGGGAAAGCTCGGGGATGCTGTCGTGCAGGCGCCGCTCCGAAAGAGTGGCTGACTGCGCTCTTTCCCCTCCCGGAAGTCCCAGCGGTTTTCGGAGCTGGGGTGGGGGCGGGGGCGGGGTGTGGAGACCAAATATCTGAGAATCGGGTCAGACTTGCCTGTGTGGCTTTATCTGGGGTTCACGGAGGATAACGAGGGGGGAGACACGAGGTAAAAACAAATACAAATGGCGATGGCTTGGCTCAGTCACCACAGAATGTTTAAAAAGGGTCAAATTTAAAAAAAGTTCAGAGCTCGCTTATGGTGGAGAATGGTAAGTTTTTGGTCGCAAAAAAACCTGTAAACTTTCTTCCATTTTGTGCTCTCCCCACCCCACTCCCGCTTTCTCACTTTCAAGGAGGCCAGGGAAGGGTCCGGGCTCACAGAGGGAGGGAGTAGTGAGACTTGATTCAAGTCCAGATCGGTCCGGCTCCAAGTCTGTGCTCGTTCCCCGGGGGTAACACTGTGAGGTCTGGCATTGGGTAGGTGGGCCCCTTCCAGGCGTCCCGGCAGGACTTAGGAGGGAGAAGACGAAGGAGAAGGAGGAGGAGAAGAAGAAGGAGGAGAAGAAGAAGAAGAGGAGGAGGAGGAGGAAGACAGGAGTGCAGATCTGAACATTAGGGACGGTGGAGAGGAGGCTGGGGTCCAGAGGATGGTTCTGCTAACCTGTTCTGCCATTTGCTGATTTTTCCATGTCAGGGGTTTATTGCCTTTACAAAGTGATAATAGCACCAGCACTGCAGGGTTTTTATAAGGAGAATGCGGCACAGTATCTGCAATGCATGCTGGGTAGCACACAGACTCCTGTGTTCAGGTGTGACACCACCTCATGTCTTTAAATGCGATACTCCAGCTTTTCTGTTCACAAGAGGAAGCTGCTTAGAATCAGAGCAAATAAGTATTTTCTAACAAGTGGAACTCTTTAAAAGTGGAACTGGAAAAAATATATTTGCACTCACTTTTACATGCATAAAATCTCTGGAAGAATAAACGGGAAGTTTAGAACGACGATTCTTTGATGCAGGGTGGGGTGCAGAGAGAGGGGCTGGGGGAGCGCTTGTGGAACTGGGCAGAGGGGCGGGAGGGGGACTTTTTACTAGCATCTTTACAATTAAAAACAGGTATCCCCATGACTGTGTTCCTTATCGAAATTAAAAAAAGAAGCAGAAAAAGAATTGGCAGTCTTGAGAATTTGCCAGTTCCTTTCCCGAAAGTGCTCGAGTGGCAGGTAGAGGCCCACTGGCTGGGGAAACTGCACAGAGATACCCCTCGCGTGGGGACAGGTAGAGCTCGAGGACGTCCACTAGACTTCCATGTGATTACCTGACGGGGGAGTAATTCCTCCGTCCTCCCTGCCTTCATCCAGGAAACACGCACCAGGGACCTGGTATAGTGAGTCCGTTCAGCGAAGTCCAGCAAACACTGCCGCTCATCGCTTGCTTTGTCTGCTTTTATCTTGGCCAGATCGCCTTTGCCAACTGGGAAAGCTCTGCACCCGAGGACAGATTCTGCTCCACCTGAAACCACAGAACCGACACGGAAAACATCGTCCCGCTCACCTCTAAGGGCTGGACGCGGCCCCTTGATTGACGGCAACAGAGCGACCTAGTGACCCACGTGGGCACCGTCCAAGGCCAAGGCTCTCAGTCGGCGCTCCTTTCGGAAAGGAGACAGATTGCCCGTGTCCTCGCTCACCTGGCAGTTTCAGGCCGACCTGGGAAAGAATCTGAACCGCGCTGCTGAGCTCCTCGGCTCGCCCTTCGCTCCGACTTCTGAGCCTCGGTCGGAAGTCGCGCCCACAGCTGCGGGCCTCGCCTCTGCCGGCCCTGACATGAACCGCGCTCTGCGGCTGTCTGGTTTTCCTTTGTTCCGAATTCTGCTTTCTTTTCCCTTTGATCTCCGATGGGCCTTCCAGAAATACTTCAGCTTCTGAAAGAGAATGATTTTCTAAATCACTGTTATCGCGGAGTTGCCTCTGTAATTATTTCGGCATTAAATTTCACTCTCTTCCCAGCCGTGGCTGTGCCACGGGACCTAAAAGGACCCCTTGTCACCGTGGTCAGGCAAACCCAGCCGTGTTGTGGAATCCCGGGACTTTCTGCAGCGTTCTGGCGTTGGGGAGACATCTGTCTCACTCGTGTCTTGTTTCCGTGAGCACGATTCGCCGAGCTTGGTAAAGCACAGTGATCCAGGGGCACTGTGTATCAGTCCATTTGCCTCCCTCTCAGTCGGGGAGTGCATAGGACTAAGGCCATATTGGAAAAGTTTTACCAATATTGACCTTGTTTGACTAGTGGGCGGGCGTAAATGACTCACCTTTTAGAAGTAAATGAGCCCTTTCAGGTAACTTTGGCACCTAGCCGGATAGGTGAGTTTTAGGTGAGTTCAGCAATTTATGATGAGATGTCCTTGAACCTCAAGAGCCTGAGCTGCTAGCTCCCGGCCCAGCCAGTTTTATTTGATGAGATAGAAAGCAGAATCCATGTTAGCCTCTGGTTAAGTGGCTTCTGTAGGAGACATCTTTCGTTAATGCTTAGTTATTGCAAAGTTTTTCTCAAAAGCTTTTGGGAGAGGATCTTCGTGAAATTTGAATATGGTTTACCATTTAAATTCCCCCCAGCCCTGGGATTTGCTTTATTCCTAATTGATTACCCAGTGTCACGTCCCTGGGCAAAAACTCCCAGGAGTTCAACTACCTCTTGGTCACAGCGAGTCTGATAAGAGTATTTGAGGAGTATACCAAATATTTGTGGAGTCTTGTTTCTTGGAACTTAAGTTGTATTTAAAAGCTTACCTAACACAATTGTAGGATACTGTTTGCTTTGGATTTTGGTAGGCTAATAAGTATCTTATTTAAAAGCACTGAGGTAAAAAGTATAACACATTACAACATTAACGGTAAAACAATGTAACTACCATGTACTTCAGTACTCATTTATTCTAGTTAATTGTTTCCTAAGGGGAATGACTTCCGTGGTTGGCTTCCGCATTTTGGCAAATGTTAGGCTAGTTATGCAATTCTCGGGGTACGACTGAGAATCCTGTCATTTTACTTTCTTCTAGCAATTGTTGTAGAAGATGCCGCGAAAGCCGGAGACCTTCCCGGCAGCTTGGGGCTCCCTCCTGCCCCGTTTACTTTTTGTGCCCCTGGGATTCAGTTCCAAGAGGTCGCAGCTGCCTTAGCTCCCCACTCTCATCCTCTCTGCTGTATTTTCCCTGCTTCTCTGTCTTGGGGCTTCACGCTGACGGTGTTATTCCAGTTTTGCTTCTAGCTCTTTAATTCTGTCCTCGTGTTTGAATAATCAGTTTTAGACTCATCCATTGAATTTTTATTATCGGTTATTGTGTTTTTTTTTATGAGTTAGGTTTCTGTTTGCTTTAAAGTTTCCGTTTCTTGGTCAAAATTTTTCAGGTTGTTTTTTGTCTTTAAGGACGTATTAATGAAGGCTTACGTCTGTACATAAAACCTTCATTATCTGATCTCCAGCTCTAATCCGTCCTCTTAATTCCCTTGGTTTTTAATCACATTGTCTGGTGACTTTTGATTTCGCTGAACAGTGTGTGATGAAACACTATGAAGTTGATTTGAAGCATATGATAGTTATCCCAGGTCTTATTAATTGTAGGGTTTCTTTCTTTTTTTTTTTTTTAATTTGGCAAGAGCTAGGAACACCAGCCACCCCAGACCATCTCGTTCTAATTATAGACTTTAGATGATATGAAGCTGTGTCAGTCCCGGCAAAGGTTGAACTATTTCTGGCTTGTCTTCACTCGTAGGGCTCAGGCCTTTGGGGCCACCACCCCCAAGATGGGGTGTTTCCCTGTGGAAGGTTTGCTCCTCCGCCCTGCAAGGCTTTTGGAATCCCTACTCTTTGTTAAAAGAGGCAAAAGTCACCAGAAAAAAAGCAACCCTGAGTGCAGGCTTACTTCTGCGTGTTGCCTTCTTTTCCAAGAGCAGAAAAGGTATGTGCAGACAACATCGGTGAACTAACAATATAACTTTGTTTGCCTAAGCCTCAGTCATGTAATCTTCCTCTCCCACCTCCTCAAAAGCTTACTTTCCAGAAACTTATTCACGAAACTTTAAGAATCTGTCCTGCGTCTGGGTCCGGGTCATTCTTTGACCCCTCGATCTCATCGCCTGGGCGGATATGCAGGGGCTGCTCAACTTGACGGGACCCCCTTCTTGACCTTTGTAACGCTGATCAGAATGAAGATGGAAAGGAGGGCTCCACCTCGGGGTTTGGGGGGATTTCAAAAAATGTGTGAGACAAAACTTCAGTGCCATTGATTTTTAGTGATGCAGCCTGCGTAATCGGTGCAGTTAGCAGAGTGACAGTGCTTTTCCCTTGCTTTGGTTAGGCAGTGTGGGTCACAGAAGTGGGCGCGTTTGGGAGGCTTTTGACTGGTTGACGTGAAGAAAAAGGACAGAGGCCGGGCCGAGGTTCCAGGCCCGGGTCCAGTCCTCCCTTGCTCACTCACCGTTTCTGCAGCCGTGGCAACGCCATCCTCTCTCTTTACACGCCAGTTTTCTTGTTTATGAAATGAGGGGATTGAACTGGAATCAGTTTCTTTTCCTTGACAGCACACTCCTTTCTCCAAAGCAAATTGTATATGAAATTTCAAAATTCAAAAATGAATAAAAGTGTGCTGTATTGGCTGTGGGTGTGCGTGCGTGGACACACACGAGTGTGCAGGTGTGTGTGATGGGCCTGAGCAGGTGTGATGCTATCGTCTTTGCCTTTGGGGGGCCCCAAATCACTCCTGTGGGGACTCCAGGCCTGTGAATACTGATCGCACCTTGGCCTGGCTCTCAGTTCCTTCAAAAGGCCCTGAGTGTCACTTTTAAAGTCCTTTAGGGAAAGAAAGGTGAGGGCATAGAGCTGGGCTACAGTAGGCACAGATTTCAAAATATCTGTGCAGGGAATACCTTTTTCTTTTGCCAACATAGAGAAGGGGCTGGCTTGCCCTGGCCGCGCTGGATTCGCTTTCTGTAGCAGACTTTGGCCTGTGGCTTCCCCGGGCAGGGACGGAGGGCCTGGCGGCGTGAGGACAGCCATCGCTCTCGTGGCTCGGAGGTGGCCTGGAAGACGAGGCACGCTCGGGGATTGTGGTGGATTTAGAAGTGACTTTAGTTTGTACGTGGAAGGAATTCTAGGAGCAAGACATTATTCCCTGAAGAGAGGACGTGACTGTTCAAAGCTGTCCTCCAGGGTACGTTGCGTAAAGATTTACTTGTGATTTTGAAAGGTGGCCAGAGCCGAGTGGCCTGTTTCTGGAGTGTGGAGTGTTACAATGGTCCCCCCCGCACCTTTATATATCACCAGGCTCATTAGTACGCCAGGAAATGCAGAACTACCCCATGCCAAAAAGTAACTAGAGCCCGCAATGATCTTTGTAGTGAACTCCAAATAGCAACATGCCTCCGACTCCCACGAGAGCCTTCGGCTGCTCCAGCGGTGTCCGTTTTACAGAGTTGCTGGGTCCAACGCGGTGCAAAAACGTGTGAACACAATATCGAGAATTAATTTGGATTCTGTTGTTTTTTCCTACATAATTGTTCTTTCCAGGAAGATAATAACCATGAACCTCATTTTATGTCATTGGGAAAGCACTTGGTAATATACTTTAAAAATATAAATGCCCTTTGGAAAAATATCTGTTTACAAGACTCTGTTAATCTTTTGTAAATTAAAGAACTCTTTGTGAAACATCGCCCATGATTACTATATTTGTGAGTTCAATTTTTGAAAATTTCTTCAGCTTCTCTGAATGTGGATGTATCTGTTTAACGGTGTGAATGTACCTAGGAAGGGAAAGCCCACTGAAATAAAAGTCGCTAACGGGGGAAGAAGGTAGGCTCATGGCTGGAGCTCTTCATTGGGGGTCTCCACTGGGGGTCTCTGGGGGAAAGGAAGAACACAGCTCATACATACCTGCTCAAGGTGAGCGACCTTTAAGGTATGGCACAGAAGGACAGCAAACGAAACTGTCTGAGAAAACCTCTCCCGTGCCAGTGAGGGTGATATCTGTGTCTGTCTGGTGAGTCTGGTTTATCGGTCCCCATTCTCGTAGGAGCAAGTGAAATACGCCCACTTATAACACACAATTAACTTCCCTCCTCTAGAACCATAAACAGACATTGCGGGTGGCACCTCAGAGCATCAGTGTTTATCCTGAAAGAGCTCAAAGCACCTCATGGACGTTTTCTCTCTGTCTTCCCACCCCTTATCCTTCCAGACAAGCCCACCTGCATCTGTGCCCTCTCAGCTCAGGTGGGAGTCCACCCGGAGTTGTTGGCTGACGGGCTCAGTGTACGCAGCTGCCCCGCCCCGCCTAATGCTAGATTTGCAGGTAGCAAGAGATGCTTGTGGGTGTTCTGCTGCGGCCTCCTAATCATGTCTTTGTTGCCTTTCTGAATTTGCTCGTGCCCTCTGCCAAGGTCTGCGCTAAACCTCGCTGTGGGAAAGGCTGAAGTCGGCTCTCCTGCCTTTCAAGTTTAGTCCCCATGAGCTCTCCTCTCCACCTTCCCACGCTCACTGCCTTCCCTGGAAGGAGGGAGAATGCCTGTTTCACGTGAGAAAACCCGAAAGTTCGAGAGAGCACTGGCTGCCTCTCCTGGCCTTCCGGGGACCATGAATGAGGGACCAGGGCCTCTGTCCCCCTCAGGTGTCCTGGCTGTTGGATCGCTCTGCTTGCTTACAGGTGACCAATTTCAGGAAAGAGCAGGGAATAGTATCTTTTTTTAAAAAGAGTTTATTTATTTATTTTTAGAGAGAGGGGAAGGGAGGGAGAAAGAGAGGGAAAGAAATGTCAGTGTGTGGTTGCCTCTCCCGCACCTGCTACTGGAGGGAGACCTGGCCCACAACCCAGGCATGTGCCCTGACTGGGAATTGAACCAGTGACCCTGTGGTCTGCAGTCCTGCACTCAATCCAACTGAGCCACACCGACCAGGGCTCAGGAAGTATTTTCTTTAAAGAGGCCGAGGAAGCACGAGATACTGAAATGCACAAGGAGTTTGGGTTCGGAAGTCTAAGAGTGGAGTTACAACCCAGTCCTCATTAGTCGGTTGACCTTGTGTTTCAGTTTCGGATCTATGAATGCGGGACGAGAGAGCCTCACTCAGGCGGACCAAGCTGCGTGGCAGGGTGGATGAATAGAGGAAGGAGTTGGGAGACCGCAGAGTTTCACACAATTGTTCATTTGTATTTGGGTGTTTGATTTTGTGGGTGCATGTTTTCATCAGAATCCAGAAAACTGAGGGTTTTCTGGTGACACTGGCTGGCTAGAAAGTTGGGTGTGTGTCACCGTTTGACTTTGGAGCAGGGAAGGGCGGAAGGAAAGGGGAAACGACTTCCGTTCCACCCCACTATGTCTTCTGAGGGAGTGCAGTGGGCAGCGCCGAGAGTTCAGCCTCCAGAAGAAACCTCGTTTAACTAGCAGCTCTTCTTGATCTCGCCATGTCTCACTCTTGCACGGATCTGAGGAAGTCGAAAGCAGTGATTGCATTAACAGTCCGATGAATTATTGCTCTAATGTTCAGGCCAAGTTTCTGGTAGGGTTTGCAAAAAGATGTATAAAGAATCATTCTCATAGGGCCCGTCTCAATGAACTGTTCTTTATCTGCCACGCGGAAGTTTGTAAATATTTAACTTTTTTCAGAGTTTGGAATGTACAAGGGTGATTTGTTATTTTTAATGACTGGGAAGAGGCTTGGCATAGGCAAACAGGACGTATGAATCGCGAGCAAATGCATGATACAATGCGTGTCTTTGTAGGTGGTGCAGGCAGATCAACGTGTAAAAGGAAAAGGGGAGTGGTGCTCAGGTGACCTGTCCCTCAGCAGCGCCCAAGCGGCGACGTTTAAAGCGATGACAGCTTTTATTCACGTGCAAGGCTCTCTCTGGACTCGGTGCTTCAGGCGGGAGTTCTGCCCTCTGCCACAGAGCGCTGACTAACGGGGGCCATTGTGCTGAGAATGTCTTCTACCTATCCTGGTGTGCTCTGATACAGTTATTTTCAATTCTTTAAATGATAGAGAGACAGACAAATAGACGTGCAGACAGGGGAGCGGAGGGAGGGAGGATGAAGAAGGGAAGAGGGAGATTGGGGGAGACAGATGAATCATGAGGTTCAGGCTTCTGTGGAAAAATGTGCCTCATGACATGTAATAAAAACATAACTTTATTATTGTCCCCTGCAGTCCTATGTCAGACCTTCGATGAGAGTAATTACTTCTTGGGCCCGAATCAGAACTTGGGCAGTTCCCTAGCATTCCTGCCCACACGCAGGCATTAGCATACCCTGCCATGTCTTTTAAGACACAAACCTAGTACCTAGTCCCAATGAATGAATCAGAGTCGCCAAGCCTGAGATGTCCCTACACACCGAACTTGATTCCATATCAGCTGTTTTTCCCTTTTCCAACTCGGGCCTCTCGTTGATCGATGTGACAGATGTGACGTGGTCGGTTTTTGTCTTTTTCTGCTGCATGCGTCCTCCTCCTGGGTAAGCCTCTCATGCTGGTTCTCGTGCGTGTCTCTGACCCCACTGAGGTGTGAAAGTGCAAGAGTAAGCGGGTAGAGAAGGTCGTCAGTTGGCTGTCCTGGCGGGGTGTGTTTCTGAGACAGTTTTCTGTCTGGCTGGGCAGTTTTGTGGGTTCTTCTGGGACTCTCACCCCTGGGACCTCTCACTTTTAGGTTTGTTGACCCTGTCAGATCCGTTTCTGTGTTATTGCAGGGTCCTGGGTAGTTCCCTTTTGCTGTCCCCAGGAGTCAAGTATCTTCTTGCTGCTTTTCCTGGGACTCCATTGCCGCCCAGGGGGTCTCTGCCTTGCAGGGCCCACTCTGATGCCACACCCGCTCATTCTAAGGAGGGGCTCCCACCCCATCCACCAGAAATGTTCACATAACCCTTGTCCCAACCGAACTTCGGGAGGATAGCTTGATCCCAGTGGGGCCACCCATGGAGGAGCCTGCCATGGGTCCCTTTGGCTGGCATGGGTGCGAGTCAGGTTTCGGTCTTCTGTGCCCATGAGAAGACCGAAAAGGGAAAGGGAAAACTGAGTTTTTTAAGTGGTGTCATTGAAGTCCCTGTGTGGGAGAGGAAAGAGGTGATGCCAGAACCCTCATCCCTGCCCCGGCCGAGTGGGCGGAAGCTCACAGCCGACATCTCCCTGAAGATGCCTCTTCTTGAACCCTTTTCCCTACCCACCCTGGCTGTCCCTGTCCCCGTCCTGTATTTTCAGAGGGAGTGAGGTGAGTCCCTGCCTTAGGAAGACCCTTCTCTGTCTGTTTGGCGGGGAGCAAATTCTGCAAAAGGCAACCTGTCTTACGAATATATAGACACAAACATTAAGACAGGAGAAATCCCCTCTAACTACTTTAGTAGCAACCTTCTTTGCAGTTCAAATAAACGTGACAAGACAATGAGCTTGACAAGAAGATATGAAAAATAAGTTTTTGTAATGGTCTTGTTGTAGCCTCAGAGCCTAGCACAGATCTGGATACACAGAAAGCACCCAGCAGATGTTCATTCATGGAAGGAAGGGCAGACAAGTCAGCTTTGATGATGTGGAGCCTCCGCATGCCCTGCGCGCTTCCTTAAGCATCAGCCAGCTTGACCTTGACTTTGCTCTTAGCCCCAGGGGTCGTGTTCTCCCTGCCTGCATCTACTATCTCTCCTTTGGGTAACTGAGTAGCTGACCTTGGTCATCTCTCTAACTTCACGTTCACTGCAAAACCTGGTTCTGATGTAGGCTTCTACTTCTTTGATAATGAACCACGGTCTACCTTCTATTCATTGATTTATCAAACAGTTACTGGGTATCTGCTGCCAGCCAGGCATTAAGTAAGGTCAGAGAATACACAGCCTACAAAGATACAGTCTTCCTGTGTGAGCACAAGTGACCGATGTAAATGGTAGACACTGAGAGTTTAATAGGGCTTATCTCGTCTACTGCTTCCAATAACCCTGCAAACAACCTTGTTATTATCACATCTGTTTTACAGATGAGGACACAAAATGCCAGAGGGCTCAATAAATTGTCTGGGCGCCCTTAGGAGTGACATGAAGCTCGTGGTCCAATTCCTAACCAGCGTGCCACATGGCTTCATCTACTTGCTTCTGCGTGACTAACGGAGTGAGTAGCTCCGTCTGCTTCTCGGGTAGCACTAACAGGTCGGAGGTGGGGCTGGCATTGGGGATGGTAATGGGGGAAGATCCTAACAAAAATCAAGGAGGGGCAGTACTCTGTAGTGATGAGGGGTGTTGGTGAAAATCACGACTCCAGTATTTACTAGCCGTGTGCCCTCTTTATGCCTTAGTTTTCCAACCTGTACAGTATGAATAATAATAATAGCCACTCCTAGGGTTGTACTGAGGATGAGACAGAATTTAATAAAGGATATGACACTCAGCAAGCATTCAATAATTTATAGCTATTATTTTGTTGCAGTAAACATCCTCGTATATTTTAAGGTACAATATATTGAAAATATCCAAACGGCTTGGTCTCCCTTTGAAAATTCCAAGGCTTTGCTCCGAACAGAACATCTAGGCATGAGAAACTTTCGTTGTTTCTATTTTAGAGAAGAAAAACGATGCACCGACTGCCAAAGCCTCGATGAAGCTGCCTAGGATGCTGGTCTTTAGAGACAAGGTCTCCCGTCTCTGTTCCTCCTCTGTTGACTGGGGTGCGGGGCTCAGGGAAAGGGACCCTCCAGCGTGCCTTTCTCCTCCCTTCATCCCGTAGTACCAGGAGGCCTGCGACGTCCGTGCACTTTCTGCTGGATCTGCGATTTTAAAGTGACAGGGCTGCTGCGTTAGCAAAGCCTCTCCCACGCAGAGGACCTAGGGCTGGGTGACGAGGGTGGTGACTGCCACGAAGCTGGGCAAGATGTGCATCAGTGCTAGGCGGGCTCCCACGCGTGGGCCCTCAGCTGCTTAAGGACCACGTGCGCTGCGTTAGCTATGAATGAAAGAACAGCCCGTTTGCGGGACCGAGGGTCTACTGGCATCGTGCTGGGCTGTCCACAGCACTCACATAGCTCAGCATTCAGTCTTTGGACTCGGCTAAGAAGGAGGTTACGTCATTGGCGTGAGTAGAATGCCTCCCTGAGACCTCGGAGGACCCGTGACACATGCAAAAGCATTCTCACAGAAGGAAGTAAAGCCGGTTACACGTCTGGGCTGATGTTAACTCCACAAAGAAATTCCATAGATTTTAATTTAAAGCTCGTTTCTCAATGCACAGTACCACCCGTTGGGAGACACAGGCAGCTGCGCACGATCACCCTTGCACCCTCGCGGAAGAACAGAGCCAGAGAGAACTTGCGCCCGAGGGTCTGAGTGCTCATCTTTTATTTCAGATCTTCTGGCCCATAATTCCATGGGCTCTGGAGGCGTTCAGCATCTCCACCAATCCCGTCCTAGACTGTTTACTGTTGCCTTGGCAACCTCCCCTGGGCCCCTCCCTACTTCACTCCGGTGGTGTGATCAGGTCCCTCTCCATCATCACCAGTTAAAACACGTTTAGAATAATCTGGGCAAGAAGAGATGGAGGCTGAACTAAGGCACTGACAGTGGGAGTGGTGTAAAAGAAACTCATCTGGGAAGGGTGAAAGGTCTCTCTGTGCAACGCCTAATCTGTTAACATTCAAGGGGGACTACAGTTCCATCCATGGCTGCTGCTGTGAGCGTTACGTTAAACTCACAATACAGTACCATTTGAAAACAGAAATATAATGAATAATGAGAAACAGAAATAGGACATCTGCTCTTCCCTGGACCAGCTCAGATCTGCTGTATTATCGATATAATTAAATCAACGTAGTGCCCTGACCTATTCAGAAAAAACAAAACAGAACTCTTTTCTCTAAATGAACATCTTTGGCAGGGCACAGGTTTTAATTTTAGAAAGAGGAAAAATTATCCTCCAAAACGCAGGCCGAAGCTCACGTTCTTAGATCCCCACTATTCTGCCTGTCCAGTTCGTTCTGAAAGGCCCCCAGGGAGGGGGAAGCTCTCAGGCGAGCAAAACCTTCGCAGCCTCACGTGGGGTCCCAGCAGGTCCATGGGCTCTCAGGGTCTTCCTGGTAAAGCACAGTCAGCAGTTGTCTCTCCAATATTCTCCTCTGGGTTTGAATAAGGAAACATTCAGCGGGGGATCCTTCCTCCAGGAAGTGGGGAGAGAGATGGGGGAGGGGGAAGAGAAGAGAGAGATAGAGAGGAAGAGAGAGGGAGGCAATACACCTCCAGGTTCTGGGAAGGCAGAAACTGTTCGTTTTGACTATTGTTTTCATAACACCTAGTATTAGGGCTTGGCTTCTAATAGATGGACAATAATATATGTTAAGTGCATGAATATCGGTGATCAAATCTCTCCTTAATATTGCTCTCAGATGAGATCGGGTGTATTCAGGGTGGCATGGCGGTAGACTTAATTTTGCTTTCAGAATAAAAGCTGAGGTATCTGGAATAAGGATACAAGCACTCTTCTCTTAGCATCGGGGCAGACCGTGCAAGCGATACCCGTTATTATGATGGTTCAGCCATACGGAGCACTTCAGCAAGAACATTCCCGGAAAAGGTGTGTAAACAATAATAATTCTATCGCAGCCAATTATTTTGGAAAACATGTAAAGCATTTAAGCAGAGATCATTTCATTCCAGCCCGTGTGTGGGAGGCTGCAGGCCTCGCTAGATCTGAATATTCCTCGTGGGAGTCGGGACTGCTGGGGTTGATCAGGGAAGACCCTCTGAAGCAGGACCCCGAAGGTTGTTATATTAGTCTGTTCGGCTTGCCTCAACAGGCACTGGGTGACTTAAACAACAAAAATGTGCTTTATCCAAGTTCTGGAGACCGGATCAGATCAAGATCAGGGTGCTATCTTGGTTGGATTCGGGCCAGAACGCTCCTCCTGGCTCGCGGATGGTGCTTTCCTGCTCTGTCCCCGTGTTACAGACAGAGAGAGCACACTGGTGTCCCTTCTCGTAAGGGCCCTAATCCCATCACGAGGGCCCCGTTCCTAGGACCTCATCAAAACTAAGCACCCCGAAAAACCTCATCTGCCAGTAACTTTACATTGGGGGTCAGGGCTTCCACATATGCATTTTTTGGGGGGGCGCAGAATTCAGTCTGTTGCGGTCACGCTGAGGTGGTTGGATTTGTTTCAAAGGGTCTTCAGGTTCTCAAGCCGCCGAGCAGCAGAATAAGGTCAGAGCCTGTGTCTCAGGAAGGCACCCTGAATGAGAATGGTGGAAGGGTGTTATGACTAGTGATGTGGAAAGACATGGATATGGAAAGAGGGGTGGACAGATTTAGAATAAGGTGCTGGCAGTAGGCTGCTGGAGAAAGGCAAAGTCAAAGATTCATGAAAAAGGAGGAATCTACAAATTTGGGCAAGTTCTTGGACATGGGGGAGAAATGCCCCTAGAATCTTGAGCCTGTACAATACGGCGCATAGTGGTGGTGTTGGGGGTCGGGGAGCTTGCGGAGGAGGTACCCCACTCTGCTGTGCACAGGGGGGAGGCGGAAGGAATGCCCCATTCCCCCACCCCCGTCATGTCACATGTGTGTATGTGCACATCCGTGCGTGTTCGTGTGACTGACAGCCTGAGCTCTTGGGCAGCCGAAGCCTGCCTTTACTGTGAAGTGCTGGCAAGAGCAAATGGATTCGCAGGTGGACGGATGTGGACGATTTTATGAGTGATGACGACTGAGGAATCAATTTCTTAAAGCGCAAGTCATGCTTATGAATCAATAAAGAAAATATTGAAAGTGGAGCAAGGATAGGAAGACATAATTCATGGCAGAAGCAACAGAAATCAATAAATATGCCAATTTTCAACTTTACTCATAGTCATGAAACAAACAATTAGGAGAAGTTCTTTTTTTGCCTGTGAAATTGCTAATTATTAAAGTGGGCCTTCGTGACAAGGCTGCAATGAAAAGTGACCCCCTCTGACGTTGTCTAAACAGCCCCGTCTTCAGGGACAGAATCTGACAAGGTGATGGCGGGGGCCTTGGGGGAGTTGGCACTTTGACCCAGTGGTTTCAGCTCTAGAAATCTCCTCCATGGACTTAGCGA
>CM052551.1:2413051-2453794 GCA_028533065.1 Trachops cirrhosus | reverse complement strand
TCTAGAAATCTCCTCCATGGACTTAGCGATTCATAAAGAGATGTTTGCACAGAGATGTTTACAACAGTCTTGTTTATGATAGCAAATAAACCCAGTTACAACAACAGAAACAACAAAACCAAACAAAAAACAAAAAACTGGAAGTGAATAAATGAGTTAATGAATCTTAATGAGTTAAAAATAGCAAATGATCAAATAAATAATAGTTCACGCCTAGGGTAGAATTGTTAACCTCCGTATTTTTAATGCAAACACATTAACCATGTTGGGAAATAATTTTTAATAACATGAAAGTGCATGCATGTGTACATCATACTTCAATATATATGAATATTTCTATATATATGGTATATGATGGGCTTATATTAAGCTGCTATTGACCATGTTCTACAAGAGTGCTTATTAACCTAGGGGCACATAGGTCATGACATATGCAAGAATTGCATTTCACCGTAACAACACCTACACTTTAAAGAGTAAATTTGAACACACGCACAAACACATGCACACCTAGTCCAGGAGGAGACGGGAGGTGATGAAGGAAGACCTCGGCTGCAGTTACTGCCGGCTGGAGGGCGGCGGGCCTGCGGGAAACTCGGCCGCAGAGGCGGTGTGCTCAGCGCCCTGGCCTTCTTTTCCACCTGAGCCTCACCACGGCCCCGTGGATAAGCGCAGGCAGGTGCTGTTTTCCCTTTATAGAGAAAGGTGCTGAGGTTCAGAGAGATGCCTGGTTTATTCAAGGTGACGAGGCTAACGAAGGACAGAGCTGGAATCTGAACACAGCGGATTTGATGCTGTGTCTGGATCCGCTTCCTGAAACTCAGTGGATGGTTCGATCACGTGGCTGGGATACCTACGGCTCCGAGAGGCCCGCAGTGGGTGGGGGCCTGCGGCCACGCTGCCTGGGGGTTCCGCAGGTGCCCTAGGGCGTCAGGGCAGTCCCCTGAGATTCCAGGTGGTAGCTCTATGCAGACGAGTGTGTCTGTGGGCTTAAAATAAATGATCTATGATTCAGAACATCTTAGCGCCCTGACTACGAAGGAGCCTTTCCCACGAGTCATCCTGGAGACTTGGGAAGAAAAGTAGAGGTGTTATCTCGGTCTGCTCACAGGGACAGAAACTTGTAAACAAGGGAAGGATTCCCCTTATGCTCCTGCACCCCGAAACAGTGGACAGTGTGCAGTGCCCTCACACTGCTGACGTCTCCGAGCGGCCTCGGGCCTCCACTCCAGATGGGGGTCACCGAGGAGCGGCTGGGCTCCGCAGCAACGGCACCGCCCGGTGAGATGCCTGCCTCTCTGGTTGGTTTCCTTTCCTATCCCGCCCTTGTGGTGTCAAATAAGAGCTTGCGCGTTCTTAGCCAAGTAGGTTGGAATGAGAAAAATGAGCCCTGGGGTAATTTCATACTCGCCGGGAAGCCACCGTGTGGGACCTTTGCTCCTCTGGCGTTTGAGAAAAACTGCACTGCAGTTGGGACAGGAGTCCTGTGGGGTCGAGGTCCCCTGGGGGCCGATTGTTGTCTCTCAGTATCAGGTTTTACCTCATTTCGCCAATAAGTACTTATTTATATAATTTGCTCTTGCCTTTCAAGGAGTGACCTACTTCATTCAAGCTCTAAAGATTTCCCCTTTATGTTCTTTTTTAAAGAAATATTTATTTATTTTTAGAGAGGGGAAGGGAGGGAGAAAGAGGGAAAGAAATATCAATGTGCGGTTGCCTCTCTTGTGCCCCCTACTGGGGAACTTGGCCTGCAACCCAGGCATGTGCCCTGACTGGGAATCGAACCTGTGACCTTTAGATTTGCAGGCCAGCACTCAATCCACTGAGTCACACCAGCCAGGGCTCCCCTTCATTTTCTAAGTTTGTGTGGCGAGAGTGCCTTTCCTCCTGAATTTTCTAAATAGTTTTCCCAATCCACTACATCATTCTGCATAAATAGACCTGGGGTTCATTATTCCTGAAAGGTAGAATACCATGTTAATTTATTTTATGCTTGATTCTATCTTTGTGTTATGGCACATTGAAAAATATTCTGTGCAGAGAAGACATTGGTAACTCCTAGTAGCTGATTTGGAAATATTATGACTCATTCTGATAGAGAATACTCTCTGATACTAACATTTTTGGCAAACATGCTATACCTTACAACAAAGGAATGCTTTGTTAAGTTCTGAGAGCTCTTATCAACTTCAACACCCCATCCTGCTGCCCCGGGCGTAGGTACGTTGGCCTCTAATTGCACCTTGGCCGCCTCCTCCCCCTTGTGCCTGGTCACCGGCCCCTGCGTTCGCACTCCTGACAGACAGGAACAGCTCACGGGGCGGGGGCAGGGCAGATCACAGGACAGAAACAGACTCGAGGTGACAAGGGGAAACAAAAACACACACTTGTGACTATAACGTCAGACCACTGTGCGTCTGTGTTTGCAGCCTGCGGGGGCATCTCGAGCCCTTCTGTGGCTTTCATGGGCTTATCATTCTCTTAGGAAAGAAACAAAAACACATTCATCTGAAACAAAACAGCAGTCTAAAACAAACAGTAACCAGAGCAATATCAAAGATGTCCCACTACGCCCCGGAGGGGACCTTGGCTTGGACTGGGAGGAGTGGCTGTATCAGGGAGTCGGGCGTCTCCGTGGACAGTAACACTGGCGGTGCGTTTTCGCGGGCAGTCACATCACCCTGGCCCTCAGACGGGCCCCGGCTTCATTTCCAGCTCTGTGATCTGACAAAGTTTTACCTCTCCGCCCTTGGCGTGGGTTCCTTTAACCTGGCTTCATGCGACTCACTTGGTCGGTGCTAGAAGAATCAGGTAACGTCAGTCACGTAAAGCGTTCAGCTGAGTTCCTGGTACCTTGTGAATGCCGAGCAGCGGTAGCTGCTCTGTTAATGAAACGGAAGCCCGAACCCTAGCTCTTGTGTCCCTGGGGGGAGCGAGGGTGGGGTGAGCAGGAGAGACAGGACGGAGGAGTGAAAGTGAAGAGTAAAAGGCAGAGACCTCGCTGGTGGAGCAAAGACACGAGCAAGGGCAAGAAGACCCAAAGACGCAGGTACGCTTGCGGGGGGTGTTAAGTGGACTGCGCCAAAGATTGGGGTTGGGAGCAAAGATGTTGCACCGTTTGTCTTGAGGCAGTTGGCTGCAGGTCACGGATGACCTTAGCAGGTGGCTCGTCATCTTCCTGCCATTTGGCATAGTAAACATCCTATATGTCTTTAGTTTCTTGCTTCACAGCACCTGGGGGCATCTAACACATTACACAGTCTTTAAATAATGTACCTGTGATGTCAGCAGAGCGGGGATAAAATGCCTGACCTGGGACCGAATGGCTCCCAGCAGGTGAGGGCCGGGCCTGGCTCCAGGCTCCCTTCTTCTCAGAGCCTGGCTGCCACAGCCCAGATGGCCCGTCACGGCGTTTGTCACCGCACATCTGCTCTGGGCGAAGGTGAAAGGCAGGGAGCTGAGCCCAGGCAGGACTCGAGCCTGCAGCTTCAAAGCCGTCGGCAGCGGAGCCACGAAAACCCTTCTGCTTCACATCCAGGCAGCGGGGTCTGTAATTATGGGAACGGTTGTGCGTCATTTCCACAACAGCTCGGTGTCAATAAGCGGAGTCATTTTCCTGGAATGAGCGGAAGGTGTGTGTGGCTGTGCCGGCCAAAGTGGGCCTCGTCCTGGGACAGAGAAGGCCGGGCGACTGCAGGATTCTGCCGGCCCGCACTTGTGACCGACCCTCAGAAGCCTGCTTCCTGCCTCCACTGAGTTGTCTGCAGAGGGTGTCCTCACCCCTGGCCTCGTCCTGTCTTTCCACAAGGTTGCCTTTAAGGAATCAGGCGATTGTGCAGGCTGTTTAGAGTACATATCACTGCTCCCACGGCGTCCCCCAGAAGGTGAGAGTTCTAGGCACGGATGTGCTCACCGGTGGGAGCTCCGGCCGGCACTGTCTCAGAGACGTCCTGCTCCGGGGTGAGAGGTGCCGATTCTTCCTCCAGTAGGATGATAGTTATTTGTGAAATTATCTACTGAAAACAAGCTTTTACTGTGTTATATCAGTAGCTGTAAGACACGAGAAGGAAAAGGGAGATATGGAAAAGCAAAGACATAAATCATGAGGATGCAACATTGTATTTGAGACTTCAAATTTTGGCCATGGTTGACTAGCTTGTTAGTTAACCTCCCTTCCACCAAAATGTATATATAAATATGGAAAAATATGTAAAATAGTTACGTACAGGAAACGGGCAGTATCCAACGTGAGGCGGAGGTCTCCGAGCTCAGGGAAGCCCCTGAACTCCATCCCACGTTTAACCCGACTTCTCCCCAGTGCCGTTTCCAAACCGCTGTCTGAGGGGCTCACATCCAAGCAGAAAACAGCCTTTTTTGCTGTCAGAGGAGACAGGGATTAGTATTTGGAGTTGCCATGGTGACCAGGATGTAAAGGGTAGGGTATTGGAGAGCAGGGATCTGCAGAGGGGCCCCCAAATTCTACATGAAAATTTAAATTGGGCCTTTGGATGACTCGTAAAGCAGTACAGTCACGGAATGAGACTGCAGGAGAGGGAGCAGAGGAAAAATGCAGGGAGGCCGAAATAGACAATTAGAAATTTCGGAGGTTTCACAGCCCTGGGAGACGTGAATGTTTGCGTCCAGCTAGTGACTCCCTTGAGCTAGTTGTTGTTGAAACGTCTCATCCTAGAAGGAAGGAGCGAGGCAGAGGTGTGGGCAGAGGTGTGAGGGCTGGATGCTAGGACGAAGGGCAAAAGTGAATGGTGCCCCCCCAGCAGAGACCAAAATCCAGCGGTGGTGGGTGCAGGCTGACCCCGCGGTGATTGCATTGCCTGAGAGATAAAAGCGCTCTTTAGAAGAAGATAACGCACTATAGAGTGTCTGCGATGTATCCTTTATACTGCCCAGCATGCAATAAGCAAGGATTGGATGTGCAAATAAGCAGGAAAAGTGACTAACAATCAAGTGATAAAACAAAAAATAAAGAAGGACCTGGAGGTGCATATGCATATATATAATATACTAGGTAAGCAGTCCAAACCACTATGGTCAGTAGATTAAAAATCAAAGAAAAATGGCCAAAATGAATAAAAAGATAGAGTATTTCTCCATAAAACTGGAATCTATTAAAAGAACCTAATAGAGGTTTGGGTCTGTAAAGAACAATATTTGAAATTAAAATCTTTCTTCCTGACATATGGCTAATTAGTCTAGATTTTCATGGGAACCGTATTTACCTGCCACATACAATAACACCTGTGATGTCAACAGAAGCCCCAGTGGGTGTAGGCTGATGAATGACAACGAAATATGAGACTGAAATGGCACATGCAAAAGAGAAACTTCTTTTAGTGACTGGTACTGGACGTCGACCAGTCAGGTGAGGCACCTATAAAACATGAGCCTAAAATGACAAGAGATCCTGCTCTGGTCTGTGTATCAGTTTGCTGGAGCTGCTGTAACAAAGCGACTCACGCTGGGTGGTTCGTGCAGTGGAAGTCGCCTAGCGCTCCTCCTCCCTGTCTGCGTCCAAACCTTCTGCCCAGATTAATTGGAATTCACTTGCGGCTGCTTTCAACCCAAAGACCTGCTCACTGACGTAACTAGTGGGACCAGATGCAGGCCTGTGAGATTTCAGCACATTTGTAGACAGTCAGAATGGAGCTCGACTTGGAGCTTCAGATGGACAAACCACAGGTCGTTTCCTTGGCAGTCGAAGAACAGTCTGGAGGGAAAGCTGGTGGAAGGGAGGCGAGGGCTGGGTCGGACACAGCCCTGGAGGGGAGGCCTGACTCCAGAGGCTCGTGTTTGGACAGGACCCCGGACGCAGGACACGCTGAACTCTCTCTCCGTATTTAGATTCTCTAATTTGGACCCACGGAACAGCTGTAATTGCATGTTGGTTTCTATGTAGTTGGATGCTACCCTGTGCTTAGGCTGCCGTTCTTGGCTGCCTTCTAAATCAGCTCTGTTTCCTTTTGAAATCATAGTTTCTGAAGGAACAACGTGCCTGGAAAATGATGTTCACGTTCTGGCCCCGTGGCTGTGACTGGGCTTCTAGGTGTCCAACGCCAGAAAATGTATTCTTGAACAACGCCTTGGGTTTTCTTTAAATTCTCTGGGTAGCACATGATTTGACCTTGCGAAAGACAGGCGTGCCCACTGCCCTCAGCTCCTGGGGGGTAATCTCTAAGCCCTTGCAATGCCATGCCCGACAGGGGTGGCACCGGGTGACCGGGGTTTGGGCCACGCCAGGTCGTGTAACCGTGTTATTTATGGTCGGAGCTTTGAGTCACATGGTGTCAGCTTGACTTCCAGAGTTGTGGGAAACGGATGTCAGCCTCCTGGGCAGCCTCCATGGAGCCTGAGGAAAGACTCTGGCCACCCCGGCTTGAGGGAGCCTTCCTGGTGGGCAGCAGCCTGCGTGGTCACCCCACATTGTTGCTGGGAAAGGGGCGCGGGCCCTGACTCACGGGCAAGAACAGCCTGCCACTGTGAGTGTGACACTTTGCTGCCCTACATGCCTCTTCTCTTGGCTGGTTTTGTGTGTCTTTTAACCTTCATCTACACCCTAAACCGGGATCGCGAACGTAAGGGCTTCTAGTGAGTGCCGTGAGCCTGTCTAGTCCGTGATTGCACCTGAGGGTGGTCTAGGGGACCTGAACTTGCCCTTGGTGTCAGAAATGAGGGTGGTCTGGTGGACTGCGCCCTGACACCACACTCTGACAAAAACACACAACTCACAGGCTGTGTCTCCGGGACTACTGCAGTGACGAGTTACCTGTGCAGACCGCGGTTCTGCACGGCTGGCACGGGAGTAGTGCTGGTGGGTGGTCATTACCGGGAGGAGGGTTTGGGGTTAAAACGCCTGGCAGGTCCTTTACGTTCTGAGGCACCCCCTCATCGAACAGACGGCTGTGTCGGGGGTCGGGCTGCTCTTCAGTCCCCGGGGTGGGGGCGCAGTTGGTGCAGCAATCTGTCACGCTTGCTTTGTGCCCAATTGGGAGCTGCCATCCTTGCGTTGTATAAAAGGCAGCTTTCCACAAGGGCTTCTGCGGCCCTTGTAACTGCAGGCATTTCTGGTGTGGGTGGGAGTCACCTGTGTTTCTGCGGTGCGAGGTGGGATAGAACCCCGCGTGCTGTGGGGGCCTGGGCCTGGGACCCCGTCACAGAAATGAACAAGTGAGCGAAGCGGGTGGTGTTTCTACCAGGGAGCAGTCTGCCTGTGTGCGAGTTTCCCGTAAACTGAGAAACACGATTCTTTGGGACATTTCTGAGCGGTTTTTGGATCATCTGATTGCATTTAATTTTCTCCTCAGGAAAATGACGGGGGCAGACTACATGAGGGGTCAGCAACCTCCTTCTATAAAATGTTTAATTGTCGCAGGTCACGCAGCCTCTGTCACAGTGACGCGGTGATGCCGTCGGAGCCCAAGACAGCCCCAGACGACCCGTAACTGAGCGGGCAGAGCTGCCTTCCCGGAACTCTTCATTTACAAGAACGGGGGGGTTATTTGTCCCGTGGGCTCTCGCTTGCTGACTCGGTGGTGGTCTTTTCTGGCTCCCTAATTTTGTAATTCTACGCCAGCAAATCAAAATCAAACAGTGACTTCCTTACTTTCTGGTTAAGATCTCTGGTGCTGATCCATTTCTAATTTTGTCTGTCGAAGGCCCCTGAAATGAGAAATAATCATGATAATAATAATATTTCTTGAAAAACTCATGTGCTATAAATTTGACAAATATTTTCAGAACATGAGCTAATTGAATTCTCTCAAACCCCCCAACATAGTACAATGATTCTGACCTGCATTTACAGGTTTTGGAAACTGAGGCTCAGAGAAAACTTAGGAAATTCTTATATGTGCCCATAGTCAACGGTGTACTTGGAGATCAAGTTCAGGTGTGTGGGCTTTAAGACCCTGAGTCTTAAACATCATGCTCTCTACTGCCGTACACGAAGGTAGAGTGATTTTGCATCCCGCACGCTACTCTCTTATCGGGGAGTATGAACGATCTATATTAACCTTAGTGGTATTATGAATAATGAGCACCCACAAATAATCACTCTTGAGCCTTAATTAGCTAGTATACAAGGGTTTGTATCCAGTAAAAGTAAACATTTTATCAGAGTGGCTCAAAAACTGTGAGCCGATACAGTTCCCCATATTACCATTTTGCTTTCCATCTTGACAATAATGACAGTTTGTGATCTGCTCACGGAATTGTCTCTACTTCATTTCCACTTTAATCTCTTTGTGACCCTAACACAGTGCAGACAGGGAAGGAAGAGTATATGGATAAGATTAGGACATTTTAAGAAAATAAATCCAGTTCATAAACAAACTCAGCCCTCTTTTCAAGGGAATGCAGAACTCTGATGAAGTGGAAAATGAGGAGAAAAGGTGGCGAGTTTTACGAGAGGCCAGATGGTGGCAGCAGAGAACGTGTGAGGAAAACTCACGAGCAAAGCCAGTTTTAAACACACAAATACGTTGTAAATAGTTGCAGACCTAGTAATCATTAAAGCCAGGTAAAGGAAGGCGACTGTTAAGGACGTGCACGTTAGTACCAAGGGTGCCTGAGTTTGGCTCATTTGCCTGGGCACCTGTGCAGGTCTCATTTCCTCATTTGTAAAGTGGGGTAACAATGGTCATATAATAGTTATGGGGGTTGTTTGGGATTGAGAGAGCTAGTGAATGTGAGAGGGTTAGCTGATGCCTAGAAGGTTGTTCAGAGAGAGAGGGGGGGAGGGAGGGAGAGAGAGAGAGGGAGAGAGAGGGAGAGAGGGAGAGAGAATATGAATCACGCCCAGTGTGACCATCCTGTTTCACAAGGACGTTTCTGTGACTTATTCTAACCCACTGGAGCCCCATGGGTGACACAGGGCTGTTGGCTCCTGGGTGTGGCAAACAGGACACGGGTGGTCTGTAGAGAGTTTAAAACAAAAGCAAGACCAATGGGAACCAGTCCGCTCATCATAACCACTGTATCGTGGCGGCGATAAAAGCACTCTTCCTCTGGGACACTCTTCCGCCCCTGGCAAACTGAGGTTTTCACGGTCAGTTAAGCCTTTAGAGACCTTGCCTTGTGGCCTCCCACCTGCCTGCCTTCCGTCCGTACCTGTCGGTGAGTCCTGCTCTCCAGTCCAGGGCGCTGAGTGTTCCGTGGAGAGGCCGGCAGGTTGCAGAGAAGCCTTGTCGTCTCCCTGCTGCTCGTCCAGACCTTCCTTTTCCTTCATTGGCTCGAGGAAGGGGCTGCGTTTTCTGGGAAGCCCCCCACCCCCACTCCCCGCTGGAGCCCGGGAGGACCTTCCCTGCTTGTGCACGAAGCACCTGCTGCCTTGTCCTGAAAGATACTGCCCCTGCTCCCGTCCGATGCGCAGGAGAAGCTGGTTCCTGCGGCTGCTGCTTATTTCCATAATCTAGACCCGCTTCAGCTTCCGACGTCATCCGTACACTCGGTGTCCGCACCTGTGCTTAGACTTCCAGCTGGGGTGCTTCCCAGGACAGTGGGTGTAATAAAAACACCGAACACGATGCAGTATCAACGTTCAGCATCTGAGAGAGAAGAACTCGGACTCCCTTGTGGGTTTGGAGGCGAGTGCCTGGGCCCCCTGTCGCAGAACCGGGATTAGTCTGGAAGGACCCAGGTATGAGGCGTAAGTTCCCAGCTCCACTGGGGTTATTGTTCAGTCATTTTCTGTGGGATCTGGAACGCTTTCACCTCTCCTCTGCTGGTGCGAAATCTCATTTAATTTAAGCATGTGACGGCCACTTCCCTTGTGAATTACATGAAAAATACTGGGTCTTTGAACTTGACCCTAACCTCGCCTCTAAGTCATAACCCGCTTCTGTGAACAGTATACTGGCAATGTGTACCTGGCATTCCAGTGGAGAAATACAATTTTAGCAGGATTATATCAGGTAACTGACTACATAAAATGCACCGAGAAGGTTATTAGAAGGTCGGCGTAAGATGTATTTTGTCACACCCTCCTATTTAACAAGTCTGCTGTGTACTGTAGGCTGTTTGTGGAAAACTCGGACAGACCCTGGAATCCAAGGCTCAGTCTCCAGAAGGACCAGGGTCTCACCGGTCCTGGGGCTCAGAGAGGCGCTCTGGGAAGGAGGAGGCATATCCGGGCTGAGGCGGCTCCCGCTTGGGAAGGACGTGGACGGGCGGTTTGACTTGGCTCTCCTCAGACTCGGAGATGCCGGACTTGGGTGTTCAGTGTGTCGTGGGGCTGGGTGAATAGAATTCGACTCGTCTCACCGTTGATGAGAATCACTCTCCTCGTCACTGCAGGGGCCTGGGAACTAGGATGCAAACCGGGATATTTGTAAATGTCTGAGTGGATGAAGGGAAGTTGAGAAAGGAGTGCCTACTTCTCCTTTTTAACCAAATAGGCATTTTAACTTGCTCTCTGTCTCATTGTTTACCAAACACCGAGGCTCACGTTTTGTTCCACGAATTCTGGGAGCACACCAGCTGTGTCATGGCCAGAGGGAGGAGGAACGCGTGGTGAGGGAGAGCGAGGCGGAGGCTGAGCTGTTCGAAAGATCGATGTATGAAACAGGGTCAGGACTTTCTCTCCACAACCCCGGGAATAAGACTCGGCACAGTGGTAACAGACTTGGGTTTGGAGTGAACAGCAGAACTTTCCAGCAGCCGGCTGTCCGAAGATAGAACAGACTTCGGTGCTGGTGCTGGTGCTGGTGCTGAGCTCCCCGTGATGGGAGGGACCCAACGTGTGCACGAATCAGCGAGGATGTGAATAAACGAATTCCAACCCCGCTTCTTCTCTCTGGTTGGTGCTTTTGTAATTCAGCCGTTCTTCCCCCAAATCTGTTGATTACCCACTCACCATTTTTTTAGCCTCTCAAACTCAAATCCACATATGAAAAGCACCTTCTGTTTTCCTTTCTCTCTCCTGCGCTCACAATTGTTCTAAGCTGTGGGCTTACCTTCCTCTGCTCCTCACTTGTGCATCACCAAGAAGGTGTTTCTACTGCGCCGAGAGGTCGGCTGAACTCTCCCCCATCTGCTTCCTAGGACCAACTGTGGTTCTGCCTTCTGTGTCACTTGTAACTCAAGGTAGACTGAGTTGCCTCTTAAAGTGTCAGGGTTCACTTATTAGGTGGCTTGTCAGTTATCCTTTGGCTGTGGCGACTCAGAAATATTTTCACTTGGTAAATAAAATATGGACATTTTATTTTATCGAACCACTTCAAGTCTCTAACATTGACTGTTGGGCAACTTGAGATTCTTTCAGCAGCTTAGTTTTGACCCCTGGCCTTAGCGTTGCTTTGAAGGTCAAGCTATTGGATGATTTTATTTTAATGCACATATTGGCATGCATCATAGTTTCATCAGCCCCTTCTTTTATGTGCTGAGAATGAGAATATACGATCCTTTGGCAGCCCATCAACCAGAGTTTTATTACTGTGTCGGACCCTGTGTCCCTTAGGTGGACCCTCATACTGGGACCCGGACCAGCCGGGAGCCGCACGCTGGTTTTATTTGTTGTTATAGCATTTTGTGCACACCAACGAGGGACTGTGCTCGCGGATCTGGAAAGAGAGTGCCCGTCAGACCAGGCGCCCCAATTTCAGAGCCTGCCCCAGGGATCTGCCATGGAGTGGGCAGGCCCCGTGCGGCTTCTTGCCGCCTTCTCTCTTGGGCACATAACGCCCAGCCTGTGTGGACCAACGGGGGTGGTGGGTGGAGGCGGGCGTGGGGGGCCTTTCCCTAGGCTTCCCGTGTGCCGGGCCCGTGGCTCACTTTAAAAATGTGGAGGCCTGGTGGTGGGGAGGTTGAGGAACTCAGGGAAAGAGGGCCTCTTTCTAAAGGCGCCAGAATAAAAAACCTAGGAGCAGTATCAGAGGACACCTTTGTGTGCTGGCGGGGGTGGGAGCTGTTCACTGGCCTACTTGTTAACGAACAACTAGTCTCTTAGCAACTAGAGACTTGCAGGTACAAAAGGAAAGCAGCAGGTATTAACAACGCCCTACGAATTGTTCTCCGTGCTTTACAAGGGCTGTCTCCCCACCCCCCGCCCCCCACCGACGACGTGAGGATGAGTCTTAAAGGGGAGGACCTTCGGGACCAGGCCGGCAAAGTAACCCGTCCGAGGCCCCATGTCTGGTAAGAGCAGAGCCAGAATCTCACCCCTGGGCTGTGTCAGACCACAGGGCGCGAGACGAGGAGGCCTCCTGTTGTGAGGACTTGATCACGGAAAATTTCAATTTATTGGCTATTTATGGTAGACTCACAGACCATATGAAGTTGCTAAGCTATTTTAGGAGGAAGGAGTGATTTTTTTTTTTTGCCATGACTGTAAATGCAAATACAAAAGCTCTTGCTTTCAGTGGTTGAAAGATCGTGCTGACACTGGTGAACGCACCGCTAGTCGAGGGCTGGTGAACGGCCCTTCCGGAAGTGGGGCGACTGTGGGTCTTCGTGGAGAAATGAGGGAGCTGGGAGCACTGCTTCCCGGCGTCGCAGAAGGTCAGGTCCGTGGGAAACCAGAGCATTTTCCTAAGGTTCCACGACTGCCCCAGGGCCCGGCAGCAGCTCTCGGGACCTGGCTCTTTAGTCATCCCCTCGGAAATGGGCGTCTGTGACTTCTCACTCTGCACATCCTGTTGTCACTGGCTCAGCGAGGCTGTGTGACAACATCGTGACATTGTCTGTGGTGGCTTTGCTCATGGGGTGGGGGGTGCTGAGGGTGGAGCGGGTGCTCAGGGACGTCCTACGTACAGCTCACGTTCACAGTTCAGATGCGCAGAGGCTGTGTCCACTGTCATAGCTGTGACACACAGAAAGGACAAACAGTGTCACACTGAAATCGAACACTGCCCAGAAATGGCACAGGTAATAGGGATTGAGGTGGCTCACTTAGTGACTTTTCCACTTAGGTTACTTCTAAGCATGCCCACCTACTTTGGAGGAATCCAGGTAACTTTCACCTTCAGTTTGAGCATCAAGTATCTCATTTAATCCGTAGATCTTGCCCACAAAGAACTGAATGTTTATGATGTGCCCGCAGTGTGTTAAAGTCCTCGCCCCCAAGGTGGTAGCATTCGGAGGTGGGACTTTCAGGGGTGATTAGGTCATGAGGCTGGGGCCCTCATCCATGGGATCAGTGCCCTCACACCTGAGGCCCCAGGGAGACCCCTGACCCCGCCTCCAAGTGAGGTTACAGCTAGAAGGTGCTGCGGGTCAGAAATGAACCAGAAATTGGGTTCTCACCAGGCACTGAACCTATTGGCGACTTGATCTTGGACTTCTCAATCTCCAGAACTGTGAGAAATAAGTTCCTATTATTTATAAGCCACTCGGTCAATGGCATTTTGTTACAGCTGCCAAAGGAAATAAGCCTTTGCCCTAGAATGAGTCTTTCCTGTGCCGTGACATATTTACAGTAACAAGAACAGTGGGCTCAGAACTGCTTTGTATTGTTAGCTCCTGGGTCTTATGCAAGCTTACTGTCATTCTCTGAGCCTCCGATTTTCTATGGTATTCAGAATGAGGTTAATCATTTTTACTTTGTTAGAAAGCAATAATAGTAAACCTTGGTGAAGAAAGCTTGCAAAATATATTGTAACGGAATCATTCATCAAGGAGTGTCTTGACCGGGGAAGAGGTTAATTGAATTACACTGGGATGAGTTTAATTTAATTTGCAGTGATTAGAGAATAATTTTTTTCCTTTAATCCTCAGGTTTTGAGATCCTGAGCCATCAGAGGCCCCTGGAAGCTACACCGCAATTAGATTTGGTTAGACACGAGGGAGACGGGAATTGTCAAAAGGAAGGGAGATGGAGGCGGCCCCCTTTCCTCTCCTGGCCTCTGAAAGTCTCCTGAGCTGGAAACTGTGGCCCTCAATGGACTCCTTGCGAGGCCCAGGGTCAGCTGATCCCAGCTCTGTACGCAAGGAGACTTGGCGTTTGTGACAATGACCTTGGCAGTCAGAGTCAAAGCAAGCCCCAGGCATGTGGAGGTGTGGGCTCTCTTTCCCAGGTGAGCAGGCCCCTCTTCTCGCCAAGGAAGAAATGCATGCATTCTGGTTTCTTCTAGAAAAAATATAAACACATATTTTTAAGACACCAAAGGTTTTTCTGCCCCCGAGGGCAGAAGCTGGAGGGTACACTATGTTCTTGGGGTGAGCACGACCTCTGGTCCGTGGTTATTCCTCGGGCTGGAGTCCCGCTCAGGACACGGTGCACCTGGGCGCGGTGGGTGGCCCCACAGCATTCCGAGGGGAACGTCACAACACAGCAGCAGAAACGTAAAACCCACGCTCATCCTCCGAGCCAGAGATGGGGCTTTTGTTTCCCTGTCTGGGTGACTTTGTTCAGAGAAGGGTTATCTTTCCTCTGTTTGGAGCAGCGGTGCTCGGGCGAACGTTCAGGAGGGGCCGAGATGGAGAGAGGTGAGCCGGCAAGTGGTGCTAGCGAACAGGTTTAAAGGTATTTTAATCACAGGATTTAATGCTGTTTCCGAACGGTGTGCGGCCCCTGCTTACCTCCGCCCGTCTGCTCCAGCTGCTGCGGAATGGCAAGTCGCTGTCAGGAGGACGAACGTGAGTGTGTGTGGACCCGGCACGTTTGGTTGGTGAACAGAGAGCGTGCAGAACCGTGTGCTAGACCCCCCACATCCCCAGTGACTGCAGAGGAAAGCCCTCCCTCCTCCCGTGAATGCGGCCCCAGAAGCCCGTGCCTGGCGCAGGAGCCCCGAACTCCAGTCTACCCTGGAATTTGTGCAATGGAAAAGTAGCAGCCAGGCTACCTTCCCGCCCCCTTAACCGCCTCTCTCTGCTGACACTGTGCAGAGCAGATCGGATCAGACCCGTTTTCTTTCTGCAATCAGCTGAAAGTGTCTCAGACTTCCTAACAGCTGTGAGACAGTGTTTATTCCTAATCAACAGCTGACTTCCTGAGGCTAACACCGTGTAGCGTGTGTGACCGTGCTGGAGCGTGCGGCTGCCTGCGTGGTGAGGCTGGATGTGGGCAGGAGGGGACCGGTGTTCCCCGAGAGGGATTCGGGGGGGTCTCAGGCTGGGTCAGACTCTGGTCTAGAAATATAATAAAATGCTTCTCGGGTGGCTCAGGAGAAAGCCAAGGATTTCCATTTCCAGGAAGGCCAGTCCAGTGTCTAGGCTGGAGGACCACCTGCTGAGTTTTACCTGGTGATGCTTGTGGGGGGCTGGGGGCAGAGTCAGTGCAGTGGAAAAAGCAGGGGGGAGGGGATTAGGGAGTAGCCTTGGCGCGTGAATCTCACAGGGTAGCAAAATGCTCCCAACACTTGCGCTTGTGTCTGCGTTATTATCGACGAGCCGCGGGGAAGGGTTCGCTGTGCCCCTCTGGAGTGTGTGTGTAGAATCAGCTCGGGAGCTCACTAAACATGCGGATTCTTCTTTGCACCCTCTTGACTTGCTGGTTCAGAAGGTCGAGGGTGGAGCTGAGGAATCTTCCTTTTAAATAATCATGGCTGGTAACCGATGCATGTGATTTAACAAAGACTGCTTTAAATTTCAAAAGGACCACGAAGAATCTAGCATTCTTATTGCCCATGGTTAGGATTCATCACTAGTCCACAAATACTCAAGAATGAAAAACGGGGCGTGAAAACAGACTCGAAAATACTTTTGTGTGATTTGGTTGTAAGTGATGGGAAGGTAATAAACTTTTTCGGTCCTCCGTGTGTGTCAGATGGTTGGAACAAAGTACAGTGTATTAATCTTCACTACAGCTCAGCAAGTCAGCTAGCATGACACCACTCGACAGGCGGGTGGCCAGGCTCACAGAAGTTGAGTGACTTGTCCTGGTGATGGGCGGTCATCAACAGGGCCTCCAGGCTCCTCCCTCTCCCTGGTCTGCTGGGGAAGGGAGTCTACCCCGGTTTCCACCACCAGGGCTACACCAGCAGATGGCGCACGTGCGTCTGCAGCTGGGACTTCTCCCGGCAGTTCTCCAGCCATCCCTCCAACGACCGGTTCATCTTCATTGCCTGGGTGTTTCCCAGCCACCGCAGGCTCTGCCTGTTCTCAGCTGTAGTCACCCAGTTCCTCCTCAGAGCCAGCCTTGAGTGCAACCACAAAATGGCCCAAGCCCAAGGTCATGCGGTTCTTTTGATTCCAACAGCTCATTATCTCCTGGTCCTGAAGGAGGTCCTTATCTACATCAGTCTTGCCTATAGGCCTGAATCCTCTGCGTTACTGTGAATGAAAACAATTGGCTGCCATTCTTGAGCATGCACTTAGCATCTGGAGATGCCAGGCCCTGGGGGCATCTGCACACGTGCTAACTCATGTGACCCTCACCCCGCACGTGAGTGAGGTGCTTTATCACGACCGTTCGCACATGGAGTTGCTGAAGAAGAGAGAAGCTGAGGATTTACTCATTGTTTTTTCATTGCACCAGTACCAGGTCCTTACCAGGCGCCTGATACGTATTGCGTGAATCAATTTGCTCATAGGTTTATTGATATTTTCTAGTGGAATCCACAGACATGTTGCTTTTGTTCAGTAAGAAGAGCTTTTGAGAATCTATTAGAGGAAAAACACTTACAGTGGCCTTGCTCTCCTGCGTGTATTTGTCCTTGGTGTTTGGATGCTGCCAGACCACGAGAGTCGGTAGTCACTGCACTTTGCCGTGGGTAATGCACACCCGACGTTTTGTGAGAATTGTACACAGGATTATTATACCCATTATCGTACCCATGGTGTGTACTCATTATACCCGTGTATAATGTGCATCCTTACTTTCCCTCAAAAATTTGGGCAAAAAAGCGTGCATTGCACATGGCGAAATACAGCGTAAACGAACATTTCAGGTACCCTTGTAAGGACCGTCAGAGGTCAGGACAGTGTTCAGTGGGGTTTGAAATTCTGCAAACCCGCCTGACAAGTGAATATGGCGATTTTAATGGGGGGGTCATTTCTCATGGTCCCCGGAAAGCATTCTGGGGGACATGCTGCCTCCCAGGTCCTAGTGTCCCAGCCGTGTCACCCAGGACCGAATTCGAGCTGCTGGTAAGGGGACGGGGCAGCACTGGGCTGCTGAGCACCGTGAGTATGCCAGGGCCAGTCTGGGGGTCCCGACGGGCTCTGAGTCGTCTCCACAGTGGAGGGGCCCACAGGACAGTCCTCCCGAGGGCAGTGTGCGTGCGGTACAGAGGATGCCCTGCAGGGTGGAGGCGGCGGGAGCACTGGTGGTGGCAGGAACACAGGAGGCAGTGGGACGGCTCACAGGGGCGGCGGCTCACAGGGGCGGATGGAGACAGCGGCTCAGGGAGCCCTGGAGAGCGACCTCGGCTTTTACTCTCCTCCGCGGGCTGTTTCGCTGCTTTGTGAACTGAGTGATGGGGGATGGGGGCGGGGGATTGGGTGGGGGGTGGGCGAAAGCAGACACCTGGCTTTAACACTCCAGCGGTTATAAAAAACAGGAGCAACGGGATTCCCAAGGATGCGGTGCTCTCAGCGTGTCCGTCTGTTGCCCTGAGAATTTAAAGGGCAGGCTCATGAACCGAATGACGTTAGATTCAAACGCGCCTTTCCTGAACGGCCGAAGGGTGCGGTGGCCCATCCCCGTGTCTCCATCAGCCTCGGTTTGATGGCTGGAATCCAAGCGTGGCCTCAACCCCGTTGGTCTTGCTTTTTCAGTGAAAGGTGGTACCCACGGTGATCCCTCCGTTCAGCAGGCAGTCACGGGACCCTTGGGCAGGCAGACCGTGGGTCCGGAGAGAGGGACGCTGACACACGGCCACATCTGCCCCTGTAATGACAGTGCTGTGTGTGCCGGGAGAGAGGAAGGGCTGAGGGCGGCGCCCCTGCGTAAGCGAGCTGTGGGGGACTTGAAGAATGGCAAGGACTGGCCGGGCGCAGTTTGGGGTACACACGGCTGGCTGGTCTCACTCTGCCCCTTGGATGACGAGGGTTTGTGACTTCGGGGCTGGGTACAGAGGAGGCTTCCCGGGTGGGCTGTTTCCGTGGGGCGGGTTGGAGGGGACACTGTGGCAGTAGGAAACACAGTCACGATAGCACACTGGGTCGATTCAGGTACTCCGAGAGCGTCTCTCTCCGCCCTGGGAAGCCGGGGTGAGCAGTAGGTCACAGCAGGGCTGGGGGACAGGTGGCCTGTTTGGACTTCTAAGGTGCCAGAACAGGGAAGGAAGAGTCCGTGGACTGAGCAGAGTTTAAGGACAGAGACCGGGACCCTCGAGGCTGGGCTTCCCACAGTAGCGCAGCTGTCATGGGCTAAGGGGACCCCTCTCTGGACAGATGGGGAAAGGAATGAAATGCTTCTACAGACGGGGACGTGAAAACCCAGACCGCAGACGCGAAAACCCGTCTCTGAGGACATCCTCAGGGGGCGTTCAGGGCCGGCCTCAGAGCAAGGATTTTCACCCCGTGCGACCGAAGACGGGCGTTGCTGATCATTTCAGACGGTTGTTTTTCTTCCAGCGTGGGGGGAGGGGGCTTCGACCACTCTTCCTGTGCTCAGTGCTGAGTTCTGTCAATTGCCTCAGACCAACTCTGACATTAAAAGTAAAACTGAGTTTACATCCCATGTTTTAAAAAGAAAACTGTGTGGGAGGCAGCCCTGAGTCTGGGAGACCGAGAGGAAAGCTCTCCCTTGCGCCCCCCCTTTTCCAACCCACGTGGTCACATGCTGTGGCTGCCCAGGCGGGGGATTCTTTGGCACCCACAGCATGTATAATCATATTTTCCTCAGAGCAGAAGATTCACAGTCAAGTTTCCAGTTCATTAAAGAGTTAAAAATGGCTCTTTAATTTTGAAAATGCCACGTTTTCCTGCAGAATCCCTTGGGACCTCGAGGAGCGACTTAATGCGGTGGTCAGAGGAAGGGGTGGGCAAGCGCAGAGATGCTGTGCACCGGGAGCAAGTGAGCGTGCTCAGGTGTGAGTCCCGGCTGGACGATGCGTGACGTTCTATTTCCACGCAGTCGGATGGGTGGAAGGGGCCAATCCCGCACCCGTGCACTGAGACCTCCTCCTCGGGTGCGGACCCCTGCACCTGAGATGGGGGTGAGCACACGTTTCCTCTGTCCGTTCTCACGTGAGTGGGCGGACTGGGCTTTGGTGCGGGACTGACGTGCCCGGGTCGACTCCACCACCTCCCGGGGCGTCCGGAGGAGCTGAGGTCGTGGTGCGCCAGCGGGACGCTGGAGGAGCTGCGGGAGGAGCTTCAGAGTAATGGTGACGGTCACAGCCCGTGTTTGCTGAGCGCTGCCTGTGAGCCAGGCCGTGTTCTAAGGGTCTCCCCTGTTTTGGCTCCGGGACTCCTTAAAAAAAAAAGCCCTAGGAAATTTGTGTTTTCATTTAACAGATTAGAGGAAAGGAAAATATGAAAACTGGCCAAAGTTACACATCTCATAAACTGTGGTCAGGCAAACCGACTTCTCTAAAATTTGTTTTCTCAGAAGTGAAACGTATTTTATGGGTTCTTTCATTTTTCAAAACATACTCACTTAAAAATGTATCCGAGCCCTGGCTAGTATAGCTTAGTGGATTAAGCGCGGGCCTGTGAACCAAGAGATCACGGTTCGATTCCCAGTCAGGGCACATGCTTGGGTTGCAGGCCAGTTCCCAGCAGGGAATGCACAGGAAGCAACCATACATTGATATTTCTCTCCCCCTCTCCTTCCCTTCCCCTCTGAAGATAAATAAATAAAATCTTTAAAAATAATGTATCCGAATTCTCCCCTATTCGAGTGTTTTCTTTTGCTTCGGGACACGCGCCTCAGTGACAGGGGAAGCTAAACCTTGCTGGCCAACACTTGTGGACCACCCCAGAATAACTTCCACTTTCTCGCTTTGGTATTGTCCATTTGTTGGCAAACGACGCCCTTTTCCCCGTTTTCTAAAATGTGAGAAAATCAAGAGTACTCTTTAAGAAATTTCCGTGTAGGGAGAGCGTGTGAAGCATGCCTCAAACGTATCTGACTACGAACCCCCTCTATGTGGGAGCATTTTGTGCTGCATTCCCCAAAACCCTTGGTATAAATGCTGTTCTGTATTTACTGCAAACACTGACCTCCTTTTCATCTTTGAAATGACCATAGCCTGGTTTGGTCTGTAAGGCTTTCGCAATTTCAAACCCGATGGCCTCTTCTCAGTTTGCATCTCGGGACTTCCCAGTAAGTGACTCTGCAGACAGTTTCCGACTCGCCCTGCAACCCTCTCCTCCCTGGGTTTCCAGCTCACTGTTTCCTTCTGGGTTCCTTCCTTCTCCTCTGTCTTCTCCGTTTTCTTCATCAATCCGCGACCGTTAGTGCCCCCACAGCCCCATCCTTGACGTTCGTCTGTCCTGTCTCAGTGTTTCATTTCCAGGTGCTTCATTGCGACTGCCACACTCATCCTGGCGTTGTGACTCTTCCTCAGCTTCTTTGGGAAGAATCGATTCCTCTCCCCTGCCCCTGCCCGGGGCACTTGGTCAGGCCACCGTCCGATGCTTTCCATGCTGCATTCTGCCTGCCTTCTCAGTAGTGTCTTTTGTGGGGAAACCACAGCTTCTGCTGTGCTTAGCTCAGTGGCTGATCAGGACAGAAGTTTGCCTTCCCCTCACGCCGGGTCTGCCGTGCATCTGGGAGATGCTCAGGGCAGCTGTCTGCCAGTTCATTGGGTGACGCAGGGATCCAGGCGACTTCAAACCTGAAGCTCCTCCTTCTCACACGGGACTCTTCTCTGACCTCCCCGGCAGAAGAGGAAGATTAGACACTTAGGAGGGAAGCACTGCCTCCTCCAGGTCTGTGCTGTTCGCATGTCATTGGCCAGAACCAAGCATCAGGTTCACCCACTGACAGTGGGACCCGAAATGTAGTCTTCCATGTGCCCAGGAAAGAAAGAGGAGCACTGGTGAACGGCTTAGTTCAACGATCGCATCGTAAGCATCTCCAGGTCCCCAGCACTCCGCACAGAATTTAACAATAAACCTCCAATAAATGTTTCATAAGCTGAATCTAATCTAGTTCAAACTTGAGTTGTTTCACAGATGAAACAACAGAGAAGTGACTTTGCACAAATCACTCAAGTAGATGTTTGCAGAACTCAAACAAGAATTCAAGTCCCTTGCTCCTTTTACCGCATTTGCTGTTATGAAGAAGTTTGTTCTTGAAGAAGGGCGTGGTTTTGCTGGGTTCAGCCTTACTCCCAGTAAGCTTGTGAGGTTTGTCGCTGTTGTTACTGTTTGTCTTTTAGCTTGCTTTACATTTTGGCTTACGTAGCTACCAGAGATATGGCATGAAAATGAATCAACTACAACAGAAAAACAAGGTAAAGATTATCAGCTGGTTGCTAGGTGGCATCAGGACTCGATCCACTTCCTACAGAGCCCACCCACATCTGACCCGTACTCTCTCCTTTGTGGCATGGACTTAATTCGCACAAATGCCTGCACTCAACAAATGTCTTTCTTGCTAGAAAAAAATCAGGCTGAAAAGTGAACCACAGTATCATAAATTGTAACCTACTCTTAATTGTTTAGTTCCTTACTTAGCTTCTGGAACAGAAAGTGCATGTATTTGCTTAGCAATTTGGGGCTGGTTTTCCCATTGTATCTTTATTAACTTTTTAATTAGTAGGTAGGGATTGTCTCAGTGCTATTTCACTTATGAAAGCAGTCACATTCTATGGCTACTGTAATATCATTTTTTGGCAGTCTTATTTATTTCAAAGCCTGGTGGTTTCATTTACTTCATATCTCAAGATTCTCCTCAAAACTCCACTCGCTCTTAAGCTCTACTTCGACTTGGGCAATTCCGTTTGAACACAAAAACTAATCTTAAAGGCGGTGTTTCTAAAATGAGCTCATGATCTTGCCTTCTCTCAAGGCTTCTCCAACAAAGGAGAAAACTGGCCGAGGCTGTTGGCTGTGACCGGTGGCCGACTGCTAGTTGATGGATTGTGGACACAGGCCATGGGCATCTCTCCCAGGTGGACCCACGCCGTTTCCTGGATCCCAGCAAATTGAACAGAAAACAGCAACAGTAACAACAAACTCTCTGCCCCCGTCCTGGTTTCCGCTCGGCTGAAGGTGCAGGTGGCGACATTGTCATCAGCCCGAGCTCCTAAATGACTGCGGGGAAAGAGTCCCATCACCTTCTTGGCTGTTACGAGAGCAAGAGGCAAACTTATTCCACGTTGAGTCATTTGACGAGAGGATTGTTGCCTCAGCGTAAATCTAAATATAGAGCCCTCTGTTTGCTCATCTGGGAAATGGGAGTAATAACTACTTTATTTTGAAAACCAAATGGGATCATATAAGCAAATCCCTTGTTTTAATGCAGCATCCGTAGAAGCCACTCAATAAATTGTTGTTTCTTGGCTTCCTTCCATCCTCCTTTAGATACAAAGAATACAACCCTTTCCTCACTTTACAAGCCTCTGAATCTACTACCATTTTTCTCTACTCTTTACTTGGCAGAGAGAATGGTGATTATGAGACCCACACTTTGTGAATTTCCTGTTTGCAGAGATCTACGCGTGGTGATGGATCCCCATCCCTTCACGTCCCTTCCTCCTGTCCTGATCCCGGTCTTTCTGCTGTTTCGTGTCAGCCCATGTTTATTTAGTGATCACCATGCACGGGGCACCATGGGCAACTTTGTGGACTGCATAGTGAGAGCTCACAGATTGGGTGGGAGCTCACATCCCCATGGTGCGGACGGAAGAACCGGGGTGGGAAATAAGAAGCAGTTTGCTCGCAGAGCGAGCGTGGCAGAACCACAGGTGCGTAGCTTCAGAGTCCCTCTGTCTTCGCTTTCTGTCTGCATTTAGCCACATTTCCCCACAACCTCGGAGAGACCGTTCCCTGAAGCCACCACCTCGTCCCTCATTATCTGTCTTCATTGCTGTCACGGCTGCCTCACCTCGCACTCGTCAGGCACCTGGTTGGGCCCTCACCCCTCGAATGCTGGGCCTCCCCTTTTCTAGGAACGCATCCATGAAAACTGGTTCTTCCGTCACTCAACCTTTTGGAAACATTTCGTTCTGAAGACCGGTCTCTCTTTCCTGACATACTCCTGTTCTGGCCGCTCTCCTCGGACTTCCTGTGGGGACTCTTTTTCCTCTGACTGTCCCTTAAATGTCGGCCTCCTGCTGATTATGCGATATTCTCTCCTCCGGTTTCAATCATGATAAATGTCCCACTCGTTCCTGTGTCTGCAACTGCACTTGAGTTCTATGACCACGTCATCAATTTCTACGTGACTTTCTCAGCTGAGCTGCCACGCAGCCCCACAAACCCACATTTCTACAACTGAGTTCCTAATCTCTCTCCCTCCAAGTGTCTTTGCTTCTAACATCTCCCCCTCCAAACTTCCTGTCTCTGCAAGTAGCACATTTATCCAAGTTGGAAATCGCTCATCCCTTCAACTCTGCTCCTTCATCATCTCTGATACCCAATCAAGCTCTAAGTTCCGACTAATTAACAAAAATTTCTGTTTCCCAGATATCATTCCATGTGACAGGCTCTTTTCGTTCACCGTTCCCTACCATTTGCCCTGCCCCCTGCCCCCTGAGCATCCAGCGCCAAAGCCACGTTATTGCCAGTCTCCGAAAACAGCACCCTTTCGTGCTTCCCCTTTGATGCTGGGAGACAGCTTTCAGTAATCGACCACACTGTCGTTACTCCTGTGAACCTCGTGACGTTTTCCTCGGGGGCGGCTGGCCGCTCACCTCCCTGCCCTCCCGAGTTACCGGGGAACTTGGCACTCACCCGCTTTCCAAATACTCATCAGAAAGGGCGTGAGTCTCCGAGTATCCATCTCTCCTTCTAGACCGGGACAGCCTTGGGAAAAGGGGGTTTGTTTTTCTCCAGGGAGCTGGGGTCTTCCCAATTTGAAGTGCGTCTGTGAAAGGGCTGGTTCCCTGAAAGGCCATTTGCTAAGTGATCATGTCGACCAAATTTATCAACTCATTCCACATACTTTAATAGTTAAACCTACTAGGATAAGCCTACTTTAATAGTTCCACCTACTTGGTTCCCAGTGATAAAACATGATTTTTTGGATATTAACTTTTTAAAGTTGATAAAGCATCCGAAAATCTGGCAAAAAAAATCCATAAATGCTAAAGATGACCAAGCAGAACCAGTATTAATTAAAAACTAATATGGACCTGGAGAGTATTGTGCTAAGTGAAATAAGCCAGAGACAGACAAGTACCATGTGATTTCACTCGTATGTGGAATCTAATGAACAAAATGAACTAACGAAACAGAAAGAGCCTCATAGAGAACAGACTGACAGCTGTCAGGGGTGGGTGGGATTGGGAGGCTGGGAGATAAAGGTGAGGAAAAACCCACCTCACTGACACAGACAAGTGTGGTGATGAACAGAGGGAAGGGGGTGGGGCAGGTAGAGGAGGGTGAAGGGGGATAAATGGTGACGGAAGGAGACTTGGGTGGTGGACACGCGATACAATATTATATACACACGATATATTATAGAATTGTGCACCTGAAAACTATATGATGTTATTTACCAATGTCACTCCAATAAATTCAGTTAAAAGTATTCTCAAAGGAAAAACTGTTTCCACACCCCTCATTTTATAAACAATGGGGCCACTTGTCTGTCTCTGAAATATTTTCAGTTATCTTTGAACGGCATTTTCTATTTTGGTAAATTTTAAGCATTTCTCTAATTATTTGCTATTTCCTCAAATGACACACCAGCTTTCCTTTTATATACCTAGCATTTAAAGTTTAGGAATAAACTGAACTTTAATTAAGATTAAACTTTAAATTTAAACCCACAGATACTAAAATAAATCAGAATTTTAAATTAAATTAAGATTTAACTAAATAAAATGTTTAAATTAAGTTAAATTTAGAATTTAATTTTAAATTCATCCAAAAGCGTCAGAATTAGTCAAAAACTTCAGATATCTGTGAAACTAAAAATGTGACTCCTACCGAGGAACAGTTAGGGTATTTTAACTTGGTTGGTAGCAATTGGCAAAATTATTTCTGAAAATACTGAAAACAGTGAAAACAAATGACCAAAATGGACCCAATAAAACATAAAAGTTAAAGAAGGGTAAAAAAGTCAACTGATTGAAAATGCTAAAATGAACACAGATGAATGCTAAAATTCACTCAGTAAAAATGCCATTTTTAAAAGAAGTAAAAAATGAGCCCTGGCCAAATAGCTCAGTTGGTTCAAATGTCCTCCCAACACACCAAGGTTGTAAGTTCGATCCCTGGTCAGGGCACATTAGGAAGCAACCAATGATGCATAAATAAGTAGAACAACAAGGAAATGTTTTTCACTCTCTTTCTCTCTCCCTTCTTCTCAATCTCTAAATCAATAAATAAAATTAAAAAATACTAAACGGAGTAAACATCAGTATATACTGAGAATTCCCACATGAAGACTAAAACTTTACTTACTGCATATGAACTACTTCATATTCAGTCACCAAATCGAATATTCTTCTGAAAACTTATAAGATGATGTTTTGTCACATCGGTGTATTTGGTGGGTTGGTTGTCAGTGAATCGGCTGTTTGTCGGACTGATCCTTAGTGTTTTGTGTATTTGTTTGTCGGCAGTGAACTTGCCTTAACTCTCAGCCCCTTCTCCAGCCTCCACCACTCTCTCTCGTGTGTGATGGAGTCTCTCTTCCTCTTGGGATTTCCTGGCGGCCCCGTTCCGTGCTCTCTGTCAGTTCTTTCACAACCCAGACGCCTTAGGCCTCCCCTCTTTTTCAGGCTCATCCTCCTCCGCCCGGCCAGCACATCCTTGTCCGGCGCAGACTCAGCTCTACCTCCCCTTCCCTGTGTCCTTTCCCCGGGCGCTTTCCTCTTTGCCGTGACAAGGGTCACCTGTGAGGGCTAACGCACCGGTCTGTGGTCCTGGACCCAACCCCGACCTCTGTGGACCTGCCCTACACGTGCACTCGGATGCCTCGGAAACTCTCCCAACTCAACGGTTCCAAGAGGTAGATTCTTCTCCTGCCCCCCCCCAGCTCTGCACGCCTGGTGTTCTGTGGAGTTCTCTACTTTAGGCACTCACCACTTCCTGCCCGATGGCCCCAGCCAGAAACCAAGGGGCATTCCGGTCCCCCCGCTCCGTCAGTGTCCGAGTTCGGCACACCGCTGGTTCTTCCGTACCCTGGTCAAAGGCGTTCGCATCCTCCCTCTCTCCTTCAAACGTCTGGAATAGCTCATTATCGACCTTATGGGGCGGTAAGGACCACATTCTTACCCCCCAAATCTTAGAACGGTGTGGCAGGTATAAACTCTCCCTACGTGTATGACAGTTTACTGAAAGTGGTGCATTATTTTGTCACCCCCTTCTCTCTTCTTAAAATTGATTTTTAAATATTTAACACATTTCTAAAATACCAATTAGAGTATACCGCCCTCCTATCTAAAACCGTTCAGTCGTTTCCTGTTACTCTTAGAGTAAAACCCTAAATTCGCCACATGGCCCCCCGGGAGATGCAAGCGTGGACCCCCGCCCCCCGTGCTTTTCCATGTTTCTCGGCGAGCCCTCTGCTCTCTGGGATGGATGTTCCCGGACCCTGGCGTGTCCACGCTGTGCCCAGCCCAGACCCTCTGTCCTGTCCCTTCCCGGTAACGCTTCCCCCTTCCTGCCTCAGGGCCCCTGGCCATGACACGCTTTTCCCTCTTTTGTAAATAGACTTTGTTTTCTTAGAGCAGCTTTAGGTTCACAGTAAAATCGAGCAGAGAAGGTGGGAAGAGTCCCCACATCCTCCTGCCCTTGTTTCCTTTTTCGCCACCCCCCACGTTCATCTCTTCAGTGTTGGTTTTCCTTGAGCCATTTCCTCCTGAAAAGCATCCCTGTGAGATTGCAATGTGTTCCTGGGATTGTTTGTTGCTTGTTTTTCTTTCTTTACGAGGCGTGAACTCCATGAGGGCAAGGATTGTGTTTGTCATTATCTTTCGCTTCCCAAGATCTAATCGAGTGCCTGGCATAGAGCAGGTCTCAGTAAGCATTCATCAGCGTGTCTGAGGGACATTATCCTAGAATCCTATGTAGTCTCTGGGTTAAACACTGCTCTCTATAATTACCATAATGGGATTTTGAAAACCTACAATAAAAATTAGCCATAATTTTGCTTTTTGTTTCTGTCTCGGGCTAATTTAGATTTGGCATTTACAGCTATGCTTGTACAGTAAGCGGCTTGTAAAAATTCACCACAGATGGTGCGCTAAGGATACGTGTGTTGATGCAAATAAAGGTATTCTCTTCTGTATTAAATATAGTAATTCCCTTTTACTTTCATTTTTCTTGCCTCTTTTCAAACCCGAAGTGTTTGTTGTCCTGGAAAGATGGGCTCACGTTCCCTCCGAGGCCCGGGCCGCCACCAGGGGGCAGGGAAACACAAATGTTCGATTCTTTTCGACTCAATTCTGTATCAAGAGGATGTCTTTCTCTGATGGAGTAAATGGGGGCCATTTCTTTTTGTATGAGTTTCTTTTTTCATTTGCCATTTGGCATAAAATCTGTAAGAACTATTACCCTTTTCATCTGGTGTGCGTCTTTTAAAAGATGAACAGACGTCACAACACCACAAATCGTAGGCACGAAATGACCCGCCTGCGGCTCAGGAAGTGATTTTACGAAGTTGTAAGAGTGATGAGCCGGGCATTGCGGTACATTACTCATTGGTAATTTTATGGTCAGTTTCTATCCTTCTGTTTCATCTTGAGCCTCACACACACGCTGATAGAGGAAAAAGGAAATTTTATAGTTTAAAAAAATAACCAGTTAGGGAATATTTAGGAACTTATGGCATAATAATAAAAATTTGAACTTTTTTTTGGAAATAGGAACTCACAGTACAACGTGCTTTATTATTCTATCTTCTGTGCGCTAAATACACACTTATCTTCTTCAGCTGGACAAGGAAGAACACACCCAGAACTTGGTGTGGCTGGCTTGGCATGACCTGAACAATGTGGGCGGGGCTTGATGCTAGCGGTCAAAGTGTGTTTGGTTAATCTGTGATTTAGCTCCTTGAAAACGGGGAGCCTATCAGATGTAGAGTTTAGTTTTAAGAACCTTCAGTTGAACACTGATGATAATAATATGAAGTGTGTGTGGACAGGTACCTTGGTGGGAAGGAAGTTTAGAAGAGAGGTTTTTTTTAGCACAACTAATAGCAGAAAGAACGAGATTTGATTCAGACTGGGACCACCCAAGAGCACACGGAAAGTGTGGAGACGAGTGCCTTGAACTTGCGCTTTCCCAGGCCTCTGCGTCTGCCCCGCTTGCCGCCCGGTGCTGGAATAACACCTCCTCATTTCCCAGGTGGGGCCAGCTGTTGGACACACCTGTCCTGCTCCGCTGCCTCATTGCACAGAGACCCCGTACTGTCCGCACCCGCCCCCCACCTCACTGCCCGTCTCAGTACAGCTCCTCGGAATGGCTCCGATACCAGTAACATTAATCACAGTGGGCTTATGGTCAGTACCTCAAAAGAAGGGACATATTTATTTCGTTCAGGATGGGATCTGCAGCACTTAACCAAGGGTCTGACCCATAGGAGCAAACAGTGTTTGCTGACTGAGTGAATACTGAGTAATGGCAAACACTGTATTTTATGCCAGTTATTAAATTGGACATAAAATATCAGACCTTGTACTCCTCTGAGACCCAATCTTTGAGAATATTTAGTTCAACTCAAATTTTTTAGGAGAAATACTTCCACATCTTTCAAGGCTATTTAATGTGATTTCTGTTTCTGAAGGTCGGTTGACTGCTGGGCTGATGCCTCTTACAGGCTGGCATCCCGGACTGGCCAAGCAGGCTGCTGCCTCAGGGTGCCACTGGGTGCTCCACGTGCAGCTGGAGCGGCCGAGGCGCTGGGTGTCCCACTTTGTTTAAAGTGAGCAGTTAAAATTTGTATCCGAACAGCCACCTGTGCCTGGTGGGGCTGCACTGGACGGTGCAGACCCAGGAGCGTCCATGCCTAATTAGAACCCCAACACTTTTGAGAGGAGATATTGGAGATTTGAACAAACCAGCAGAAAACGTGAGCATTGTAGCACGGGATTTTGAAAAGCAACAAGGGAAGCGCCTATCATGCGCGAGAGTGTTTGCTAGGCCGTTTCATATTTGTCACCCAGGGGGTGCTCACACTGAGTCTGCAGGTAGATGTTTCATTCTCCTGTCGCAGGCGGGCGCAGGAGGCGCGTCTGTGCCGTGTGAGGAGCAGGAGAAAGCCTTCCGGTGCAGGCCTGAAGGTGTGTTCTCTGGGTGGTCCAGCTGGAATGTGTCACAGTCACGTACAGGCCTGGGATTTCCTGCATCCTTGTCACTGAGGCTGGGATTGGTGGCTGCTGCTGACGGTCTGGGTTGGATAGCAGGACAGGGACGCTGGGGCCTGGGCAGGCAGCACAGAGGGGGTTTCAGGGTGGGGGGTGACTTCACCTCACGGAGTCCTGGTCCATGGGCTCAGAGGCGCCCCCCACGGTCACCTTATGTTTGGGTGCTGTGATGTTCTTTCCCTTGGGGAATGCTCTGAGACCTGGTTCTTTCCTCATTCACCAGATGGCTTCTGCGACGTGGCACTCCCCTGGTCAGTGTGGCTGTGTCCAGACAGACCTTGACAGTGCGCTTCTCGATGGTCAGGAGGGTGGGCACGGGCCTCCGCTGGATGACTGTCACTAGATCCAGTGCCCCCGGGAGCCCCTAAGTCACCCTAGGCAAAGGGACGCTGTATTTTTAGAAGCAGAGGATGGCGGCATTTTCCTGGCTGGTCTTCAGAGTGCGCGTCACGAAAGCGTGATCCTGCCGTGGATCCTTGAATAGAAATGAAGGCGTCCGCTGAAAGAGAGCGAGCGTCTCCTCTGAGAACTTGGCTTTCCTAAGGAGGAGAATGAGTCAGCATCTGCGTCAGGCTCACCAACCCTGGATCTGGCCAACCCGGGATTCTTTTAGCACCGGAAATGCAGTGTTAGAATTCTGCGGTCAAGATCGAGTTCGGAGAGCGGGTGGTCCCAGCTCGCCAGTGCCGGGCTGGGCCCGAGCTCCTGCAGGGGGGTGTACCTAGGGCTGAGCTCGGGGTCGCTGCCAGAGGGGGCTCTGGATCGACGGTCGTGGGTGGGAAGAGCGGGCAGGAGGCGGCGTGCATGCCAGACATAGGGCACGAAGGGTGGCTGATTTCTGAAACACGGATGAAGTGGGCCTCCGTCAGCCTTCAGGGCCGGGGCAGAGGGCAGCCGGAGGAGAAGCGTAGACGAGGAAGCAGAGCTGTCAGGAGGCTGTTGGGGGCAGTCACTGGACTGCAGCCCAGTGAGGTTTGAGCGAGTCTGCTCCCTGGGGCTGGGGCTGGCTCCGGAGAGACCCGGTCCTGGGGCACAGGTGCCTTGCCCAAGTCCGGTGGGATTCAGCGCTGCAGGAAGGAACACGTGTGCGTAACCCTGACGTGCGTGCGAGGGAGAGCTCCGGTCCCAGGAGACGACGGTTCTTCCTTTGCTATTCTTAAGCATCCACCTTCTAGTAGAGAATACGTAGCCTTGGAGAGCTGAATGGAATTTCTGCAAGTGTAGCCAGCTGCTGGATATCTTCTGGAAAAATAAGGAGAAATCCAGCTGAAGAATTATGTGAGAATCAGATTCTCTCCGTCTGTCCGTTTGTCTGTCTGTCTGTCTCTCTGACCTTTGTGAAGGAGGGTCATAGCTCTTCTTTCCAGACTTTATCTCAGCTTCGGGAGAGGGAAGTGGAAATGTTCTCTGCATTTGAGAGGAAGACTATTATCTAAGTGTTCTTTCATGGGACTTGTCAGAGCTGGCTTCGTTTAAACTGAGTGAACCCTAAACTCTCCACTCCGCTTCCTGAGGGTGATGGGTCTCCTACAGCCCCGGGCCCTTCTGTCTCCCGGTCATGCACTCCCTGTCCTCCTGTGGGGGCGGCTCTGTGGGGGTTCAGGTGCTGCAGGGACAGCACCCCTTTTCCTCTTATTCTACCAGCACGGCTGGAGGTGTCTGTGTGCACAGGTGGCCCCCCGTGGGGCCGGGTCTGGGTGCGGTGAGTGGCCCAGGGGACAGAAAGGCTGCCTCCCCGCTGCCTGTGAAAACCAGCTCTGATGTCCTTCCTGCATGATGTCCGCGTGATGTCCAGCTCTGATGTCCGCGTGAGCGCGGCTGTCAGCCCCCAGACTGGCCCGAAACCCGAGGCAGGAGTCGGAGCTGGCCGTTCAGGCCCGGCCGCCCCGTCAGCGAGTACGCCCAGCACGTTCTGCGGGAGGAGCTGTCCTCGTGAGTCGTCTCTGAGCAGTAATTTGAGTGCTGTTTTCTCCTATCGTGTTTGCTCCTATTTCTTTTTCATTTGAAGCAGATGACTTTTGTTTCTTGCTTCAAGGTTTTTTTCCCCCAGAGCAGAGAGTAGCAACTCTTTGAAAGCAGCATGTCTCTCTGCTTTTCTGAAGGATGGTGCTCACGGAGTGAAGAGTGTGGGGGAGGATCACCGTCAGGGTCCTGGGAAAGCGGGGCGGTCTCAGGCTGGGGTCGGAGCAGAGGCTGCGGGGCTGCACCTGCAGCCACCCTGCCCCCATCCTTGGCAGCACCCTTGGGAGAGGGCCAGACTCGGGACGCACCCCAGGGCTGGCCCCAGGCCACGCGGTTCCTGCTCCCGGTCCAGCTCTCCAGGCCTCTGTGTGTTATTAGACCGAAAGCGATCGTGGTGAGGGAGGGCTGTGATAACGATGGACTAATAGGCCATCACTTTATTTCACTGTGCACAGAAAGAATAAATTCAAAAGAGGAATTACAATAAATCGTAGCTGTTACTGACAAAGTTAACAACGTTGACCAAGGAGCTGGCCGCAGGTAGATGTGGCCCAAGTGAAATTGCTTCAGATTTCCAGGCGACATTGAGGAGCTGCAGAGACAGATGCTGCCCTGAAAGGGAAGGACGCCTCTGGTAAGACCGTGAGTCCTCCCTCCGTTTCAGATGCGTCGGGCTCGGAAGTCACTAACATAAACAGCGGACATTCCGTTCGGCTGCCAGGAAAATGGCTCTCGGCCTGAACACCTCCAGCGATCACCTCTGGGATCCGCAGACCGAGTGGGCCAGCATGTGGCAGCTGGTCAGAGAGTCTGTGCATCTCACCGGTGTGGCGCCGGTGCCTGGCTGCTGAGCTCGCCACCTCTGCCCCCACCTCCCAAGGGCTGCATCAGCCATTGGCTTCTGGCCTCAGCCTTGTCGGGAAGCCTGCCGACTTTGAAGAGTCTGGGGAGTTTCTAGCTGCCTTCTCTTTCCTTCACGGTCGCTTTGCACAGAACTGGGGCTTTTCCTCTAAGGAAAGGAAGTAGAAAGGGAAGAGACGCTGCAGGAAGCCAGCAGGAGCATCGCCCATAAGAGGTGATTGGCAGGTTCTCCAGGTCTCCTGCTTGAACTCCTCGTCAAGTGATTACGAAAGACATGGGGAGACCCCAGGCAGGGGACCCCGCAACTCTGTCAGGTCTGCTCTCTCCAAGCACCTTGTACTTTTCTTACTGACATTCCCCTTCCCTGACCTTGTGGTCTAGTTCAATGGCAACTTTTCTTCTTCCTAGATGAGAAGTATAAACCCCAAACAGCAGACAGGAGAGAGCTGAAGGGCTTCTAGGTGCAGGTTGCAGCCAGCAGCATTTTGGCAGAGTCTGACCACACGGCCGGGTGCAGCAGTTGGGAAGCGTGTGGGGCGGGGAACATTTTGAACGTGAAGCAGGAAGAGACTGTGGAGAAGGAAGCATGAGGTTCCCAGCACGTGGTCCTGCGTGTGGCCTCTGCCTGGGAACCCTTCCTTCCCACGTGATCTCAGAGCAAATGTCTCGGGGGGTGTGACACAGTCAGGGAAGCCCGTGTGTGCCTGTCAGACCACAAATGTGCAATGGCCCGAGTGACCCAGGAGGGACCGGGGGACTAGACGACCCGTGGTAGACACGGGGGTGTGCGGGAGAACAGGGTGCTGGTCTCGGGGGAGCCAGCAGGTCAGGAGGCTTGGCTGGGCTGTAGCTACTCAGAGGGGGCGATGGGGCTGAAACCACATTGCGAAGGCTCGGCTCACTGCGTACACTCGATAAACATTAGCCATGACCTTTGCACAAGGCCAGGCATGCGCAGTGACCACCAGTCGTTTATACTGGCCTCGTGGGGCGAGCACCCACATTTATTACACTTTGTGGGCACCTTACGTTCGTGATCTCCCCTTCCTCTCACATCAGGTGTGTGCAGAAACACTACAGAGGGAGGAGTTCAGACTCAGAGGACCTAAAACACTTTGTCTAAGGACACACAGCTTGTCAGCAGCGGACGGAGCCAGGGTTGAAAGTCTGTCTGACGTTGTGTCTCTTCCAAGGCCCCCTTTTTAGCGCACTAGGACGCCTGAGTTAGAGCGAGGTGGGCTAGCAAGGAGACGGTTTGAAATTTGGCGCCCAGGCAGGGAGGACTATGAAAATGTGAGCAGAGGGGCCACTCAGTGCCCCCAGGACCCCGTGGGCACGCTTCCATGGCCCGTGCCCTGGGACACAGTACTTGTGCGTGCTGTTGGGGGTCTCATCTACCTCACAGTGCAGCCCCATGAGGGGGAGATGACGTTCTCTCCGTGCCCAGTGCCGTGTCCAATGCCTCGAACGCAGCAGGTGCTCGTGTATTTGTTGAATGAAATAATTCGTAGGAGCTGCATGTGACGGCCCACACCTGTGTGGGACCTGGAGGGAAGAACCAGAAGCAGAGCCAATGGAATCTGCAGGCAGGGACCTCCTCCAGCGAAGTGGGTGGGCTGTGACGGTGCATCGGGGTCGACCAGTCGAACGAGTGTTACGTGCATGAACTTGGGGGCGGATCCCTTCACACCCATCGGACCCCTCAGTTTCCCAGACCAATGTGTTTCACACAGTACGCATTGGACAACTTTTTAATGAACTCCAAAAGAAGTTAACAGTTTAAAATCTTGTGCCACCTTCACATCTCTGTGTAGAAATCAGTATTTCCATGGTTATTGAACCACTAACATCTTTAAGTCTTAATAGATGAAATGAACATGTAATTTACAAGTTTTAAGATTTAGGGTCACACGCCAAACATATGCATCTAGATAAAAAGTGAACAATGGAAGAAATGCTAAGCCAAACCTTTGGATATTGGAGGAATGTTTTGTGCTACATAGTGACAGCCTACAGTATAATGTTTTAATTTTTAAACGCCAAACCTAATCCTACCTACTCTCAACATTATATCCAACAAATGGGCAAAACCAGCCACTCAGCATTCTCCTGGCGACCTCGCTGGGGTTCGATTTGAGAGTACGAACTGAAACAAGAAGGGAAACGCAGGGGGGGTGCTGGGGAGTGGTGTGGATGTTTCGGAGACCCTTGGTGCTTTCATTGTGTGGGCAGAAAACACCAGTGTGGTCAAACAATTATAGCGCATCGAGATGTAGACCAGCAGGGGAGGCTGGGCGGGGAGGCCGAGAGGCCAGTGTCCGCCTCCACCGAATTCAGGGTTGTCGGAGGGAAGAACGGAGGCGCCCCAGCCTGGTCAGATCACGCTGCCATCTGGGACTCGGAGGGGGCGTCTGGAAGAATCAAAACATACGCTGCAAAATCGCCGAGACACACGTTCTAGACTCTCGGCTCGGGGTTTTCCTTCCGTGGCTAAATGGCTGAGCTCCTTCGGAACGACCCTGCTTCCTTTTCTGCTTCCTCAGAGCTGCGGCAAAGCGTCTCCCTCTGAACATCCCCACTGCTTTGTAGAGTAGGAGGCTCTTCTCCTGCAGGGCGTTAAGGAGGGGGTTAAGCAGCATCTTCTTCCAGGCCTGTCCTGGAGTCACATCATTAAGGAATGTGTGTTGTAGTTATGATCTGGCAGAGGAGAAAACAAAGGCAATTAAAAATCTTGTTGACGTGGCATAATACTCCGTGAGCTCTAGAACCTTCTCTTTGGCCCCAGACCCCATGGAGACTGAGGCCGAGGGGGGTTCAGAGCACCCAGGGCGACGGTTTTGGGTCCCCTCAGCTGGTCTGCGTGCTTTTGTAGAGCATTCTGTGTACATGCACCTGTGTGTCTGTGTGACCTCAAAAGGCCCCAGGAAGGACAGAAGACAGCATGGTATCCTTCCCATTGGCACCCGTCCCCCTATTTTGCATCCTTTACACACCTATGAGTTCTTGTGGACAATACACCTTTTTCTCAGACATCGATGGGAAATCATGGGATACAGAAATATCCTAGCAACAGCATTTCTTGCAAACTCCCTGGGTGATAGAAGGGGCTTCCCTTTCGTTCTGTGTGAGGGGGTTTTTATTTTGGGGACCAGCGCCCTGGGTGCAGGCAAGGCTGATGGTGTGGCAGACACCAAGGACAGGACAGCCGCTCCCTTGGGCTCTCCCGTGCGGACCTCAGCGGTGTGCCCCGCCAGGAGCCAGGCCCCTCCCATGCGTACGAACAATAACAAGGACCGCGGCGCTTGCATCGCTGGGCGCAGGGCTGGGCGCAGGGCTGGCCGCGTGCGTCTCCTGTTCGTGAGGAGGCTCTCGACACGTCGTCTCAGCTTTTCATCTGTGGAACAGGACAGCGTCGGCCCCCACACGAGATGTAAACGTGCAACCAGATGCTCCGCCATGCTGACGCTTGTCACCGTCCCGGTCAGTTAGCTGGACGCCCACGAAGACCTCTTTAGGTCTGGTGCGCAGATGGAGCCCACCTCGGTTTCCCCCCTTTGTCTCTGTTCTTTTAGGAACAGCCCTTTTCGTTACGGTTGCGTTTTACGGTTGATGCCGGTATTCCCTGTGAGGACCTGATGCCTTTCACTTCTCTCTGGTCTTTGTATGGGAGTCGTGGCCACGTGGACAGCTGCAGCAAAGCCGTCTCCGCGGTGCCTTTTCGCCAGTCCTTGGAGTAGAAATATATTTTGGACCCTGGCTGGTGTAGCTCAGTGGATTGAGCACCAGCCTGCAAACCAAAGGGTCGCCGGAGAGAGGTGGAGGGGGCCACAGGGTGCCTGTGAGTGGCCCCGGCGGGGGGAAGGTCCTCGGTCTCACTTCCATGACTGAGCCAGGGAGGCAGGATAGCAAATCCCAGCTGGCCTCGTGGGGACCGAAAGGAGGGAGACCTGTGCCTCGTCTCCTAGTTACCGGCCTGAGAAATGGCAAGATCAAGAGCGGAGTTGACCAAGGAGCTCACGGGACCTTCAAACAGACTCACTGGGATTTCCACACTTTGTGGAAGGAAAAGTAACAGTTTTCGTGTACCAAACAGGAACTCGGAAATCATTGGGGGTGGGGGGTCACATGGACAAGAGCCAGGAGGTGCGCAGTGAAGGGCAGGGGACAGTGGTGGAGGCCCAGGTGGGGCGTGTGCATCTCCGTGGACTCCAGGGCCCGTCACTGACAACCAGGCCAGGTCCCTCCGCTCTGTCGCCCGGCACCTGGGCCCGGAGTAGCCTCCTGGAACTGCCTTGCCGCTCAGAGGGACCCTGCATTGGCTGGGATGACATTTTCACCTCTCTGGAAAAGTCAGGACACAAACAGAACTTATGTTAAATTCTAGAAAATAATGGAGTTTTTTGCCCACATGAATGCATGCTGTGCATACTAATCAGAGTTATGTTTTTCATAGAAATTGTGCCCTTTCAAACGACATATTCTTCCTTTCTTGTAGGTTAACAAAATACAACAAGCTCTTTACAAAGAGCGTGAATGTGACTTCCTTTTATGTAACTGTCGTTAAACCAGAAGAAAAGAAACCCAGCGATGTGGAAGGTTTGAAAGAAACTGAAGGCGCTTACTCTCGCGGTTGGTGTTTTTCGCCTCCTCTCCCTGGGAACCCGCTGCGGTCACGGCGGGTCTGTTTCCGCACACGTAGGCCTAAGCTTGCATTGGCTTCCGTGTCGCCAAAAGCTTTTGGTCCGATTCGAGGGGGTCATGGTGGGGAGAGCTGGCCACATTTCTGCCTGACCCCCAAAGACCGTTGACAGCCTTCCCCCTCGGAGAGACGGAAGGCTGGCGGATGGTCACTGTGCTCGACAAAGAGGGTCATGACAGGGAGATGTTTCTACACCAGGAAGGGAAAGATGGGACCCCACGGGCTGCGGCAGAACCAGATGTGCTTCAGACGCTGAGAGTCCCCGTGCCAAGGTCAGGGAGTTCACATCCTTCTCCTTTACATGCCTTCAGATCTAGGGATCAGGGGCTACGGTTTATTGATACTGGTGTCCCGATAGGCAGTCCAGAACTGGACCACAGCAAAATACATTGTGTAAATGAACAGTTACCTTTGGTAGTAATGTGATGTTCATTTTCATTCATATTTTAGACTATCTTTAAGAAAAAGTGTTATTTTGGAATTTGTGGTAATTTTAACACTTTAGAATTTGTGATTTTTCTTTAGTTCTGAAATTCAGCTTTCTTTTCAGGAAGCGACATTAGATCAATTAATAATGTATTAAGACAGAGAAAGAGAAAACCTTGGTTGAAAGCAGGTAATTCATTACATGAAAACACTCCTATGTTGAAATGATAGAATATTCTGTGATCAATAATACTCAGCGCATCGACAGGGCATCACTATTTATTAAATTGCTTACACTGGAAACCACCTCATGTGTGTGATAGACCAATGGGATCCTAACTCTGAATTATTTTGGTCACCCAGGGTTCTGAAGGCCAGAAACATTTTTCTGACAAAGGAGGTAGATTGGTTATCCTAAACAGAAGCCACCATGTCTGCAGAGTTTAAGGGCGTTACATGTGACAACTCTATTCCAGAATGTGCAGGTCCGTGTTGCAACAGTTTATACCAAAATGCTAGAGCTTGTTAAGTATTTATGAGGTTCTAGGTGTGTTTTATTGTCTTCTTGTCTTTATTTATTTATTTTTTGTTTTTTAAAGATTATATTTATTTATTTTTTTAGAAAGAAGGGAAGGATAAAGAGAGGGAGAGGGAGAGAAACATCAATGTATGGTTGCCTCTCATGCGCCCCCTACTGGGTACCCAGCCTGCAACCCAGGCATGTGCTCTGACTGGGAATTGAACCGGCGACCCTCTGGTTCACAGGCCAGCGCTCAATCCACTGAGCCACACCAGCCAGGGCTCTTCTTGTCTTTATAATCACGGCAGCTGATTTGCTGCGGGACCAATACCATAGGGGGCCGGCCAAGAAGCATCGAGTACTATAGACATCAACTCCTTTGTGCCTACACAGGATGGCACTAAGTAAAAACAGAAACGGGCCACCAACACGTCTCACGACTCTGGGATACAAAGAGGATGGACGGCTGGCCTGCAAGATTAAATGGCTGCAGGTGAAAACCTAATGTATGTGAAAGGAAGTGTGATCACCATAGAACAGAGCTGAGATATTTTGGAGGAGACAGGAAGAGGGGTGATGGGTGAAGAGGGGCGCCCGGGACTAAATGCATCCCCAAGGCTCTTCAATGAAATCAACTTGAAAAGAGCAGAGTTCATTTTACATTAGATACACAAATAAATGTTTCTTGACATGAAGGCCTTGTTTCCAAAACACATGTATTAAAATAAACTTTCCAGCTTTCCATCGTCTTTCCAAAAATTGTGGCTCATTTACTTCTTTATTCTGAGCTAAAAGCCCACATGCCCAGCTCGTCCCCTTGGCCTCTCTCCTGGGTCTCAATCGCAACACCCAAAACTAGTGATTTAAGTCCCCAAGTAATCTCATTCCAGTTTCTCTATCTGAGACCGGACATCACCCACTCAACTCTGGGGCCAAAAACTTACCGTTAACCTTAATGAATACTTCCTGCTTCCTTATGTCCACATCCCATCCAGCATCTCTTAAAGGCCTACTAAACATCTCCTAAATATTTGCTCCTTCCACGCCCACCCCCACCTTGGTCCCAGCTGCTGTGGCCTGTTGCCTAGGAGATCGATCTAAATAAAGTGGCCTTTTCACCGGTTGCCTGCCTGATGGTTGGACCATCTCCAACTCCCGTGCACACCCCCTGACAGCCACGTTTCTGCAGTGCAAGTTGGATGATGTCATTCTCCTTAAAACCCTCCAGTGCTCTGTAGTTATTTTAAGGTTCAAAAATAAATGATTAAACATAAGTGGCAAGGCCCAGCTCCTTCTCCAGCGGTCCCACCTCCCACTCTCGCCTCGGTGGTGGCCCTGGCCGCCCCTCAGTCCCTCCCACCGACTGGCCCTTTGCCCTTGCTTTTCTCTCGTCTGGAAAGCCTTCTGTCTCCTTGTCATCCAATCAACTTCCGTTCTTCCCTCAAATGTCAGCTTAGCCACCCATGACCACGGCCTCTCGCCACTTGCCACTCTCCCAGCTCCTGGCAACTCTTTTATGGTACTGACCTTAATTTTAATTTTGCATTCGTTTAATTCCTCCTCGGTCTCCTCTACTGGGCTCTCCGGCCTTTGAAAGCAGGGAGTTTTGCTCACTAATGCGTCTGTAGAGCTTAGCCCTGTTCTCGGCAGGTACTGTGTTGTCAATATTTATTGAGTGATGATGGGCATATTCGCATGTACTGAAACTGGAGATAGTAATTTTTTTGAGTAATGTTAAATAATATCCAAGGCAGGCAAGCAGTTTTTAACGGAAGTGCACTGAGTATATCTCTCTGTAAGTGCGTCTATGGACCGTAATGGGGGTGTCAATGAGCTTGAAGGGTTCCCGAAAAGCACGCGGCAGGCCTTCCACATTTGAATTATTTGGTGCGTGTCCAGACACGTAAGGCTTGAAATACGTTTTTGTCTACCTCAAATTATTGTACGTTTTCACTTTCTCAGAACTGAAAGGTGTTTCTCGGAAGTGTGAACCTCTGGGCACAATGCATTCGTTAAAGGGAGCCCGTGCAACGTGAACGGGAGATTCAGAATCTGACCTGTCGGGTTTGAATCCCAGCCCTGCTGGGTGTTTATCGCAGTGTGATTTTGGGCAAGTGAATGCGTCTCTGAGCATTAACGCTATCATTTGTGAAATGGGTTTTATATTCTGTGCCTCATGGGATTCTTTTATGGGCTATGAATTTAACATATATAATTATAATTCCTTCTATTTAGTCGGTGCTAAATAAAAGGTCTTCATTGTTCTCACTCCCGGGACTTCCTCAGGTAATCGGCATGTGCGAAGGACCCACCTGTTAGACTCCCACCCCGTCAGCATGCTCCATCCAAATGGGGAGTGAGCTTTCCAACTGAGCTCTCCCTGTGCAGGGGCTGGAGAAAGAGGAGGGCAAGGGGACAGATGTGCCGATCCGTCACCGAGGGACACCCAGGCTGATGCCTTAAACTCGAGCAGAAAGGAAAACGTGTCATTTGTCTTCCCCATGGTAGTCTCTTGATTTCAGCTCGCTCTTAATTTACGTAGGTCATTCAGAAAGTCTCTTCTTTGGTGGCAGCAGTGTTTGTCAGCTTCTCAGAGGGAAGGTGACTGCAGAGCTCATCAAGAGGACGTGGTTGCCAGTGGACCCTCGCCCCCTCCCCGTCCGTGGAGTGCCCGCTCTGCCCACTGGTCCTGCAGTGAGAGCCACTCTCACGGGCTCGGCCCGGTGTGGCTGAGCCCGCCGGGACCGCATGCACAGCTGAACCCGGTTAAGGCCTCTCTATCTAAACCTTCCGGGAGCTGGCTGGCCAGTGTGAAGAGCTATGCATCTTGCAGCCGCCCAAGACCAGCCTGATAAGGAAGTTCCCTCGCTTTTTAAAACTGCCACCTACCGCTCTGGAGGGATCTGCCTGCCTCTGTTTGCTCCCCACCCTCCGTGGACAGGGCCAGT
>CM052551.1:2376035-2412951 GCA_028533065.1 Trachops cirrhosus | reverse complement strand
GACAACTCTATTCCAGAATGTGCAGGTCCATGTTGCAACAGTTTATACCAAAATGCTAGAGCTTGTTAAGTATTTATGAGGTTCTAGGTGTGTTTTATTGTCTTCTTGTCTTTATTTATTTATTTTTTTGTTTTTTAAAGATTATATTTATTTATTTTTTTAGAAAGAAGGGAAGGATAAAGAGAGGGAGAGGGAGAGAAACATCAATGTATGGTTGCCTCTCATGCGCCCCCTACTGGGGACCCAGCCTGCAACCCAGGCATGTGCTCTGACTGAGAATCGAACCGGCGACCCTCTGGTTCACAGGCCAGTGCTCAATCCACTGAGCCACACCAGCCAGGGCTCTTCTTGTCTTTATAATCACGGCAGCTGATTTGCTGTGGGCCCAATACCATAGGGGGCCGGCCAAGAAGCATCGAGTACTATAGACATCAACTCCCTTTGTGCCTACACAGGATGGCACTAAGTAAAAACAGAAACGGGCCACCAACATGTCTCAGGACTCTGGGATACAAAGAGGATGGCTGGCTGGCCTGCAAGATTAAATGGCTGCAGGTGAAAACCTAATGTATGTGAAAGTAAGTGTGATCACCATAGAACAGAGCTGAGATATTTTGGAGGAGACAGGAAGAGGGGTGATGGGTGAAGAGGGGCGCCCTGGACTAAATGCATCCCCAAGGCTCTTCAATGAAATCAACTTGAAAAGAGCAGAGTTCATTTTACGTTAGATACACAAATAAATGTTTCTTGACATGAAGGCCTTGTTTCCAAAACACATGTATTAAAATAAACTTTCCAGCTTTCCATCGTCTTTCCAAAAATTGTGGCTCATTTACTTCTTTATTCTGAGCTAAAAGCCCATATGCCCAGCTTGTCCCCTTGGCCTCTCTCCTGGGTCTCAATTGCAACACCCAAAACTAGTGATTTAAGTCCCCAAGTAATCTCATTCCAGTCTCTCTATCTGAGACCGGACATCACCCACTCAACTCTGGGGCCAAAAACTTACGGTTAACCTTAATTACTACTTCCTGCTTCCTTATGTCCACACCCCATCCAGCATCTCTTAAAGGCCTACTAAACATCTCCTAAATATTTGCTCCTTCCACGCCCACCCCCACCTTGGTCCCAGCTGCTGTGGCCTGTTGCCTAGGAGATCGATCTAAATAAAGTGGCCTTTTCACCGGTTGCCTGCCTGATGGTTGGACCATCTCCAACCCCCGTGCACACCCTCTGACAGTCACGTTTCTGCAGTGCAAGTTGGATGATGCCACTCTCCTTAAAACCCTCCAGCGCTCTGTAGTTATTTTAAGGTTCAAAAATAAATGATTAAACATAAGGGGCCAGCTCCCTCTCCAGCGGTCCCACCTCCCACTCTCGCCTCTGTGGTGGCCCTGGCCGCCCCTCAGTCCCTCCCACCGACCGCACTTTCTGCCACCCCGACTGGCCCTTTGCCTTTGCTTTTCTCTCGTCTGGAAAGCCTTCTGTCTCCTTGTCATCCAATCAACTTCCGTTCTTCCCTCAAATGTCAGCTTAGCCACCCATGACCACGGCCTCTCGCCACTTGCCACTCTCCCAGCTCCTGGCAACTCTTTTATGGCACTGACCTTAATTTTAATTTTGCATTCGTTTAATCCCTCCTCGGTCTCCTCTACTGGGCTCTCCGGCCTTCGAAAGCAGGGAGTTTTGCTCACTATTGCGTCTCTAGAGCTTAGCCCTGTTCTCGGCAGGCACTGTGTTGTCAATGTTTATTGAGTGATGATGGGCATTTTCGCATGTACTGACACCGGAGATAGTCATTTTTTTGAGTAATGATAAATATTCAAGGCAGGCAAGCAGTTTTTAACGGAAGTGCACTGAGTATATCTCTCTGTAAGTGTGTCTATGGACCGTAACGGGGGTGTCAATGAGCTTGAAGGGTTCCCGAAAAGCACGCGGCAGGCCTTCCACGTTTGAATTATTTGGTGCGTGTCTAGACACGTAAGGCTTGAAATACGTTTTTGTCTACCTCAAATTATTGTACGTTTTCACTTTCTCAGAACTGAAAGGTGTTTCTCGGAAGTATGAACCGCTGGGCACAATGCATTCATTAAAGGGAGCCCGTGCAACGTGAACGGGAGGTTCGGAATCGGACCTGTCGGGTTTGAATCCCAGCCCTGCTGGGTGTTTATCGCAGGTGTGATTTTGGGCAAGTGAATGCGTCTCTGAGCATTAGCTCTATCATTTGTGAAATGGGTTTTATATTCTGTACACCTCATGGGATTCTTTTATGGGCTATGAATTTAACATATATAATTATAATTCTTTCTATTTAGTCAGTGCTAAATAAAAGGTCTTCATTGTTCTCACTCCCGGGACTTCCTCAGGTAATCGGCATAGCGAGAAGGACCCACCTGTTAGACTCCCACCCCGTCAGCATGCTCCATCCAAATGGGGAGTGAGCTTTCCAACTGAGCTCTCCCTGCTCGGGGGCTGGAGAAAGAGGAGGGCAAGGGGACAGATGTGCCGACCCGTCACCGCGGGACACCCAGGCTAATGCCTTAAACTCGAGCAGAAAGGAAAACGTGTCATTTGTCTTCCCCGTGGTAGTCTCTTGATTTCAGCTCGCTCTTAATTTACGTAGGTCATTCAGAAAGTCTCTTCTTTGGTGGCAGCAGTGTTTGTCAGCTTCTCAGAGGGAAGGTGACTGCAGAGCTCACCAAGAGGACGTGGTTGCCAGTGGACCCTCGCCCTCTCCCCGTCCGTGGAGTGCCCGCTCTGCCCACTGGTCCTGCAGTGAGAGCCACCCTCACGGGCTCGGCCCGGTGTGGCTGAGCCCGCCGGGACGGCATGCACAGCTGAACCCGGTTAAGGCCTCTCTATCTAAACCTTCCGGGAGCTGGCTGGCCGGTGTGAAGAGCTATGCATCTTGCAGCCGCCCAAGACCAGCCTGATAAGGAAGTTCCCTCGCTTTTTAAAACTGCCACCTATCACTTCGGAGGGGTCTGCCTGCCTCTTTGGTTGCTCCCCACCCTCCGTGGACAGGGCCAGTTTCAGATTTCACGCGGGACGCTCTCCGGCGTGTGAGCCAGCAGAAGGATGTCTTTATGCTCTGTGCACTAATTCCTTTCATATGCTTTTAAAAAAACTATCCTCAGTTTAGAAGGAAAAAATAAAATCGACACTGCGAACATAGTGTTCAAATGAAGTCATGCTTTATTTTAAAATTGCAAATGTGGCTAATGACTGACTGCAAGAGATATTCTTGAGGTCCCTAATTACATCAACCAATTATGCAGCTAAAAATAACGTAATCACTCATTTGGCTACCTGCACCTTCAGGGTGGCTGTGCCTGGACCACCCACCCCAGCAGAAGAATGGTCTGGCCCGTTACCCCTACAACACTGTGTGCCAAAGACTCCTCCGTCGTCAGGTCCCCGTGAGCTGTGCCCTTTTAGTATTCTTTTCTTTCAGGAGTAATCATGGTCTTTTAACACCTTTTTGTGAGTAATTATGAACTATTGTGCTAGAATTTATGAGTAAAGAGGGAGCATGAGATTTCACCAGCCAATCGTGAGAAGAATGAGAATCTGGCGTGGTGGCCCTGTGTCCTCCGGCGGGGGAGAGAGTCAGAGTGATGTCAGCAGGTGACAAGGGCATTTTGCTGGCTGACCCCGGGTTACCCATGGCACTATTTAATTTTGATACATAATAAGGGATAGGTACAATTTTCATACCCAAGTGATATACAGATGTGCTTTAAATATGTGTTTGTGGGCTGTAAAAATGTGTCTTCACGGCATTCATCTCTGAATTCCTCCTTGATGAGTACGTTACAATACTAATAATGTATAAGGCTAATGATTAGTTAGTGCCTATTATGTCCTGGATGCGATGATAATTATTTCACACCCTGAATTCCCCTAAAATTTTATGGAGGTTGGTGCTCATAAGCTGTGTTTCCCTAGATGAGGAAAGTGAAGTTTGGAGAGGTGAGGAAAGTGAAGTTTGGAGAGGTTAGGAAACTTTCTCAAGATTGCTGCAGCTTAGTATGTGATGCAGGTGTGTTTTGAGTTCAAGTTTCCTTGATTCTGAAGCCTTTGATCTTGGCCACTAGTCGGAAATCTGCAGAGGGAAGGTGATCGGGGTCCCATGCACGATTGTTTTAGGTGATGCTGTTCTTTTATATGTTTCTGTGAGCATTTGACGGCCATAAGCCTCATGGGTTTAGTGAGCCCTTATCTTTGTTTTCTCTGAAAGCCTTTGGGGGCGGCCCTTTCTGCGGGCGAGGTCTATCGGGGTGACTCAAGCCTGTGAGATCATAGAAGCACTTCGTTGGGTGGTGCTGATGAGAACAGCCAGACTGAGAGAACTCGGGGTCCCGAAAACTGATGCTGCTGCCTCACTAAGTCCATCGGTCACCCATCCACGCAGTAATGCACTAGGGAACTGTTGCATTCCAAGTACTATTTTAAAACCACGGTACGGTTTAAATAACCCAGAAAAATGAACAGCGTAAATTCTGCCCTTTATAAGCTCATATTCTAGTTAGCATAGTCAGAGAGGAATTGCTAGGTCTGTAAATTAATAATTGAAGCCATCAGCTATATTCCATAGGCCCTGGCCAGGTAGCTCAGTTGATGAGTGTCATCCCGATACTCGCCAAGGTTGCAATTCTATCCCCAGTCAGGGCACGTGTGAGAATCAACCAGTGAATGCATAAATAAGTGGAACAACGAAAAGTTCTCTGGGCACGCATAGGAGGAAGGGAGTGTTTGGCTTGAGCCTCAAGGACTTATTCTAGAGAAAGTGCCAGGCGTGTTGAGGCTGTAATATGAATGTGACCATAGCAGGCAGGGTCACAGAGGGCTGGTGGCCGGGGGCATGGCCAGCGAGAGAACTTGTGCTGTCCCTCATGTCACACCGCACCCTCCACCGGTCAATGTGCAGCATCATCCTGACCTTGGCATTCATTATTCAGAAATGCAGCTATCTTAGGTCAGCATCTGGATTAGGTTCAGTTGTTTGCCATTTTTCTAAAGCCCATGGGTGACAAAACATGAAAAACAGAAGTCTGTATTTTCCCTTTACCTTCTTGTAACCAGTCCGTTGACTGGCTGATTAACAAGACTGCACTACGCTCGCAGGCCGCAGGGCGGTTAATTTGCTCTGCCTCCTAATCCGGTTGGGTGCCAGGTCTCTGGGCAACACACCCTGCCACTACATTTCACCCCTGGTGAGCTATTTGGAATTAGAGCGAGGGAAGCAAGAAAAATAAGCAGCTTTCGGTCCATGCCGCCCTTTGACAGGACTGAGCTGTTTGCCTGTGCTTGTCCATCTCCCTTTGTCCCTCAGAACAGATTTAGGAAGAGCCAGTGTCTGTGTCTGAAGGTCCTCTCATATGGGACGTAGCGAGAACCAAACTGGTCACACCGATACAGGCCACGCTCCATCTCTTCCTGGGACCTTGTCGGAATGAATGGGAAGAATGATTGACAGCTGCTTCCTTCTCATTAAATCTATTTTAAGATCAGGAGCTACTTCAATGTGTGAGAGAGAAGCAAAGCACTTCCGATGCGAAGCAAGAGGTGTCAGGGTTGATGGCCCTGGGGTCAGCATCCTGAACAGCATAGTCATGGAAAGGGTAGGAAAGTTTGTCTAAAATAGCACTCTCTCTCTCGCCCTGGCTGGTGTAGCTCAGTGGATTGAGCACGGGCCTGTAAACCAAGGGATCGAGGTTCGATTCCCTGTCAGGGCACATGCCTGGGTTGCAGGCCAGTTCCCAGCAGGGAATGCACGAGAGGCAACCATACGTTGATATTTCTCTCCCTCTCTCCTTCCCCTCCCCTCTAAAGATAAATAAATAAAATCTTAAAAAAAATAAAATAGCATTCTTTCTCATTTTGGGCTTTGCCTGATGCCAGGAGGCTTGACTGTGACAGGTTCAACATCCAGGAAGGCGGAGAGTCTGTGTGAGAACAGTAGGTGCTTCCATTAAACAGCCGCGGGATAATTTGTTTGGGATGCCAGCTCGCGATGTTGCTGAATGTGACGCCCGTCTGGCGACACTTAAAAGGCTTGCTTCGTCTCAACGCCTTGCCCCTTTGAGTCACCGGAAAGGATGACAGGTGCATTCCTGAGCAGGTGATTGCCAGTCTGTGCCAGTCGGGAGGCATTCGGAGAATTCAAAGTCTTTTGAAACCCACCTCTCGTTCTTTGCTCAAAGAGATTCCTTTCAGCGCAGTGGCAGAAATCGTCATACAGTCAACGATTGAAAAGAGGAAGTAGTGTGTTGCTGGAAAATGAGTAGGGAGAGAATGAAATAAGGGGGTGCTGTGATACGGGGAAGGACAGCTCCCAGAGCCCAGCCCTGGAAGGGTAGTCCTTCGTGAGCCTGAGAAAGGCCAGGGGCCCCCCGTCTGGCTGAGATGGAGAAGAGACGGGACCAGAGGAACGGGGGAGGGGATAGTTGGTTGGAGTTGGTAAGGACCACGAGGAGATGTATGTTAAGCCACACGCTTGTTTGCATAGAACGTGAAGCACAGATAGAAATGTAGGGAGACAAAACTTACGATTTTGTCACAAAAGTGATTATTGGATTTGTCTTTGTTAAGTGCAAGAAAGCAAGAAGACAGCTCAAAACCAGGCTGAAACATATTATTTATCCACAGACGTGAGCACAGCGTCCCTTCTTTGGTCTCAGACCTCCACAGGCCAAGGAGAATGAACCCCCAAATTCAGAGGGCTGCCTTTACACAGTGGCTCAGATTCTGCAAATGAGAATTTCTTTTAAGTAAAGAAGAAACACACCCTCTATCAAAAGAGCGTTTTGTGTGCGTCCCTGAAGTGTGTTAGAGATTCCGAGTACAAAACGGATGAACTATTTTTTGTTTCCTTCAGGGAGTCAGAACGGCTTTGCTGATCTTTGCCTGAGGGCCTTTGAAGTCGGCCACGCTCGTACACCGCTCTCTCCATCTTCCACGTGGGAGATCTCCGGCAGTCGGTGTTCTTGGGCCTCCGAACCTCAGCAACAGTCTACTGACATAAAAAGTTTTAGATTAGAGTCTTATTTCAGGGATCTTGTTAGCCTGGTACGCGGTACTTAAAATGCTCTTTCACGATGCAAATGATGGAAACATTTGGGTCTTTTGTCAAGCATATGTCTTGAAAGGCTGAAACTGGAATTCATTTTAACATTTGGACGATCACTTCATTTTATCTGGGCTTTCCCCCAAACAGCTTCTAGCATAGAGGTTATAAATGTACACAGAGTCTGCGGCATGAATACGGGATTATCAGAGTCTGGCCCGTGGGAAACGTCAAAACTTCTTTGGATACCATTATACAGAGAGAGATGCTCAAGAGTATATTGATGTATATTCTAGATGCTTTCGAATGCACTGGAGAGAGGGATGTATTGACCTTAAAGACCTGAGGTTGGCAGTGCAGAAGGCGAAGGCATTCGGAGAAGAGGGGCCCCAGGCTTCAACTCCAGCGGCCGCCCCCACTCGGCCCCTCCAGACGTACCCGGTGCTCAGAGAGAGTGAGGCAGTTCCACTGGGAATCATGCCAATAAACAGAGCCGATTGGGCAGAGATGCTGGAAGCAGTTCAGAGAACAGGATGGGCAGGGGGTCTTTTGTGGTTAGTACTGGCCACACATCACCTTCCGTGGATTCTCTTCGCTAATACCACGATTTTTAAAACTCTAGTGAAAGTCGGGGGCCCCGCCCACTGTGCCCCATGTCACTCCCATCTGCTCCCTCAGGTTTAGTCTGTGACAAGCACAAGGTGATGCAGACAAAGGTGAAGGGACAGGAAACAGCCGGCCCGCGATGCAGGGCTTGTCATCCTAGAACCCGAGCCGACTGACTGTGTCTGTGTAGGACCTGAAGAATGGCCGTCATACCATTGATCTGCTGTTCCATTTCTTCGCCAGAGCAATGACAGCAGGAGTAGAGGGGAGAAAATGGGGTGTGTCCGCTTAACGCTCAAAGAGCTAAATGTTCTTCTCTTGTTTTATCTGTTCAAGCAGTAGAAGGTTGTCTGAACATCCCTCCCAGACCATTTAGGGACATGTGTCGTGTCCCAGGCACTTTGATTAAGGGCTGGAACCCCATGAGAGTGCTCCTGATCGAGAGTGAGAAACAGGGCTGGTGGGAGGATTATGTCCCAGAGAGAAAGAGAAGCCTTTGTAACTAGGACTAAGAAGGCCTATTCTTTTCGTGTTCTACTTTCGTGTCAATAATCAGAAAGGGCACTAAAAGTAAAATCTCCTCTCTTGGGTCTGACAGGTGGTTAGTAGCATAGCTGGGGCTTGAGGATTTGTCACTGGCTCTCAAGAAAAGGGGGGAGGTGACTAAGGCAAAGCCAAATCGGTGTTTGCATTGACTGCAGAATAGTTCAGGTAAAGAGGAAGGAGGGTCACTTAGCTTAGTGAAGGTTCCCCAAGGAGGTGACAGACCAGGACAGGGGTTATTTATGTAGTTCCCTAATACTCTGTTTTGGAGCAAAAAATTGCTAAACTGTCTATAACAGAACTGGAGGACTAGATTTGAAGCCAAGGCAAGACAAACTACAATGAAATAATGAAGACATACCAAAGGGAGAGAATTATTAGCAAATTAAGTGCCCATTTTTAGTCAATTCTGAAGATATTGTGTAGCTTTGCTATTGGCATTATTGTTTAAGTAATAAAACAACAATTTAGCCCTGAGAAAAGAGTTCAAACTATAGACTCAACTAATTCTATTATTGGGACACTAAGAAAATTAATCTCATGACTCTCGGACTTAAGAAACCGTTCAATGAATCATGTGTTCACAGGGCTATGAACCTAACACAGCTTCTGTGTTTCCTGACCAGTCCCTGGCAGAGCAGCAAAATGCTTGACCTCCGAGTCCAGGTCCCTGGGTTTACCTGCTCCTTCCGCCTGTCAGTGCTAGGGTGACTCTGGGCAAGCTGCCTCTGTTGTCTTTTCCTTAAAACGCGGCAAGCATTACCTTCCTCACAGGATCCACTGCGTAAAACACTCTGCACATTAGGGATGTGTGTGTTGACCAGTTGAGCAAGTATTAGGCATTCATGATGTATAAATGTCTATGAAGCCCATGCAGAAGTTCCCCTCGTCCAAAGCACCCTCTGGTCTGTACTGGTATTTCCCTTGGCTTCTTCGTGGGCTCCTACGAAAGACACCCCCCCAATTATAACCAGGGGCAACCTCTGGTTACAGGTGTGGAGTTAGAGAAGTTGCCTCCATTCTCCATCAAAGCATTTTTCTGTCCATGTTTCCTCTTCAGATCTCAGAGGCTGGACGCTGGGACATGGGACTTCCTGTTAAAACTCTTGTAAGAGTGTCGTGAGAAATGTGAAACCCTGTTAAGAAGTGCTTCCAATGTGGAGAGATATTACTATTATTCCAAATTCTCTTATTTGTGTAGGTGAAAATCTCTTGAACGCCCACACTCAGGAAGAGCTGCTGAGAAATTTGGAATTGTTCTGTATCTTGTACTAATGAGGGCTGGAAGCATGTCAGCCGTGTTGTGCTTGGCTGTTTGTGACTCCCTTACCCGGGAGGCTTTCCATGATTTCCTTGGGTTGTAATGTGTAGCATTTTTAGACTCTCCTGTTGCTTTTGCAAGTTATTGGTATTACTGGAGCCTCTGAGGAGGGCAGCTTCTGATTTTCCCTCCTATATAATTCCTCTCAGTGCGCCCAGGGGCTCACCTAATATGCAGACTCATTAAATAATAGCTCAAAATTAAGTAAAACTAGTTACAGCTTTAGATGATAAGTTTATGGACAAGTTTGCATTGAAGTTCTGCTTCTTTCATACAATCTAAAAATAAATAGTTGACCTCCCAAATCTTCTAAGTGCCTGAATAGTTCATCATCCCAAAATTTCAGTCTTCCAGTACATGATTTTTTAAGTTATACTTAAAAAAATTGTCAGTTCACCCTTCTCCATTTCCTTCTCTGTTATACCGATCCTTCAGACATATGTAAAGTGGACTTCAGAATGCTCCAAGGAAACACAAGTTTTGAAAAGTCAGCTACTTGGAGGCAGGGGCCGTGTCTTCAAGTCCTTGTGTTAAGTCCATTCTTGGCACACGGTGTTTGTTGAGTGAATTCTTGTTGCTTCTCTGTGCATAGGAAGAATAGGAAAAGACTGGTAGTTGTGGGTGGGAGAGCACCCCAGAAATGGAAGTCACACAGGGGCCCGAGAGCAGGTCTGTGAGCCACGTGAGGAGGTCTCAGAACGTGGCACGAGTCCAAGTTCAGACTGTGTACTGTGTTCCACGGGAGACGCGGACCCGAGAGACGGGCTCAGCAAAGCTTGCCGCGCACACAGTTGGCAGGGCAGCATCCAGCCAGAGCCAGAAGGTCTCTCTTTCAGAAAAGGCTGGGGACACCCTGAGAGAGCTGGGTGGTCAGGGGCCCTGACGCAAAGCTGGGGGTGGGGCAGGCAGTGTGAGTGCTGTCACAGGAAGAAGCAGGAGGGGACACAATGGCGATTGCAGGTGTCAGAGTGAAGCGTGGAGACTGGCCCTGTAGCGTCCCTTCCGTGCTTCCCAGGTGGACATCTGGAAGGTCAAAGGCATCTGTGTTGTCGGATGGATTCTGGTGCCTATGACGGGAAAGCTGTCCTGTCGGGGGCCAATGGCGCACTGGGGCTGCGGGGCTGGGGCTGCCGTGGGGGTCTTGGAGCTCAAGTGTGGCCTTAGCACAGACACAAGTAGGGTAAGATGTCGTAAGCTTTCCAAGACTTACAAGCCTTATCAGAGGCAAATGGTGTAACATTAGATAAGACCTGTTGGGGCATATAATAATAATAATAATAATAATAATAATAATAATAATAATAATATTACATTTGTGCCTGTGAGAATACTGCTATTTTCACTGAGAATTAAACATTCCCATACTCTAAAACGCTCAGGGAGAAAAGGAGTTGAACCATACACCAAGGAGAGTCTGTCAACCTTTAAAAGAAATGCAAGCAATTCACAGTTACCAAAGGGCCTTCACACAGACGTGTGCCCAGACCCAGGGCAGGGCACAGTCACTCAGAAAGCGGACGGAGAGAAAGCAGCAGGGAGGTCTTGAACTTGAAGCACTGCTCACGTGGCATTGGCAATTACATTTATGGAACGAGATCACCAGGAAAATTATCTGATTCATGGCATGGACGTGTCTTATGACATCTAGTTTCTAGAAGTAGCCATTCCTCACAGATATGAAGGTCTGTTTTTCAATGTCACAACTCATTTTTTAAAAACCATCGTTTTCTGGTAATTTATTCAAACAAAATCCCGCTGTTGTGGAGATAAATGGGACAAGCTCTGCTCTGCATTCTACTTGTCTGCGTAGATCAAGAGACGGCAGGCATTGCTATGTTTGATTTTTGACGCTATGTTTTCTTTCTCCTACTTACGACAATGATATATTCTAAAAGCATTGTTTATTGAAGGCATGCCAAATATAACTGAAGACAGGGCTGGGTTTCTTTAGCATCAGAAATATGTATTTAATCATGAGTCACCGAGCATCAGAAATAATAGCTTCATTATGGAGTTGAATCCAATTTTTTTTTGTTATAATGGAGGGTATTTTGATTAATACAAGGTACGATTACTTCACTTATTACGTACCTGATAAGATCGACTTCTGCTTTTTTATACAAGGCAGCTTCAAGTCTAACAGACATGAGGTGTCTTGCACAGATTTCATTACGCGGTCTGCCCTGAAATGAATGCAAATGCTGAGTCCACTAATGGGACGTTGTACTGCATACAGTAGAATCAAGCTGCTTTCCTGCAACTTCTTCATGTTTTTGCAATAACTCACAGGAGGAACCTCCAAAGGAGTGATTAATGTGACTCCAAACTGCCAGGAGTAATGTATGTTTGTCCCTGCTAACGAGCATTTTCTAGATTAAAAGGGCACAGGCAATACAATATATCGATTTATGTCACGAATCCACTCAGAACGTATAATGCTAATGATACTTACTGTCAAATTCCAGAAGAAGAGAAAAATTTGACCAGTATTTGCATATTAGTATTCTGTTCCAAATATTTCTTTTCTGCACAAATAGGGATTTTTGAACATAGCCGTTTTTGATCTTTCTGTTCCCTTCCTCATTTGTAAGACAGCTCCGGGTGGCCCTCTTGTTCTGATTAAAGTGAAGCAAAAGCCCACAGTCATCTGGTATGAAAAAGCATTTAGGAATAAGGCCAAACGTGGTGTAAAAATGCAATTCTTTCAAAGGAGAGTGAAGTGTCACAGACTTCCATTGAGCTGTGGCTTTCTTTTCTGATCACAAGGGACCAGTGTACTAAGGACTGATTGACTGAGTCAGCAACACGGTGTGAGTCCCCTGGGGTGGGGGGGTGCTGGGGACCCAGCTGAATAAACAAACAGGTAAAGGGGCTCACAGCTCTTTGGAGATGGTATTGTGTGAGAAAAATATATATTCCCCTGAAGAATAATATCCACATGCAAGGTAGGGAAAAAGCAGTTTTCCAGTTGTGAGTATGCAGAACACAGTTCATTCTTATATCGTGATTTGTTAATTTTTGTGTTATTTTCCGCCTACTTGTGCCTGCTTGTGCCCCAGCTCGGAAGTAAGCAGGAGCCGATGAAAGAGATGCAGAGGTCATATGTGGTTAGTAACTGTTATTTAAAAAGACACCATGATTTTTTTCAATGGGGTAAAATTAAAAGGATATCCCACCTGTACACTCTTGTTTTTAAATACCCGCGTATTCTCTTTTTCACGTGTACCGGCCAGCACGCGTCTACACAGGCTTTCGGTTTTAGCCTCCTACTTGCATACCCTGACAGGAAAAAGACGTCTGTTTCCTTAGACCTTGATTCATATGTTATTTTTCCCTAGTGATTCTTTTTGTTGCAGAAGGGTATTCAAAGATTGAACTTTTATAAGCCTGCTATTATTATAAAATATCTATTTATAGTAGGCAACTGGCAGAGTTACCATAGCAACTAAAACAGCAATCAATTCAGGAACCATGCAAGTGTAAGTAAAGATGTAAGTATTATGAATAGAAAGCAATAAAACTCAAAATTTCTCCTAATTATTGGGAAAAATGCAAAATAGATTTTTTCAAAGGATAACAGATGGAAAAACAGTTTACAACTATGGTGTATGTATCTCCTAGAATAAATTCGTGCAACAATAACAAAGCTAGGCATGCTTTTATTTTAAGATGCTGTCAAGAAATTGTGTTTTTTTTTAAAAGAAAACTAGATACATATAAAGCTCTTGTGTACTTTGAGAGGCCTATATCTTAAGGCAAACAACTATTATTCCTCTCTCTAAATTTCCGATATTCGGCCTATGTCACATGCAACGCCCGAACCCCTTTGATTTCACAGATACATATCTTGACCCAAACCTACATCCTCTCTAACTACTTTGTGTTAAGACCACTGGGGGAAACCGGAGAAGAAGTCAGCAATCAGAACGCGTGGCCAGGAAAGTGGTAAAAGCCCACGGCGATGACTTGCGTGGGTATTTCCACGGGCGCACTTGGTGCACCGATGCGTCACTCCCGAATTCGAGCGCGGGCTCGAGTGCTTCACTGATAACGGCGCAGTCCGAGTTGCAGCTAATTCTGGTGGGAATGGGTGTAGTTTCCCTTTAAAACCATGTTTTAATTCATAAAACAAAAAAGCAAATGTTCTATCGATAAAGGGCTTAATGAATGGATTTGTCTCACCTGTGGGTGTTCATCAGCATAACAATGGGGCGGTAAGGAAGAATGTCGACGTCAAGATCCTTTGTTTAGAAAATTGATATCCGTTTACACCCTAAACTCCAAGGCGACTTGTAATTTAACCTCACACAAACCGTCCAAGGAACTGCATTTTTTCTAAACAGCAAAGAAAGTGTATCATTTACCAGAGAACACAAGATAATTCCTATTTCCATAATTCAAAGACATGGCCCTTGTCTGTTTAAAAGCGCCCCCAAAGTTGGCTTGACAAACCAGGCACCACGTGATTGCATTCCTCCACGTCCACTAGAGGAAAAGAAAAATGCTCGGACTGGAAGAAGTGGGTATTAAATGACACCAGCTATCCCCACGGCCCAGGGACGGGGGGTTATGGCTCAGGGTAGACTCGTCCATGAGACAGACGGTGCACTGTGTTCTGCGGTTGTGTGCAACGCGTAAGTATCAGTTAGGTCAAGTTTGGGTAGTGTCGTTCAAAGCTTCAGTGTTCTTAGCGACGTGTTTTCTGCCTGTCCTACCAATTACAAAGGTGACTTGTGTCACCACAAGTACCGGCGGATGTGTTCATTTCTCCCTCGAGTCCCGCTCATCTTCGCTTTGTGTATTTCAGAGTTGTGTGCCCAAGTGCACACGCACATGAAGGCCTATTGAGTCATTGATCTTGGGCGTGGTTCCTCTGGATGGGCTGATGGCAGTCGCTTTAGTTCTTCTTCTTGTGCTAGATGAAGTCCTCGAAATGCATTTCTCACTCTTTGACCTGGAGATTGTTACCCTGCTTGACTTCATTCTGAGATCCCCTTGCAGGAAGAAGCTGGGTTTTCAAAATCCACTTACAGCCCATAAACTTTCTCTTGACTCTGAGCTTCTGATATGGGTTCTTACCCCAAGGTGCAGTGTGTGCTTCTGAGAGTCAGACCTTTTACCCTCCTCAAGTAGCCTCTGTCTCACCATGTCAGGGACACAGCCTCAGTCTGCTGCACAGGTGGGAAGGGACTGAGAGATAGAATATTTGGTCTCTCTTGCCGACTCTAAAAGGGGCTCTAGTTTGTAACTGCGCCATAATCTCCATGGCAACAGTGCCTGGTGCTGCAAATTCAGCATTGTGGGAGAGGTGGTGAAAGACATACGGGGTGCTTCTGTGTTTCCAAAATTTTGTTGCCGAGCTGGTGGTTGTACATGAGGGAGCTAGTTGCCAAAACTACGCAGATTAAGAGACTGTTGGGGTCTCCAGCTGAGCTGCTGCTGAAATTCTAACATCATAGATCTGTCCTTCCTATGCGTATTCATTTGTTTACTTACTTCAATAAAAAACTGTTTCCTGCCCTGGCTGGTGTAGCTCAGTGGATTGAGCGCGGACCTGCGAACCAAAGGGTCACTGGTTCGATTCCCAGTCAGGGCACATGCCTGGGTTGTGGGCCAGGTCCCCAATGGGGAACGTGCAAGAGTCAGCCACATATTAATATTTCTCTCCCTCCCTCCCCACCTCTCTAAAAATAAATGAATAAAATATTAAAAAAATTGTGTCCCCCATTTCCAAAGCTTTGAATCAGCAAATTAATTAATGTCTTGGGGTTATATATCTCCCTTTTAAAGACATATTGCCCTGGGAAGTTGAGCATGCTGACCTCCCATCATCCATGTACATCATGCTGCAGAACAATTCCATCAGGCCCTTCCGGCCGACACAGGAGTGGATCCGGCGAGTGGGCAAGGGAGTGCAGGCTGGGAGGGGCGTCCGCTGTGGGGCATGGGGAGCTGGCAGGGCGGGGACCCAGCGCAGCTGGGGTCAGAGGAAGAGAGTGTGGGGACAGGAAGAGAGGTGACAGGGGACAGGCACAGGGCTTTGTGGCGAGTTGGACATGGAGACAGAAGAAAGGATTTCAAGATGATTCTGAGGTTTCTAGAACTTACATGTTGTCACTATTTTCAAACTTAAATTCCTCTTCAGAAGCTGTAAGTAGAAGTTTTAGAGTTTACATAAGATTTTTTTATAGATTTTTCTACAATGGAATTCTTTTCTTCAGGTCCTTAAAACACAGTACAGATTAACCTCACTTGCCCATGTTGACTGTGAAAGGGTATTTGCAAGTTACCCATTTTTCTTCTAAGTTGAGTTATTTCATATCAATTCATCTTGTAAATTTAGAAAAGTTTAATAAGTTGCTTATTACTTTATGATTACTTTTTGATTCTGCAGGCTCTCTGCTTTATAATTAGCTGTATTGTACTACAGAGTTAATATTTAAGAAAAAGTAATTATTTTGCAGTGCCTTAATTTTTTCATAGAATAATTATGTGTTAGCTGCCCTCCCATATTCAAATAGTACCAATCCAAATAAAAAATATAGTTAATTTCTGATTTAAAATATTTTTATTTTCAGAGGCCAGAGGGTCCATGTTCGTACACTTAAAAATTACTAAATTTTTATTAGCACTGGAAGGTTTTCAGAGGCGAACTTTGAAAATGCCATGAACTTAGGTCAACGTGCTCTTCATAACGCAACAGTAGTGGGAGTTCAGTTTACCTGCGCGCCGCCCTCCAGCTCTCGCGGGCTTTTCCGTTGTTACGTTTGTTCCTATGGAAACTCACCTCCCTGGTCCTCTCCTCTCTCCATCTTTTCACCACGTTCACCACAGGCTACAGGAAGGCCAGAGGGGAACCTGAAACACTCGTACAGCCACTACTGAGAAGGTTTGACAGGTGTGCGTTTTCTCTTAAAGGTTCCGCACCCACGTTCCCAGACCCGCACACCTCGTATTTGTTATGCCCGACACTCCAGACCGCAAGAACTGAAAGAATTTCTCTGACCTGCTCATGGAGCAACGCAGCGATGACCTTCCGAGGTCTCGCAAGGCACGTGTGCAAGGGGACGGGGTGAGGAGAACAGAGCCGGGGCCCACGGGGCGCGCTGGGAGGTTCAGCCCTGGGCCGGTGTGAACAGCAGCCCCTGCCGCGCCCCCGGTGCCTACTGCCCAGCAGGTGGGCTAGGAATGGGCTGAAAGCTCAGCGCAGAGATGGAAAGAAATCGCGCCCTGGCTGGTCATGGATTTTGGAAGAGGCCCTTGTCCGTTTTTTTTCTCGAAGACCACATCTAAACTAGTCTTCCTTGGACTAACCCAAGAAAAATAATGTCATGAATACAATGAAAACTAACAAATAAACACTTGTTTTTGAATACCAAGAAATAAAAACATCTCTGACAAGAAGAGATAGAGCAACTTAGAGCCATAAGAAAAGGTAACAGGGTGAAAACTGAAATAGAAGTGCTTAGGAAAGAAAGGAAGGGTAGCAGAAATGGGGGGGCAGTGGCGAGGGAACAGAGATGGATTCTGTAATTAAGTGGTGGAAGAATTAAGGGTTTGAGCTATAACTCATTCTGATGGGGAACTATCAAAGAGTCCAAGTTCAAAATTTTGGTGGAACTTGAACAGCCCAAGTCCCCCAAAGGCTTCTGAGAACCTCTCTTCCCAGGACATTGTTCTAGCAAGAACCTGAGAAAGGTCCATGGTGCGGGGAGGCGGGCTCACGTTAGCAGGAGACAAGTCAGAGGTTTGCCCAGCAAAGTCTACGTGAAAGAAAAGGTGCTTCAAATTATTGAAAAAATAGAAGCAAAGTGAGAAACCGAGGTAATCGATGATGTGGAACAGTACGAAGAGTTTCACTTCCTGGATTCTTTCTTCTCTGGTTATAGGAAGTTAATTTTAGCACCAAGTTTTCATATGCTTTCCTCCTACACCTTGTGGTTACTTGGCTACGTCTATATAGACCCGCGTATGTGGGAGTGTGGGGAACGAAGGCAGGCAGCGGCAACAGGAATTTCGCCTTGCCTTGACTTTCCTCCCCATTGAACCTGTGTGAAAGGGACAGGGGTGCTCTGCTCAGCCACCATGGCCCATAGTCCTTGGTGGTGGCCGGCAGAGAAGTCCGCAGGATTTGCACAATTCTGAAACAGTGGTGGTATTCCAGTGGGAGAATGCGTGGGAATACGGGCCCCGTGGCTATGCCAGACATGACGAATCCACTGGGGTCCCTGGACTGTAGTATCTGATTTTGAATTTGGAAACAGCCTTGAAGGCTACTGTGAAGAGGCCTGTTTTTAAATGATGGACTGAGTCGGTGCTTGTGATTGGCAGCTGCCCCCACAGACTGCTGTGGGGGCGCAGGCGCTTGAACAAACAGCCGTTGCGAAGAGACAGCTTGTTCCAAAAAATCTGGCGTGCACCATGTCAACATTTTAAAAAGATACTTCAAATAAGAAAAAGGGGAAAAAATACAAATAACACAAATTTGGCTTCGGAGTCTTGGAGGGGATTTCTGAGAACCAGGGAGCTCTGGGGTGCAATCAAACAGCCAGCCATTTCCTTCTCTTCCAAATCCTTCATACTCTCCTTTATGCCATAGATTCTGCTATTTATTTGTTTTCATAATTTTTCACTCATAGGAGATAGAACATTCTGTGTTCATTCAATTCTTATATGTACTGAGCACCTACTAGGCTAGGAGCTGTTTATATAGAACTTACCACTTAGTGTGGGTTAAATAATCAACACCTTGTTAATCAAGTGGATACATAGTCCAAACTTTATGATTAAGTGAATAGTTTGGTCATACAGAACGAACATCTATAAATATTCTCAAAAGGGAGAGTGAGGTTAGCCTTTTATGAAAAATGTACCCATTTTGGTGTCAGAATATTATTCATTCATTCGCTCATTCCAAATGTATATTGAATTTCCAAGCGCTGTGGTAGGTGATGTGCTCAATATTAGGGATTTAAAAATGAACAGAAGGCCGTTCTTTATGGCCGTCAGCGCCCTCCTGACACCTGCCAACTGTGTGACTTTGAGCGAACCGCTTCTCGTGTGTTTTCGTTTTCTCGTGTGTGAAGCATAAGTGATTATAGTGATTATACGTGAATAAATGCGTGATGTCTTGAAGCCTCCCAGCTCTTGAGCTGTGTAAAGGTGCATGGAGATTTAGCCTTGAGGGACAAAGGGGATTGCGAAAGGGCTGTGAAGCCTTTCCAGACAGAAAGTTAAAAATAAACCACACACACAGACACATGAAGAAGTAAAGATGTAGCAGCCGGTTTGGAGGGAGGAGTAGTGGGAGGTAAGGGTCTGGGTGTCGTGTTGTGAAGGCCTTGAGGCTGGTGTGAGGGAGACTGGTCAGCAGCCCGGTAGCCATTCCCATCTCTCCACTCAGTTGGAGAAGACGCCCCGTTTCAGCCAGGCCGGGCTCCCTCGTCTGAGATGACGTCCTAGCTTCTCTGCAGCCAGGCGATCCACAGGGTCCCGCACAAACAATGCCCCACTTGTATGACAAAATCTTTATTACCAAACCATTAGCATGTAATCTTATAACAATATCACACTCAAGCACACCATCTGACATTTTAGGTGAAATGTTCAAATTAAACCTGTAAATTATTTCACCCATATTCTAACCCTACCAACCACACTCAAGCAGGCCTTACTTCCGCTGCGACCAGTTGGGTGAATTAAGGACAGAGCCGCTCATCCTTGGCTTCCTGCCTCCCACCCCCACTCCTGCTGGGAGACAGTGACAACTAGAAAAAATTTTGGAAGCTGTGAGTTAAATGTGGTCACACCACGGCTCCAGCCATGGGCTGCTTCTAGCTGTGCTGTGACGCGAAATGGAATCACAGAGCCTGTCGCCTTTCCGTAACTGGCCTTTCCACACAGCACCAGCCCCGGGAGAGCCACTGTGGTTGTGTGTGTCCACAGCTTATTTCCTTTAGGGCAGAGTTGTATTGCTGACTGGTTGTGGAGGAGTTTGCTCAGCCATTCCCCCGTGAGGGGCGTTGCGATTGTTCCCGGTTTTTGCCCATTATTAATAAAACTGAGATGACTACACAGATACCATTTTTTGTGTAGACATAAGTTTTCACTTTTGTGGGATAAGCGTCCAAGGCTGCAATTCCCAGGTGGAAGATATGAGTATGTTTACTTTTTTTTTTTAAATAAGAAATTGCCAACCTATTTTTCCCGGGTGGTTATACCATTTTCTGTTCTCACCAGCAACATGTGAGTTATTCAGTTTCTTCGCATTCTTGCTAGCATTGGGTAGGGTCGCTGGTTTTTTATTTTGGTCATTCTTGTAGGTGTACAGTGAGATCTCACTGTGCCTTTAATTTGCATTTCCTAAACGGCTAATGATGTCGCTATCCGTGGGTCTTTTTGCTGTTTGCCTGCTTTGATAACCTGTCTGTTCATATCGTTGTCCATTTTTTACCCTACTGTTTCAGTCTTCACTGTTTACTGTGTGTTGTTTTACTATTGAGTTTTAAGGATTTTAAAATATATTTTAAATTTAACTGTAAAAACGTGGCCTGTAAAGGGAAAAGATAAATTGGTCTTCATCAAAATTTAAAACATTTGCTCTTTGCAAGACCCTGTTACTAGGACGAAAGGGTAAACTACCAAAGAGGCAAAAAATATTTAAAGACCACAGAGTCAACCAAGGACTCGTAACCAGTCCTCATTCCAGGCCCCTCAGATTTTTCCTTTGTTTTTTACTAAAAATTGTACTTTTACATTCTACATCTGAGTCCTTGACTCATTTTGACTTTATTTTCAAAAATACTGCTTTTAATAGCTTCAGAAATATCTGTAAACATGTCTCTAAGTAATTTAGATGCAGAATGGGGAAGGTAGAGCTGGGGGTGGAGCAAACTTGGTTTTCCTGACACTCAAAGATGACATTTTTTCTCAGAGGATGCCGAAGTCTGGGAGGTACGAATGGTGACACAGGGAGAAGAGTGTCTGGGATGGGGGGTATCTAGTGTTCTTTCTCCAGGGGACGAAGTGTTCTCAGGTGACTCAGAGACAGGGAGATTCTATAGACGTACAATTGTCATAATTTTTGCTTCGAACTCATTAGTCTGCTTGTTGGTGGGAGTATTTTGAAAGCTAACATCGGAACCTAGATGGATTTTTCTCCTAGGCAGTGACTGAAGTTTGAAGGAAGGGGGAGCAAGAGAGATAGAATGGGCACTCGGCAGGTTCAGTAGGTAGAATTGGTGGCAGAACTATAATTTTGCTCAGTTCTCTCCTCTCCTTGCATCGCACAAATGCACACAATCAGGGGCTTTCATCAGCTTACAATTGTATGGACAGAAATCAAACTCACTTCTTTTTTAAAAATATTTTACATTGGTTTATTGATTTTAGAGAGGAAGGAAGAGGGGGAGCGTGGAGAGAGAGAGAGACAGAGATGGTGAGATGTTGTTCCACTTACTGATGCATCCATTGGTTGACTCTTGCACATGCCCTGACCAGGGATTGGACCCTCAACCTTGGCATATTGGGGTGACGCTCTAACCCACGGAGCTACCCAGCTAGGCTCTAGAAGTCATTTCAATATCAGAGGGCTCCTCTAGACATTTTCTTATAATTAGCAAGCGTGATCACTGGGGATTTCCTCCATCTGGGTCTCACCTGTAATAACTCATACTATTCTGGAAGTCTATATTTTCTTCAAACTGGAGCAGTTGACCTAGACCATTTGAGAAGAGTTCTACATAATCGAGTCAGGAGACACGCTGCATGAGCAGTGGAAGTGAAATATCCTGTCACAAACAAACCGCCATCCGATTTCCAGGCCATGCATTCCCTTCAGATCAAACCATTTCTTTTCTTTTAATGTGCTTCAATTATAGTATTTTAATTAAATTACTCTCTGAACCATGCATAGATTTGCATACCCCTTTTGAACTGTAGTATTAAATGACCCACATAATTTGAGCAAAGAGCTTGACCTGTAAAAAACAGAAATAACACAGCCCCTAATGATAGTCCTTATGTTTATAGCACAGCATCCGCTCACCTGACACAGCGTGACAAAGGTACTAGGACCAGGGTACTTGTGTACAGTCACGTGTTTTGATAGCACATGCAGTGAAATTATTGATGCAGGCTTTAGCAACCCCATCGCCTTGCTCACATTAACTCTGTGCTCAAAGATGACGATGCTCATTTTAGACCGGTGAGTTTTTGTTGGGAAAAGTAGAAGGCAGAAGGAAAAGAAAAAGACCCACTATGAGATGGACGGACCCCAGAACGAAGCCACAGGGGGGAGTCTCCGGGAGCTGGGCAGGGACGAGGACGGGACGTCGTGGACACTGCTCGTTCACGGGGTGCGGCAGTCGGAGCTGCCTCCATGACCTGTAACTCACAGAGATGCCACTCTCTGCGTAAAGACGTGGTAGTAACACACAGACACCTGGACAAGACCTCAGGACATCCTTTAGAAAGGACAGTATGGCTGACTGCCCGCATTTTAGAGACAAAACTTCAAGACCCAGAGAGGCTGAACATTGTATTTCAGGCACTATAAGATACGCATGGCTTTCTCACTTGTGAATGTCCCTAAAACCAGTATGTTTTGCTCAGTTCACGGCATCCTACAGTGGCTTTGGCCGGGTGGCCGTCATGATGCGGTTGCCTGGGATCATGAACTTGGCTGCTGTTGGCTGATTGTATGAACTTGGCGGCTTTACTGGGCAACTGTGACTTCACGTTCCAGTCAGCGATCCTTTACTTAAGGATCCTCTGAGTAAAGCCTGAAGTCCTGGCTGCGGTGTAAGGACGTGTGTTAGCACGTTTGAGGGCGGGAAGCATCAGCGTCAGCACGCACACGACAGGGGTCCCTGGCTTGGGAAGCGGTCCTGGGGTTAAGCGTGACACATCCTTTTGAGGAAGACCCAGCACAGAGGGCGACAATGCTTGGGAAGATTGGTACATCAACTACTCTTAGTGAAATATCGATTCAGGGAAATTGGCAATGACGCGCCTATATTTTCGTTTCTTATACTCTACAGGGTTGCCATGCAAGTGCTTTATGTCTGAATAAGCCTGAAAGAACTCCTTTAATCCCCATGCAATACAAATTCTGAGTGATAAGGAAATATTACGTCTTGGTTTGACGAACTTTTTTTCCTCGTGCAACAATCTGTCTTCTAAACTATTATAAATATAATCAGTTCTGGGTCATTCTTATTTCTTCATCTGTTTTCCTCTAAGCCAAATCATTATCCATTCATACATACTATGAAGTGAAAAAGAACCCCAAAATGTTCCAACTTTGGTGAAGAAATCTAATCTTTATTTCTAAGATGTTAGCACAATATACTCACACAATAGCTGTGATCTGTACTTAACAAAATACATTATAGCACTGTACAAACTTTATCAGTTTGGAAAACATTGCGTAACGTTTTATTAAACACAATACTTTATATATATTATATATACTTTCATAATTTTATTTACTTTAAAAAGATAATTAACTCTCTTTATTCAATACTCGGTTTTATCAGTAAAGCACAGCCTAATACAAGAAAAAGTGCTCTCGTTAGCAAATAAGATCAATAGAACCCTAAGGAGAGATACCACCTATTAGTCTCATTGAAGTTTAAATTAAGGTACCAGTGGAATGTAAACAAATTTTTCATAATTACTTTTTTTTTACAAAAGATGTGTTATCAAATATACATGCAGAGGTCTGAGTTCTAGCCACTATCGTTTTATTTCCTTAACAATGTGGTACAATTTAAGTCTTTAAAAACTGTAGCCTTTGGCACTTTGAGTAGAAAAAGAATATATCAATATTTATGTAAAGAAAAAGAAAGTCAATGACTAGAGAAGTACTTTAAAATCTTTTGTTAAGAAATAGGAAAGATTAGGAAATACCGCACTGCACCTGGAATGCTGCAGCTGTGTGGTTCTCTTCGGAGTGCTGAAGGCCAGCCCGCCTTTCTCTCTGGGAACCCAGCTCGCCGGCGCCGGGCGCGGCAGGACGGTGGCGGCGTGGGGACTGGAGAAGGCGGCGTTTCGGTCCCACCCGCCTCTCTGAGAAGGACATTGCCGCAAGGGATGTGGTTGGGTCTGTGTTTTATTGCCAGTTTTCAAATTCTGCTGGTTTCAGCTGAATCCCTAATCCCTAACGAGGAGGTTGGTTGCTCTAGAAAGCTCTGCCCCTTTCCTGCAGGAGTGATGATGATGGGGTGCCCTCATCTCTAAACAGCGCCTTCTGTCACTTGGAAAACTGCACTGAGACCCCGGTCAACCAGCTTCATCGTGACCTTGGGTCCTGTTGGCCATCCTCAAGTACAGATTAGAATTCTTAAGAAATGGTGTAGGAAAGGTCTCGTGCTAAATTCTAAGAACCAAATACTTCTTTATATTTAAACTAAATTTTTAAGTTGGAAACACCTCAAAATGTTTTGTTTCCATCTTCTTTTTGAAAATATTGTTTTCTTTGATCTAGGCTCAACACTGCACTCTGGATAGATAGCAAAATTGTTGTTTGCACACAAAGCACTAAAACCGTGCCTATTTAGATATTTTGAAGGAATACATTCTTTGTTTATCCTGTGAGATATTTTTATGATCAATCTGCATATTTTTCAGACTCTACCTGTTGGTGTCCAGTGAACAAAATAGGGAGGAAGGTAAAACCCACGTACGGTGGCTCTAATTTCCCAGTTGTCCGCATGTCAAAAAAAGTTGATGATCTGGAACTAAATGAAATTTTTGGATTACTTGTTAAGATAGCAACTAAGCAAGCTGGCGATGGAGCCCACGATGTCACGTTTTGGTTCACATTTCTTGTTTATAAATTCACAGCAGTATATTCTGCTCAAGGAATATTGACTACTACTTTCACTTAAAAAACAGAAGAACATATCTAGAACATCAAACAAATTTAAAATTCCATAAATAAAGTAGAAGCCATAAAATACAAAATATGGTCGCAACCGCTTCAAAAGATTCTCTTAAAACAACCTTGTTTTTAAGTTCTGCAGGCTGACCCACTAAAAACCAGGCTGTTTATGAGCAGTGCCTTCACGTAAATAAAAAGTAAGCAGAAAACAACAACTGCAGAAAAGCACTAGCTGTTCCCTTGGACTGAAAATATTCCTACACAATTTTCATGGTTGAAGAAAGCATCATTTTGAAAAAAAAAAACCAACCTAAAAAACCCGCACAAAACCTTTTCGCGTTTGGGCTGTGACAGAGCCACTACCCGGAAGCTGTGGGGGGGGGGCCCTATTCTACCACGAAGCAGCCGGCATCTTCTCAGCACGCTAGCATTTCTTGGACAAGGGATTGCACACACCACTAGTTCACAGCTAGATAGAACCGGAGAGTTTACATGGGGGATGAACTATGCTAACCAGCACCGCCCACGTGGAGTGCCAGGTGCACACGATTCTGCAGAATGGATATATAAAACCGCATGGCCTCTGCCGGGGGGGCACCTGCTCTGGATCCCCACGGCTAATTAGAAAGAAAAACCCTAACGTTGGCACATTCAGGAAGTAAAGGAGTATACATGGAAGGAAACCACTGTCTTTCGAGACTGCCCTCTGCCAGCCTCTTGAGTTTGAAGACAGGTCTTAAGAGGAGACTTCCCGTTGTCACATTAGTTGGGTTCTTGCATTGTGCTTTTCCCTCCCCTCAATGTGAAATGTATAAGCCTGATGGTCGCAGTTCTCAAGAGTCATCGAGTCCTGGGCTGACGGTGGCTAATCTGGTTGGATAAGAGGTTTCCCCAGTTTGCTGGAACAGAACACAAGGAGAATCAACCCGTGGTCTTTTGGGGGGGGCACCCAAATGATTGGACAGACATCGCTCAATCCTTATAAGCCCGGGTCGGGGAGGTCCCCTTATAGAAGATATTCCTAGTGTTTTCGGGGCTGTTGCTTCTCTCGGGGATCAAGATGATGTTGCCCTTCCTCCGAAGCGTGGAGTCGCGCGAGGAAGAGACGGACAGCGTCTCGGAGCCCATCTCGCTGCCCTCCACCGGGGTGACGCGGATGGTGGCGATGCCGTGGTGGTGGTGGTGCTCGCTGCCATCGATGTTGCTTCTCTTGCGGTCCCCGGACCCAAAGCCGTCTTTCAGGGACTCGCAGCTCTCCGAGTCCCTGTTGAGGTCGTTGAGCTCGTAGGTCTGGCGGAGGCTGCCCTTCTCGGGGGCTTTCCACTTCCAGGAGCCGCTGCCCTCGCCTTCGGTGGACGGGATCTGGATGATGGGCCGGTTGTTCTCCGGGTGAGCCTCCACGCGGACGATGCCGCCGGGCTCGTGGTCGGTCAGGGTCTTGTAGCGGATGGAGCCGGTGCAGGAGACGGTGCTGCCCTCCGTGTTCTTGGGGCTGCTCTGCAGCACGCCCTGCTGCTTGGACATGGCGATGACCTGCATGATCCGCGGCTGGCTGTTGCTCCGGTTGCACGCCACGGTCTTCTCCGCCGCTTTCAGCCACTTGGCCCGGGCCGAGCTGCTTTTGGGCGAGGCGCCCACGGTCTCCTGGGTCTCCTCGGGGATGTGCACTAGCTGTGAGGACCCGGGCCGGGGCTGGATGGACACCCTGGGGCCCCCGGGCATGCTGTTGTTGCAGGTGGCGACAGCGCCAGGCTGCAGCTTGAGGTACTGACTACCGGGGCCGTGGGGGTCTCCGTTGACCCCCACCCTGGACGGCTCTGAGCTGGACCTCATTTCTATGGATCTGGGCGGCGACTGTCCGGGCTCGGTCTCTATGACTTGCAGGGACAGCTTCCGGCTTTCGTTCTTGCTCTTCCACTGGGTGAGCAGCTGCTTGGAGCGGGCGGAGTCCATGGAGGCGTGGATGCTGGCGTTTCTGCGGACGGGGTCCTCCACGGACGGCGTGCTGGCTCGGGGCAAGGTGTTGCTGAAGGTCACCATGTTCTCCTTGCCCATGGGGCTGCGCGGGGTGATGATCTCCACGTCGGCGTTCGCCCTCTTGAGGTTGGTCAGCGAGCTGGGGTCCCGGGGGTTGCGGGCGAGGATGCCTTCGGTGTGAGCGATGCCATCGCTGCTGCTGCTGTTCTTGGCAGCCAGCACCCGGCTGGGGTCCTGACTGAGGTCCGACAGAGACCGGAGGGCCTCTCTGTGCTGGAACAGGCTCTCCTCGCTGGGCAGGAAATTCCCCACTGCGTACAGGCCCTGGCGTGGAAGGCAGACCATGAATACCGCGCTGGACACGCGCCTGCTCGTCCGGGGCCTCCCCCCACCCAGGACCCTGCGCCCCCCATGAATAAGGTACGAGCTCGCTGAGCACTGCTGGCTAATCCAGACAACAAAACCCCGAGAACCTCTATGACTGGGGAGATAGCTTGTAAGTTACACAAGTCACCGTACTGACTGTTGGGGAATTGGGAGCCCATGATTTTTTTATCGTTGGATTTTCTCTCCTCTCTCCACCCCACTGGATGCTCTTTGTACCTTTAATCCTCTGAATGTTTTCAAAAGTCGGACAATGAGAGCTACAGAAACATCCCTCTGCTTTTCAAAGTGGTTCATTTTCTGGGTTTGGGACTCTCTTCCTGAGTGACACCTCACACTTTCAATCACCCCTTAGGAGGGTGGCAGGAGAAGTGTGGAAAATACGGAACAACAAATCACTCACAAGACACCATACCAGGTTTTGCAACAAGGTCAGGAATGTGTTGTTGCAACTCCCGTTGAGCACAGCTCCACCCGTTCAGCTTCGGTCGGACACAGTGTTCCCGGGAGACAGGGCGGAAACCGTGCTCGCTGGGGGGCCCACGTTCTTTCCCGGGCTACACTTGCTCTTAGGGAGGGAAAGAATTCCTGATCTATTTAGTGCTGTTACACGACCTTGGAGCCACGTTTTATTTAGTCTTGTCTTCACATTCGGGGGTCTTGTTTTTGATTCGGGGGATAAAGTTTTGGCCAAGGCTAAAATTCAGACTCAGAATCTCTACCCTTTCCACGTAGAGGGTCCCACCCCTGCTGGGCTTTCAGTGTTTGAGGAGCTTTGCTTAGAGATAAGAGCAAGCTTGGAGTTCCATTTGTATGCTAATTTCAGGAGATGGTAGCCCCGTGTCCTTTTCCAATCACACCAAAAGAATCCAGTGGACTTAACATTTATAGAGCTACCTGACAATTCACAACGGCATTGGCTTAGAATGGATACATTTCCAGTTTCAGGGCACAAGGTGCAGATAGGAATGGGGGAGAGTCCAGCCTCTGCCTCTCCAACTACTTCAATGTCTGGTTCAAATCGTCTAAACAGTATCTGTCTACACGCTTGCTGCCCGAGTTCCCAGGGTAAGCAGTCCCCACTTAGCGTCACCTTCGTGATTGTATTAAATTTGTAAGGTTAGGAAAATCCTCCACCAGACTGCAAGCAACCGCAGACGGCGGGGCAAAGGTAGTTTTCAGTTGTTTGTATGGAAAATAATACAATAATTAATAAATAATAATACAAGAATAAATAAACTCTGTTTCACGTACTCACAACCGTAAACCTACTTTTGCCTGCCCCTGTATTTTTATTAGTCTTTGCACTGTAAACTCCTTGAGATATATCTTATTTCTCACCCTTTTGGTTTTCAGTATAGTACCTGGCACAGGTAGGATATTGTATAAATGTGAAACGAATGAATGAAATGGACAACAAAGACCAGGCTTGAGAACCCACATTGGCTGGGTCTGTTGTATCCAGGTGCTGCATTTATGTTGTTGGGCAAGTTATATGACCTTCCACTAAAGCTTCACTCCCACTAACTTTACTTCCACTGATATTCATTTTCCTTATCTGTAAAATTATCCTTGTCCCTGGCTCTTTTGGGCTGTGTGCCTGAGGATAAAATGCAACCATCCTCACTGTTTCTGGTCTATGGTAAGAGTTTACTAAGTCATTTTGCTGAAAGTCAGGTATGTGCTTTGGCTTAGAACGGAGATGCAGCCAGAGATTTTCTCGTGAACACATATTATATTTTAAGTAAATGATTACGGTGCAGAACAGTCTGGGCGTGTTTTCCACCTTACACTGTGGCTCATCGACTAGCAACAGTAGCGTAGTTACCAAGTACAGAGCGATCCCTCCTCCTATCAAGAAGCCGCAGTAGACGTCCACGGGGTGGTTCTTGTACTGCGTGATCCGGGTCAGCCCGCAGATGATGCCGCAGATGATGAACGTGAAGACCAGGAGGGGCTTCAGGAGCTTAGAGGAGTCCGTCAGTGTGGAGTTGAAGTACATCTTACGGACGGGGACGGAAGAGAGAGGTGGAGTCCGTTAGAAAGGTCATCTTACTATCAAGTCAGCATCAGATAAGGAGTTGAACCCAGCAGCCTCACTGACCCACTCTACGACAATTTTACTGTTCCATTCCCCCGGCTAGTTCTACAGTCTCTGCTTGAGAAAAAGGAAAGGCAAGACAGATCTCATCAAATAAATAACCTAATTTAATTACATGGACGTTTAAAAAAATGGACGCAGCACAATTAGCTGGACAACTGCTTAGCCTCCGTGCCATTTGTCATAATTTCAGTTCATTTCTCTCACGTGAGGCCTTGTGAAGTGCTGAACTGACCAGGCATGACCACAGTTCACTTATCAAATCAATGCTGACCGAGGACCCGCAGTTACCGAATCACTGAAAGTACAGCTTGTGTGTTTACAACGTATGTGTGTACCCAACAATTCTTTCAGTTTCAGCGTTTTTACCATCCACGTGGCTCCCAACACCCTCTCGTGAAGTATACTGTTGCATTAAGGCGTTACCAGGCTAAATAAGTGCATGACTGTGTAGCAAAATTATTCTACTGTTACAGTGTTTATAGTAGCATCTGCTCCCTCTTCCGATGCCTGCTACTGAAGGACCGCTGTGCCCTACTTTACTGCTCCGCTATTACCCGGTTATGGGATGGAATTAGAGGGAGACAAGACCATTCCCGACTTCCTCTAGGACACGGACTGGCGGGAAAGACCTAGTTACTCACCGAAACGTACACAGCAGCAAAGGCGGCGAGGGTCGCGTGCTGAGAAGGGAATGATTTTCTGCCAAAGGAAGACAGTCAAATTACGACTCTATTTCAGATACACTGCTGACAATCACCTCGGGAACAACTGTGTGGTTAAAATCTTCAGCAGAAATGCCACAAGGCAACAGGCAACAGCTAACTTCTGGTTTCTTTTCTGGAGAATGAGCTGAGTGATGAAATAAGCAAGCTAACCACCATTAGTGTTAAAGACTAGAGGTGATGTGCTTTCCAATAGAAAATGCTGGCCTTGTAAGGCATCCCTTCGTTCCAGCCCTGGAGTGCAGGTCGGAAGTAGAAACAGGCGGGAAGGCATTTGAATTGTTCTTTGGTGTCAGAATTATGCCTGTTTAAAGTAAAAGTTCATAAAACCCAGGATTTTAAAGCTTTCAATTTTTTCTATGCTCCTAAATATATGACTTCATTTACATAAAATTTTAAGACAAAATCATATTCTCACAGCAATGGGTCTAAATGTGTCTTTTACACTCTATCAAGCATAAGAAAAATCTAATTTTAACAAAACGTCTCTCTCTGTATGCCACTGTAAAATGTTATCTCAAAAATCTCAGAGCTTCTTGTTCGGTTAAATAATTTAAGAAGCAGGGAGAGAGAGGAACTCCGGACAAGGAGAGAGACACTGGAAAAGACAGACAAAAGAAGAATGGAGATTTTTTTAATGGATAAAAAAATGGAAAAATAAAATTTAGTTACAGTGATGTCCTCCTAATTATTTGGTACCCTGTAAAAAACACTACCATTCAATAAAGACAAGATAATGTAAAAGGACTGAGAAGGAATAGAGGACATAGGTCATAAATGTAGGTTAAAAGTCATTGAATGGACCACGAGAACTTGGATGTGTATAATTACATAATATCAGGCTCTGATTTTCTTTAAGTGTACTTACTAACTTATTTTTGACTCTCAAACTGATCTCTGGGAAGTCACTGAATGACAAATAAATTCTTCTAACAATCATTTACTGCCCTTCATCTTTCTATAATTTATCTTGAACTTCTGAGATACCTCTTGCCATACAAATTTATCGTTTACTTTATTGATCAAAAAAAATTGCATGCATTGGCAGTTTCTTGAGTTTTTCCATCTCCTATTCTTTGAACTGCAAGGCTAAAAGCTATACAGATCTTCTGGGTTTATTCACAGAAGACACATTTCCCAAAAGGAATATTCACAGGATTTAAAAAAAAATAAAACACATAACGGAGAGGTAAATATCACAGATACTAAGTTTTTCACCTAAGTCAGTCCAGGGTACCTACTGACTGGAGACCATGGCTGACTATAAATATCCTAAAACAAACCACCGTGGTAACCTAAAACCATAAGGAGTATAGGGTGGATCGCAGAACACGAGTCAGGTTTGGTGGTAGGAAGATTAGAGGCAGAACGTGAGGCTGAAATTTGGAGATGGGGAGGAAGATTTGGAATGAGCCACCAATGGTGGAATTACTAGAGAGATCACTGAATTGAAAAGAAAAATAAAACCAAAAGCGTTATGACCGAAAGACGCCGGCCCGGGGGATACCTCCGCCGTCAACGCACAACGCAAACACTGAGACTGAGCGCCGAAACCTCGGTGTCCCACCTGCCGCTGTTGATCACCGTGAGGTCGGACCCGGAGCAGATGTCCTCCACGATGTAGGAGTTTTCCTTGCAGGACACGTTCAGAGAGGTGTAGTTGGGCTTGCACACCGTCAGGAAGTACGGCGCCTGGTACCCGGTGCACAGCTGGATGATGTCGGTGATGAGGGCCGTGGAGCAGAGTCCGAACACGTGCACACCTGCGAGCAGGGGGGAGGGGGCTGTCACCACGCGCGGGGCCCAGGCCCGCCACCGGGTCGCTGCCAGCTCTGCTCGCCGCACAGCGGCGGGCCGGCCCCCCAGCCTGCTGCGGTCCTCTTCTCTGAGTTTCCCTCCGGAAGACAACAGAGGAAATCCCCAGACTTCTACACAGATACCTGGGGTCAATATAACGGCCACGCGTGTCTTCAAAGTGGTAGTTTCAGGTATTTTGGTCAGTTTGGTTAAACAAGGCCCGTTCTCAATATTATTAACCACAAGTCACTTGTCCAACACCTGGGGAACGTTAAGGCGACCGGCTGGATTAAACATGGGGCAGGCAGCATTGTAATCACGGTCGCCAAACCCCACAGGGTCGCTTCGAGTCCCTGCAGGCTGCAGTCACACCAGGAAGCTGACGAATCAGAGAAGAGGGCAGGGGTCCCTGTCGTGGACACAGTAATGCCATCCTCTGCACAGGGCTGGGGGAGTCGTCCCGCACGTTTGGAATTCAGAGATAATGTTCTTGTATCTATGGTGCGGATTCTATCTTTCTTTCGTCTCCCAGGGCCAGACTCAAAGCACCTCTCACAAACCCCGATGCACACACACACTCGGACGCCATTCCCGCTTCTAGCCCCTTGCCCGGCCTCACCCTCGTGAGCCTGGCTCTGCTCACACAGGCGTGATCTGAACCCGCCTGCTTCCTCTACACATCTCAACGCGTCTCAGCACCCTGGATTCGCACTGAGTCACCAGCCTGGGCTCTCAGGATTGGAGAGGGACCAGGGGGTTCATCAGGGGACTCGCCCAGCCAAACATCGCTCCTCTGCACGTAGCCCCGCCCTGAATTTTCCTTCTCTGCTTTCTGTCACCTAGCAACCACTCTACCTATTCCTTCTCCACACACTCGCTTGGCATTCTGGACACAGGACCTTTGCTTCTACATCCCAGTTCCTGGCTGCATGTGAGATCTTAGAGAGGAGTGGAGAAAAAGGGGAAACGCACCCATTTTTACCTTTGGAGAGTGACGCTCTCCAGCCCCAGGGAGGCTGGGCTCGCTGACTCCGGGACCGCTCCCTGGGGGGAGGCGGACGGTCCTCACGGGCAGAGGCTGTTCAGGGAGCTGGCGTGCCCCTTCCCGTGGCATTTTGTTCCATTAGGGAAAGCTGTCTCTGAGGTCAGCTCTCTGTCCTGAAGATTTATTTCCTTGCCTCAGTTCATGACCCTGCCAAGGGGCCAATTCTCATCTTACCATCCTGCTGTGCTGTGCCGAGACAGCAGAGTCTAGGCCGTGATTTAGACCAGACTTTTCCTCTGGTGGGAGACACGGTTGTATTTAATTGCCTACTAGGTACTGGGTGACACTACCCATTTCTTGGAGATGACAGGCGAAATACCTTTTTACTGACTTATTGGGAATGAATGGAAAACACCCACGTTGGTGTGATGCCCTGGGCTTCTCAACTCACTTAACAAAGCAGGCCTGTGACTCCAAGAACATTAAGATGTTTCCATGCCAACCAGAAGAGGTGAAGGTTTAGATACTGGTTGATTCAGATGCTGGTTAGCAGGCCTATGATTTCCTGCAGCTCCATGAAGTATGGGAGGTAAACTGAGAGGAGATAACCCAGGAGAAATAGCCATGACGCAGGACTATATAGCGACATTTCATGTGCCGTAATTTCTGGGTGAGAACATTCTGGGACAATTGAAATGGAACCACGGATGTGACTAAATCATTTCTGAAGAGTTATCCATTCCTACTGGCCTGCCGACATTTATTCTCCACTTTAAAAAGTGAACACCGATCCAATGAAACCATTTTAAAGTGGATTTATGCTTCCACTAGAGCTGCTGAAATGCACAGCGTGTTAGCTCTCAAAACAAGGACTATCACCGCAAATAACACAGCTCAGATACAAAGCCCCAATTTGGGTGCAGAAACAGATTTTTCTTTTTTTTTTTTTGGTATAATATAAAACTCAACATGTACCTGAAATCACACATCTAAATTATAGCTTAAAAGACTTAATCCCTATAATTAAACACAACATTTCTCTTTGAAAAACACATTTCCCTTCCTTGTGGTTCCCATACCCACCCACGAATCTGACGGCTCTTCGGAGGAAGGAGTTGAAGTTGCAGCCTCCGGCGTTGATGTTGGGCTCCAGCCCCACCCCGTTTCTTCGTTTGGAGAGGCAACAGTAGAGGATGCCTTCCCCTACCATAATCTGCAAAGACAAGAGGAGTCACCATGGGCTCAGTGGGTTCAAATGAGTTATGAGTTATTTCTTAACATACCACCAGGTCGACAAGGTGAAGATGTATTTTCTTAATGGCATTAGAAACGCAATCCATTTCTCCCAAGCAGACAGGGCCCTGGGAAGGGCATGGGTGGGCTCTTGTGAGTGCCTCCCCTGGTCAAGGGCGTGATGGCATTGGGGGTTTTCACATGGTGGCAGCGGCTAGCCCCTGGCCCTCTGGCCCTCTGCCTCTCTGCCCTGTCCTGTGTGGGAACCACAACCCACGCATGCCCATTCAGAACTTGAAATCCAGCTGTCGCAGTTAAGGAGCTAAATTTTTATTTCCTTTCGTGGTATTTCATGATTTAAAATTTTTATCAACCTAGGTTTGGAATGAAGTAGCCCCGCGTGTGGCTAGTAACTATCTTACCGGAGAGAGTCTTATGAGAGAGTCTAGGTGTGCAGGAACTTCACGGCGATTAAAATGGAATCACTGACGTGGCTGAGGTCATTTCTGCAGAGTTATGTGTTCGTACTGGGCCATGTTTTCCTGGTATCAGCTATGGAGCAAATGTGTTTGCCGTGGACGGAGATCCAGATTGTGGAGTCAGAAAGACTGTCCTAAGAGAGACTGTGCACTTGCTGGAGGATTCCATGACAGAGGACACCAGGGAGGGAACTTAATGTTGTTAGGCCGAAACTGAATTGTGTCCCCTTGTTTGAGGCTCCCTGGGCACCTGTCCTTCCCTCTAGTTGATTAAAGTGCACGTCAACTCTCCTCCTCCTTTTCTCTCACTCACCGCGACCCTCTGAGGTCACGGTGACCCTCCCCGTGCAGCACAGCGCCTGGCACTGCGGGACTTGCAGCTGTCACCGTCGCCGTGGGGTTCTGGTTGGCCGATCGCCCTGGGCGTCCGGGCTGTGAGTCACTCTGGGTAAAAGGAGCAAGATCTGCAAGCATGGGTTTTATTTATGCAAAAAATCTAAAATATTTGGGATTACTGTGCCTGAGAGGTTGTTGTGAAATTAGAATTGATTGGTATGGACATGTGGAGAGGAGGAAGGGAGGGTTACAGAGATGCTGGCAGTCCCTTCAATAGAAGCTGCCATGTCACTTTTAAAGATTATAGCCGTGCTTAGGGCCAAAACAGATTTTCCAGGGAAAACCTTCTAGTTCTCAGTACTAGTTTAACATTTATCTTATGACGCATTTAAAATGATAGACTTTTAAAAACTCATGGCAGGGATCCTATGACCTTCTGTTTCACATGTTCCGTCTGCTGTGTGTAATTCTGTAGGTAGTATGGTATGTGCACAATTATAAAGAATCTTAATTTGTATAAAGAATGATGTTCTTAATGAAAATCTACCAATAAGCGTACATGTTGAAAATCACGTGGCATACATGATGAACTTTTAAGATCAATTGCAGAGTAATCAAAAGATTTTTTCCCTAAATCATGGAACATTGAGTTAATTATCTGCCTTGAGAAATATTCTGCATTATCACTCTCCATTGGGCAGGGAGACACAGTGGGTCCTATCTTCAGCCTGATGCACCACACACAGAGAATAGTGTAATGTTCTCCTGAGTTGATTGTTCTAAGAAAATTGGTCATTCCTTCCTGAACTGCATTGCTGTACGGCTAAAAGGGACTGAGTTCCTCTTCACATCCTCAATAACAGTTCTGTGAGTGAGTTTGTTTCCTTCTTTTTAATTAATTACTTAATTTCCTTCTCATCAGTGAATGCTACGTTATGTAAGAATTTATTTGCACAGCGCCATTGGGAAAATGTCTTATCACCCAACACAGCAGTGGTTATCTCAAATGACCTTGAGAGTCCAGGAATTTTCTCTTAGTTTCTCAATACGCTGAAACTGGTTATGTCGACAGAGTGTTCTTTCACTGTCTGGCTTGATTCTAGGCTGAGGTTTATGGGTCAGTGTTCTGACCGCACCGGAGTGTCCATCTCTAAGGAGAAAAGTGATCTTTTCTCCCCACACTTCTACTCTTTCAACCTTGATCGCTAGGTCACTGCATCCATTTTCAAAAGGAAGCAATTTGGTTTGAGGACAGCATCTCCTCGGGGGAAGGGGAGATGCTCCCGGTGTATTTCCGCACGTGCCCGCTGTCTCCTCGCTCGGAATGGCGCACAGCTCACCTGCAGGACGGGCTCAGGGAGTGCGTGCGTTTGACGAGCCAATGATCTGTTGCCGTTGTCAGTGGAAGGGACAAACCGTTTATGACAAGGACCTTTCCACAATATTCTATCTGCACTGCACACAGCCGCAAGGAAACAGTACGATTTTTTTGCGTGTCAAATGTCCTGGACAGGTTTCTGGGACAGAGTCCGAAGGACTCCGCCCAGGGGCAGGTGAAGCCGGAACTCGATGGCTCATTATTATGCAGACCCCGCCCTGGGAGTGGCCACCAGTGGGAGGTCTCACAACGCAGGAAGTCTTTCTGGTGAATACACCGGAACAAGGCAACAAAAGGTGTTATATTTATCGGAGTGCCTTTAGTGTGAAAGCTTGCCACGAATGTCTTTTGAGAATCTAACGCATGTAAGTATTCTGCATTTTGATTATATAAACTCCTAAAGCTAAGGTTGCCTGCTAGGAACCATAATCAAATTCTGATCGAATTCTCCTCTAAAATTACATATACTTGTCCTTTAATGACATGCAATACAGTTTTACTTCCAGGGCAAAGAACATGCACAGTTTTTTTTTCTGTTCATGTAGATTTCATGAAATCTTGTTCGACCCGGAGAGTCTGTTTTTCCTGCGAAATAATCCCCAGAGGACTGACCCAATGCTCGTTTTGTTATCCCTCTGAAGTAAATGGAAAATTGAGTATTAAGCATGAAATTTTAAGGGTAATTTTACAGAGATAGGAACATACGCTTTACAGACATGAAAAGAATTTGTACAGTTTGTCTTGCAATATCACGAAGACGAGTTATTTTTAAAACATCCCTGAAAGCAAAGGAAAAAATCTGGGAAGGGAACACATATGAGTGATATGTAAATACCTGCGCAAAACCACCAGCTGGTCTTCCTTTTGCTCCTGTAAACGTCCTCTTAAAGGACATCGCTGCTGAGAGGTCCGCCTGTGGACAGGCCAACCCCGGAAGGGCCTCTCCTCCCCCACCTCGGCCCCCAGCGCCATTTCCAAATGAAGGCCCACCTGGCCTCTCTCCACCTCCCCGCCCCCTCCATTTGGGAACAGGGTGGTGTCCACAGAGGATCAGAGTCTATTATCTTCACCTTCAGGAAGAGTGTGTGTGGGGGGAGGGGC
>CM052551.1:2357076-2375535 GCA_028533065.1 Trachops cirrhosus | reverse complement strand
ATCCAAAAGAACCTATGCACCCCAATGTTCATAGCAGCACAATTTACAATAGCTAAGTGCTGGAAACAACCCAGGTGCCCCTCAGTAAATGAATGGACCAAAAAACTATGGTACATTTACACAATGGAATTCTATGCAGCTGAAGGACTCTTCTTTTTTTATTACTGTTGTTATCATTGTCATTAATCTCGGTTAGAGGTTGGTGGAAGCCAGTATTTGTTTACCATTTGAGAAAAGGAGGGCAGAGAACATTTCGAGGGCTTTGGCGGTGGCACCCAGGAATAATGTCACATTCCCCGGTGGCAGGGTCGGTGTTCAATATTTGGTTATGGTATTTGTGCAAATGTTCTCCTTCAGTCTCTCTAACACTTAGGAGTCTGTTATGTTCTCTATTTTTTTCCTTTTCATCAAAAGACTTTGTCGTTGTGACTGTAAAAGGAGGGGCACGGACGAGCAGCTCGGCTCCGCTGGCTGGAGTGCTCAGCAGACTCTCTCTCTGCGCCATCCAGAACAGGGAGAAGCCTGCAGCCTCTGTCTGGGGGTGTGCAGTGCAGAACCTCAGCCTGTGCACTTCCTACTGATGTTGAAGTTTATGTAAGAGGAAATAAGCGAGCTGCATTCCTCAGCAGGGAGATCAAATGAGTTGTGCAATTTGCACATAGAACGTGAGCCAGAACGGCAACTTTGGGAGTCCAGGTTCGCTCAGGAGGAATCTGAGGACACGCTGCCCTGGGGAGCAAGCAAAACTTGCATGGAGGTCTAGTTAAGGCACCCCCGTGTCCAGACACTGAACCCCCCGGGGCACCTTTGCCCCAACAAAGGTTCTCCGAGTTTCTCCTGGCAGGTCGGCCACAGCGGAGCAATGGCAGCCGCTCCGGAACACACCCTCTAGCCGCCGACCCCCCGCGAGCACCCTGCATGAACAGCTCCGGCAGCACACCCAGTGTTAAGCACCACGTTCAAATCAGCGAAAACTCCCGTGTGATTTCACATGTGTTGTGAGTAGAATATTCGGACTCTGCAGCGCCTTACAGAGTGTTGTTTTGCGTTCACTGGGGAGGGCTGTGATATGTCTACTCCGAGTGTGTGCATGCGTGTGATTGGAGGGTGTGTGTGTGTGTGTGTGTGAAGGACAGATCCTGTCCGTGTCTACAGCCGTATAAAAAGATCTTTGCACACAGGGCAGGCGCCTAGCTCCATAAGGCGACTGTGAGATTGGCAGTGAAATGCTTGCACGGAGCGCAGCGTTTGAATGGACAGGATCGCTGCCCCGCTGGTGTGTTAAACGGTAGCTGGTCACCTGTTTGTATTGCACACCGAGGTGATGCGCCGTCCTGGCTCTGGACAGGGTGACCGTCCAGGGTGACCCACGGGAGTGAAGGCGGGAGCGGGAGCGTGAGCCCGGGGGACACTGTGCCCGGCGGACGCTGGCTCGGGCACACGGATGCCAGGCTGCCGCAGAGAACGCCGGGTCGGGTGGCTCGAGAGGCCTTCGCTGAGCCTGGTGAGCAGCCAGCCTCGCGGGCACCGTAAGTGATACGCCCGTCACGTGGGGAGGGCTGTGGAACTTGGAGGCAAGAGACACTTTTCCTTCAGTGGAACATTCCTTTCACCTGCTTCTCTGTTCAACCTGATAAGGCCTTGCATGCGCTCGTCTTGCGAGTCCCTTTTGCACCCTGACCTTTCCTTGCGAAAGGGAATTGCCGACCTCGAGCCCAGAGTGAGGGCTGAGCCGGAAGCCCCCTGTGGTTTTCAGATCACCGTGTGACACCGATGTATTTAATGGTCAGCAACCACAGACCTCTTTGTCAGCAGTTGGCATAACCAAACGTAAGGAAAGTTAATTCTGTCCATTAACTTCATGATTTTTATTTTTTAATCCCCATTTGAGGATGTGTTTCTGTTGCTTTGAGAGAGGGAGGAAGGGGGAGGGAACGAGAGAGAGGAACATGAGTCGGTTGCCCCACCAGGGACGGAACCTACAACATTCTGGCCTGCGGGTCGACGCTCCAGCCAACCGAGCCACCCGGCCAGGGCTCCGTTACCTTAATGCCTGCTTGACATCAAGTACGGTGGTGAATTAGGACGAGACCTCTTGACTTCAGTGGCTGGATGTGTCAGCTTCGTGGCCACAGGCATTTAATTAGAGACCCCTGACACTCTGCACCTGGGCCTCAGCACCCAGCCACGGGGCCATGATGAGGGGACACTGGCTGCTAACTCGTGACTCCTGGGGAGTAGAAGCCGTCTGTCCACCCACCCTGCTCAGGGGTGCGCTGGGGAGGAGGATCTCGCCTGGGAAGAGGGCTGCTGTCAGGCCAGCCCTGTCAGCTGGTCTGTGTGTCCCCATCTGGACCGCATCCCCCTGCTCTTACCAGTGGGAAGCCACAGGAAGTGACGGCCGGGCGGCATTCTTCCCGCGGGCCGGGAGATGGGCGCAGCGTTGGGTAAGAACCTGCACCCGGCTGCGCCCTGGGCCTGGTCTTGGGGACCTGGGCACGCTGCTTCACTTCTAGGAGTCGCGGTGTCTCCTTCCTGGAGACAGGGATGTTAACAACGACCTCCTTCTGTGCGAGAACCTTTGCAGGCCGAGCAAGACGGGGCAGGCCACGCGTTTAGTTTTACTCGCACTGCACACTAAGCGCTTCGGAAGCGGTGCCATTGTTCTCGTGCGAACAGCAACTGCTCTCGTGTTTGCTCCCCCACTTAGCCCCACGAACACAGGTCAGTGTCAGGAACCTTCTGGAACCCACACCATTTTTAGACGCGGCGGGCGGGGGAGGTGGCTTCTTCCCAACAGTGGGAACCCCTGAGCCAGGTGTTGTCCGGACTCAACCCCCTAGAAGGAAAGCCATCCATGCGAGGGCGGTTAGGAGACGGGAGAGGAGCCAGCGCCCCGGGGGCCTGCTCTGTCTTGGGCTGGCTCACGGGGCCTTCCACGCCTCGTTTCCAATAGGTGGGCGTTGCGATTTCCTTTATGCACGTTCATAGCCTAGCCTACGGTTTCTATCGTTTCTGCAGGGACAGGCTGAGAGAAGAGACGCGGCCAGGGTTACCCGCGTAGGACGTGGCGGGGGCGGTGCGTGGGCGCCCCGTCCGCAAGGCCCAGGCTGCTCCCGGCAGACCTGGCCGCCGTTTTTCCTGCTGTGATCTGGTCCCACCTGGTCCGGGCTGACGGAGAGTCGCCCCTCAGTTTCCTGGTTAAAGTCTCTTCACACCTCCTTCCTAGCACGGACGGCCATTCACAGTCTCTGATGTCTCTGAGTTGAGACTCAGAGACTTTCTCCTCAAAACCTGGTCCTTTGGGCCTCCCTTTGCTACTGAAATTAGTCACCCGAGGCAACGGAGGAGGCCTCAGGCGTGTGTCCCGGGCCGACACGTGACGGAAGAGCCACTCCTGTTTCCCGTTTCCACTTTAAGGACCGAGGTCTTGGGAGACCGCGCTGGCCAGCAGCGTCTCTGCTTCCAGCATCTTCCCGGCGGGTTATTCCTGCCGCATTGGCCCATCCTCCAAGGGGAGGCAACACTCACTCTCGGCACCCTCCTAGCGAGTCCTTCCAAGGGAGCCTGGGCACCCAGCCTGCCAACCCCTTCGCCAGTCGGTGTGCCAGCGCCTGCTCCCGTCCCCGGCTCCCTAGAGGGTCCTCCATCCCGCACGTAGGTTTCAGGCAGGTCGTCTGTGGCTGTGACCCCCAAGACAAGCTCCACGGCCTGTCTTCAAGTGATGGTCGGAGAGCTGGCCCTGTGGAGGGGTTCTTAGAGGGGATCTCACTGGTCCAGAGAAAACGTCAGGATTCTGGGCGATTCCCACTCCCGGTGCCATGTTTGTCCCTAGAGATGCCTTTCAGATGCATTATGAGGCATCTCTGCAGGGACGTGAACTCCTGTACAGGAACTCAGGAGGGCAGACATGGATTCTTTGAAGGCACAGCCTTATTCTCTGGTTTGCACCCTCTCTCGGGACAGTATTTTCCTTGCAGCCATGGGGCTGCGATCCGTGTGGTCAGCTTCCAGCTGGCCTCAGCTGTGCACTGTCCTGGAGGTGGACCCAAGCCATTCACCGATGTCTCCCAGACAGAGGGAGCAGCGGGTCAGCGGTGTGACAAATGGCCCGAGAGGAGTGGACGTGGACGCAGGTGCCCCATCTCCCGTCCCTTTACCCTTTTCATCATGGACTCTTCGGCCGCCCGCATTTTTCCTCAGAAAACTCTTTATTATCTTTCAGCAAGATTGCCTAAACCATGGCCTCAAAAGCCCTTATGAAAAGGGGACAGGCAAGAATAAATGACTCTGTTAATTACTTTAAATAAATAGGACAATTTCTTTGCTCCTTTTCTGTGGGTCATGGACCAGGGAGCCAGCCTTCATTTCTCTGGGACTCATGCAAACCACACTCATCTTTCTTCAGACGGAAACCGTGGAAGACAATCTGTGACTCTGAAGAGCAACTTGCAAATATACCGGTGCCCGTGAAGACCGTCTGCCAGGGACCCTTCGCAAGCTGCAAGGCAGCGGGCATCCCTCAGCACAGAAAAGCCTCGCCACCGGAAAATACAGAATTTACTCTCTGCACTTGCCAGGGCTCAGCCTCCATATTTGGCTGAAAAGACCGCCAAGGAAGGATATTTATAATTCAGCAGCCGTCTTAGCGTTCTCTGTGCAATCCCGGCTCGGGCTGCACAGAATGTAGTTTCAAGCCTGAGACCATCTGATTTCACTCAGCCCAGTCAGCTCGTTTCTTCCCTACCTGTGATGGAGTAAAACCTCTTGCTTAAAAATGTCTTCCTGCTGTACCGGAACACAGTGCACAGAATCACTGCACCTGTCCGTCTTCAGAGCCCTCCCACGCACGGTTCCTCCTCGAACGCTGCATTTCGGGGAGTGAGAGATTCATCACGGGCACATCTGCAGGTTCACTGCTCATGTGCTGTCCTGCTCGGCCCCGGGTAAATGCACATGTACCAACCACGTAAAATCAGGTGATGTCACTTACTTTACACACACACACACACACATATCCATGCATGTACCCATACGTGGGTCTCCGCCTGTGTGTGCATACATACATAATCTGTTGCTAACCATGTAAGAAGGCCGATAGATTGATGCCCAGAGGTGCAAACCCAAATTTAGAAGCAGATGTGAACACCATAGTGATTATGGCAAGAGAGGATTTTTTTTTAGAAGAAAGCAATCAATAATCCTAATACTATATACACATCCCCCGTCCTTACCCCCTCCCCCCCACCAGGCATGGCTGTGTGCATTTGCGTTCTTAATAAATGCTGGTAGAATTTTAGATAACACACTCTCAGGCTGAAGACACAAATCCCGAAATATCGGCATCATGGCCCCCGTGGGCCACTGACGCGGTGCTCACGGCAGGCACGACAGGAGGGCCCGGGAACTAGCCCCACGCTCACTCACACAGGTATCTCTTCCCTGCGGGCCGCCAGCAGGGCAGTGACGGGGCTGGTGGCGGCCACCCAGGGCCACCCCGGGCTGGCAGGCCGTCCCGGGCGCACTCAGGGGAGCTCCCCGAAGGCTGGGGAAGGCGAGGGTCGGGGACACGGTGCCGCGGCGCGCACCCTGGCACCCGGTCCCGGACCCGAGCCCCGAGCTGCCCGCAGGATCTGCATCATGCCAAGGCGCCGGGCCAACCTACCTCGACAAAATAGAAGCAGGGCAGGAGGGTGACGCTGTCCTTGATCACTTTGCCCTTTGGCCGCTCCTTCGCCGACATCCCGCCTCCAGCCAGGGTCCGCGTCCCGCCCGGGCGAGGTGAGCACAGCGCAGCCCAGCGAGCTGCCTCCTCCGGCCGCCTGCGCCCGCGCGCGCTGATGTCACATTCCCGCGGGCACCGCGTGCAGCGCCCCCGCCGTCCGCGCCTGTCCCCGCCCCTCGGTGCGCCGCCCGCCGTCCTCTCCCTCCCCGCTCTGCTCGTGCGCCCCGGTTTTCCGCGGAAGGACCTGCAGCTGCCCCTCCAAACTGTTGCTGCAACGAATGGTCTCCGCCCCCCGTCACCCTCCTTCCCTCCCTCCCTCTCCACCGCCTCTGTGAGGCCTGTGGGTCAAGAATCGGAAAAGGGGGACGCAACCCTGGATGCCGCAGCACTGCACCTGGCGACCCAGGGCGCCCGCGCTCCGGGGAAGCCTCCTGGGTCCTTCTAGGAATGTGAACTTCAGGATTTCCGGGCAGCTAGGCTCCTGCGGCGCCCTGCCCCGAGGTCTGAAAACCAGCCTCTTCCCAGATCCCATCCTGAGAAGCAGGCCCTGGTGGGGACTCCTGGAGAGCTGGCTGCTACCCAGGAATGACCGCTCCTTCTGAGGATTCTGTGCCCAGAGGACTCCCCGTGACACCAACCACTGCTGTCCGGGAGTGGGGAGGGTCCCCTGCATCCAGCGAGGCAGGTGCGTGTGTGCGTGTTCAGTGAGTCAGAGGCTGGGACTGGTCCAGCCTCACCCCCCACAGCCCCAGAGCTGCACAGTGAGGCCCGCAGGACCAGGAGGCCCTTCCTCCTTCAGACACGAACAGCCTAGACCCAGTCCTCCACCGTTTTGGCAGGGTGCGTGGCTGGTCTGTACCAGGCGATTATTTTGGCAACCCGCAAGTGACGTGAGGGGGAAGACAGCCAGCGCAGGTGGAGCGGTTTACTATACTCACAAAGATGATACCCGTCCCGGAATCACGCACCCGGGTCATTGTCAGTGTCTCCAAAGCCTCCGTTTCAAGCCTGTGACAGCCAGTCCCACCAGGTCCCAGCCCCTTCCTGGCTCACTTCTTCACTCACTGCTCCCTCTTAGTCAGCCCCTGCTGCTGTAACAAAACTGGGTTCGGGGCCACTCTCGACCACAGGCGGGGTTTCTCACAGCTCTGGAGGCTGAGGTCCGAGACCAGGGCGCCGGCGTGGGCAGGGTGTGGCGCGGTCTCTCCTCTTGGCTGGCAGGCGGTGGCCTTCCGTCCTCACGTGGCGGAGAAGGAGAGAGAGCTACTTTTCTGGTGTCTTCTTAGAGGGGCACGAATCCCATCATGAGGGCCCCCCCATGACTCGCTCTGAACCTAAGTATCTCTCAAGGGAAGGCCCCAACTCTGAATGCTGTCACTCAGGGGTTAGGGTTCCAACACACGAATTTGGGGACAGGGACTCAGACACTCAGCCACAGCAGACCCCAGCAGAGCCACCAACACCCACATTTCACCGCCAGTCCACCTCCTGCTCTCTCTGTCTCCTGGGCTTGCAGGCCAGGGTCCAGCAGCCTCGCTACTCATTGCCCGACCGTCCAGCGCGCCCACGGTTAAACCCAGTGCTGCGCCCTTTCCAGAGCAGCCTGTGTATTTGCAGAAAACGTGCAGCCCTGTGGGCTTGTCTCGAGTTAGATTCAGATTGGCCCCACCAGTCCACGGTCCCAGTGTTTGTCCACAGTCCGTTCGCTCTCTGACACTCTGAGGGCGGCTCACCCCTGCTCCTCTCTCTTTAACGCTCGTCATTCTGGGTAATGCCTTCGACTCTTGCTTCACCCTGAAAATGGGAGGAATCAGAGGGGAGCTAGGTGCTTTCCCATCATCCCTTGCCTGGACGGGCACAGGAGCCTCCTAACTGTTCTGCCAGCTTCCACCTTGCCAACCCTGTAAGGACAAAGCACTCCCCGTAGAGTGGCCAGAAGGATCCTTTGAAAAGTAAGGCCAGTTGGGTCATCTCTCAGCCCAAACTCTCCAAGAGCTTCCTGTCACCTTCAAGAGAAAGTTGAAGCACCCACCACTTCCTCAGAGCCCCGCCCAAGGACCCCACCCAGTCCACGGGCCTCATTCACCCTGTGCCCGCAGTCTGGCAGCCCAGTCTAGCTTTTGACTGCCCCAGGGACTTCGCACTTACTGCTCCTTTGTCTAGGGACACTGTTCCGCCCACCTCTCACTTTATCCATACCTTTGCTCAAGCTGAACTCATCGGGGAAGGCTTCCCGGACCAGTCTGTTCATCTAAGCAGCATCAGGTAGCCCAAGCCGTCATCACTGTTTATTCTTGGTTTATTCTCTCACGTTATGTTTCTTTAGAGAACGTATCACAATCTGATAGTTTGTCAAGTATTTCCTGGTCAGTTTTTCATTGCTCTTCTCTTTTACTAGAATGTAAGCTTTGCAAAGTCAAGCACTTTTCCATCAATACAAGGCTAGTAAGTGGAACGTGCCTCTCAAATAGTGGGTGATCAGTAAACATTGTTAAAGGAAGAAAGGAATCAATTAAATTAAATATTGTATATAAAATAGTGTCACATAGGTTTGTCCACATACTAAATGTTCAATAAATGTGAGGTGATTCTGCTCGTTAATTATGTATTTTTCATTACTACCAAAGTTACTTTTTGTTTGTTTTCTTTTTCTCAACTTTCTTACTAGCTCGACAGAATTTACAATTCTTGGAAGAGGTAAAAAAAAATAAGCTAGAAAATTTCTGAGTTTGTTATCCTAGGAATTCAGGATTTCGATAGAAAGGGGAGGTAAAACATAAGGCTAAAACTATAGTTTCCTAATTTTGTTAGCCAAGAGCTGGAAATATATGATAAAATATCAGGATGTACGCTGACCACACCTCAGAAGTTCGGGAAATGCTCGAACATCACAGAGGTGTCGCCTTGCCTCCCTGGGTGGTCAGGGATCAGGAAATGCTTCAGAATTCAGAACCAATTCCGACTATAAATCCTCTATCTCCCCTTTGTCCAGATTTTTCTTCTCCCCTTTTTCCTTTAAACTAGATTTCCCCATTTAAAATAATTTCACAAAGCAGTCAAGCCACGTCACGCACTCCACCGAATACTGAACACAACGGCAATGGCGTACCCCGGGGCAGCTGTTCGTGTTCTGCCTGCTTTAACTTCTGACGCCGCACACGGCGAGACAGACAGGCCACAGGGCATCCCTGCGATACGGGAAATACCGCGGACAGGATTCAGAGGTGGAACAAAGGACACGGAAGCGTGAGTCCGGGGAGAGTGAGGCCTGGAGCCTTCAGCCCGAGTCCAGACGCAGGATCCGCTCGGCTGGAACCCTGCTCCGCAGCGAGTCACTTCGGGGACTCCGTTTCCTAACGTGTGACCGAGAGGAGCATTGTACCACCAGCAGCAGCGCTCTGTAGACCGATGGCGACAGTGCATGTGGCAGCCTGGTCGGTTGTCAGTTTGGTCCTTCCATTCCCCATCCATCCATTCAACCTCCAAACGCGGAGTGACCCCCAGTACAGGAGGCGTGGTTCTGGCCCTCGCAGGGGGCCAGGGAGGGACCTGGAACTGACTCAGTCCTGACAACAGACTCCCACCAGGACCGCTGTGGGCACGGCTCTGTTACACATGGTCGGCATGCGCTGGCTGGTGCGGCTCAGTTGGCTGAGAATCATCTCATAGACAGAAAGGGCAAGGGTTCGATTCCTGGTCAGGGCACAGGCCTGGGTTGCGGGTTGGGTCCCTGGTCAGGGCATGTGCAAGAGGCAAACGATCAATGTTTCTCTCCTTCCCTCTCTCCATCCCTTCCTCTCTCTCTGTCTCAAAAAAAAAAAATTAAACCTCATTCAGTCCTTATTACCTCCTCAAGAACCGAGCAGCAACAGTCCCACTTCTCAGTTGGAAAACCGAGCTCAGGGCAGTTGGGTTTTGTATGCGAGGGCAGCAGCCATGATGAGCGCAGCTGAGAACTGGAAGCCAGCAGGCTGCTCTGAGCTCGTGAGTGTGAGGGCTACACACGCCGCCTCTCTGACATACATCTGCTACTGTCCTGGGGTCCACACGGCTGGAGGAGTGGCGAGGACGTGGTTGTCACTGCTGTGATGGTGGCCCAGAAGGGCCTGGGAGGAGCTGCCGTCCAAGCCCCTGGGGCGCCCGGAGACGTCCCTGCAGTAGGGAGCCCGCTCCATCCCACCTGCACCATGAAATCCACAGCAAGGCCAAGGGCAGAACTCGCGGGCTGAGTGTTGCTTCACACATGCCCCTGGCCCCATGAGAACGGTGGCGTTAAAAGCAACTTCCTGTGCCTCACGGAACCTGAACATTTTCCACGGAAATGCTGCGTCTGTGCATTCAAATGAGAACGGCACCCACGGAAGAGCACGCTGACATTTCACGAGACAGAGAACTTCACAGCGCAAATAAGCCGGAAACGCCGGACCTGAAAATGCACTTGACATCATCATTAAATCTGTCAGACCCCTGAGATAAGAAAGAAGTCATCTTCCCACGTGTGCATTTGGGTTTGTTCTGCGTATTGTCAGACCAACGCAAACTCTTTTCCAGCTTCCTGGCAACCCGTCATCCTCAGGATATTGGTTTGGCATTTATTATTAAGGTTCTAAAAAAATGTGCATTTGATTTAGTCATGTCTTTTTGCAGACAGCAGCCCACCCCACAGCCTTTTGAGGAGACAACGTAAGATTTTATTGCATTTTTCTAAAAAGAGAGAGGCTTAAAAAACCTGAATTTGTAGATGTGGGAAGCAGCAAAAGTGCTGAAATGAGGGAAGTCCTGGAAGAGGGAAGGTGATGATCTAGTTCCGGCCTCATCACTGACGATGTAGCGGCTCATGGCGGACTGTCCTCGCCTCTCATGGCCTCACCTACTGTGCTTGCCCTGTGTTCGGTCAGGCCCTCCTGTGCTGTCCCCTCTCTGGGGATGCGTCCCCACCCCACATCCCTGAGTCGCACCCATGCTCCTCAGCCGTCCAGGACCTCTCTCTGAGCGCCCGCAATCCTTCTGCTGCACCGCACCCCGTCACACTGGGGTGTGAGCTGCCTCTTCCGTTGACTCTGACCTTGTTCTCCCAGCTGTCGGAGTGACTTGGGAGATGACATAGGTCATTTCTCTTCTGCCCCGCCCCCCACCCCTGCCACTTTCCATCTCTGCTCTCACCATTTTCTTTATTCCTTCGTTATCTCTGTGACATGGTGACGACCTGCTGGCATTCTTCCTGGCTCCAAGTCTTCCCTTTCTGACCACTGCTTTAATTTGCCCGAAATTAGGGTAGTCCTCCCAAAGCACAGTTTTGATCACGCTACTTGTTTGCTCCGAAACACCCCGTGGGTCTCTCCATTGCCTAGGAAGCTAGGTTGCATTCGGTCTCAGGCGTGGCGTTTAGGGCTCCCGTGGCTTAGCCTCACCGGTCTGTCCACCCTGCTCTCCACTCTGCCCCACGCACACCTCGCCCCGGATACCCCAGCCCACGAGACGCCGCACAGACCGCTCTCCCTCTGCTGCACTGGGGCCTTTGGTGCGTGCTTCCCTTTCCCGTTCTGGAAGTTTCCGACAAACAGCACTTCCTGACGGGGCTTCCTCGATCTTTCCTGCCCCTGTGGTTCCTTAGGATGCTCTTAGGCCTCCGTGCGTAGGCCGTGCCGCATTCTGCCCTGACTGTCCTAGTTTCTCTTCTCCGGTGGCGTTTTGCTTCTCGGAAGTAGGAGCCATGCGTAAGTCATCTTTCTTTAATCTTTTCAACCCTCCACATAGCATTTTGTATGCACGAAGAGTCCGGTGATTATTTACGGAGTGAATACGTTTTATAATTTCTGCTTGCCCTTACAGCGGGTTGGGGTGGCCCTGGCACTGAGATTCTGAGTGAGCACCTACTAGGCGAGGGCTCTGTGATTCGCGGGTCTGTTGGGATGAACGCTCTCCGTCTTCCGCCCAAGGCTTTGAGAACCCCCAAAACTTCCACGGGAGGCATGTAGGGCGTCGGCCACGCGCGAACGGGAACCTGCTCTAATGAGTCCAGGGTGACTCCTGTTCTCCCAATTCTTCTGTGATGACCCACTGACCACGTAGCACTTGTGTAATAATACGTCCAATGTGAGAACTTTGGGCATCTTTTGTTAGTATACTGAGGGATGAATCAGTTTTCTCAGAAATGCTAGGGTGTTTGTGGAAGAAGGGGACCACCACTCTGACCCCTGTTTGGGTGGATGGGAGTTAAGGGAGTCCCTCAAGGGGCCCTACGGTGGCCCTAAACAAGAGGTCTCCCAGTGGGAGGAGACAGATAAACTCACAGGAGGAACTGCTGGGAGGAAAAGTTTTCGGGTTTGGTGACCCGGACCCATAATAACAGGACCCACGAGGTGTTCAGGAAGGGCCAGTTCTGGAGGAATGTATACCTGAGGGGGAGCCCCTCTGGCCTTGGTCCTGGCCTGGTGGTGGTCCCCGTTTGGGAGCTGCTGCCACCTGGCCGGTTCCCAGTCACCGAGAGACTCTCCGTAGCAGCCTCGGGAGGACTGGCCCCGGCTGGAGGACTGGGGGTAGCAGCAAACAGGGCCACCACGCCCCTGGAGAAGTGAAGCTTTCAAGTCTCTCCCTTAGGGCCTTGGGTGTGGGCTGGACCCTCCGGGCAGCGGTTAGGCCTGGGGCTCCTGGACCGTCTAGGGCAGGGGGTGGCCCAGCCCAGGCTGCTGTCAGAACCAGTGTGGCTGGCACACAACGGCGCCCTGTCTTCCTGCAAGTTCAGGCCAGCTTGGACGTGGCGGTGGCAGCCGAGGAGCTGTGACGTAGCGTGTGTGGCTCACAGAACGCACACTGTGTACGCTCAGGCCCTTTACGCAAGACTCGGCTGGCCCCTGCTCTCCGGCAGCTTCCACGCTGGCCCGTGGCTACGCGCATCCCGAATCTCACTAACCCCAGCTGCGGCCCCTGCGTGGGCCTGATGGGGTTGCTCGTGCGATCGTCTGCACTGTCCCTCACTAGTCTCTCCCAGACACGCTCTGCCCCCTCTGACGTCTGGGGCCTGCCTGACTAACGTCGCATTCTAGGGGCATGTGCTCACTGAGCGGGGATGTTCTGATGTGACCTCAGATGCGTAGGAATAGCACGAACACAAGCTAGAGTCTGAAGTTTATTTTTACCCGCGATTTGACACAAATTAAAAATAGCCCCCCAACATGCCATAAAATGCAGCAGAGTAATATTTTTAATACCACATTTAAATTTCAGACATCCAGTTGCCTTTGCAAATGTTACTCAGAGAAAATTTTAAACTTTAAAAATGTCATAAAATGCCAAAAACCACATTATACAAGTATCTTTCATTTGTTCAATCTGTGCTAAGTTCTTTCAAAGTTATTTAGGATGACATGAAAATTAGAGTCAATTAACCAATATTTCAGGAAAAACAGATGGAAGCTTGGTCTGGATGTCATTTAAACACTGTCACCAGCTGTTGTATTGATTACAAAGGAAAATGACTTGATTTAATGGAAATAATAGTGTTTCCATTGTTGACCGGTCGCTCATTGCCACCACGCACAACACACTTTTTGAAAGTATATATACTGAGTCCTGGCTGGTCTGGCTCAGTGGGTTGAGCACCAGCCTGTGAACCAAAGGGTCACTGGTTCAATTCCCAGTCAGGACAGGTGCCCGGGTTGCTGGTGCCCAGTAGGGGGGGTATGTGAGAAGCAACCACACATTGATGTTTCTCCCTCCCTCCTCCTCTCTAAAAATAAACAAACAAAAAATTTTTTAAAGTATATATATTGAATATGTGCATGGTGAACATATGAATATATAGGTACGTACACATACCTACATATACAAGAGAGACGTAGCTACAGTTTGGCATATACCCGCCCCCACGTAATGAATCAAGTTGGGGATGAGATGGAAATGTAACGCAGTAGCAGATGTTCACTGAGGGCTGCTCTGTAGCAGGCACCGAAGCTGCAGAAACGAGCTCAGTTCTGTCCTCAACGAGTCCACGCTACGCCGAGGGAGGTTATGTGAAACCCCGTGCTCAGAACACGGACACTACTAGCCTTCCAGAACTTTCCTCACATGTCCCATAAGGTAACATGAAAATGCTTTTCCTTGTCCATTTTACACCAGTATCTTAAATTTTAACATAGGTTTGAATTAGTGTGGATGGTGTAATTTTGGCACGTTGTGAATATTGTTAATATTAGGTAAATCTGTTAGATCACTTTAGAGCGTGCATCCAATGGAATCTAAACACCGTTATGATTGGATACCCACCTTCATTCATTAATAATGTAAATGAAACAGAGATGCTCCCAGGAATGGTCATGGAAGTGATTCGGACTAACACTCTTGCAAAGCGCTAGTAAAGGATGCCGGGCATAATAAGCATCCTCTGAACAGCACTGAAGGCAGCATAATGCAGAAAATACCCTCAGACAGCATCAAGCACCCAGCGATTTACTGGGGAACAGCCAATCTCAGACCAGCAAGAGTGAGCCCTGCAAAGAAGTGACCGCAGCTGTGGACCCCAGGGCCATTTGCTCACGCGGCGGAAGCCACTCATACCCCAGTGAGGGGGTCACGGGGGTCTGGGTGGAACTCCCCGGGAGACAGCTTTGGGGCTGACTTGTGGAGAGGGGAGACTGAGCCTGAATTCGGTAACTGCCTAGCAGTAACCCAGTGTCACCCCCTGCCAGGGGCGAGCACCGCGGAGGGCTGAATTGGGGATGGAGGATGTAGCATCAATTCAGGGTTCACCCAGGCAGCTCGGAGGACCCTCAGACCTTCATCCCCAGGAAGCAGGAAGCAAAATCCTTTCTGAAGAAAATGGTACACTAAGCGACAGGCTCTATCTAAGGGTATTTTTAAAGATAAAATTGGCTAGTCAATAATTTAAAATGATAAGGCATGTAATGAGATAAGTTTTCAGGAGCCAGAATCAGCAGAAGCAATGCACCAGAACGGTCCAAACTAACTCCAGATACTGGGTGTATCAGACTCACGCTGGCTGGGGTGAAAGAAACTCTCCTCCTGGACACAGATTCAAACCTCAACTGTTTCAGGAAAACTGGGTCGGCCGATTTGCAGAAAAACTGTCTAAACGTTATATAAGTGAAAAATTATACAGATACATTTAAACAGCTGCAGGTTTGGCCCTAATGAAAGTATAAGGATTTAAAAAAATGATAAAAACACCATGTAAGTCAGAAAAGCGTCAAATAGACCTGCAGTAGTCTAAGGCTCTTTAATTGGATCAAAGGAGGAAACAAAAGGGAAGAAAAATGTGTCAAATGAAGGGAAAAATTTCAGGTGGAGCAAACAAAGGCACATAGGGCAATGGAAGGTATAAGCATAATATATGATGCATTATGTATGTAATTATAGGTATTATACACATATGATGCATTATGTATGTAATTATAGGTATTATACACATATGATGCATTATGTATGTAATTATATGTATTATATACATATAATGCATTATGTGTATAATACATTATATACTTGTGACTTTGTCTTCAAATTGACTAACTTATTTAGTTAAAATATAGGCACTAACACATCAGATTAACAATCAATTACATCCTATTTACAGAAGATTCAACAAATTTTAAAGTGTGAGGAAAGAAAGCAGTATACCATACAAAGATTTAACCAGAAGACACGGTTGTAGTTGTTAGTAACTTTTAATGGAAGAGAGAGGTAGTAGGTTCCTACAGAAATCAATCTGAAGTTTTACAAGACCTCCACAGTAAAAGGTAAAACACTTTAGTGGGAGAAATGGGAGTCCTGAATAAATGGAGAGTTATACCATGTTCACGGAGGGGGATACCCAGTAATATAAGAATTGTCGATTCGCTCTATAAATCCAAAGTAGCTCCAATAAAAATTCCAAAACATTTCTTTGAGGAACTTGACACTCTGCTTCTAAAATTTATATGGAAATAATTTCGTCTGTCTTAAAAATAATTTGTTAATTAGACATTATTTGTTTCTCAGTTTCTTCCAACTATATCAACATATAGTGGGAAGATATAGACCATACCTCATTCAATTCACGTAGAAGCACTCTACGTTTATTGAGTAAAATTTATTTTACTTGGAGTAAAAGGAACTTTATAAAATTAGGATTATTTGGTTTTGGAGATTGCTCATTAAGTGAAAACCTATATGTGCGTGCTAACTATTTTAAAGACCAAAGTCCTTTGAAATATGAAATAAGTGAAAAGAGAAATGGACATTAGAATTATTGCACGTAAATTGCTTAGTGTTTTTATGGTTAATATTGATTACATTTAAAATTATGAAATGGAGCAGTGTGTCTCCACCTAAGGAGGATAAGTCAATCCTAATTAATTAAAGCCAGTTGTTTAAATTCAGCATACTATACTGTAGGTTGCACTGTGGGACCTGGTACACCACGAGGAGAGTCAAGGTAGGTACAAAATTGTATCTTTTTTTGTGAAAGGGAAACAGCAGCGCATTTCTCACTCTCTCGGAAGCCCGTGGAACAGCCCTGCAGCAGGGCCTGGGCGAGCCAGCTGGTGGACGAGAATCCCAGCCCTGCTGGGTCAGCCAGCCCCCGGAGGCAGAGCTACCCAGCTCCTTGGCACTGAAGACAGCCGCTGAGGGAGCCCCGTCCAACTGTCAGACCACAGAAGTGCAAGCTGAGCAAACGGTTGCCACGGCATTTGGGAGTGACTTACTACACAGCAAAAGCTATTTCCGTTGAAACGATTTTGCCTGGGAATCTGGCTGTCAAAATCTTCTGCTCTTTCTGAAGCCTGTGTTTCAGCTTGTCCGGTGATGCTATGAGATTTTCAAACAATCTCTATACCGACTCCTTTCCTGCTGAAATCAGCTAGAGCTCCGATTCCTATTGCCTGTGCTAAGCACTCTGACTGGTGTGCTGCTACGAGATAGGGTTGCAATGTTCTAACGCGTTTTTATTTCCAGTAATTTATGTCATTTCATGATCCCTTCTTCTATTGAAAGTAGCCAGTACACAGGGTGGGGCAAACGTAGATTTACCGTTGTTTGTACAGAAAACAAGACAATAGTTAATAAATAATGATCCAAGAATAACCAGTGTTTTGTGACTCCCAACTGTAGGCCTACTTTTGCCCCACCCTGTACGATATGCTAACTTTTTTGGAGAGCAGATGAAATACATTACAGTGACCGCCAAAAAGCAGTTCTTGGAATAGGAAAGAAATTTAGAATAAGTTTTTTTAAAAAGTTTATTTTTTCGCTGTACCACCCTGGGCTCCCCGATAAAAAGCATCAGCAGTTACGCAGGCAGTGTTTACAGTAGAAACATAATAATGGCTCCACTCTTTAAATCATTGCCACGTGTGTTGCTGTTATTGTTCATTTTGAAGGCAAGGACACTTAAAGTATTTTGCACCACCCACAGCTGAGAGTGAACACTGAGGTTAAAATTCTGTGCTTCTCTGGAGACAGACGATGTGTATCCGGTTCATTTCAGACCTCATTTCACAGAACAGGACACTTATGGCAAATGAATTAAATAAAAAATACTTCTGGAGTCTTTAATTTATGATTTTGCATTAAAAATACAAAAGAAAGTACCATATGAGCAGAATAGCATCTTCACGCCATCCGAAAGGGCTGCAGAACAAGATCACGCTGGCAAAAATCTGCAGTGTGGCGTGGGCATTCCCACTGACAGCGCGCCCCGGTGACATCCGTATGTGGACCTGGGCAAGGATGCCGTTAACGCTGCCCTCTTTTCTAGCCAGACTGACGTTCTGGGGAGCAACGACAGTTTATTTCACTGGGTTCTTAATAGCAGAAAATACAAGAAGGTTCCAAATGGACCCAAATTAGCATTCGGAATCTGACTCCGTTTTGATCTCCTGATCTCCCTTGGAATGAAAGTGGCCGACCATCGCACCCGCCCGCAGCGGGTTCACTGCATCCGGGCCTTGGCTCAGTGACCCGTCGAAGGGAAGCTGTGCAGGAGAAGGGGGCGGTGGGCACAAACCGTGAGTGGGAGGAGTACATGTTTCAGAGCACACTCTGCCTCCACATCCATCTGCCGCTCTGAAATAGGAAAAGCCGGGGAGGGCCACCGAATATGCCGACGGCACACTCGAGAGTGGGAAAATCAGAGGATGATGTATATTCATAGTTTTGGTTTTATTACAGCGCCTATCAGCAAGAGATGCCAAACCGAGCAGGATATATATCTTTATTTTGCCTAAAGTAGATTTCAGAGACACTGTCCTCAATAAAGACAAACGTGTTGTTTCCAGATATCCATCTTATTTTTTAATGTTAAAAATTTTAATTTCCAATGAAATTATGAGTCTACCAGTGTAAAGGGACTACTTTCTATAACCACTGCGCAAACACAGATATACATGTGTCTCTTGTACATGATCCAATCTTGGATTGTTTACTTCTATTGAATTATTTATGTGTATAACATTTTGACATAAAACCCTTAACGTAACAGCAAAAATTGCTTGAGAACACAGAAAATCACGAAGGAAAAATACCTTTGCTCCTGTTGCCAGAAGATCAACAGTTTGAGGAGTGCTTCTGGTACCACGTGGTTTACGGACTTCAGTGACAAGGTGCGGTGAAAGGAGGTTTTGTTTGTGTGGAGACTAATGCAATCATCAATCAATAACAATGCAAAAATAAACTCTTGCATACTGACAACTGTAGCCGGCTTTTGCCCCACCCTGTGTATGCACAGCTTCCCCCCAAAT
>CM052551.1:2300476-2356576 GCA_028533065.1 Trachops cirrhosus | reverse complement strand
TTTCCTTTTTCTTCAGAGTCACAATTTTCACCCCTTTTCAATATTCATGCATTTTTCTTTATACATTCTTTTTTTTGGCGATCGTGTGATCTTCCACTACACTTCCCCTCTCTTACTCTATGCTGGTTTTTCTGTGTGTCTGCAGAAGTAAGACCACTAGAAGGAAGCTCGTTGGGACCCATTCTCTGTTCAAAAGAAGGAAGGACTTTCTAAATCTGAGCCTTATCTAAAATGAACACAACCTTTTGGGTAGAGACCCTTCCCTTTAAGAGACATACAAGAAGGGGATGGAGCGTCACAGATCTGAACATTTGCAAAGAACTCTTCCATTAACTGGGAGGCTGAGTTACGTGACCCCTAAATTCCCTCCGGCACTAAAATAACGTGCTCCAATAATTCTGTCCCGTCCCCAGAGCTGGTCAGGGAGCCTCCCTCCCTCCGGTGCCCTTCGTCCAGCTGTGTTCACGGAGGTAAATGACCGTCCGCACCTGTCTCTCCCCTCCTGTTTCGGATGGGGGAAGCCTCCCTTGAGACTACTAGAGAAGTATTTGATTATGCTTAGGTTCGTGTAATTGTTTTCTGTTCTGCTTTTCCGTTTATACGATTAATTCTCCTATGTCCTCTTCGCCTCATCCACTTTTCCCCGTCACAGGCTCATGTCCTCTGCTCCCCCCTTTCCTCCTCTCCCTCTGTTCTCTTTGTCCCCTTTCCCCTTGATTCCTTGCCCCATCTCCTCCCTTCCTTTTCCCACTCCTGTTCTTAGGCAGAGAAGGCCTGTTTTAGGCCTTGACATTCAGTCCTCCAGGCTCAGAGGCGATTAGTCACTAGAGACGGAAAGGAGATACGGTCAGTCCTCCCTGGGAAACAAAGACTTCTCAAGCCCCCTCCCTGCCGCCTACCCGTCCCTTTCCCCTTTAAATATTGATGGCGTCGCGCTAGCGGCCAGACGACTAATGTAACAGGCTGGCACTCGGTAGAGGCAGGGGAGCTGTGGGTGCAGTCGCAGGTAAGAGACTTAAGACATCTTTCCTTCTATCTGTTACTCGCCCCGCTCGAGTCCCCGCATGTCAGGCTTGCCAAGGACAGAAAACCCCATGTGTGATTCAAGAGACTCGCTGCCCCTGGAGAAGGTCCACTTGCCACGTGCGTGTCTGTAAACTTGGCTGATGCCATGGGCAGGCGCCCCGGCCAGTACGGCAGGAAGGATCAGGCTCTGTTCCTGGCGGTGGGGGGAGGGGGCGACTGCGCAGCCAAGATTCTGGTGTTGCGCTCCGCGCCTCCGGGTGGGGGAAGAAACCCCTTTGGTGGGGGCCCACTTCCCAGATGGCTTATCCCACAGCATCCTGCTCAACGAGGCCTGTGGCTGCCTCGCTGCCTGGTGTGACGTGCCCAGAATCAGGCGGCGTGCTCCCTGAATTTCGGGGTGGCCCCGGCAGGTCCCGGAGAATTAGGAAACAGCTGAGTGCTGAAATGAGTGCCTCTTAATTACGTGCCACGGGTAATTTCAGAGCAGTGCTATTTATAGTGGGACTTTACTTTTAAGAAGCTTACATTTCCGAGAGGGAGACGAAGCAAATAATTTTAGGCCCTGTAATGAGGCTGAAAATGTGAGGCAACGGGGCTGTAAAATCGCCCGCGTTGCAGGTGGGCGATTCAGATCCAGGTGGCCAAGGGGGCACGAATGGCGTAAAAACCAGCCCAGGATTGGAAAACCCGAGGCTTCTGTTGGTCTGTCTGTGCGCGTGTGCACGCACGCGTGTTTCGTGGAGATGTGATTATTTATCCGTGGTAAAGATAAAGAACAAGTCAAATGAAATTCGGGACGTTTAATAGAAGCTCAGAATTTATGTAAATGCCATACAAGGTCAGATGGAGTGAAAGGCAGATTCAAGATCAAGTCCAAACGGGATGGACAAGACGCAGATGTGGGTATGAAAACGCGGCAGGAGGTCACAGCTCCGGGAGCTGGAGCGGGGGCGGGGCTTTTCTCGGCTGTCAATCACAGAACAGCAGCCGGGGAGATGCAGATCCTGCACCTTGTTGTCCACTAAAGGCCAAGTGTGTGTGTGTGTGCGTGCGCTCACGCGTGTGCGTGTGTGTGGGGAAGGGTGACTGCTGGCCTGTGAGAAGGCCTTCAGTCTCCCGTAGGCAGAAGGACTTTGCTTTCCCGCTTTGATATGGTGGGAGGGTGCTTAGAGCACGGTCCCCTGTTATTTCTCTTTATTAAGTAAGTTAAGAATGATTGAGGCTTGTAAACAGTTTTGGGGGACCTGAAAGTGTAGCAGAAGGTTGACTGGCCTGGTGTAAAAGGGACTTTAGCCCTTCATTGGCCAGTGAAGTGTGGCTGCTCCTGGTCCCCCCTCTGTGCTCAGCCGGTGCACACTCTGCCCACACGGAGGGACCTCAGTCCGCAGCGATTCCGCTAGAAACGCAGCGGTGGCCTTGAGCTCCAGGTGGAGCGCGCCCACGGAGCTGGTTGAGTCCAAGACCAGGGCTCTCCGCCGCAGTAGCGCGATAATCAGTTCGTCGACCGTCTCTCTTTTACTGGGCCCGCCCGTGGCCTTGGGGAGATACGGCTGTGGGGTTTCCCCCTCCTCTCAGCTGTTCGCCCTTACACTGTCTCCTACTCACTTGTATATCTACACTCATCCTTAGTCCTTGCACACTGTCAGGCACAAGCACGCTTCCCCACTGAGGCTGAGCTGGGACCCCGCCCACCCCGCCACACTTCCGCTTCCCTCGGGTCCCCCCGTCCTCACTCTGACCGGCCAGCGTGTCTGCCACAGCGCGTGCTGGGTCGCCCGGGGAGCGATGTCATTTGCAGCCAAGCAGTGGCCAAGAGATTAAATAAATGCATTTTCAAGGTCTAGCACGATGCACACTGTGAAAATAACAATGAAAAGATTGAATTAATCTAAGGGTCCATAGAAAATTATTGCCTTTTGAATTAAAAAACAATCTAGTACCTTAGATGTAGTTTCAAGGCCTAGATTAGTATTGGGTTGGCCAAAAAAGTCTGTTTAGATTTTTCCATAAAATGAAAGGCACATTTTTCATTTTCATTAATAACTTTCTTGATTTGGGTACTTTAAGAATGTTGGCTATCTCCTGCTATTGGCTTCTGGTGGGCAGAGGCCAGGGGTGCTGCTAAACCCTTCCAATGCATGAAGCAGCCCCACAGCAAAGAATTTTTTGGCCAAAATGTCAATAGTACCAAGAAACTTCGCAAACCACTTTTGACACATTTGATCAGTCACAGCACCTTCTCCCTACACTGCACAAGCCTTTCTTTTGCGTTCCAGTTGCATTTTTACCTTTCTTGAAATAATAAAGCATAATATGCCAAAAATGTTGTGTATTTTCTTCATCTCCAATATTTGAATGGCTGCACAGAAATTCACCAATTTTGTTAGGTTTTTTTAAACGTGCACGCTGGTATGACAGCTATCACAATACAATGTAACAAAATGGTTTCAAATGAAGTTAAAGACAGCTAAGCAATTCTAGAGCCATCGCACGGAAAAACCTAAATGAACTTTTTGGCCAGCCCAGTACTTTGGAAATGCTGAATTAAATATTGTGAATTGCTATTAATTAAGTAGTTCCTTGCTATTTTTTAAAATACCGATGAAAGGGAGTGTTCATCTGAATATTGGTACATAAATTAGATTATTGTCATAAACATCACTATTAACAATACATGATAATATGTAGTGATAAGAATCAGTGGTGATAATAATAGTAGCGTTTTATTTATCTAGGGGTTGTAAATTCTGTGAGGGAAGGCACTGTGTTTAATAGCTGCTGGCTTTGTAAGTATTTATGGAACCTGAATGTTTTTCACCACATACACGTTCTTGGTCCGCGTAACAACTCAAGGATGCTGTCTCACTCACGCTTAAATCTTTCACATGCTCGGTGTTGCAACTGGTGAGCAGTAGCAATTTAGCAAACTTTCGTTGGCAGAGGGATTAGGACGGGTGTTAACATCTGCATTGTGAACTCAGAACATACATCTGCAGCCTCTTGGCGTTTACATCGTAAACATACGTAAACTACCATCTTAGGCTCATCGTGGACTTGGCTATTGACGAGCCTCTATCTGGAGGTTGCTGGAAAGCCGGCCTTTCTTGCCCGACTCATGCGATTGCGGAGTGTTGAGATTAGAGGGGTGTGGCCGGCTCCCAGGAGGAACCCCGCCTGGGTAGTGCGGGGTGACCAGTCTGCCATCCACGCCCGGAATGCTCCGTCCATCTTGCTGCGGATTAGTGGAGCACACCTTGGAATGTCTGACCGTGTTTCCTGAAGTGAAGAATTCCAAGGGGATTTGAAGTTACCTGAACTATTGCTGATAAGCATTTCTGCCATCCCCTCAAGAGCCCCCAGAGGAGGCGATGGCACACGTTCAGGGGCTGCGGCGAGGACAGTCCCTGGGCACCTGCTGCGTGGGCAGCCCGTTCGGGCCCCGGTGTGGCTGTCAGCACATCAGAGACGTCAGGAGTGTGCAGCATCGCGAAGGAGGCCGCGAAAGCACGAGATAAACTAGAAAGCACTGCAGAGAGGTAGCCGCTTCATGACTATTCCCTGCAGGACGGAGGTGGCTGGTGCCCATCCAGCTCACGGCGCGCGTTTGGGTGTCCAGTGAGACAGCACGGGAGAGTAGGAGGAGAACCTGGAGCTTTTCCTCCTCACACTGAAACGATTACTGAAATGTTCCCTTCAAGGACGGTGATATCTTTTTCTCACGCCTGAAAAGGAGGGTAGTTCTTCCTGCAGGGGCCCACGGCCGTGGCCCAAATAGCTTAATTAGCACCCTTACGTGCTCCCTGAGCGAGGCACCCGGCTGCTGCTTCACGGCCCACTCTCTGCGTGGCAGTGAACAGCGTGTGAAAAATGCCGGCGGAGTCACGGGCCCACGGGCCAGAGAAGTCACCTGTTTTCTCAGCATCACTTACGCTTCTTAAAGAGCTTCTGACTGCAAAGGCTGTCTCCTCGGGACATAAATCATTGTCTCGGGAACTTTGGAAATAGGCAGGCAGCTAAAACGAGGACTAAAGCACAGCTGGAGACTCTTGAGGATGACAATCCATGTTTTGTCTAAGGCCTTTCATGTGGGAAATCGGGAAGTCAGGTAATATCTATATGTCCTAAGAAACTCAATTGCTTATCAGTGGTGTTTCTTTTTTTAACAGCTAGAAAGTCCTTTTGTGAATAGATTTCAATTTGCCGCAAACATAAACAACAAACATTGGTTTGATCGTCTAGTATTTACCTTCACGGCTTCCTAAGTCAGACGAAGCGTCCGACTTTGAGAGGCAAGTACCGGTAGGTGACGGGACTTCTGTAAGCGACGCCCCCACCCTCCCTGGCTCCGAGCCTGCCGGAGGCTCTCACGGAGCCGATGGAAAGAGCAGTGAAAGAAACTAGGGTGTCGGGGCCAGTTTTGTTTGCCTCTTCAGCGGTGGGAGGAGAGACAAGGGTCCTGACTGCCGCTGTCGCCCCCCCTTGTCACTGTGTCTCACACGGCGTCCCTTCCTTATCAGCGCTGGCGAGAGCAGAGGCTGGCTTTCGTCCCCTGTCCCCGGCACTCCCCGTCCCTGTAAGGTGATGGAGACCATGGACACGGATGTGGTGTGATGGGTGGCGGGGTCAGGCCTGAAATCACCTTTCCTTCCCAGAGAGCGTGCGCCTCGGCCACTGGTCCCTTCTCAAAGCATCACCCTGGGACTGGGGGCACTGAGCTTCTTCGGCTCTGAGGGCAGGGCCTCTGTTTTCCTCGGGCATGACTTTTGGAGGTCAGCACCACCTCGACTAACTGGACAGAGGACAGAAATGTGCAATGGGGTAGAGATTGTTCATGCATCAAGTCCGTGGAGGCGGGCACGTTTCTGATTGACAGTGTTCTTGCGGTTCCTGTTACTGTGTAAGGTTTTCCTTTTACGCTGTTAGCTAGTGCCTGTCACTGTTTCTTTGTGGCTCAGGACTGTCTCTGCGTTGGCTCCAGGGGTCACTCCCAGTGAAGCTTTGGGGGACACTCAGAACCTGCCCCTGACACCTCTGAAGTAGTTGTGCTTTTCTTTGAATCCATGGTCCGAAGTGTCCTGAAAAATCCTGCTTTTCTGCAGGCATTTCAGCAGGTTCAGCAACCTCAACCCGATCACTTCTCTCTCTTGCTAAGACGCAGTGCCTTCTCCAGATTCCTTGTTTCCCTGTCCGCTCGCTGTCTCCACGGTGCCGCCTCCGGGTCTCTATTCCGAATAAGCCACCCACCTGGCCTGCTTCATCCCGGCAGGAGGTTGAGTTTGGACCGACGGGCAATTGCAGAGTGATTGATTCCATTAACGTGTACGTGGCTGCTCAGAGCTGAACTGGCTAAGTTCGTGTTTGAGGACTGGGGTTAACCAACACAGAGGGGACCAGCACGCACCATTCAGAAAGGAGATCACTTCTTCCCAGTTATTTGTGTCTTTCTCAATTTCTTTCAGCAAAGTTTTATAATTTTCATTCATACAAGTCTTTCTCCTCCTTATTAATTACCATATATATGTGTGTGTATATGTATCATTGATAGCATTGGTGTGTATATATACATTGATATGTATATATATTTGATGCTATTGTAAATGGACTGTTTTCTTAATTTCCTTTTTGGATAGTGTGTTGTTAATATATATAAATGCAACCGAGTTTTTCTGTTGTTGATTTTGAACCCTGCAACTTTGCTGAATTTATGAGTTCCAGTGGTTCTTTTGTCGAATATTCAGGTTGTCTACATATAAGGTGATGCCATTTGTTTACAGGGATCATTTCCTTTCTTTTTCTCTGAGTGAGATGACAGTTTTTCACTGATTTGTTTGACTGACCGCTCTGTCTAGGACGTCCAGAGCTGTGTGGACTAGAAGTGGTGAGGGCAACATCCTTGCCTGGTCCTGCTCTTCGAAGGACAGCTTTCAGCCTTCCACTGCTGAGTGTGGCATCAGCCGTAGGCTTTCCGTGAACGAACCTTTCTGTGTTGGGAGAGGTTCCTTCTACTGTTAGTTTGTGGAGTATTTTTATCAGGAAACAGTGTTGGGTTTTGTCCCATGCTTCTTCTGCCTCTGTTGAAACGATCGTGTGATTTTTACCCCTTTCCTTTTGATGACAGGTTTTATCGCACTGACTGACTGCATATGTGAAAACCTTCCCGAAGCCCAGCCATGCCCCTCACTCAACGCGGTGTAGATTCTCCAATGTGCTGCTGAACTCAGTTCGAGGGTGCTTTACTGGGGACTTTTGTGTCTCTGTCCGTCAGGGACAGGGGCCTGTAGCTTTCTTTTCTTGTCATGCCTTGGTCAGCCTTTGTCATGGTAATGCAGAAAAGGGTACTTAGAATTGCTCTCTCCTCTTCAATTTCTTGGGAAAGGCTTGAGAAGAATTATTAAAATGTTCAAACTATTCGGAGCAAACTACGGATTCAATGCAATCCCTATAGAAATCCCATTAGCATATTTTGCAGAAATAAAAAAGGCAATTGTAAAATTCATATGGAACAACAAAGGACTCTGGACAGCCAAGCAATCTGGAGGACTCGCACTTCCTGAATTCCTGAATATTACAAAGCTGGAATCATCAAAGCAGCCCGGTACTGGCATAGAGACAGACACAGAGACCAGTGAAATAGCACAGAGAGCCCAGCAATAAACACACGCCTACGTGGTCAAATGATCTTTGACCAAAGTGCCGAGACTTCACAACGGGGACAGGATAGTTTTTTCAACAGATCGTATTAGGAAAATTGGATATTCACATGCAAAAGAATGAAATTGGTTCCTCATCTCACCCCATCCATGAAAATCAACTCATGGATTAAAGAATTAAGGGTAAGATCTGACACCGTAAAAGCCCCAGAAGAAGAAAACCCGAGGGGAAAAGCTTGATGGTGTTGTTCTGGGTATAACCCCTCGGCTACGGCACCGAAAGCACAGGCCTCAGGAGTGAACGCAGATCAGTGGGGTGACATCAGACGGAAAAGCTTCTGCCCAGTGCAGGAAACGGTCAGCAGGTCTCCGAGACAGACGGTCAGTAGTCCTCAAGTAAGAGGACTTGACCTTGCTGTGGGTCACACGCAGCTGTCTCCAGTTCTCCTGGTAAACGGGTGACCATCTGCGTTAGCTAATTGGCTTACCCAGAGGAAAAACAAACTTCTCGTGTGTTTATGGGTGTAAATAATTTTGCAACCTGGAGCGAGGTACCCCCTGAAGTTGGGTTCCTCCCCTTCCCGAGAGACTGGGAGACGGGGCTACTGACCCCCTTGATGTGAACGTCTCGCAGAGGTGGCTCCCAGGTCCTTGAGAAACTCGGTCCTGGGTCACAGAGCTGGTCAGAGGCCCATCTGTCTTTGGAAGGATTTCTACATATTTCAAAAAGAGGAGAAAATACTTACAATGACAAGTTCTCCCAGGTTAAAGCTCTAAGAAAAACAGGGGATGGAAATTTCTTTTCTACGCCCAGCAGTGAGAAGGAAGCCTCTGATTTTTCATTTGTGTTTGTTTTTGCACTGGCATGGACAGCTGGGGACTCAAGGTGCCTAGTGGGGGGAGTCTGTTGGGGGTCATGCTGAGCCTCAGGTCTGTGGGGGGCCCACGTGCCTAGCCACAGTTGGGGGGTGCTAGACAGCACGATATTCCTACTAGAGCCAAGTGTGGGTCCTGGAGAAAGGTGTGGGGGCAGCAACTTCTTGCCATTAGCTTTTTGGAATCTTATGTCATTTCAAGTACTGAGACCTAGCTGTGCGCAAAGAGATTCAGTTAAATAGTGTCAGTTAATGGGGGGCTGGGTATGTGTTTGTGTGTGTGTGTGTGTGTACGTGTAGGATTTTTACAAGGGTAGACCTAGGTCTATGGAAAGGGTCCTTTCAACTTCAACTCTTGATGGATGTATCTTGTGAATATGACTTTTATTTCAAAAGGACCAGATATGATTACTCTCTGAAGCTGTTTTCATAAAAAGGTCCCCCCCCCCAAAATGATATTTCTTCTAACTAGTTCTTTTAAAACTCATTTTAATCCCACAACTGAGCCCTCGGCAACAGGTGTTAAAGTCACCACTTGTTAGATGGGATTTTATGGGGTTTTTTTTCAGTCATTTTGTGAGGATGAACCCAGCGGTCACTGGGAATGAGCACATAGACAGCCTTGTCCCAGGCCTGCCTGTCTTCACATCACAACACGACACCGGCAGATCGGGTGCGCAGTTAAAGGCATTTAACCAACAAGCGATAATAGGCGGTGTGGGTATCATAAGACACGGTCGGGTTACGGCACCCCCGCCTCCAACTCTGCTTGACTCGCGTTGGCTGTCGCCGCCATTGAATCTTGGTTTCCCCCGATCAGATGAAGGTGAGGGGCAGCTGTGTGGAATTACAGCGTGAATGGTGGGTGCAAAGCCCCCCTGAGGGGGGAAAACTGCTCTGAAGGGGGCAGCCATTGTGAAGGTCTACACTCTGAACTGGTTTGGATTTCTTAGTATGAAATAAATACACGTCAGTCTGAAAAGGGCGGGGCCTTTGCTAGGCTGTGCTATCCCGTATCAGGTTCATTTAGCAAAAGCTTCAAGCAGTGAGCAGGTATTAGGTTGCCAATAGACTTAAAAGACAATATTACATTTCCAAATTATTTTTGCTTGGGCATCAGAAAATGTAAGTATATTCTTTCCATTATTTCCTGACTGTGCATCACTCTGATTCTTATTCATTTATCAAGTTCATCCCAAATTTATTTATATTTTGCTCCCTCTTCATGTATTAATTCTCTCTCCTCAGTACCAACTGTGCCTTTCAATCAAGGCGCCCTTGACTCCTTACTGTGGTTGAGAGGATTTAAGCGATTCAGAGCCTTCGTACACATGGCTCCCTAGTCTTCTGTGCCTGATTCCTCTACCTCACAAACAGTAATAACTAATTTAAAGCAACGAAGCAGCACTCCAGTAAGTTCCAGAAGGAATAAAATGGGACATGCGCCCGATATTGTAGGTATGTTCTGTACGTTGTATCCCCGAATGGATTGGAAGTTTCCTAAGGAAGCACCGGCGTGTTCCACATCTCTGTCCGTCACGGAGACCATAGAGAGTCTATCGCAGCGTTGTGCCCAGTCCGTGCCGGGTGCACCGGCAGCAACGGGTCACCAGCCTGACCCTTCCTATAACGTGACTGAATATCAGGGAACTTGAGACGGGAATTTTTCAAGATAATTAATTCATTAAAATAAATACGCCTATTAGAGCGGTTGGCAATGAGTTCTACCATGGAAATAATACAATTACTAAATGCATCTATTATCTGGCGTTTTGCGTGGACAGAGAAAGGAAAAGCTCGCTGGCAATGACCCAGGCTTACTCGGATTTTACTCGGCCGACGCCTCGTTTGTGATCCCGACTTAATGAGGTACCTCGTAGCTGACCCGAGTGTTCCCATCTGTGTTTTGAGGACAGAAACCATTCAGTTTTTAGAGGAGAATCTGGTTTTTGCTTTTGGTTTCGATTTAGGCAAGAGTTGACACGCTGCTTGGGGCTTTTAAAAACCGAGGTCATTACAGCTGAAGCAGAAGAGCAGATGAGCTGGTTCCACCCCTGCACGAAGGGGAGTAACCTCACTATTTATACGTGACGTTTTTCTTAATCAGAGAGGGGAGGTGAAACTGCCAGCCCTTTCGGCTTTGGGGAATGCAAGGAAACTGATTTAACTGGTGTTTAAGAGAGAGTAAGTGAAAAATATTTTTTTCATGCCCCCTGAAAATCAGTCACATTGAACCATAATGTGGTTTCCAACATCATTGCCCCATAACTCTATGAAACTAAAGGAGCGATCCATATTTCCCATTCTTCATGATAAATTATATAACTTTAGCGCAGAGTTCATCACCACCGGTGAAATGGTAACTCAAACACTCTATGCACTGGTGAATTATGTTTTCTCTCTTCTCATTGTGGGAAAGTCAGCGGCCCCGGCCGGGAAGTAATCCTCTCTGTGCTTTGTCAATAGCTTCCTTCTTCCAACGAAAACCTCCGTTCAGTGCCACCGCCCCTCGGAGTGCCCTCCTGGGCGCTCCCACTCACGCATCACTTAATGTAGCCAATTAGATCGTCACACCTTCTCGGCTGAATTTGTTCTTGAACACCTGCCTGCCTGGCCTCAGTTCCCCTCTGCCCGGAATCCCACACTCCTACTCTCTGCTGAGCCCTTGGTGGCCTGGAGCCACGGTCAGCCCTTCCACGTTTTGTGTGAACATTTAAAAAAGTCCAATTTGCTGTTCTGGAACAATCTGAAGATGAGGCATGATGGAGCTGTCCCCCTGCCCAGCAGACACAGGATGCGGGCCCAGCCCCTCCTCCAGGCCCCTCCTCCAGGCCCCTCCCTCACTGACGGCTCAGAGTACTGTTCTGTGACATCCTTAGCAGGCAGAGTGCATGGGTCCGTCCTCTGAGAGACAGAGAGAAGCCAAGGGGGAGCTAAATGCACAAGAATGTAATTAGGGACAATCTCTGCATGGAAGGGTATAGGAGGGCGTTGGAAGGGTCCCCAGGATTTGTTTCAATCAGCTGTGTCAGGAATGCAGACCTGGACACAGCACTCACAGCTCCCAGAAACGGGGGGCGTGTCACCGCCCAGGTGAGAGCCCCGAGCTGGTCAGGGGGCGGGAGAGCTGAGGGGTCAGCGGCAGAGTGTCTGTTGTGGTTCATACAGGAGTTAGCTGGCAGAGGCAGGGCTTGCAGTACTGCCTCTGGCTGGTTTGAACACTTTCAGGGGACTCTGGGGGCTTTGTCCAGGTGTCTGGTACCTGGCCTGGAGGTGCCCAGGCCAAGGATAATGGCCTGGAACATAAGAGCCCAGTGATGATGAGGTGGTTAGGTGTGAGGTTCTGGATTGGCCGGTTTGCATGGGAAAGACAAGTCGTTTGTCATCTTCAGGAACTGGCTGACGCTGGGAGGGGCCTTCCGTCCAGGGCCAGCCAGGTCCCGGATGTCAGGACGTCCGGACACAGAAGCACAAAGACGTGGTTCGGACACAGACTGCCACACAGACTGCCGCATCTGGGGCGGCAGCCGAAAGAAGAGAGGGAGGGAGCCTGGGCAAGGCAGCCGGGGAGTGTCTCCAGCGTCTCCCTGGCGCAGGACCGTACCCAGTCGCACGGGGTCCAGCGATGGGAGCAGGCCTTGGGAGGCACAGCCCCGGGACACACGCAGCCGTGGGTTTCAGAGCCCAGCAACCGGGTGTCTGGTCTGGCGTGCTTCCTCTGGAGGGGTCTGGGAGGCACGCCCCCAGGCCACCACGGACCCTCCTTATCCCACCTCAAGGGAGCTGCGTCTCGGAGCGGCTACAGTGCTCACCACGGGAAGACCTAGCTAGAGTCCAGCCTCAAAAACCTTGGCTCACGACCCCTGTGACATGTTACCCCCTCGCAGGGTCACCGGGCAGGGCTTCTTCAAAACTCCGGTGGCCTGGCTGACTGTGGTGGCTTCGGCCAGTCCCCTTGATCGGTGAGTCATCAGTCCTCTGTTTCCTTGGAGACTAGTGGACTCATCATGAAATCCGGTGTTCCACAGAATCCAGGTACCTTTAACGTACTAGGCCTAGGAAATATTTTCCTGAAGAAGATATAATTACAAACCCTGTTCTTGATCATTTCCACATTTTTCCATCCTGGTATTAGCGGTCACTGCCCCGGAGGCCACCTGATTGCAATGTCCTCAGGCACTGTTGACGTTAGGATCAAGCAGTCAGTTGATTGGGGCGGATGAGGTCAAGGTCATTGGTTTAACCACCTTGAGGTCAAGCTGGCTTAGGTAAGTCCCAGTGTCACAGACTTTTCAGCCAAGTCTGAGACAAAGAGGTATATATGGGCCCTGACTGGGGTGGCTCAGTGGGCTGGGCGTCGTCCTGCGAAGCGAAAGGTCGCTGGTTCCATCCCTGGTCAGCGCACACCCCTGGGTTGCGGGTTCGGTCTTGGTCGGAGCGTGTACAGAGCCAACCGTTTATTTGATGTTTCTCTCCCTCTCTTTCTCCCTCCCTTCTCCTGTCTCTAAAAATAAATCAACATTTTTTAACAAAAGATATGTATACAAGCACGAGTGCTTGTTTGCATCATATCACATGAAGTCACTACTGCTCACTGACCGCTCTTGGGCCCAGGACATAAGAATTTTCAGATCCACGGGCACTGCCGACTCCACTGGCTGAATCCCACACATGTGCATTATTATCTGTGGATAAAGTGTCTCCAGACTTCGGTGTGGGAGGCTTTGATACAACACTTTGAAAAACACAAGTTACTCTGGAAGTGTAAGTTAACGCTGTTGCTGGCCATAGCGGTGATGAGAACATTTGTCTATGACCTGGTGAGGTCGTGGCCTCCTGACATTCACGCCCTTGGAGATACTTGCTGGGATCCCGTTGCGTGGGGGCCAGACAGACCTAGTGACTGAACTTGAAGGGACATGAGCGGTGCAAGAGTGACGTGATGACGCCGCCAGCTTCAGGTTACACAAGGGCTATGAGTGACTTCCACCTTGCTGGCCGCTGCTTGCTGCCTGGCTTGGAGACCTCGCCCCGGGGGGGCAAGCTGGCCTGTTGGGGAGAAGGGCGTGTGGGAAGCAAGTGCCGTCTCTGTCCCACAGCAGCGAGGACCTGAGCTGGCCCGCAGCCCCGGGGCGTGGCTGAGCTTGGAAGGACATTGTCGGAGGCCTGCCCCAGCCCTCCATGGAGCCTGGAAGCCATTCCGTCCCCGGTCTAGCCTTGAAATGACAGCAGCCGGGATGACAGCTTGAAAGCCGTGTGTGAGAGACCCTGAACAGCAGACCCAGCCGGCGTGCCCAGATTCCTGACCCTTAGGTGGCAGACAGTGAGTGTCGTTTGGAGACCCGGGGTTTGGGGATAATCAGTGAAGCAGCAATAGGGGACGAACACACCTGGAGTGGCCTGTGGCACATTTGGGAGGCGAGTTTTGCTGCAGGTGCATGAAGAACACAGTGGGAGTTTCAGTGTGGCGTTCCCTGAGCACCTCCAGGCCGCTGGCACAGCCCAAGTGGGGGCAGAGACTGCTCCTCATTATAACCCACGAAGCGCGCACAGAAGGTTCTCTGAGCATTTCATGCCCAATCACTCCCATTGTTAGAGAATCAGGCCCGGCTTCACGTCAGAACACATCGACAAGGGCTGGAAAGGGAAAGGATACTTATGCTCCTCTGCCCATCAGGGAAAAGTGTAAACCTCTGTGTTAGACTCACCAGCAAAAGCATAAAAATAGCTTGCAGTTTCAGCTGCCTCCGGAGTGTTCAATATGTGCTTTTCGCAGGGATGCGCTCGCTCGGCCCCAAAGCATGGGCTGGCATAATGCTATGCAAATACCAGAGACAGCACCTTGTGAAAAGCCATTTGTGAAATAGTCACTCGAAATGCATGGATTTTAACAGAAAGCAGTTTCCACATTCGGTAACCTGTCCCACATGCTCTAGGCACAGCAGAAGGGGCTTCCACGATGCCCTCCAGCCTAGGAAAACTGTGGCGAGTTCTCCTCCAGCAAGGAGGTGATGGGTTACACCAACAGACCCCGGCGTCAGGAGACGGAGCTTTGAACCCTGCTCTTCCACTACGAGCTGAGAGGCACCGAGTCTCAGCTCCCATGTCTGTGAAGCAGGGAGAACCATTCCGATGCCTTGGGGCTGTTGAGGAAGTTGAACTTGATGTTCTCTGGGTGGTACTTGGCCCCGTCTGCTGCGGGCCCGCAGGAGGTGGGCACTATTGCTGGGGCCAGTGTTGTTCACAAACTCTGTCCTTGGGAAAACGCTTCTACCTGAACTTCCCGAAGCGCTCAGTCACAGCAACTGAAACAACTACCCGCAATTTTCCCTGATGTCTCATTCCACCTGTTTACCACGCTTTGTCCACCGTTGTAGGTCTTTTCCCCGTCCTGCTGCTTGTTAGACACAACGTGAAGGGAATGAAAACACCTGCCTGGGCCGAAAAATCCCCGCCTGGGCCCGGACCTTGCTGGAGAAGCTTATTTCTCTACCAGGGTGCAGAAGATGGGGCTATGCAGCAGGGAAGCCCCAACACGCAGGTTTCGGGAGGACTGATGTCCCAGTTTAAGTTATGGGACATAAACAACTGCACACCTAAGTGCACTCACTTCTATTCACCTTTTATCACTAGTGGTGCGTTCCGCATCCACATTCATTTTGCTGATGAGGGGGTAGAAATGCAAACCGGCCAGCCCGTACTGGATGGGGTTATGGTGACACGCACAGTGAGCTACAGAGTTGCTCGCAAACTGCTTTAGAATTGCTTTCTCTTTTCTGTTGTCACATTTGACACCCGTCCCCCTCATGCTCTGCACAAGGCGTCCTGCTGGGAGCTCGGGATGAGCCTGTCCATCGCCAATCCCGGGTCCAGACAAGGTCGTCGGCTACGTAAGAAGTGAATTCAGCGCCGTTCCGAGTGTGGCAGCAGAGGAGTGAGCGGTGCTGCCCCGCTGGGCTGGGGGTACAGGGCGCTTCAGTGGGTCAGCCAGTGTCTACCCACCGCCCTGACGCGCTCGGCTCCCTGCGAGGCGCTGGCCCAACTCAGAACTTTTCTCTTTAGAAACCATAAAGAGTTGACCGAACTATCTTTTAAATCCACACCTTTTCTGAGTGTGTCAGAAAAACATAGTTTAGTGGTTAAGAGCAGAGGTTTTGATGCCTACGTTCAAATCCTTACTCTGCTCTTTCCTCTCTGAGGGACCTTGAACTTCGTCTCCCTGTTCTGTCGTCTGTAAATGTGGATGTTCACAGGATCTGACCCGGAAGACTGTGGTGAGAACCAACACACATGAACACTTAGGAAACGTCTTTCATGAGGTCATTTCCCTACAAGCACGAATTACTGCGATGTCATCGTTAGCAGCTTCAGTTCAAAAGCTGGCATCTGGCATTTTCTCCTTGTCTTCAGTCCCAGACATCAGCCCTTTTCCTTAGGGTGGACTTGTGTGGGGGGCCAAGACGTCTGTCTCCGGGAAGTTCCTCGGTTCTTTGCGGAGGCAGATCTGCGAAGGTCTGGTTCCCAGACTGGCCACACACCCCTGTTTGTGTCTGTATCCCGCGACGGGTGTAGGTCAGTCTCGGGGTTTGTCACTGACTTCCGTGGAACACGAGCTCCCCAAGGACAGTGGCATTGCTTCTCCGACTTAATTCTGTGTTGGAATCACCTACGGGACTTAGGAGAGAAGATAAACGTTCTGTGACCTGGGCTAGGTAAACAATTTCAGAGACGGCATCAGAAGCACAAACCATAAAAGGAGGGAAGAATAAATGGAACCCCATCAAAATGACAATCTTTGGCTCTGTGAAAGAAACTCTTGAGAGAATTAAAAAATAAGCTATGAGCAGGAAGGAAATTAAAATCATATATCCAGGATATTCAAAGAACTCTCAATTTTCAGTGGTAAGAAAATAAAGAAGCTAATGTTTTAAATGGGCAGAAGCTTGGATGCTCACCAAGGAGGTTCTAAAGATGAAGAATCAGCGCATTTTAAACACGTTCCACATCCTCAGCTGCAAGGAAAACACGAACTTAAACGACCGTGAGATAACTGTGCAAGGTGGACAAAAATGACCGCCAGTAACTCCAGGCCTCTCTCTGCGCCGCCCACAGAATAGAAAGGGTCCCTTTCCCTGGGTGGAAACCATTTCCCGTGTCCCGTGTCCACTCCTGAATGCGTCATTCTGGCGGGAGAGGGACTGACGCTCTGTGCCCACCCCTCACTGCCACGTCCGCTGTCGGGCCGGGGATGGGGGCAGCCCGTTCCCTTCTGGACTGAAGTGAAGTGAGTGTAGTTGCCAGGGGCATGCTGGGCAGAAAGGTGCCACCTACGGAGGATTGGGTGCGGGGAAGACACTGTCCTGCTCCGTCTCGGTGTGCCAGCGCAGAGGGGAGGGTGACAGTAGGTTCTGGGGGCTGTGGCAGTACCTCCCGATAGGGGGCGGGGCCTCAGACGAAGGCCTCTTCTCCCAGCGACCTTCATAGCACGTCACCTGCGGCCACAGCGGGTCAGCCAGGGCAAGCCTGCGTTGTCACCTGCGGCTACAGAGGGTCAGCAAGGGCAAGCCTGCCTTGTCACCTGCTAAGGCCACCAGCACTGGAACGGTCCCTGAGAAGCTGTCCTCCCATCTTTCTGATTTCAGGAAGGGTTAGGCTTGTACCTTTCTTTTGCTGTTTAATTTTATTTATTGATCTGGAGAGAGAGAGATGAAGTGGGGAGACACAGAGGGAGACAGACAGAGAGAAACGTGGATTTGTTGTTCCACTTATTTATGCCTTCATCGGTTGCTGCTTCTATGTGCCCCGACTAGAGACTGAACTCGCAGCCTGAGCGTATTGGGACGATGCTGTAACTACCTGAACTACCCACCAACGCTGTACCTCTTTTTTTTTCTGCATTTCCCAAGTTTTTAAGGGAAAACTTAAAAAGTTTAACAGTCACGTTACCAAAAGAAGGGAGACAGGTAACAGAAAGAACAGTCACACCCATGTCATTTATGTCCTTCCTTTCCTATAAAATACCACATAGATTTTTTGCTTGTTTGTTTGTTGTATTGTTGTTCAATTACTGTTGTCCCCATTTTCCCTCCATTAGTCTCCCCTGCCCACCCCACCTCCCACCTCCCACATTCAATCCCCCTCACCTGTTGTCTTTGTCCTTGGGTCCTTTATACACGTTTCTTGATCGCCCCTCCCCTTCTTTCCCCATTGTCCCCCTTCCCCTCCCCTCGGGTTACTGTCAGTTTGTTCTTTATTTCCATGTCTCCATTTCTATTTTGCTCACTCGTTTTGTTGATTAGGTTCTACTTATAGGTGAGGTCATATGTTATTTGACTCAGTGGATTGAGCACCAGCCTGCAAACCAAAGGGTCACTGGTTCGATTCCCAGTCAGGGCACATGCCTGGGTTGCAGGCCAGGTCCCCAGTAGGGGGCGTGTGAGAGGCAACCACACATTGATGTTTCTCTCCCTCTTTCTCCCTTGCTTCCCCTCTCTAAAAATAAATAAATAAAATCTTAAAAACAATTTAAAAAGCCCTGGCTGGTGAGGTTCAGTGGATTGAGCGCTGGACTGTGAACCAAAGGCTGTGCCTTTCTAAAGTGAAGAAAAAATACACACCCATAATTTTTATGGGATGATATTTTATTACAACCTTTGGCAATATAGACCATTCTTAGGATTCTCAGAAATGTCTTAAATTCATTGAAGTCTGTCGTATTATTGCTATCATGAAAGAACATAAGAACATGAAAGCTTATGTCTCATTAGTATCTATCTATCTATTTATCTATCTATCTATATGTTTAAAGGCGCTCTTATTCAAATACCCTTACATATTCTTGAAAAGTCATCAAATCCCTCGCCCATCACATGCTCTTCCTGTACTAAACTCTTGTCCCACTAAACTTCCTCTGTAAACGTCACTGTTAACCCTTTAAATATTTCCTTCGAACTCTTCAGGAATTCTGAACGATCCTCTTGGGCCCCCAGGGTCTCACTGACCAACCACTAAAGCCCCAGAAATGTCTTTGAAGGGCAGAGCAAGCCCGGGGCCTGGAGAGAAGGTTTTTCCAGGACGCCTAGAAGTCCCAGCGCTTTCCAGCCCATCTGGCCGAAATGTAATTGCTAATGGAATGAACAGATTTTCCCCCTCCACAAATATAGCCTGAAGGGAACGAAGCCAGGATTTTTGAGAAGGCCTGGCACAGAGGAGCTGTTGTCAAAGAAAGAGATAACGTCCATGCATCCAACGCCATAGAACATGTTATTTTTGTTTGCTCATGGAGGAGAGAAATAGGGCTGCTTGAATAAAGCTTTTTTTCACATCTAATCCCTCTACCCCTACAATCAGCCTCTCTGCTTAGAATTCATTTAATTTCTCTGATCCCTTCTAAAAAATGGATGCCAGCCAGGACTCCGATTTGTATTTTCTTCCCAGCAAAATGATCCTGTCCCTTTAACTGAGCCTGGGACTAAGGGGTTGCCATGGAGATGGGACCTGGGATGGGGCTGCTCCACTTCTCTGGCCCTGTTCTGAGCCTCAAGTGGAAGGTTCCATTGCTAAAAGAGCAGACTTGTAACTTCTGCTAATAAAACCCGTTTACATTTTCTGATGCAGGTTTGCTCCCGTCCCTGTGTTCCATTTCGTAAACACAGAGCAGGTGCTCAACATGACAACGATGAGGAGGTTTCGGAGGATTTCGTTTGTGATGGCTGGAGAGCCCCCCGCCAAAAGGTGTCCACCAGGCCGGGAGGTTCGGGCGAGGCTCTCGCTATGGTTTGGAACCGCCTGCCACCTAGCGGCAGCTGTGAGAATAACAACGTCCTCCAATAGCTTCTTCAGGAGAAGGGTGATTTCATAGATTTACGGCCACTGTTTACACCTCGCGCTGTCGCCTGGAATACATTTAAGGCTCAGCTCTAATGTCAGTGACTCTGCAAGTTCCGCCAATTCCTGCCTCCATAGAATTAATTGCTCCTTCTGCGCTCCCACGGCAGTTGGTTCTTAGCGTTGTTACAATACTGATCACATTATATCCTATCTGGGGGGCGGGGAGCGGTATGTGTCCATCTTCTGCCAGATTATGTCGTTTAGAGGAAAGTGCGTTACCACTTCGGGCTTTCTCTGCACCTGTGGCGTTAGCAGGTCCCCAGTAAATGTGTACTAAAATGGGCTGCCTCCTGCCTTTCAGCCTCCCCTTGAACCTGATCCTCCGTCCTCTCTTCCTTCCGTGACCTCCTTCCAGCTGCCGCTGCTGCACTCCAGGCCCGACCTGGGCGCAGGTGTTCGCCACCAGCCCGCCAGGAGCAGCGCCCCTCCCTCCCCTCACCAGACAGATCTCCACCCTGCACCCTGCACCCTGCACCCTGCACCCTGCACGCGGCCACTGGGCCCTCTGTGCAGAAGGCGGAGAGGTTCTCTTCCCGACGCCCTCGCTGCTGGGAGACACTCCCATCCCCGCGCTTGTTCTGGCTGTGACTTCATGCCCCGGGCAGCTTTCATGCAGGACCGCCCCTCCCGCAGTGGGAGGGAAGGCCTTTCCAGGCCGAGACCGCGCCTGCTTCAGTTCACTGTCGTTTTTCTAGTGCTGAGAAACAAATCTGGCTTAATTATGAGTTACAATTAAGTTACATATTTGCTCATATTTTTATATTTATTTTTATCGACATATAGCACAGTGTAAGTTTAAGGTGTGTGAGTGTTGGTTTGGTACATTTATATGTTGCAATGTGGTTACCATTGTAGAGTTAGCTAACCCCTCTCTGAGGTCACACGATTACCATTTCTTTTCTGTGGTGGGAACAGTTAGGATCTCGTCTCTTAGCAGCTTCGAAGTTTATAGGATAGTGTTGTTGTCTTAATACTAAGCCTCATGGCGGGGTTCAGTACCGACGTCGGCAAGGACAGGCATAACCGGGAACGGACTGGGACCGTTCAGGGGCAGACACGCCGACGGTGGGGCGGGGGGTGGGGCAGGAGGGGGCACATTGGTCAGTGCCTGTTCCCGCACGCTGGGATTCTGGGCACGTCATTCAACCTCTCTGTGCCTCAGTTTCGTCCTCTGTCACAACGGCAAGGACGGGAATTTACAGACGCTCACTGAGTGCCAGGCAGTCATTCTTCTCAATGATGCGTGTCTGTGTCTTACCTTCCTCAAGGGTACCGACTCGCCGAACACAGAGGGGCTGGGACAGAGAGAGGTTAGTAACGAATGTCCTGCCCAGGTCACAGAGGTGACAAAAAGGGGAGAGCTGGGGCGGAAGTGCTCGTGGTCACCGACTCTGTGTTGGCAATCCACAGCAGCAGCTGAGACCCAGCACCTGACCCCCAGCACCTGACCCCCCCGGGAAGAAGTCAGGAGCAGGTGATGCGTTTTGGCCTCTATCACTGGTAGCGAACTCTAGTGAGTGGAATTACTAGCTTAAACTCAAACTCGTTGTTTAAAAAGAAAATCAGTTCATTCTCAGGAAAATATTGAAAAAGTTTGCTTCGCTAGGGTTCCCCAGCAGATGTAGGCAGATCACTAATCACCAGCAGTATTTTTGCCTTTCCAGAGCCCCCTTGTGGGAAAGCCTAATAATTCAGGGTAGCAGTTTTATTTCTCTAGGGGCTGTCGTACCCGCAGGAAGAAATACTAAATGTAAAGAAAATCCATTAACGTTTTTACATTTGGCATCCCATTTCATTTCACTGAATGTGGCAGATAGATTTCATTATTGATGACTCCCATTATGAAATTAATTAGGGGAAATATGACAGTGTTCTAAAAAATTAAAAAAGCAGCTGCATAGACAAACGGAAATCTACTTAGTTAATGAGTCACAATAGAACATGCTTTGCACGACTTCACAATTGTCAGAAAGATTCCAAGGTGAAACACTGGGGGTAGAAGCCTCCTTCCCTGGAGAAAATAAAGGCAACAGTAGCACTTAGTATGAAAGGGTAATGTGCTTTCCATTCGTGCCCTTCACTCGTTTTAAACCAAGTGTGATTAAGGAGCTAACCTTGAACAAGGAATAACCCTGAGTATGTTTTAATGTGATTCAACGTCTTAGAGCAATTACAGGTATGAACTGATGCAATCTGAGTGTCTAGAGGAACCATCTCTGTTTTATTTTTAAGGTTTTATTTATTTTTTTTTTGAGAGAGAGGAAGGGAGGGAGAAAGAGAGGGAAACATCATTGTGTGGTTGCCTCTCACACGCCCCCTACTGGGGACCTGGCCCGAAACCCAGTCATGTGCCCTGATTGGGAATTGAACCGGCGACCCTTTGGTTTGCAGGCTGGTGCTCAATCCACTGAGCCACAGCAGCCAGGGCAGGAACCATTTCTTACCTATTGTGGGAGGGAAAGCACGTCTTTGTTGGAGAAAATATCCCCATGACAATAAGTATCCATTTATTTGTCTCCAGTGTTCTCTGGTTTGTTATTGTAGAAATGTGTATCACAGTGATTTTATCTCCACTTTTATTTACAAAAATGATGCTGTTATCTGCTCTCAGAATGGGAGACAGATGCACTCTCTAACTCATGCTTCTGAATCATAAGGAGTGGTCCTAGCCCTGTGCGTTTTTCTTGGGTTTTTGCCATCCCCACTCTGAATTTAGAGACGATATGAAGAACTCAAAATCCCTTCCAAATGAAAAAACATATGGTCAATAGACTTTAAATGTGAGCTTACTTATTTAAGGAATCTCCGAACCTCATCAGTTTCGCTTGTCGGCAAGAGCTCAGTGTTAATTTCCAATCGCATTTCTTCTACTGAAGATGTCTACGGAGCATCTGTGCTGTTACTTAGGTGAAGTGCTAATATTTCCTGGTCAGTATGTGGTGAGCTTCACCATAAGGAAAAATCATCCGTCAGTCATGGAGTCGCCAAGGTCCAGGAGGAGGTAGATGAGGGTCAAGACAGGAAGCCAAATCTAGGCAGGTTAATTGGTGATTTCCTGGCTCTTTGGGGTTCCTCACTCAATTCCCGTGTGGGAGGGTGGTCTCCCCGACATTCATGTCAGCTGGGTGTCTTACAACCCGGCTCAATTCTGGCGCTGTCTGCCCCAGACAGCATCACAGTCCACAGGCGAGGGCTCTGTCCCACCTCAGTCCCTGCACAGGTGCCACTTGGGCTTCTAACTGACTGGCCATAGCTCAGAGGTGCCCACACCCCCATCCTTGGGTTTGGGTAATTTGCTAGAGTGGCTCACGGAACCCAGGAAGCGAGCCTACTCACCAGATTAGCAGATTATTACAAAGGATACGAATCAACAGCTGGGGAAGAGTTACACAGGGCGAGGCCCCAAACAGAGGCGCTTCTGTCCTCGTGGAGTTTGGGGTCCAACACGGGGGCATGTGGTTCCCCAACCCAGAAGCTCTCCGAACCCCATCCTTTGGGTTTTTAGGGAGGCTCTGTTCCATAGGCTGGATGGCCTAACTCATTGGCCACTGGTGATTGAGTCTACTTTAGTCCCACTCCCCTCCCTGGAAATCGGGGTGGGACTGAGTGGTCCAGCCCTCTATTCCTGGTCGGTTCCCCTGGTCACCATGCCCCATCCTGAGGTGCTTCCCAAGGGTTGCCCCATTAACAGAAACCCCGTGGTGGTGGAAGGGGCTTGTTACAGGTAGTAATAAGGCACCCATTTCCATTCCCCCTTCTGGCTCAAAGCGGATTTCAGCAATTGAGGACAAGAGACCAAATATTCTACCCAAAGACGCTCCCTGGGGTGTTACTGTTCAGGAAATTCTGGGGGGCACTGTGAACCAGGAGCCCTTAGGAAGCTCCGTTTCGTGCCAGTGTTTTCTGGGAGCTTCCTTGGGGCCCTGGCGGGGACAGGAGGTACCCCGGGGCTGCCCAGGTCAGGGGAGCCTGTGCCAGGGGTCGGAGTCGGTACGACTTGGAGTCGCGGCGTGTTCCAGAGGCCACCCCTGTAGTACGCCGGGAGGTTTGGGGCTCTCTGAATGTCTTCCTTGACAAGTTGAACGTCACGGGCCATAGACTGGATGTGTGCGTTCTCCCCACATCCGTGTGTTGGAACCGAATCCTCCACAGGATGGAGTCCGAGGCCTTGGGGAGTGAGGAGTGAGGCCACGAGGGCCGAGTCCTCACGAATGGGATCAGCAGGGCCCAGATTATAAATTGGGCAGTTTCAAGCAGAATGTAAAAACCTACCTGGGTGACTGTTTTATGTAGTTAAAGTATGTAGGTTTTAGAGACCAAAACACCCAGTTCCGAGACCAACTAGCCTACCTGGTTACCACTGACCCTAAATAGATGATCTCTTAGAGACCCAGGTTTCCAGCTCAAAAAAATGGAAAAAGTGGTAGTGTTGATGTTATTTTCAGGAATGTGGGTTAGCATAACAAAGGTCCCCAGTGAAATGCCCAATGAAGATTAAAATAGTACTTCTCTCCTCTCTATTTTTTCTTACTAATAGAAAATGGAGTGATTTACTAAAAACGGGAGTAGCCTGCACCAAACTACACCCTTGCACCCCTCACGCAGCACTGCCAAGGCGACCTGTAATTTCCCGATCAGTCCTCCGTGCCTGAAACCCGCGTTCCTCCACCTGGATTTCCCTCTCCCGAGCCCCTTGGTCAGCTCTGACTCTCTTTCATTCTTTAAGACACTTATATATCTTCTTCCTTGAAGTAATATGAAAAGATTGAGTGAATTAGGCAGTCCCCACCGTAAACACGTGTTTCCGCACTCCTCCGGCCTCGGACAGCTGACAATGCTCCTTTCCCCGCATCCTCAACCATAACGCCCCCGTCTACTGACCAAACACACCAGGGGGTGCTGACTGTGTGCCGGGTTCCCAGATCCGGCCCGGGACACGACAGCGGGCAACAGCGGTGGGGTCCAAGGCTGTAAGGACTCCTCATTCATATCCTGAGCTGGGATCCCGGCGGTAGTCTTTCAGTGGAGGCCCGAAGAAGGTCCATGTCCTTCATAGCATACAATTTACTATCATCTGCAGTTCCCTGTTAATCTGTCGGCTTTTTTGCTTGCTGTTTCGTTTGGCACACATGCACCCAAATGTCAACTGTATAAAGGTAGGGGCTTTGTCTTACTGGTGTCTGGTGCCAAGTACCAGAGCGGGGACACCGTACGTGCTGATAATCACTCACACATGGCGAAAGGGGGACTGGGGTTAATAGTGGGGGTAGGCCCTGGGGTGGGGGGGTGCTTGAAATGAGGAGACTGTGTTCCAGAATCTGGACCTCACCCTAAGTACCTCTCCAGCATCTTATTCTCTGTCCCTTCACATCTTGACCGAGCCTTGACGGAACTGAAAGGGCACAGGCGTCCTGTTTCTGAGAGGAAGGAAAACCCTGGTGCCAACTACTCAGTAACAGGAAAATGGAAGTTCAAGGGGGCTCGGCGACCTGCTCGGGGCTGTCCTCGGGCCACCGGTGTTGCTGACGAGACCCCCGGAGCCTCGGGAGCCCTTTCCCCGGCTCTGGTTTGCAAAGTGCGTGTGATTTCATGGCTACGTACCTGACCCTGCTCGTGGAAAAAAAGCCACACATACGTCAATATTGCCCCACATGCATTGAAATTTGCTTAGGAATTATACTGTGTTGCTCCCTTTTGAAGGGAATAGTTGTTTTGTGATCAGAAGCCCGTCACTTCCTTCAAATATTGAAGTCCCCAGTTCATCTTCAAACAGAATGTCCTTCAAAGAAGCCTTCTCCGCAGCAGTCTTATTGCTCGGGCACTCAATTGTTCCAGGGATAAATCTCTGAGTAAAACAAATGGTGTATTTCCTGGAAACCTCACAACGATAGTTTTCCTTCCATTTTATGTCCAAAGCGATAAAGCTAGAGAAATAAGCAGGAAGATGGCTTGGTTTTGGTAGCTTTAAAATGTCAACATTTGATGTCACTTAGTACTAGCAATGGGACTACATACACCCCAAAAACATGCTAAGGAGGATTACTTACATAGGAAAAGAAGAATAGAAAAGGGAGAGAAACCCCATTTTTACCTAGCTGCATCCAAAGGCTCAGCATGCTGCTCTGGATTAGTACCGCTCATGGGAAGCTTAGAAACGACCCACGTGAATATTAATATCATCCTCTCTACCCAGCCCCCACCAGGTGCTCAGATCTTGGAGCCTGTTAGTTTTGATCTTGACAACACCCTTGCAGGTTCATCATTACTACCTCCGTTTGATGGATGAGACTGCCAAGGCTCAAACGGGCCAGTCGCTCCGTGCCACGTTGCCAACCCCTGCTGGCGGTCATGCTCGGCACTCTCATCTGTTCTGTGCAGCCTCTGGAAAGGCCCCAAGTGTCACCGGGGCTGCTACAGTCAGCCACAGGGGGTGCCTTTCGTGTACCATATGGACACAAGCACACCGACTCTCTCATCCCATCCAGAAATGTCTCTTTCCAGGCTGCTCTTGCGCATTCTCCACCTCTGTCCTTCGGACAGCCCTTCCTGATGCGGCCATTGGGAGTTACAACGGGGGAGCTCAGCTCTAACCGTCCCTTTCAACTCCTGGACCGGGAGCTCCTTTCTCTTACTCGAGAAACACATCATTGTCCGTCATGGCCAGGCAACCTGAGTCCCAGGATGGTGGACGCCTTGGAAACACCTTGGGACACCAGAGGAGACAGGCAGCCAGGTAGAGAGGGGAGGCAGGAGAGCTCCTCCTCCTCCTCCTCCTCCTCGCTTTCATCACGGCACCTGCGGGTTTCAGAACCGCAGCTGCAGGATGCCTTCCCCAGAGTAAGGATGGGACAGTGTCCATAAAGCAGGCATTTGCCACCTGGAGTACATTCGCTGAGACCCGTATTTGCTCAGCAGGAAAATATTTCCTTGGCAAAATATTTCTGTGCCATAGCCATAGTCATAATTGTATTTTTCATTGTTTTTTTATCATGTGCATGCTTTTTAAAACATGACCTATTTCTAGGACAGATTTTAGAAGTAGAAAGAAAATTCAAGTAAATGTGATATCAGCACCTTGTTTTCCAGGATAAATAGGTTATATTTATTACTTTTATGTTTTCTCCTTTGTTTCCTTTAATTATTAGTAATTGGAGCCCTGAGGGTGTGTTTTGGTTGCAAATAGTAGGTCAGTATATTTTGAAGGGCGTTCCTGAAGTTTCCTTTGTGTCCCTGAAGCAAGTCCTCCCTCGGGGTCGCTAGGACAACATCGGCTGTTGTTGGTATTGGAAGTAAAAAAGGCACAGAATATTACATTGAAATGTTTTAATGAGCCAGGTATTTTCTTTGCAAAGATTTAGCAAAAATATTTGTGAAGGCTGTCTTCAGTGATTTTAGCTTTTGTTTCAAGGAACTTTTAAAGCATTGAGTTAATTTTATTATTTTTTTTTACCAGAGAAAAGAATTGTTCAATTTTCCAAACTCTACTGTGACTGACTATGTGAGTTAATATGGATCCTTTAGAATTTGCCTAAGTCGTATTTGGCAAAGTAAGAACAGCTCTGTTTGAGGAAAGAAATTAGGCATAGCTGTAGATAATCATATTTTGAGATTTCCCTCCAATTATGTAAGAGAAATAAAATCTCAGCTTTGACACATATACATTTTTAATTGCTAAACAAATGAAAACCAACTCAATGGGCTCTGATATTGGCCAACAAGAACAAAATTCTCAATGATAAGAAATAATAAGAAAGAAAGTAAGAAAGATATTTGACCACCTAAGCCAGGAATGTTCAAGGAATATTTTGTCTTATAATATATTAACTGGATTATTTGATATTATAGAGTAAGAATAAAAATGTCTATTTCTATATTTTAAAATAAGTCCTGCATTTTTTGTTTTTCACATATGTCCTCATTTGGAGAAAAAGTAATTAGCACAAACTTTGCAATATAAAGAACTTAAATGTCAACAAAGAGAGTTTAATAATTGTATATATGAAAATATTATTTCTTTGAAAAACCTCAAGATTTTTTATTTTTGTGTATATGGAATTAATCATTATGTAATGAGAGCTGGATCTGTAGTTTTCTTGACTTCATCCAATAAATTCCATTGCAGTTAAAAAGATTTTATGAACAAAAGTTTTAGTGATGCTTTGTTTTGTCATATGAATAAACAACAGAAAATCAATAATAATTATCATACCTGCTCTCATTGGAACGAACTAGACTCCAGGTGTTTAGCAGACATTATTTTTATTTACTTCTTAGAACACTTTTCCAGGTAGTTATTAAACTTGATTTCCAAATGAGATCCCCAGCTATGAAGGTGGGGAGCCCAAGCCAGGCAATCGGTGGGTCACCCGAGATCATTGTCAGAGCCTCTGCTTTAGCCCCTCTACGCAACGCGCCTACCTGCCAGCGCCAGCTACTCGAGTGTGGATTTCGGGTTACGTTCATCGCACGTATAGGCTCTTCTCTGCTCGGACCAGTCGGGAAAGCCTAGGACTTGCTGTGGTAACAGCTGTAACTCTGAAGTGCCCGCGACCTAAGTGACGGTTATTTCTCAATCGCCCACGTGCACTTCGGGGTTGGTGGCGTGACCTCTGCTCCCCAGGCTGCCACAGGTCCCAGGACGGTGGAGCCGCGGCGGTGCGGGCCCACGCAGGTGCGTAGGAGATGGGCGGAGAGACCCGTGCGCGACACAGACGTCTCCGAGCCTCAGCCTGGAATATCACAGGTCATTGCCACATTTCATTGGCCAGGACGAGTCCTGGGGGTCCACCCCGCTGCCAGGTCTTGGGGAAGTCCAGGCTTCTCCTGCGTTGGGGTGGGGGCTCCCTGGGGGGAAGGAAAGCTGTGTTCCGTGAACACTAGTCATGCCTGCTTCTGCCTCACGTTGTATGCTAATTCGATTAACATGGGGAAGTCCTTTAGGTATTCATTGATACAACTGAGAAAAATTTCTTCCGAATCGTTTAGGAAAAAGCACGTGGACAAAAGAGCAAATGATAGAATGTGAGAGGAGCAGAATGCAGCTCGAACACCAGCCAAAGGCATGGGATAGATAAGGGAAGGAAAGCCGAACAGAATCACAGAAAAACGCTGATTAGAAAATAGCATAAAGCCAGAATTAAATGGAATAAAAAAGGTACCAACTCAGTTAAAAGGAAAAAACCAACGGCAGCCCGTGCTGTGGGGCCGCGCCAATCTAGTTCAAGTATGAGTGATTCCACATGAGTCAGGCCCAAAGGGTAGAGAGGGATGAAATCGGAGATGTACTATCTTCAATAATTCACCACCGAATTGCAAAGAATTTAAATCGGCTCATTAAGGTATTAGCGAGTTTTGGAAGAAGAGGGGGAGAGAGGAACCAGTTGGAAATTCCCCGGCTCTGGTTCGCCAGCACCAGCAACACGGCGGGAGCAAAAAGGGGTTGAATAATCCCGGTAACAAAGAATCAAACCCATGCTAAGTCTTCCCGGAGCATGGGAGGGTGAAGTCGGGAAAGATACCGGGGAAATCTAAAAGATTTAGGAACACACCCTTCTCTTAATGAATTAGTAATATCCGAAGTCCAGGATGAAACGGTGGTGTGGGTGAAAAATAAATTATGCAATGTGACCCGAGCAGAGAACTGTATCCAGAGCCTAATAACAGTCACACATGTGGACAAAGTTGTCCAGAGGTGTCCTCGGGCAATATTCCCAGTCCAGAGAATTCCAAGCACAGATTCTTCCAAAACTTCAGTAGAAATAGAAGCATTCTATTAAACTGTGCCTGATCCCAGAGAAAGAAGATAATCTTTCCAATTATTTTAAGCAGTGAGAATCACGCATATACTGGAATCCGGCAAAGATAGTGTAGAATTTACAAAACCAAATGTGCCTATGAATATTGGTGCAGACATGTAACATTACTCCCAAAATTGTTACGGTAATAGAATGTATTTCAAATTTTGCACTACGACCAAGTGAAAGTATCCTTAGAACAAAGATGTTCGGCATTAGGGACCAGTTTATAGGATTAGTTGTATTAAGAAGTTACAAGAGAAGTCACATGATTTTGTCAATAGACACTAAGAAGTATTTGCTAAAACCCAGTACCTATCCCTTTTTAAAAGCCATGAACAAATTAGAAACAGAAGGACACTTTCTTATGTACTAAAACTACATTATTTATACAGAGATCATTATATAATTGTCAACATAAATTATGATACCCAGCTCATAGTTTTTAAAATGCGCTATAGTAAACTGTGAAAGTATTCTAGTAAAGTCAGGAATGCGAAATACAAAGCTTTTTATCGCCAACAGCATTATTTCATATTGTCATACCGGTGCCAAAGGAGTCAGAGAAGGAAGTACAATGTGTGAGTGATGGAAAAGAGGACGCTAATGCACGGATGCCTGTAAGTGATGTCACCGTCAGCCTAGAAAGCCAAGCAATTAACTGAAAAACCAATAGCAGCAGCAGGAGAGCTCAGGAGGTTAAGCTGCCAAACAATCTGCATAATCTAAATAAATTGCACAGTCATCTAAAAGTCTACCAATAATAACCAGAGAGAAGGGAAATGAAGGAAAAAAGATGTCATCTGAGGACTTAAATAAATGTGTAATACTCACAAGTACATATAAACTACAGACTTTGTTAAAAGGCGTAAAAGAAGATTTGAATAAAAGCAGAGACATCTTCTATTCTTCATTTGGGACACTTTAATTAGAAAGGTGTTAATTACACCAAATTAATCTGAACACTCGGTGCAATCCCACGGGGCTGTTTGAACTTTACTAAGCGTTTCTCAAGTTCATCTGGAGGAGCAGATCTATCTGGGGGGCTTTGAAATATAGCAGTAATGTGTTCGTTAGTCAAAAAGAAGTGTGGGGCCAGCCCGGGACAGGCACATAGGCGGGGTGGACCAGACGTAAGAGAGGAAGCCAAGTATGGGACAATTTTGTCATGAAGTATATGGTCACACCAGCATTTCAAATCGGTGGCGACAATTATTCAATCAACAGCATTGAGGGAAGCAGCTAGCTTAATTGGGAAAGCAATGTCTCTAGCAGAACGTACCTGAAGCCTGCTGATTGGCTGCCTGGCCTTCTTCCTCTGCCTTCCTCCTCACCCTGAGGGTCTGAGGCACCTCCGCACCTTCCTCCTGAACGTGAGAATACTCTCCTAACACCTCTCCCCAGTCCCAGTCTGCTGTGGTAATCTATGCTCAAATAAACATCAAAGGGAACTATTCACTGTTTTAAAAGGCGGAGGAAGGAATCTGTATTAGTAGGAATTTTCAGAAAAGTTTTCTGAGACATGTTAGTTATGGATACATTCTAAGGGGAGTATTTTAACACTGCCTTGTCTATTAAATGATTTCACCTAGAATGAAATTTTGGAATGTAATGTACAAAGGCTTTTATGTTACAATACTCCCTGATACGTCTCTGAGTTCACCATCAGAAATATACTAGGCGTGAATAATATATATAGTTGTGGATGATACAGACGCAGTTGCCTGGGTTTGGAGTAAGTTACAGGTTATTTCTGGAGGTAGGTTTTTCTTTGCAGTAATCACATTTTACATAGGTTCACAGTAAAATGTATCGCATTTCCTGGGGCCGGGGGGGCTTGACATTGGAACTCACGGAGCGTGGCCCTCTGACCAGCCACTCGCCGGCTCCTGGGCACCTGTACGGAACGCAGAATCTGGGCAACGCCGCCCACCTGCAGATCAGACTCTGGGTTTCACAGAGTCCCCAGGACGCTCTTGAGGACGTTAGTATTTAAGAATTAAATATCAATTTCATTTAAATTAATTTAAAATTATCTTCTGGGATCACCCAAGCTCAATCTATTTGAGATTTTGTTTCCGTGCGCATGAAGTCACGGGGGATGGGATGCTCAACACAGGGCGTCTTTCTCCATTTTTTTTTTAAATTTTTATTTTAATTTATTCAGTACAGTTTCTATCCTTTATTCCCATTCCAGCCCACCCACCCATTCCTCCCCTCCTCCCTCCCCTTTCCAACACTCCTAGTTTTGTCCATGAGTCCTCTATATTTGTTCCTGTAAACCCTTCCCTTCTCCCCTGAAATTCCCTCCCCTCTCCCCTCTGGTCACTGACAACTCTATTTCAGTGTCTTTTGTTATACTTGACACCGCATTTCCTTCTCTACCCTTCGCCAAAGGTAGACGTTAATGATATTGTAGGAAGTAGCGCGTTTTCTGTTTTCTAGAAGAAACGGCATTTTCCTTTTAATCATTTTGAGCTATATTTCATTGCTAACCTGGACTATTTTCTTCTCTTGACAGTGGCAGTTAAATTTTTTTTTTTTACAGCTCTGGCTGGTGTGGCTCAGCGGATTGAGCACCAGCCTGTGAACCAAAGGGTAACCGGTTCGATTCCCAGTCAGGGCACATGCCTGGTTGCAGTCCAGGTCCCCAGTAGGGGGCACACGAGAGGCAACCGCACACTGATGTTTCTCTCCCTCTCTTTCCCCCTCTCTTCCCCTCTCTCTAAAATTAAAAAAAAATCTTAAAAAAATTTTTTTACAATGCAGAACATTGGGCAAACATGGGACATCGGAACATTGTGTTTCAACGTCAGTGTGTTGCTGGCTGTGACATCTGTTATCTCTATTGGCAGCTATGACTTCGCGGTTTCTGAATAACCTTGAAAGTGGTTCTGATTTAATTATCTGTCCCAAATCCTGAGAATATTCGCACATTTTCTCTCCCAGAGGAGAAATATGTATATTTATATATTTTCCCTCCCAGAGGAGACATTATTTTCCTCATCTGATTTTATCCCTTCCCTCAGAGCAGCCTTGGACGATAATTACGGTTGTACTTCGGAGGGATCAGCATTTTCTAATCTTTCCACTGTTGTCCCGGCAGGAAATTGCTTAGTGCTTTCGTGTATTTAATTTAAAAGCAGAAGATCTACTCCGTGAGATAAAGCCCGGCCATATGTGGGCAGCCTCAGAAAAAAGTCACAAACAGAAAACACATTGTGAAAATCGGGCGCTGACAAATTGTCCAAGCTGCCGTTATTTTAGAGACTTGGTAGAAGTTCCACATACACTGTCAATGTGCTCTTCTTCTGAATCTCAAAGATGCCATGGTTTTCGTTTCTCATAACGATGTCTTTCTTTCAGCCACTGGAGAATCGTCCCTCGTGTTTTCTTAGACTATGAAAGCGCAGGAATCTCTTTTTGTTCCAGAAGGAAAATTCAGGCTGAGTCGCTCCCAGAGGGTGATGGGGGACTTTCTGGGGGGGGCGGGCAGGCAGAGCCATGGGGCAGGCCTCTGAGCCACAGAGTGGGGGTGCTGGGTGGGCCCAGGGGAGGCAGCGGCGCCCCCACAGGCCGCAGGGGCAGTGGGACTTCGTGGCCATGGCCACGCGGCCACAGCCACACGGCCACGGCCACGGCCACACTCTTCCCGGGCTGATTCGTCCTTCCTTTCATCACCTGGGTGTGGAACACCTGCCGGTCCCAGACTCTGTTCCAGGTGCTCCAGACAAAGCACTGGGCGAGACGCAAAGTCGTCTGCCCGCCAGAAGCTGTCGCTCCAGGGCAGGGAGACAAAAAGAAATTGATATAAACGAAATAGGTAGAATAATAAGTGTTATGGAAAAAGTGAAGCGGGAGAGGGGAACAGGCAGCATTAGGCGGGGTGTCTTTAGACGTGGGGGGCGGTCAGACCCGGGAGCCCGTTCCACACAGAGTCTCCGAGGTCCCGTCTGTTAGGTGCTGACCAAATGAGAGACACAGTTAGAGCCCCTTGTTTCCAGACTGATTTTTGCCCTTTTTTTGTGTATTTATACATTTGTGTGTGTGTGTGTGTGACGTCTCTCCTCACCGCCTTCTAAGGGCTCACTGTCTGTCCCAGAGTAGTTCCAAAGCTCCCACCTTGGCCACAGGACTGCCCCCTGACCTGGCCTGCTGCTGGCTGGACGGCGTGTCCCCTGCCGCTCTCCCGGGTCATCAGCGCAGACACCGTGGCCGCCTCGCTCCCCAGACACGCCAGCTCTTGTCTAAAGCCCTTGCTTGGCGGTGGCCTGTACCTTTCAGGCTCGCTCTGCACGTGTCCAGAAGCTCTTCTCTCACTCTGTGCTGGTCTTTCTCTGGCGTTTTCAGAGAAGCCTTCCTTAAACCCACCTCAACGCCCCCGACAGAACAGTGCTCCCACCGCCCCCACCCCGGCCGGGCCCATCCATCCGTTCTCTTCCTGGACCCCAGTTTTATTCCTAATCGGAGACCGAGCACTTACTTACAGCCTCAGACGGCACGGTCCACGGGGGACCTCTCAGGCAGGCCACGCCGAGGCTGCGCGCCCAGCAACAGAGCCCGATGCAGCCACGGGAAGGTCGTGGGAGGCGTGTGTGCAGGCGCGTGGGAGGGGATGCGCAACACCCAGCAGGCCCCTGAGAGCATGTGAGAGGCAGCGGGGCACCGCAGGGCTCCGCACAGGGAATGCTGGTGTCCTGAGGGCGCTCCGGCTCTTCTGTCTCCGCAGTGGGGCTGGGTGAGTGGAGGGCGGGCCCGGCAGGGGCAGGAGCGCTCTCGGCGCTGCAGCCCGAGGCCTCCTGTCCCAGGACGTGCCACGTGCGCACCGAGCGACAGAGGGCCGTGGGTGGACTGGAACGCAGTGCTGGTGGCGGGCGTGGGGAGCAGTCTGCACAGTCGAGATGGCAGAGGTGGACGGAGGGACCGACAGGCTCCAACCAACCAGAGTAGTGCAATGTGGCACGAAAGTGTGAACGTGAGAGTGTCAAAGGCGACCACTAGGTCCCTGGTTGGTGCATTCAGAGGAGGACAGTGCCTGTCACGAAGACCTTGAGTAGGGGCGTCAAACTCATTGTCACCGTGGGCCACCTCAGCCTCGAGGTTGCCTTCAAAGGGCCGAATGTAATTTCAGGACTGTATACATGTCACTAGTCTTTAACCAGGGGTAAGGAGGTCGGCGCTGCCGCCAGGCCGGATAAAACAAGGTGGAGGGCTGGACTCGGCCTGCGGGCCTAGAGTTTGCCGCCTGCGACCTGCGGGCTGTGTCGTGCGTGGTGCTGTGTTAGCGCCTCAGTCAGTGTGTTGTCCTGGTCCTGCACGGAGACCTGGGGAAGTCAGACCAAGGTTTGGCGACCACTTTGTAGTGTAGGTAGGACTTCGTTTTAGGTGCAGTTTTTGCATTTAAGCCAGACACGCTGTCTGTAAGCAGAAACATTTTTCTATACTCAGTTGATTTTACACTCGTATTTGCTATGTTCAGCAAGTTAATCTTATTAATTTGCCTCTCACAAGCGTATTTATCAATAGATTCTTGCCATGAAATCGTCTTAGCCACTAATGATGATTGATGAAGACTAATTGTGTTTGTCTCAAGTCTAATCTCCGGTTTGCTCGCTCTGCAAGCCGTCTCTATCCTTCGGAGAGCAGAGCGGAATTTCATTGGATGCTCCGCACACGCTCGCAGCTTTTCTCCGCTGCCCTCCAGACCAGGAAAGTCGAACCACGCCGAGATCCCCTCCTCCCGCCTCACGTGTCCCTACTTCCTGGTAGCCTGTCTTAGCCTCCTTAACTTGTAGAGTCCACTTGCATTTGGTGCATTTACCATGTTGCGCCAACATGGGCTCTGTCGCGTTCCAGAGCATCGTCATCACCCCAAAGAAAGCCCCGTGGCCACTGAGCAGTGCCCCCTATGTCTCCTTCCCCCCAGCAGCAGCATCACTAACCTGCTTTATGTCACCGGCAAGATTTTTCACAGGTCTTCATACTAACATTTACTTTTAAAAATATAAAATAGTATATTTTGTCAGGATGTGCTTCACATTTATTTCTTTAGTTTAAAGATTTTAATTTATTTCTTTCTAGAGAGAGGGGAAGGGAGGGAGAGAGGGAGAGAAATATCAGTGTGTGGTTGCCTCTTGTGTGCCCCTTACTGGGGACCTGGCCTGCAACCCAGGCCTGTGCCCTGACTGGGAATCAGACCCATAACCCTTTGGTTCACAGGCTGGCACTCCGTCCACTGAGCCACACCAGCCAGGGCTTAACATTTAATAATATAAAAGTGTATGTAATATCTGAAAACCTCACGAGCATAAAATAGACATTCAGATCCAACCTGCAAATTCCAATTGACCACACAAATTGAAATATCCCTATTGTTTTAAATACTCAAATTCATTCAACAAATATTAACTGACACCTTCTATATGTTAAGGATTGTAAGGATTTTAAAAAGTATAATACATGATTTTGACAGTCAGGGAATACATTTGAATACATTTACTCTTGTAGTCAGTTTAAATTTAGTCAGTAGTAAGAATCCACCTCGTGAAGAAGGAGAAACTGAGGTCCAGGTGCTGGGAAATGCTTCCACGCTGCACACCATCCCACCCAGAAGCTGTTTTCCTAACCCGGTTGCTGGTGTTTCAATGCCCGAGCCTGTGCAGCAGAGGGGGCTCGGTGGGGTGCATTTGTCCGAAAGTCCGTTACCAGCATCATGGGTTTGGTCTCGTAATGGGAAAAACCTTAGCGTCCCGTGGGGCAGCTGCAGCGGTGCAAGCGGAATAACCTGCATTCTGAATAAAATTGAAACGCCACTTCTAAGAAGAGAAGATTGCATTTTAAGGTATGAGGACTGGAGTGTCAGACAGACAGACAACAGATAGAGAGGCAGACACATGGGCAGAGAGGGAAAATGCCTCTTAGTTGCAAATGACCACTTTGTCACTTTTGGAAGAGTGTAAACTTTCCTTTCTGGAGAGAGGCACGTAGGAAGCGCCGTGTCTCCTGGGCCAGAGCCCTGTCGTGCCTCCGTCTGGGATGAGAAGCCCCTTCCCAGCGAGGGGCTACTTGGAAAACTAGAAAAAAACTGGGTTCCAGAATATGTTATTATAAACTTTACGAAAACGCCATCCATGAAAGAAAAACACAGTCCAAGCCAACCCTTGTGCAAAGCACGTTAGTGCGATCTCGCACTATTTGGTGCGAATGCGTCGTTACGATTATAAATTGGCGGGAGCCGGGCGCTGCTGCAGGCAGGCGGATTCGTGCATTTTGTCCAGTTTCAAAGTACGACCGCCTGCGTGAGTCCTCGCTCCTTCTTGCCTCCGAAGCCTGATTTTACTGCTCGGTATTCTGCTCTGGGGAACCTGAAAGGGTTCTCTACGTGTTGCCTTTTATATCCTCAAATAGATCTGGCCTAGTACAAAAGCTTTGATCCAGGACTGGCTTCAAAGCCACCTACACCCAAACCCGCGACCTCGTGAAGGCCCCGGTTCGTGGAGAGCAGCGGCGAGGAGCAGGATCCTGGGCCCGGCTTTGAACACGGCACTTGGCTCTGTCGTTACAAGACAGAGTCACCTCTTTGCCCTTCACGGAGAAGAGGCTGCTGAAGGGGGCGGGAGCACCTGTTTCTGTAGCTGCTCTGCGTTCATTGGCTTTCCTCCTGCCGCCACCTCATCACACAGCGTTTGCCACCGAGTCTTCCGTGTTACAGGAAACCACGCTTCCGACAACGGCCATTTCCCAAATTTCCCTGAAATGACTGTGACGGCCTGGGTTTCCGAATCTGTTGCCAATCTGATCTCATTTCTCGACACCACAGCTGCAGCCCTTCCATTTCGAGCCCTGTTTCTTGCCTGGTCCTTTACTGAATAGGCACTTAGCACTCGGGGTACGCCACAGTCTTTTTTATAACCAAACCATCGATTCTGCAGATATACCTGTGGGTGTGGACAGGAGCAGGGGCCTGGCGATAGGGATCCAGATGGAGACAGAACTCAGTGGAAGAATCAGTGTAGCTATGCAAACTTCTGCTTCTCTATCTCCCACAGAAACATCCCCATGGAAAACTAACCCACTTTCCAGTAAGTGGAGAACACAGAACCCAGTGAAAAATGCAGCTGGAAATACAGAAACCGTTTTCCGTTCCTTGCATGGCTTTAGGGGTAACAAAGACCAATATTATAGTAAATTATGTTTGCATGGACAGTCTGGGCACGTTACTGGATCTATTTGGTTGTCTTCAATATTTCTGGGTAGAAAAAAAGGATAGGATTAAGGTCACAAGGTATGCTGTATGACTTTGGGTAATCATTTAGAGTTTCATTGCTGGTAGTTTTCCTTTACTTTCAGACATATAAAATTTCACATTATATGTGTGTGTATATACACAGCAAAATACTCAATATACATCATTGCTTCACTTAATTAGGTTTTCCTCACTTGCTCTTTTTCCGCACATTGTTTCAACGAATAGTAATATGTTAACTTCCCCAGATTAAAAAAATCATATTGCAGTATTTTTTAATTTTAAACAAGACGTTTATTTAAACAGCAAGATGCTTGCCTGGAAGGGAAAACTATCCAGGACTCATTTCTTTTAGGGTAATTTCCCTACTTAAAGACAGACCACCCTACACGTGCAGCTACGCACAAAAAGTTGTGAAACTGTCCTTGGCTTTACAATGATCCATGAAAAACATTGAACTTCTCCAATGGGACAAGGTATGCAAGGCATTGTACACTGTCCAGTTTTTGTTAAACGGTGAGAGCCAAGTAACTCACTGAGATAGGAAGATAAGAGCTGAGCGGGTATGGCCAGACTGGGGACAGGGGTACTGTCTCAGAGCCAGTACTTCCCTGTCCCGTCTCCAGCTGATGTCACTCAAAACACACCATAGGCCACTTAGCTAAAAAATGCAAATGCCCCTCCCCGCACCAGGGCCCCGAGGTAAACAAAGGAACAGGGAGGGGAGATGAAAGAGCAGGGGGAGCTCCGTGGTGTGGGCTGAGGGGGAACCACAGTGCAGCGCCCTGGTGAGAGCAGCTCATGGGGAGCGGGGCTGTGCAGGGAAGCAGCAGGCTCCCTCTTCCGCAGAGCGTCCCGTCTGCAGCTGGGACAGACCAGCCGAGTCTTTGCCCTCCGTGGCCCGCTGTGCAGGTGTGTCTGTTTCCGTGACTGGCTGCCCGGCAAGTTGGAATCTGATCTGCCGCACTCACAAGCCCTGTGGCTCACAATAGGCTTTCGTTAATTCACCCACCGCTGTATGTACCCCAGGACCATCCCACGCCCCCATCCTTCCTCTCCGTCTAGATGCCCTCCTGGGGCTTTTTGCTGCAGCAAGCGCCGGTCTGCTCACCAGACACCAGGTCCACACGAAGCACACAAGCAGCCCCAGGAGCTTGGAGGGTGTGTCTGAGGTCTCATTGTAGATTCGGCATAGAATTCTAACACAATAACGAACACTTCCCATCAGGTCCTTACTGCTACTCCCTCCTGTAGCTCCTAGGCTCTGAGCCCCCAAAGGATGAGGAACTCTTATTTTCTCACCTCTGCATTTCACACGATAGGTCCTACACGTGTTCTGTGACAGAAGCAAAGAGATTTCCTAACTATATAATTCTTTTTTTTTATAGCACTGACCTTTCTTTTTTAAAAAAACAGAAAAGGACCCTGTGCTTACGCTCTTTCCCCACCTCCCTGTTCCCCACAGTCGGGGATTCTTCCGTATCCACCTAAAATCTAACCTCCCACGGGAAGGCTTTGCTTGCACCTGTTCAGGTGGGCTCTCAGCCTGTCCTCCGTGTGGCTGAATTCCCGCTGCCCTGTCTGCAGCCCACCCCAACCAGTGTTCTTGTGCATGAATTTATCTCTTTTCCCAGACCTGCCACATCAGGCTTCTTTGATAGACGGCCTGTGATGCTGTGATATGCATTGATTTCTTAGCCTGCATATTTTCTGATATATGACATGGTTTTTCATATGCGCTCAATAAGGAATACATATAACAATGCCATTGCTTTTGCTTTGTAATAGTTATTACAATGGAAAGGAAATGAGTCTCTTTTGTATAATTCATTACTCTATTCTTTTAATGAATGTCTTCCCCATTAGATAGTAAACTTCTCAGCCAGGGTCCACGCTGGTCTGGTCCACCCCTGTATTCTTAGGGTCTGGCACAGAAAAGTTCATTAATACATATTTATTGAAGAAGTTAGTGTTAGTTATTATAAATTAATAACATCATTAATATTATATGAGACCATAGCACAAGTCCATGTTAAAGGTTTGCATACAGAAATTGTTGTAGAAATGATCAGTAGATGTTTCAGGAAAAGAAATAATAGTATTTCATGATGTTTTGAGGATTAAAATCAATTTATCATATTAAAAAGTCATCAAGAGACTGTGACCACAGGAGGAGATGTCCTTCAGCAAAGTAATGTCTTTATTTTGCTCTAAGTCAAAATATGATGGGAAATCTCCCCATGAAACATTTATACAGTGCATACAAATAGGCTATTAGCAGCGGAGACAGCGGCCAACTGGTTTACCCTGGCAACAGCAATTTATTGACAGCACCAACGGATAAAATAACATATGAGATGAGTCATAACTCTGCCTGGTTTTCATTGCAGCGGTCACTTCAGGAGAAATGGTGCCATCACTGCATTTAAGCATTCCTTTATTAAATATTTACAGGGGCTTTTTTGGGAAATAAAGGTCTGCAAAATGATCAAGAATTCTTAACATGGCATTCCAGAGGAATGTATTCAGAGCAGCACGTTTTTGAAGGGAAAATCATTCTGAAAATACAGCAATTACAGGCTCCCCGTGAGTCTGATAGGAAAGATATTGAATAATGGACCAGCCGTGAGTCATCGTAGGTCACCGTTGCTCATACATTATGTACATATTGTACTTGATATATGATCCTATACATTATACTTGTATGAATAACTGCCAGTGTAATAGCCTTTCAGTGAAATGTTTAATGTAAAATATACCTTTCTCACTCCTTTTAAATATAAACTTGAAAGCTAAATTAGAAACCCTTTTTTAAGAACTTAGCCAAGATCCACTAATATAAATAATAGCTACTATTTATGGAGAATTCACTCTGCACCATTCAAAGCAATTTACACACATTACATCATTACTTGATGTTTATTATGACCTCTGAAGTCGGTGCTATTGTTATTACCGTTCAATTACAAAGGGATTGGAGGCCAATCACCATCCAGGACGAGGCTTGTGTCACCCAAGTCAGCGAGTGGCAGAGCTAGAACTTGAATTCAGTTTTGTCACAGTGGATTTTAACCATTGTGCTTTATTTTGTAGAACACATTGTCAAGGTAAGAAACAGATCTGGCTGAAGAGACTCTTAACACATATATTTGAATGTGAGGGCTTTTGTATTTGTATACAATAGTATACAACTACTATTATATTTTTATGCCTAGAATTTTCATTTAATCACCTTTATTTTTTGCTTAAAATGTCCTCTCTGTGCATGCTTATTGTCCACTCTTCCCATGGAACCTGTCAACATAGTTATAGTGGTTATTTTAAAGTTCTCGTTCCTCAATTCTATTCTCTGGAATACGCTTGGGTTCGCTTCTACTGACCATTATTTCTTTTGAGAGTAGGTCACATTTTTGTGTTTCTTTGCATATCTTATTGTCTGGATTCTGGATTATTGGTAGAAAAGAACAGTAGGTAAATGATATTCGCCCCCATTGCAATGTGTGGTCCTTCCCATAATCCTGAGTCTGGGAGAGGTTACAGTTTGGGTGATTTCAGGACACCACTCCGAATAAGTTGAGAGTCCAATCAGGACTCTCCCTCAAGCGGGGCTTGGGATTTAAGCACAATAAAAATCTTCAGATGTTGCAGTGCCTTAGAGCTCTGATGTTTAGGCCACCGGAATCTCTCTCCGTACGCTTGTCCAAGTTTTGAAGACATAGAGCGCAAGTTGACAGAAAGAAGTAAGAAAAACTGAATCTCCGTCTTCTTCTTCATCTTCTTCATTTATGTCTTCCAACCAGTGTTTTACAGAATGCCCACTTATTCACTGTGCGTATGGTAGGGGTTTTCTGAGGAGACCTCTCAGCCAGAGATCTGGGGCTCACCTATGAATTTCCTAAAACCTTCTCAATGCACCCACTGCATTCTACAGAAGCACAGCTGGTTCTTTCCACTTAGGGGTTTGTTTTAAAGGGAATGGAAAAGCCCTGGCCGGGTGGCTCCATTGGTTGGAGCGCCATCCCATATACCAGAAGGTTGCAGGTTCGGTCCCCAGTGGGGGCGCATACAGGAGGCAACTGGTCCACGTTTTCCTCTCACATTGCACTCTCTCTCTCTCTCTTTCTCGCTCATCAATAGATATTTTTTTTAAAGAAAGGAATGGGAGATAACATGGAAGTTGCGGGAACATAATCGAATCTGATAAAAGGAGACTACACTAAGGAACAGAACACGCACAATGGGTAACAAAGGAAAAGAGGAGGAAGACTCCGCAGTCCGGGACAGTGGACCGTGGCCTACAGTGTTTGTGTCTCAAGGGGGGAAATGGATCGATGAACTTGAGGTGAACCAGACGAGGGCTGGGGGGAGGTCGGTGTTAGGACTCACGGTCCCCCCGGAAGCCCGAGGCGGCTCACTGAGGGCGGGGGAGAGAGAAGGGACCCCAGGGGAGCTGCGTGGCCAGTCCCATTGAATCCTGCCCGCACTTCCTCCTCACCGTTGGCATGTCCTCGGACCGAAGGGTCTTTCTGTTCAAACCGCTTTTCTCGCCAGGAGAGCCAGATGGATGACCTCAATAGGACGATGAAGTGAACCTTTATGTATTACGAGATTCTTGCCGAACAGAATAATTACGTTTTGGGGTACGTACATTCGCCTATCCTCCAGTTTCACTGTGAATGCATGACTCATAGAAACAAAGGATGGACAGGAAATGCAGCAAAGGCAAAAATACGAAGAGCCTCTCACGCATTTTATTTGGGTCAGGAACAAACTAGAACCTCAGTGACCTGAAGTGCCGCGGGCGAGGGAGCCGGAGCGCGTTTACCCTTTGGGAGCCGGACCTTCCGGCGGCCACGGCAGGATCCCCAGCTGCTGCCAGATCCCCCGGCTCTTTCCGCAGGCAGCAGCTGGCTGTCGGCTCTCAACAATTTCCTGCGCAATCTGGGAGCATTTGATACAGAAAAAGTCTAACAAACCTTAAACTGTATGTGCAGGCCAGATACTATATTTACCCAAAGGCGCTTTTGCCTGATGAGAGTTCTCTATCCCTTCCTCCTCCCTCACTTCCCGCATCTCCAGGGGAACATCCCACCAGGAGCCTGTATCTCTAGGTAACTCTGCACAACTGGGAAGCAAGAGGCTCTTGATGGTACGATTTCCTCTGCTGAATATCACACCGTATAGATACATTTTAATTACACGGATTACTTGTTGCTGGCAATTTGTGGCAGTCACTACTGCAGGCAACGCAGATGCATTCTGAGGGTTTAATTGATTTCGAAGTCACTCACCTGCGTGACTGTTTCATGAGTCAGCCTCCCCAGGCTACTGACGCCCGGTCCCCTGGGCGCCATGCTCGCCACCACTTAGTGCACCGCGTCTGAGTCGATGTGGGGGGTGGGTAGGAAAGAACCCAGGGCCTAGAGGACGTCAGGCAAGTGACTCTGACATGTGCTCTGTTTACCTACAACGGGACACAGTCATAGGCCTTCTGCTGCACACCCTGGCTCTGAGGGGAGGCAGAGGCGGATGGCCCCGGACTGGCTGCTGCGGGATTTCCATCTCGGTTCGGATTCTTTCCAAGATAATCCTCACTATCTAAGCCTTCTTTGGAGCCAAACAGGGCTTCAGGGTAGTACTGCCTCCTAGGGCAATGAGGCTTCTTCGTCACCTCTCTGGTGCGCACCTTCCTCGAGTTCTCAAATTGGCTCTGGTTTAAGCAATTAAAGAGCCCTGATCTCTGGAATTCTTTGGGGTAAAATTGCCAAACTCTTATGATCTGTGAGGCTTGACTGAGAGACATCGGACAGCACATTCTGCTTTCCTTCCCAATTTAGGGACTTGGGTGGGTATGAAATAGTCACTGATGGTGGGTGTGGATATTAGAGGCCCAGAGGAAAGGAATGCTGGAATCTGTCAATTTCCAAGTGGACAGATAAAGAACAAAAGTCTTGCTACCTAAGGCAGTGGTCCACAACCTTTTTGGCACCAGGGACTGGTTTTGTGGAAGACAGTTTTCCCACGGACCGGGGTTGGAGGCTGGGGAACAGCAGGGGGCGCAGCTCTGGCCTTCGCTTTGCTTGCTTGCCAGCCCCTCACCTGCTGCTGTGCAGCCTGGTCCCTAAGAGGCCAGTACAGGTCACCAGCCCAGGGGTTGGGGACCCCTGGCCTAAGGAACGTGGTTTCTTCTTAAACAAGGTTGAAGGAAAAACCAAAGGACATAATCACACCTTCGAAAGCCCCAAACACCATACGTATAGAATTTGACCTACATTTCAGTGAAAAATCTTTGAAAAGTCTACCCTATTCCCGTAGAATGTCCATCTATTGAATGAAAATTGACCAATCAAATACCCAGCCCCATTATATGCCTCTATGGTCTTCTCTGTCCACTCAATATTTAAATAGCACTTATAAAGGAAATAATGGTTGTTAATTGACAGAGGAAGAGAGGCCTTATAGAAACCCAGCATCCTGAACAAGCACATTGGGCTAAATCAGCCACCATGCCCGTGCAAGTTCCACGGAGGAGAGGTGGCGTGCTCATCGGGAACAGTATTGGCAAAGAGACACTTGAACATACTCCACCACGGTCTGAAACGTAGGCCAGTTCTGTCCCTTCAAGGAGTTCTGTTTTTTGGCCTGTGATGCTGTAGCCCTGAAACAAGTCAACGGCCTCCCCACATTTTGCATCTACCCTTCCAGCAACAGGAAAGAGGAAACCAGAACACGCATCAGCAGGAAAAGAAAGCAAACGTTGCCCCCGATGTGTGTGCGGGGTGAGCGGCCGTAGGCTGGCCGGGCCAGGCCTCCCTAGGCTGCCCGGCTCCAGGGCCCCGCGCACCTCGCCGGCCCGTTGCGAGCTGGGAGAACCATCCTGTAGGCTGGCGATGGGAGGAGGCGTAGAGACAGGGTGGTGGCTGCCTGGACCCTCTCCAAGAAGTGACAGCATTGGCCTTACTTCTGTCCCAGCTCCTGGGAGAATGACATCCAACAAGGGTGGGTCCGGAACTGTAGTCTGTTTCTCCTGTGAAGAAAATCTATAACAATATCCATCGTGCGTCTCTGTTTTCTATTCCACATTCCGCATTCCCTCCAATCCCGTTTACTCCTCTGTTCTAGAGGAGCGAGCCCGATTTTCCTCTCAGGCCTGGAGTTGCCGTTCAGTCGCTTCAGCTCTGCAGTTTATGGCCTCGACTGGGAATTTAAACTGTCCATATTTCATCTTGCGTTCTCTAACATTTTAAAGTTATTTCAGCCTACTTACACTTCCTTAGCAATCATAACAGTCAAGATTATCGTACTGCACTGACATTGGAATTCGGCCAATTCTAATTGTGAGAGTATATAGTTATGGTAAGCAATTACTTGAAATTTAGTGGTGACAAATTGATGTTGCTATAAAAGTTACAAACAGTTCCTAATTTTCCATGTATATGTGGGTAAAATGGGGTATCATAACTTATACTTCTTGTCTCAATATGATGTTTCTGCACTGCAAGAATGCTAAATGAGATGAAAGAAAGTCTCCCAGAATGTTGAGACAGAGTGATGAGACATGGCAGATCAAATGAGGTCAAACCTAAATGAAAAATATTTTCAGGGAAAGACAGCCTCGGGGGCGGGGGGGGGGACATTAGTCAAAGAAATAATATGAGTATTTACCAGAGATAAGGAAAAACACAAATCTTAAGATTAAAAGTATTGAAAATGTTTTAGCGCATTAAGGAAAATGAGACACACAGGAGTGGGCATAAAATTTATAACACCTTACTTTGCTAAGCATCAGATACAAAAAGAGGTTTTCTGCAAAGTTCCTAATGAAGACCCGACTTCCCTGTTAAAAGGTGGACGATGCAATCTTCTCATTTACCTGCGGGGAGGAGCGTGGCTCTATAGGTCACTCGTGGGTTGCATCTTGGCTAGAAGGTGAGCGCACCCAGCACCAAGCCCTCACAGCAGAGGGAGATGGACAGAGAAGTCCTCCTTGTTCACAGGCCCGTTCTCGGTTAAATATTAACCAGAACGCTGGGGGCGCGCTGATCTTTTCCCACAGACTTGATGTGTTGAGCTCACCCTAAATGCATAAGCAAAGTCATAATGGTTTTAAGCATCCCAAACCCAGGTGACATACCCACGGGGCTGTTAGGGATGAGACTGTGACACAGGACATAGGAGAACCGAGAAAGCCAGAGCATGCCCAAGTCTCGAGGATCCCAAAGAATTGGTGTAGTTTCCCTTAGAATGCCGAATAGCATCATAGGTACCAAATAATTTATGCTAAAGATGCTAAACGTATTGGTTCATAGTCTACATGCTTTGAAGAAGTCTGGAAATTATATAACAGCATGCTAACAGGAGTTATCTTTGAATGGTAAGATAATGAATTATTCTTACTTTCTTCTTTGCACTCATTTATAAAGAGAATTAAATACTTATATATTCAGGAAAAAATTAAGCTTTTTTTTTTTTGCAATTGACACAACAGACCTTAGAACTGTAATAATATGGCCAAAGCATGCTGTGTAAATTCAGGCTGCTCTGGTGAGCACCCAACGCCTTAATCCAACTCAAAGGAACACTCGTCCAGTGTAGCCGAGAAGCAGGGCGCGCGCTTTCAGCTTTGCAGAGCGAGGCAGCCTGAGTTTATCTCAGCGTCCCTTCCTGCAGAGAAAGCAAGGCCACGTGGCAGGCAGCACGCCTCCGCCCCTGGCTCTGACGTGTGCGTGAGGCTGCCTGCGTGCCTTCCGGGCGTTATCCACCCCGCCCCACTCTATAGGATAGGCCACCCAACCCTTCCTGAAGCCCGAGGACAGGGTTCAGTCTCCAGCAAAGCAGCGTCTGGCTTCCCAGATTCACAGGTTCCGAATCAAGACTCGCAGAGGAAAAAAAATGCCTCTATTCGTCCAGGTGTCAGAGGTTACTGATGCCCACGTTCTTTCTTAGATAAAGAGTCCCAGCCCCGCCCTGTGAAGCTAGCGCGGCCTCCTGTTGCATTCCGGGGGACAGGACACGCCCTCCCTCCGGTCTGTCCTCCTTCCTGGGCGCCAGAACGCAGATGTGGAGAGAATGAGCTCCACCGGACCCTACAGGCCACGGAGAGGCCTGCACAGCCACTGGGACAGGCCCGGGTCTCCAACACCCTGCATGCTAGGTCCACTGCTCATGTGGGAAATAAAATTCTCTTGGGTTTAAGCGTCCGAGACTTTAGCCCTCCATTACAGAACAAAAACGATGCACTTCTGTTTCAGAGCAGACGGCGTGACAGGGAAGCACCCTTTGCTGGGTGGTCAGTTTATGCATGCACTCAAAAGCTGGCACGTCCACTCATTTTAAAATCTCATAAACCTCCTTGTTTCAAAGTCAAGATTACAGCCCGGCAAAGAGGAAACTTTATATTCAGAAGTTATTTTTCCCTCTCCCCGTTCCTGCAAGAAAATGGGGTGTGCAAGCTACCAGCGAAATTACTGGGCGTGATGGGAAGATAATCCAGCCAAATACTCTCTGAAATGAGGCACAGCCCGCGGTGCGACGGTCCCCCAGGGCACCAGAGGCTGTGGGTGCTGGGGAAGGTTTTAGTATCTTTTTGTGAAATTCTTCAACAGAAGCTACACTCAGTAGTCGACGCAGTTGTTTTCTTGCTGAGAATGAGTTCATATGTACACACTGCTGGAGGCCCTAGGGAACAATGAATGTAAATCAATTAATAGAATAGGGTATTGGAACAATATACAAATGGTGATAAAATACAGAATCCCTGGCAATAATAGAGTAGCATCCTGCAACACAGTTATGTTAATTTTGCCTTGAAAATGATATAAAATTGCCTGCTGATATTCACATACTCACAATAATATGCAATAATATTACAGAATTAGCAATAATGTCCAGTCTGCTTTCAACTTTTTGTAGGACGATGAACAGACGTGGTGGAGTGAAGCCAAATTTCTGACTGTCCTTAAATCATTTCTGATGAAATGTATTATTTGATTTAAGGGGTAGAAAATGCTACAGATTCACTTTACTAATTATGTGCCAAGATTAATATTAGCATTAATCAGCATTCCATTTGTGTTCCCAAAGAAAATCACTCTAGAATTTAAATTTGCCACAGTGAGGCCATATTCAAATTAAGCAGATTTTTCTGTGTATATTACTTTCCATCTGCAAAGTTTTTAAATTTCCCCTGAACGGGGGAGGGGAGGAAACCTTTCATAATAATTTACATTTGAATAATTGTTTCAACTCTTCAATGTATTTTACAACAATGCAGAAATTTTTCTAAGATTATACAACTAGTTAAGACAACTAGTTAACCTTTTCTTACTATAGAACAGCTACTCAGATACCAGCTCGACCCACTCAGTTTATTTTTCTTCTAGTTTAGTAAAGATCACATTTGCGTTTTCACCCCTCGCTCACTGTACTTAGGAAATTTCCTAAAAGATCACGTCGTGTCTGGTTGGGGGAGGGGAGGGAGGCTGATGCGGCGACACCGCCCAGGTGCCCCTGCCTGGCTGGGGCCACTCACAGGCGTCCCAGGGTGTGACCCACATGGAAGCCAGGGCCCTTGTCATCAGCCATCAGCCTCTCTCTCCCTCACTCTCATCTTCTGTTCGGGTCTCTCATTCGGTTACTTTTTTGTCGTTGAAGATCAGGATTCGCCTTTTGCAGCAGGGTGAGGTCCCAGTCAGCTGTGATTTTTCTCCCAGCACTTCTTCGAAGGTTCTTTACGAGGGGGCTCAGCACTCCTGCCCCACTTCCCCATGTTGCCAGACCCCTGCCCCCCAAAACGCTCCCTCCCTGCTCTGTCGCTGCTTGGATTTCCTAGCCTGGCAGGTGGCATTCTTGCTTGGGGCTGGAAGAGCTGAGAGCCCAGCCTCAAAAGAAATAGTTCTTCCGTCTTCGATGGGTTGTTCATGCACGTATATTTTCACACGCCATTTTCTGTTGCTAATTTCACTGTTCAATGAAATAAACATTTGATGTAGACTCCGAGGCCTTGACTCTGTAAGGTTTTGCCTCCTTGGCTCTCTGAAGGAGCTTGAACTATTTATTTCTTTTCATAAGGACCATAGTCAAAATGTGCTAATTAATTACACTGCATAGACAGTTTCGCTATTTCGGCTCACGGGTAAGTCATCAGGCGCTTTTACATGAAGAACATTTAATTTTGTACATCTTCCATACGAGGTGGTGGGGAAAACGTGGAGTGTTCTTGGAATCTGAGTTCCTGTGGAGAGTCAGAGGTCAGGACCTCTTCCTTTGTCCTCATGTGTCTGGGCCAGGGGTATATTGTCAGGTGATTGACAAGAGGCCATGGAAAGAAATGCTTCTATTGTGATAGGGCGGGGGAGGGAGAGTCACAGAGCTCCGGGGCGAGGCGTGGCTCTGGTGCCCAGTGAGCTTCCACCTACTCTTTCCACAGTCAGAATGCCCACGCCTCCCACGGATGAGTCAGGTGCTGGCCCTGCCCCAGGCTGCCATCGACACAGCGTGTTTGATGGTCTCTCGGGCCAGAGCTAGCATTTCAAAAAGCAGGTTCCTTGTGGCTGCCAGGTGCAATACGAGTGGAAGATATTGATGTTTCTGGCACGCAAACACTAACTCAGGATGCGAGATGTCCGTCCCTGGTCAAGACCAAGTCGAGCTTTGTAACGAGAATTGATGGAGCCTCCCTGGCGCAGATGGCCAGGTGGACGCCGACGTGAAAGTCACTGTGCTCCTTCCCCCTCTCCCAACAGGAAAACATGTTTCCAGATCGTCAAAGGCGAGTGTTTCGGAGCTACACCATCTTCCCCTGCTTCTTCCTTGTAGAGGTAAGAGAATTCTGGGAATTCTTCTTTAGAACATGCGCTCTTAGAAAGAAAGAAATCAGGCCGTCCTTTCATACATTTGGTTCCACGTCCTTCTCTGCATACGCTGACGCGGTATCAGTAGAAATTTGAATGCCACCAGTGTTTCCTCTGAACTGTTTTGTGGCCGCGGTGATTGTGAGGTACCATATTTGTGTCACGTGCAAGTGCCCCGCTCCACCCAGAGTTATGGCTTCACCACCTCATCAATGCATTTCCTTCTCTCTGCCTCCGTTTCTCTCCTCTCTACGCCTTCCCCTCAACAAGCCCTTCCTTACCTCAGGTCCTCTTAGCCTTGTTCTGGGACTCCGTAGTGTGGACTCAACTTGGTTGATTAATGCACCTACCCCTGCTCTAAACACACCTTGGGCAAGCCCGACGTCAATGCCTGTCATGCATTTCGGGGATCTTCCGGGCTCTCTTCCCAGATCGGCACCACTCGCCTATTTGGGTTCCCTGCACCTCATTTTGCTTCTCTCGCCTTCTTTTCCACACGCTCTTCTTTCAGACACATTATGTCCATGGAGGATTTTGAAGAAGTCGGGATGGTGGCAAGTGAAAACACACGTCCTAGATTCTCACGACACGCAAGCCAGTCGTGTGCCCCTGTGAGAGTTCGTGGGAGACTTCACACGCATCTGGATGGGCCATGACTGGTCCTGGCCTCCAGGGTGTGCGCTCAAATAGCATCCCCCAAACGTGTGCGTGTGGCAAAGGGGTGCCCCGTGGAGGCCTGTCTGGCCAGCCGTGCGTGCTGCTGTATGTTTCCTTGTTTATTACACACGTGCACAATATTGCAAACACATTCTGCAGCAACCTCCTCCTTATCGTACCTAGGTCATTGCCACGAATAAAATCCATACTTTAATTACGCCAGAAATGCTACATTGGTAATAGCTTCTCCCAACAATGAGATTGTAGCTTGTGCTCGGAAGTCACAGCTGCCTTCCTGGAGTTGGCCTTGCTCTTCCTGGCTGCAATGCGGCCTTCCAGGACCCTGCCGTAGATGCCCCAGGGCAGCCGCATGCCTTGGGAGGCAAGGGTATCGAGGTATTGGGGGGCGGAGGAGATGGCGAAGTCACCCGACAAATGGGATTTCAATCTTTCAAACTTTCCGATGATAAAAATATTCTTTAAAGTGTGAGAACCACAAGAAGCTAGGTTTTGAAGACAACAGTCCAGGAAAAACACGAAAGTAAGTGAAGATGAACTGTGTTTCATGTTTATGGCAAAGAACTTGGGCCTTAGCCGAAGGAATATTTATGGCAAAGCAGTAAACAGGCGATGGGCTGGAGACAGGGCTCTCTTTGTAGCTGGGAGGGAGACAGGCGGCACGTTTTCCTGCCCAGTCTTCCTTCACGCTGTGGGGAAGAGCTGTCACAGTGGCAGCAGCAGGGACGTGAACACAACCGGACTCTGTGTAGGGCCGGGCAGGGGCGCAGATGTGAGTTTGTCCCCGTTTCAAGTTCTCACGATGAGGCAGAGCGGGAGAGCGGGCGCACAGCCAGGGGAACGCCCACCTCTGAGGCCGAGGCTTGTCCTTTAAACGGAAGCCACTCCCGCATCCGGGAGCCACGGTGCTCTTCAGAGGGACTCTCACAGCCGCACTAATGCCTTCGGGGAGCTGGGGACGCTCACTGAGTTATCTGCGGGGTCAGCCCGGGGGAACAGATGGGCAAGCCGAGAGAAAGCAGCCAGGCTAACTGGGGAAAGCCTGCACAGTGAATGAGGTGCTTTATATTCACCTGAAGTGGTATTTCAACGGCTGTTCACATGTGAGCAGAGACGGTGAGCCCACCCATTCGCTCACTGGGATGTTAACTTGCGCTTCAGTAAGCTCGAAACTGATGAGGAACATTCTGGAATGCACGCCTTCATCGACTGCACTTTGCACAGTGAAGGCGGAAGAATCCTTTCCCCACTTTTCATCAACCCCACCCACCTTACCCCTGATCGGATGGGTCGGAATACAAAGCAATGCTGCGACCTGTTTCCCAGACACACTTCGCCCGCTCGGCCCCTGAGAGGGGAGGCCTGCAGGGGTGACCCCATCCCACGCGCTGCGGGTCAGCTCCCGGGGCATCGCTCCACATAGAGACCCGCGGGACTGGACACTTCACACCCGGCCTTTCTCCGCGGACAGCATTTCGCGCTGCTCTTTAAAAGGGAAATGACTTTGATCTTTTTTTTCTGACTTTAACAAATGCTCATGAAGTGTGAAAAATAGATATCAAGCCAAGTGTTTAAAGCTGCATTTCTTCGTTTCTGTTTACGGAACGCCTTCTCTGGAGCGGGCACTGTCTTAGGCTCCAGGGATTCCGAGGAAATGAAGAGAGACACTCTTTCCCCACGGGGTTCGCGCTCCAGCGCGCTGGGAGAACCACTGGTGTGTAAGCGAGCACAGTGTTTACAGTTTCAACTGTGGGGAAGCGCCGTGGGGGAAAGAAAGCAAAGGACAGCGGGAAGGAGCTGGGGCCGGGGCCTCGCCATTGTCCTTGTCGTGTGGCCACGGGTGGGTGCTATCCGTTACTGGTTGTGCATCCGACTTACCAGAAACTTCCTCTCTTAAACTCACTTCACTCTTTATCTGTAAATAGGTGCACATAGTTTAAGAGGTTTAAAAAGTGTTAGAAAGTTATCACAAAAAATTGCGGTCTACTCACGCTGGGCCTCTCCACGGAGTAACTTTTTAATCTGTTTCTCTAAAGGGTATGTCTCTTCTGCTGTGTCTTGATTCGTAGATTTTTAGATATCGTCTGTCGACTCCCTTTTAAGGCAATGAAGAGCTTAGCCCTCGCATTCCCTACTCTTTCCCCTCCCCTCCTTTCTCCTGAGACAGAGGTGCCGCAGCTTGGGGCGAATTCTGTGCCCAGTGTCTTTACTTCTTATTATGGCTATGAGGTGCTATCAAGGAGAGTGCTCTTGGTTCATCTCCTTTCTTTGATAACTTTTTTGCTTTTCTGGGGGCTCATAAAGGCTTCATCATCTCATTTGCTCAGTTTTCTTTAAATTTCTGATGGCATCCTGGTTCACAAGTTAATAGCTCTGTTAAAAATGCCTTCCCACAATTCTCCGCGCGAGGGAGCGATCAGATAATCCGTTGATCACCGGTTTGCCCGAATCTCTCCAGCGCCTGGCACTCTCTTCTCTCAGGCCGGCCCACTGGCTCTCCGGGCCGGGCCGGTGACGGCTGTCGTGGGCCTTCTTCTTCCCCTTCTCCTGTGTTGCTCAGTCTGCCTGTTGGGTCCCAGGTCTCCTGTTCTCGGTTTGGTCTCCTGTTGCAGTGGAGAAAGCCTTCCAGCAAACCCTCCCCGCCAAAAGCACATGTGTCAGTTTTCTGTATTTTCTGAAACGAGTCACCACCGATTTAGGGGCTTGACGTGACACGCACGTATTACCCTGTATTTCTGTGGGCGAGAATTCTGACCGACTCAGATCGCGCTGAGCCAACATCGGGGTCCCTGCAGGGCTGTGTGCCTTTCAGGAGGTCTGGGGGAGAACCCCTTTTCTGTCCCGGCTCCTGGAGGCTGCCTGCTTTCCTTGGCTAGCGGACCCCTCCCTCGTCAAAGCCAGCAGTGGCGAGCTGGGCCCTTCTCACACCGCCTGCATCATTCTGGCCTCTGCCTCTGCTTCCCTCCCGCACTTGTGAGGCCCTCTGTGGTCACACCGGGCCCTTCCGACAATCTCCCTGGGTTAAGGTCAGCTGATCAGTGAGCTTTGCTTCTTCTACAGCCTTCTGTTGTTCTCTTTGCCGTGTAAGGTGACGTGCCCACAGGCTCCAGAGGTCAGGACCGGGACGTTTTGGGAATCCATTATTCTGCTCACCTGAGGTCCATGGACACGCGTCCTCGGGCCCTCATTGTCCATGGGCATCTGATGGATGGATTGGCTGGGTATGGAATTCTAGGGTTAAAATGATTCCATCCATCGTTTATGAAGGGTTATTTCAATCTCTCGTAGCTTGCAAAGTTTTCTTCAACCCAGATGCCATTTCTGAGTCTCAAGAAGCCTTAAGAAAATTGTTATCACTGATACTACAAAATGACAGAATCATGACTCTTGGTTTGAATATTTTTTATTTATTAATCTGGGCACTGGGGCAGGTCCTTCTGCTTTGGAGACAAGTATCCTTCTGTTCTTTTTTTTTCTAATTAAAGTTATTTTTTCAATTTTCTCTGCCTGGAGCTCCCGTGGTTTTGATGTTGGACCCCGAGGATATCCTACCAATCCGAGTTACTCTGTCTCACGTTTGCACAAATCCCTGGGAAAGGAGACGCATATGGCCTCAGACTTCACCGTGAAAAGTAGATAACGCGTTCTGTTCTCCTTTACTCTGGATCCGTGAGATGTTTATCTAGTTCACATTCCACCAGCCCCGTTTCAACTCAGTTGGCTCTCTAATTTTTTTTTTTTTTGCGGCTCCTGCTGATTCTCCCGCTCTCCTTCTCCTGTTTCTTTTTACCTTTGGAGAAGCACACTTTTCCAGTGTTCCTGCTAAAGGGACAAAGAGCCGCGCTGTGGCTGCACACCGTGCTCCCTCTTCAGACGGTCTCAATCGCTTTGGTAACCTGGCGACGTACATCCACTCCTTCATGGTAGCATTCAGGCTGCACAAAGCCTCTTCCCCAGCAGGCGTGTGCTTTCTCACCCGGACCGAGTCTGAGATAACTCCAGACAAGGGGCCCTCCATCCAATCACAATCCCGGGCTCAGGAGCACGCCGCCGGGGTTCTTAGGCCCACCGCAAGGCCGCGGGACGGCTGGCCCCGCCCGCTCTCCACGAGAATAGCAGCAGACGCATTTAGAGGAGTTGGCCTTCCCAGTCTCTGTAAGCACTGGCCAATTAAAGGCAACTCTAAAGACAGCTTCCAAACAGAAGCTTCTCCTGATGCTGATGGAAGGAATAACAGTCTACCTCTACAAATCTTCTTCATCAAAGAAAGGCCACCTCTCAAGCCCCCTGTACACGGAGCTCTACGTGATATCCTCATGGATGCTTATTTTTTCCCTCATTGGTTCATTTTGAAGCAGAAAAAAAATAGCTGTACTTCAACTGAGGCCGAGATGCTCAACTGAGATGCTCAGAATCTCTGAGAATCCTGGGGCCTTTGGTGCAGAACAAGTTTTTTTTTAGTGGAATCAGGTTTTGAAGTCAGACCTCTGGATTCAAATTCATGTCTCAAGAGAAAAAATCATAACGCTGAGGAAGTTACTGGACCCTCTCTGTGAGACTTAGTTTCCACATCTGTAGATGGGAGATACTTAGAGTGGCTTCCCCACGGGATGGCTGTGAGGAATAAATAAATAATTTTCAGTAACGTATTTAGCACCACGCCTAGTACATACTCAGTTCTCAACAATGTTCCTTGTTAATGTTTTTTCTTCGTTCAACAAATGTCTGTTCTGCTGCTTCCAAGTTCTAGTTCTTTTTGAGCACCCCCGGCTCATCGAGAAGTAGACCAAGGGGCTAAGGAGTACAGCTACGTGCCAGCGTCACTGCTGGTAGCACTGGGGGGAGATCCCAGCGTGGGTGTGAGGCTGGAGAGGCGCCTCTACGGCAGAGACCCTGGGTGAGGGGGACCCGGAGAAGCGGAGCTCACCAGGCACTTGGTTCGGTGACCACAGGGAGGCCAGGTCCTCAGCAGGGAGGGCCCACGGCTGATGGAAGGGCTGGGTTACTGAGGGAGGCAGAATTTCAGCGCAGGGGCCCTGCCTCCCGGGAAGGGGGCTGACAGATGCCAGGCTGTGCTCCACTCTACCCATCGGATGTTTTAGCTCGGCACGTGTGCGTGGAATACGTGCGGATGGCCTTCTCTCCGAGCAAAAGGGGAGATAGAAGTCAGGGCACGTGCTTTCTTCCTGAACCCTCCCCGACTGTGTCCATTAATTATCTGTGTCTCACAGCCAAGTTTATGGTGGTCAGCCCAGGGGGCTGAGGGGGGACCAGAGATGCCCTGCTACTCACGCCAGCGTCTCTGCTCCTCCTCTGGGTGCACAGTCACTGCCTCTCTGCTTCCCCTCTGGGTCCACAGTGGACAGTTCAGTTTGGGCGTTCAGTCCTAGAACATTCTGACAAAGCTCAGAACAATCAACTGCCCATCAATGCAACTCACAGGCCACAATGGACTCAAGGCCAAGCGCTTCAGTCCTCAACCTCAGATGACTCCCAGCTACGTGGCCAAATGCTTCTGATTAGAAACTGCACAAAAATTCGCACAGAAGCAAAGCACTTCCAGTCATAACGGCACACCTTCACAGTCTATCCCTGCTTGAATAACACGAAATGCCTCCTCTTATTACATTCTCAGAAATTAAAGACCCAGTGTTACTCGAGTTAATTAAACTTCAAGGAAATCTCAAGTCCCACATCTTGCCTCTTCAGAAGGCTCTTTTTTTCTATTTCCAGAAGAAGGGTCTCACTCATGTGCTATCTGAATCCTTTCAGGAGCCGACTGGCCTTTTTCTATGGGAATAGGTGTGACCCTGCCCGGCAAGCTCGAGATTAATTTCTCCAGTTTCTGGCCCCACTCCCGTGAGGCGAGTGATCCGACAGGGTCGGTGGGACACGGAAGAGGGCCTCAGGGCAGCCCTCCCTCACACCGGTTAGAGACGATTTCCGTCCTCCACGGCTGTCACCCCACACATGGCACAATGTCACCATGCGCCTGCCGGCGCGGAACCCTAGCAGAAAAACCTCGATTTGATTTCAGCCTCTCCAGGAAGCCGGCCAGCCTGGGCCAGTTTATTTTGAGACCTTACACCAGGA
>CM052551.1:2276739-2299976 GCA_028533065.1 Trachops cirrhosus | reverse complement strand
TTTCTCACTCGCGGGACAAATATTGACGGTTTCTTTTTAATCACTAAGAGTCCCAGAAAACTAGAATTTAGCAGCATTCCGAGCAGTTTTCCGAGCTTCTCCTTTAGAAAGGAAGTGCTAACAGAGTGCAATCAAGTGCACAGGCGGTCTGGCAGAAAATACGTTACATTTTTAACCTGATCTTTGACAAATGCTTTCATGACATTATTGTGTTTCATTGATTCATTAACCATTTGGGTGTTTATGATGTTCCAGAAAATGTACCAAAGGCGTACGTGCCACATAGTCTGAGCGAAGCGACTACTACTTCCCTGCCCCAGCTAAGTCAGGGTCCCCGGGCTGCGGTGAACAGCACACATTTGTTGCCCCACAGTCACGCGGCGACGGGTCTGCACCCCAGGGGTCCGCTGGGCCAGGCTGCCTCTGCGGGCACTGGGGCGGAACCCTGCTTGTCTCCTGGAGCTTCCGGTGCTTGGGGGCGATCTTTGGCTTCCCCGGGTTTGTAGATCGTCCCTTCAGGAACATGACCGTCTGCTCCCTGGGTCTTCACGTCGTCCTCCCTCTGTGTGCGTCAGTCTCTCTGTCCAAATGTCCCCTTTTTACAAGGACACTAGTCATAGTGGATCAGAGTCCCCTCTAACGACTCCTTTCCTAAATAGGTTATCTCTGTAAAGATCCCATTTCCAAATAAGGTCACATTCTGCGGTGCTGGGGGTCCAACGGATCCTTTATGCGGGCACAATTCTACCTAAAACACCAGGCAGGTATCGCCTGCTTCTTAAGGGAGGCAGATAACGTCCAGCCCCCAACCCAGAAAAGCTGAGCAAAAGCCCTCTTCTGAGCACTGTCCCCTGTGCGTCCTACTTTTCTTTACCTCGCTGCTCAACCATACCCTGACAGCCTCATTTGAGAGTTGCCCCTTGGGCCTGGGCTAGCTGTCACTCCTGGTCTAATTAGGGGAGCCACTCACTGACCCGCAGCGTCCGTCCCCAGTGGGTCGGAGTTCTGCTTTTCCTGAGTCGGCCCCGCCCCTGGGGATCAGCCCGCCTCCCGCAGAGGCTGACCTTGTCCTCGTTTTACCTCCACTAACCTTGCATGACATAGATGGTTGTAGTGCCAGCTCGTGTTTGGTGAAAGCTCGTCTGAGCTAAGAGTTACACCAAATACCCTCCAGGCAGTGCCTTATACAATCCAGCAAGAGCTCTTCGGGGGTGGGTCGGCCAGTTTGCAGACGAGAAAACTGAGGTTCAGAGAGGTTAGGTTGCCCCAAATTGCACAGCTAGGAAAAGAGAAAGGTAGAATGTAAACCTACGTGTGTTTAACACTAAAGAATGGCATTTGACCTCTGCCCAGTGCACTGGGGGAATGAGACCACACAAGCAGTAATTACAGAAATAAATGAGTGGACTAAGAGGCCGTCCCAGAGAACTCTGTGACCTCCCAGGAAGGGTCCTAATCCCCCCGGGGGTAGATGGGAGAGGCTCCCAAAGGCTCGGATATCACCGAGCACCTGCAGAAGTGTGGTCATGGACAGAGGCGGGCGAGAGGAGGGGTGGGAGGGTTTATACAGCACCGGGGAGTCTGAATCTCTGTGAGGGCAGAGGAATGCAAAATGTACTGAGAGAAGGTGGCATTCAAGTTTCCTACTCGAGCGAGGAGATCAGACCATGGTCTCCCAGGTGGGGGCTTCACTCTGAATGCAGCGAGGGGTCGGGACATCACAGACACACCGTTCGAGAGGTAGGGCACGCCTGCCGCAGAAAACGAGAAGGGAAGACGAGGCGTGACCGAGAATTCCAGAGGGAGCAGGTCGGATCCACGGCTCTCGGACCTGCAGTGAGAATGTGTGGGTGAAGGAGAGGTGAACGATGAAAGCACTCCCAAGCTGCCAGTCCAATGCCCGGTGGGTGTGGGTGTCTCTCTTCACTGGAACAGGGAATGAGCAGGAAAACCAGCACGGTGGTTTTAATTCTGAATACGTTGGGTGTGATGCTGCAGGTCACGAGGGTGAAGGATTTTCAGCATGGGAGGCAGAAGGCACAGGGTACGAGACCAGAGAGGTTAAGTACAAACCCTGTGTTCCTGGCTTGGATTTGGAAAGTCAGTATGAATTTTGGGTGTGTTTTCTCTAAAGGACAAAAAGATGATCTCTATCCACGTGAAAAGGCTTTGAGCCCTGGCTGGTGTAGCTTAGTGGATTAAGCTCGGGCCTGTGAACCAAGAGATCACGGTTCGATTCCCAGTCAGGGCACATGCCTGGGTTGCAGGCCAGTTCCCAGCAGGGAATGCACAGGAAGCAACCATACATTGATATTTCTCTCCTCTCTCCTTCCCTTCCCCTCTGAAGATAAATAAATAAAATCTTTAAAAAAAAAAAAAAGGCTTTGAAATGGTGACTAACCTGGCGGCCATAAAGCAACTCCTGTGGGTCAGATTTTGGTCTCTAAATACCATTTTCCCCTAAAAGGAACCGAAGTACCTGGGGAAAAGTAGCTGGTTCTAGGGCTGGGGCCAAACACACCTGAGACGACCCCGGAACATCTCATCGTACCTTGCTCAGGCGAGGGAACGCACCACGGTAATTAAAGTCCTATCCAAAGGTCCCGGCAAACCAATGTGAGGATGCTCCAAGTGGCCAAAAATAGAATAACTGGAGTAGAGATAACGTAACCACCTAATGGACTTACACATCAAATACCTTTAAATACATACATTTTAATTATATATATATTTCCTGAATGTTTGAAATGTTTCATAATAATAATGCAAAAAATAAATAAATAGGGTGACTAATACAATACCTAGCCTGTAAAAGACAGACTTTGGAGCGCTTATTTTTATTATCACATCCTCAAAGTTGCTGGCACACCTCCATACTCATTTTATTTATGCAAATGTGCAGGAGTTTATTTTCAATTGATACTAACTTGCTGATTCAATGGACATCATTGAATTATCTTATTCCACTTGGTCCTCCGTTTTCCATTTTTTCAAATGGGAACAAATAAAAATTGGTCATTAAGAAATTTATTTTTCTGTGGTGCAAGTTACAGTGCTTGAAGACAATCATTATTAAACTGTAATGATTTTATGTCTAACCAATCTTGCCATCAATTACTTTGCCTTTCTTGCTTTCTGTTTTTAATGTAAAATCATTTTACGTTACATTTTTAAGTGTGTTCCTCTCTCTCCTAAGAAGGGAAGGGGGCAGAACGCATTACTGATTTTCACTGACAAGGGCCGGACCTTGCTAACAGCCTCCTGGGACCAAGTCTCTGGCCGTTTTCTCAGGATGTGCTGATTTGATGCAGCCTGTGATTTAGTTCAGCTTCAGAACATGGCATCAGATCAGTCAGCGGGTTTGGCACAACTTACGTTGCTCTGATATAGGATTCATTGAAAAGGAGTCATAGACATAAGATATCTTAGCTGCTGCAAGAGAAAAGTAAAAGTGTTTTGTGCACTTGTGACTTTCCCCAAAGGGTAAGGGCAGAGGGGCCGTGAGGGGCGGGGGAGTCAGGCGAGGGGATGGGGGCGGGGATCTGAAGCCCGCTTTCCCACTGGAAGGTTAAGCTTGGCTCTCTCTGGAGCGTGGGTTTCTAAATTGGGGTGCCCGGCCCCTCTGCCTGTACATCTTTCTAAACCTCTGCTTTCCAACTGGGTTAGGGTGCTCTATTTTAGTGCGCGTCTCACGTGCTCTGTGATCTAAAGATACAGTACAGACTACCCATACTTAGCCTCCGCTGGATCCTGGCACGCCCCCCATCCCCCTCCCTGCGAATCCTTACAAAACCCAGTGCCCAAACCACCCAACCCCGGCAGGCGCTGCCCGAACCGAATGTGTTTCCTAATCAGTTTAGGTGATTCCTCATTAGGTTCAGGCTACACCTCAAGCCATTAGGTCTGTTTTGCTGAGGCTTGCTACCATCTGGATTCTGTCTCCCTGTCCTACATCATTTTCAGTTCTCCCCGATACTGACCCTTTCCCCTGGCTAAGCCGACCTTCTACCTGCCTCTCAACCACACCTGCCTCACTCCTGCCTCCGTTTCTCTGTTCAACGCTTTGAGATTTTGAAACTCCTGCCAAAATGTCTCCTCTTACTAAAATCCAAGCATGTTCTGGGTTCCACCCAAATTCTACCTCCTCTGTGACGTTTGCTGGCTGCTGCAGACCGCGTGTGACCTCACGCTGCACGGCGCTGGTGTAGTTGTGACAGCACTGGCGAGAACGAGCCCTGCACAGGTGGATTTCCTTCATGCGACACAATTTATTTCCATCTGAGGCACCATAATCCCATCTTAATGTATCAATTTACATTTGGATTACGGCCTCCTCGGCGATACCACTTTTGTTCTGTTTCATTTTCCCATTATGAATGTGATATTTTTTCCACAAGAAGTTTTAGAAATAGATAAAAAGAGGGTGATAATGGAATTTGAATCTAATTATAACTATAATAAAATATTTTCCGAGCTCTTCAAAATGCAGTTGGTGATATTTTTGTTTGCTGGATGATATGCTATTGAATTCTCAGTCCATAACTTACTCAACCGTGCTCCTTGGCTGGGTGTCTGAATCTTCTCGCTTTCCCCGGGCGACGAATAATGCGGTCAGAGCACATTTTCTTAAGTTTTGATTCTTTTCTTAGGAGACATTTGAAGTGTGTACCTGCTGGGTCAGGGCCGCGGATTCGCCACGCGTAACCTAAGAGCCTTCCGCGAGGCCGTCTGACGCAGAGTCTACGCCGAAGTGCATCTCCGCACGTCCTCACTGTGCGGGTTTTAGTCATACCCACAGCTTCTGTAGCTCAATGCCTTGTTTTAAAGTGTGGTGTTGTAAAGTACAGTGTGAAGCTCTGTGGCTTAGTGAGGTTTAACATTTGTCCATGTCTTATCTGAGGGAGTGAGTGTTGGGGAAATCACTGCAAAAAAGGGGTGCAGTCGGGCTTCTTTCATTTCTTCCACCAACACACGTGGAGGGCCGGCTGTGTATTGGGCACTAGGCTCTGTGAGATTGGCCCTAACACCGGGGCGTTACCCGGGATTATGGAGTGGCTGCTACCCCCTGAGTCCCACCCGCAGACGTTCCGACGCAATCAGTTTGGGATGTGACGTGGCAGCAAACGTTTTAAACGCTTTCTAGGGAATCCAGCAAAGTTTAGGAACGCTGTCAGAGTAATGGAGGACAGAGTCCGAGAACGCGGGCAGGGACACTTTGAGTGTATGAAAAGGCACACACACACAGCCACGGCGTTTGAGAGTCTGGCAGACTCCCTACGCACTGGCTTTGGACTGTCCTGTTCGGATGACTTCAAAGGGATTAAGACTTAGCTATTGTAAATAACGATGCAATAAACATAAAGTTATACATATTCTTTGTAATCAGTGTTTCCGGTTTCTTTGGATGTATTCCCAGAAGTGGAATCGCTGGGTCATTAAGGCAGTTCCACTTTTAACTTTTTGAGGAAGCTCCACACTGTTTTCTGCAGTGGCCGCCCCAGTCCGCATTCCCACCAACAGTGCACTAGGGTCCCCTTTCCTCTGCGTCCTCGTCAGCACTGGTTGTTTGTTGATTTACTGATGACGGTCACTCTGACCAGCGTGAGGTACTATCTCATGGAGGTTATAATTTGTATCTTTTTATGTGTCTTGGCCATCTGTATGTCCTTTTTGGAGATGTGTCTATTCAGGTCCTCCGCCCATTTTTAGTTGGGTTGTTTGTTTTCTGGTGTTGAGTTGTGTGAGTTCTTTGTAAGTTTTGGATATTAACCCCTTGTCCGATGTATAACTGGCAAATATGTTCTCCTGCTCCGTGGGTTGGGTCAAGCCAGGTGCTGATGATCCGCCCAAGAGCTATTCACACTCTCCGTCTGAAGCTTAGTTCTTCTTGAGAGTCCTGGGAGCACAGATGTGTCGCCTATGACGTCCTCAGGGTCACCTGTGAATCTGCCGGGGGAGAGGAGTTCTGCCTGAGATAGTCACCGTGAACACACAGCTCCAGCCTTCGCCGCTCCGCCTGGGAGAAGGCATTGGTGCAATGCTGTCAATGTACTTACTATTTGGATTTCTGTGAATTGTGTCATTTTGAGATGGTGCATACTTCCTTAGTTCCTTATTGCTCGTTACAGAGTCTCTTCTGGCAAATGTATGCAGAGTGCGTGCAAAGGTTTTTATCCGTCCCTTCTGCTGTAGCTATCAGAACGGAGAGCATCTGCTAATGCTGGAGCTCACAGTCTTAGAAATCCTTCCTGCATCGCGTGCTCAGTCATTAGTCCAATTCAGATGGAAATTCTGTGGAGATGCAACATTGCTAACAGATTGTTCTTCCCCAGAAAATCTGACCCCCAAATTTGATTTATTTAACATATTTGCATTTTAATGGATTTTCATCTAAAAGGGTAATCTCATAGGAAGAGCTGCCGTGGTTTTACTGAGGAATTCACAATTTTCAGCTCATTTATACGAGCTTTTTGGTGTGCAGTGTGACTACCTGCCAAACGTGCAGACATGCGTGGATTACGTCTATCCAAGACGCACGTTTTCAAAACTCGAAGAGGCCGAGCGTTTGGCATCGTGGTTACGTTACAGATGTTAGTCCTACGGGTTAATGTAGTCATTGAGCCAGCCCCCTAGATTCAAGGTGAATAACAGCCAGCCCTTCTGGGCCCCCTACGATTTATGGTTCTTTCCCACATACATTCACACACTGACTCACACGCCTGAAGTCTTGGGAGGGCTCGCTCCATTGCCTTTGAGCCATGCAAGAGCCACTTAGATGGCCGGTTCCTCCTGCCCCAGCCTGTCACCAGCCTTCACGAGGCCAGACCCAAGCCCATCCTGATGACACAGGGAGGGTTAGGTATGGCAAGGGGATGTGGTCTGTGGGCGTGGCCCGAGGGTGACCCGCTACCTGACAGGACCGGATTAAATTCCGGCCCTCTCTCCTTCCACTTGCCCAGTGCCCTTCCAAACTCCATTTTCTAGGCTCGGTGGGTGCAGGTGTGCTTTTTCCTAGTTCTCCAGTTCTCCCAGGGATCGGTGTGCGTTGCCCTAACCAGGGGCGCGGAGCCTATTTCTGCCTCCAGCATCCGGGGAAGGAGCTTGGCGGAAGGAGCTCATCTGCAGTCTCCCCGATATCAGTGGGACATACTGCTCCACACCCTGATAGGTTCACATATTCCTTCAGATGTTTTTATACATCGACTTTGGAAGACCGCTACTATCCGCCTCTATATTCCTAAGGACACCATGTTATCATCGTTCAGATACAGATAAGTCAGAATACATACCTTTCCACATGGGCTACAAGCTCTCACGAGGTATGGTCACCTTCATGTGTAAGAAAAAAATGATTAAAACATCTAAAGTCTTAGTATAGTGATGTCTTTACTACTATTTTCCCACCCTTACGGTATTTCCTTTTTTATTTTTCGTGGCTGTTTTGGTGCACAGGTGTACGGACGGTAACGTGTGGCTAGTTCAGATAATTACCAAACAGTCGGGAGACAGACAGCTGTGTCACCCCAAAGAACTCCCTTGTGCCATTTCTTGTAGTCACACGTGCTCCTGGTCCCTGAGCTGGTCTGCATCACTGTGAACGTGTCCTCTGAAGAATGACATATACATGGAGGCACAGAGTATGCGGCCCTTGGAGACCAGCTTCTTTCAATCCGCACAATGCCTTTGAGATTCATCCAAGTTATAGAATTTCATTCCTTTTCATTATGGATTCTCTAATATGCATTCTCTAATATGCATACATCACAGCTTGCTTATTTAAGTATATATTTAATATATTTATATAAAACATAAATGGCATTTGTAGAATTGGTACACCATATTAAAAATTGTCAATATGATGCCATGAAAATGTCTTGGGATCCAGCCAGTTCTGGATTCGAACATCAGTTCTGCTATTTGATTGTAGCCAAGTGGAAAAACCTCTCTGAGATTCAGATTTGGGAAAATGGAAGGTACCGGGACTTATTTCATAGAGTTCTAGAAATAACTAAACAAGAATAGAGCATGCAAAATGCCTGGCAGATGGTAAATAGTCACGAAGTCAAGGTCAAATAGTATATATTTTCAGATATTTTTATTCTCCTGATTTTTAGGTGCAGAAACTCACAATATTGACTTTATTTGAATAATTTTTTTGGCTAGCAGATGGAAGATAATCTATTGTACTATGCCTAGAACAGGTCTTTGCAGAGCATAAATTCTTCACCAATGTTTCTAAGTAGGTGCAAAACACTCAAGTGCGTGCTTCTGCAGTGCAAGGTTATCTCTGGCCTGGGCTTCTAGAGGCCAAGAGTTTGGTGGACTCGATTGGGGCAGCGCCAGCAGAACCAGGGCCAGAGCAATCTGAGGGTGACATGCAGCGGATGCACGTTTTATTGGCTCTTTGTCATGGAGCCACAGTCACTAGGAGAGAGGGCAACACCCAAATACAAAGGAGGCTTGGGCGAGTCAGACAGCATCGGGGCGCACTGATGGAGCCGACTTCTGAGCATGCTTATCTCCCTTGATTCTGGGCTCTGTTACTCGTAATTGATTTGTTGCAATTTCTGGAGCATAGCGTCAGCCTTCTTTATCAGTATGAGCAAGAAGCAGCAATTAAATTTCTGACCCAAAGATAAAGATACATATGCTTCGCCCAAGCTCCCCATATTTTCTTCATGTTATACTTCTGGCTGCATAGCTGGGCAGAGTGTCCTTCAGATACCGACATGTACAGACCAAAAGCGTGCCGAGGGGGGTTTCGGTGGAGTCTACTGCCGAGTTGCTTTTTGCTTTGCAAAACTGGTTTTGATTCTTGCTTTCTGACTCTCACAGCGAGCTGATGCAAATTCACTTGGTCTCCAACGTAACTGGAAAGAGTTCAGGTGGAAACCTATCCCACGTTGGGAGACGCAGACGTCATTTAAAAATCAGCAAATATAGTTCATGATTTCCTGATGTTATAAGTTATGAGATAATAACCTGATTTGCAGTAATCGAGTGTATTTCTATCGACCTTATATAGAGGGATCCATTTGAAATTGCTAATGATCAGTGTTTTTACGCATAGAAATGGTAATTTCATATGGTTCCACTGAATGAGACATTCTAATACGTTGAACTGGGAGAGCAGTGAGTGATGCTCAGAACTGAATTATGCCTCCTCCCCATTCATACGTTGACGCCTTGAGCTCTGGCAGGACTGCATTTGCAGATGGTCCCTTTATGGAGGTGACTAAGGTGAAATGCGGTCATAAGGGAGGGGCCTGTCCTCACTGGACGGGTGTTCTTATCAGCAGAACAGACACTAGAGTTTGCTCTCTCTGCGCAAACACTGTCGACGAGCTCGGAAGACAGGACTCCCCAGAATGCAGCCCTGACAGCCCCTTGACCTTGGACCTGCAGGCCCCAGAGCTGGAACACCACAGTGTCTGCTGTCGAAGCCGTCCCGGCCTGTGGTGTTTGGTTATGGCGGCCCAGACTGTTGCAGGGGCCAACCCCTGTGCTTCCTGAGTCTTCCCCCGCCGGTGCAGCAGCTCAGCGGGATCATCAAACCTAAAAGGGATGGGGGAACATCTACCCCTCGGGCCTGTGGCCTCACTGCCAGGTCAGCTGAACACCGAAAGGAAAACTCGGCCCCTCGGAGCAGCGCCCACGTTTGCTGCTGTGGGACAGGAAGTAGGTATCGGACGGCAAACCCACGTTCTCCAAACTGGACTCCGCGCAGCCGGGAGGCCTCATGTCGGCGGACTGGGCTTTGTGGGGGCCTTCTACAGGCTGCCCCCTGGAAGACAGCCCGACCAGGCCTGACGAGGCCCCGTCTCCCGGGTGAACCCGGGCAGTGGTGAGGGTCAGAGAATGCTCGAGTGAGTAAGACACCTCCCCGTCCCTGGTGTACAGTAATCACTCGGTAAATACCGTTGGCGACGGGGCATTTTCCCCCACGAAGTGTCCAGAGTGTGTCCCACCAGCAGTAATTACAAAAAACATTCTCCCACCTCATATCACTACAGTAATGAACAGTAAGAACTGAGCTTCAGAATAATGACTCGGTGTCAGAGTACCAAAGAAAAATGGAGTCTCTTCAGCACGCTTTGATTACTAATTTAAGAGGTTTGACCAAAAAAATTGTGGAGGGTTTCTATTAATAAAAGCGGTGGTTCCCCAGGGTCCCCTTGTTTTATGAGACTTCTGTGAACTTAATTAAGGTTTTACTGTTCATATTCTATTTTTTTTTGGAGATCTATAAGAGCCAAAAAAATTACAGCAAGTCATCAGTGAGCAGAAAACAAACTATTTTTTCTTACCCATTATATTAAATTGAGGACATCATTGCATGTTGAAGCTTTAATTATGATAATGATATGATTGATATAATGAAATATGATTAATCATCCCCAATTTCGTAACAAACAGGGATAATCAGAAGAGCAAACAAAACGACAGGCAGTGCTGGGTTCCTCTTCCCTTAACTTCGTCTCAAAGTGGCACAATAAATAAATACTTACATTTAAGGGCAGTGTGTCCTACTACTTCTCGCTCCCAACTCAGCAATGCAGGCCTTATTTTCTTTCCTTGACCAAACATCATTTTTCTTGCTTGTAATTATAAACTCTTAGGCAGGAGGAAGCCTAGTAATTTAATAACCCATTTACATATGATAAAATTTAGGGCAGAGAAATCAAGCCCTCGCTAACAATTAGCATTTGGAAAATCGTCTGATTCCAGCCTCGTAGTTGATAATGACCATCAGGAGCATTTGAGTCCCAGTTTCCGCTCTATCTTTCTTTCAATCACTGCCTAGTTCACCGAAGGACAATCCCACCGATGCTGATCAGCATTCACAATCCGTGTCCTTGACAAAGGGCCTGCAGCTGTCATCTGCAGATTTTGCTCCACGAGTCTGGAGCCACCACTGCTAAAGAATCTGTCTCTCCAAGTGTTGGTGTGATTGCTGATTTTGTTTGGGAGGATCCTCATTCCTCACAGCACAGGTGGTGGCTCTCAGGTGCCTGCAGGTACCGTGAAGTCACAGAGACGGTTCAGCAGGCACCTTCCCGAGTGGAGGGATGGAAGGGCTGCTGGTCCGGCGGTGGCAGATTAACCCTATCAGGGTGCGGAAGAGTGACAGTCACTACAAACATCCTGTGTGGTGGTGAACGGGATAGGCTCTGAGCAGAATGAGGAAGCAGGCGGCATTGCGCTCATGTGAGGGTACGTAGGAACTGAGAGATTGCAGGGAGTCGGCCAAGGTCCCATAATTCTGAAGCTGCAGAGCTCAGTCCTGCTGAGTTTCAGTCCTTGGGGCTCACCAGCATCTCATGAGTCCTGCAGCCTTTCCCTTAATACCTGTTTCAGGTTATTCTCAGGGAATATCCCTTGATGTTATAGATTTATGGGTTTATACTTTAAAAATGAATTGTGTGTTTTTTTAATGATTGAAACATACGGTAAACAATTCAATATTCACAGATGTGGAAACAGACCAGGCAGCGATGAATCTGAGTTTGGTGAGCTGGCCCTCAGTGATGGGGAGAAAGAAAGTCCAGGACCCAGGTGGATGAGGGATTCCCTTCTACTAATTCCAATATGTTTTTGTAGTGCTGATGTGCCCAGGGCTTTCGTGTTTACAAGGCACTTTATACACAGGAGCCTCTCAATGTCTCTGCAAAGATTTATGAACCCAGTTCCACAGATGAGGACACTGGAGTCGGTGAGGCCAAGTGGTCATCATGGCACCCAGTGTTATCAGCATGTCCATTAACTTATGCTAACTTAGTAATTTAACATCTTCATTTTCATATAGGAACCTTCCGTTGATAACATAGCAGTCAAACTGTTCTGTTCTTTCTCAGCCTTGACATTTTATATATTTTGGCTCTTACACTTAGCCCAGCAGTGTCATGTCTGTGCCTTCTGTGGGCTAGGTTCTCTGACAGAGTATGTGCCTTCTTTGGGACAATTGTGATGACTGTTTTGGTAACTGTTCTAGCCGAAGATAAGTACCGCTTGTCCAGGTCAGAAGCGTCTGGTCTTGGAGGTGAACATCCCATTACAGATGGACCCCAAAGACAGACACACAAATTATTACTAGCTGTTTATCTTCCTGTTTTCTTGAGAAAACAGCGGACTTCTAAATCAAGCACCGAGGATCGCTCTGCGAGGAAGTGGTGTGCTTCGAAGTCCATGATAAGAGGTCAAAGGTGTGATCCCAAATGTTCTTAGCTCTCTTTGGTTTGCCTTCGAGGATGCTGTATCTTTGAATTTATTTTGAACGTGTTTAAGCATGACATTTCTTGAGTTAACCAGTCCTACACCTGATTTTTTGATTCAGGCTTCAGGAGTGTTTTCTCTACCAAATTGTCTGGCAGTTAGTAAACTGCTATATTTCCTCATGTTCCAGATCTGATTCAATAAAGATCTATTAAGATATTGCTTTCTGCAGTTCAATAATTATTAGAATGAATTACCAGGTGCCCTTACTTATTCTGAAGACATAAGCAGTTATCTGTCTTTTAAAAAAAATCTCTTTCCAAATCTATTCCCATGAGATCTTCTACCAATCTATATGTTAATGTTTAAAGTTCCTCATTAGGACAAAGTCATGTAACTTGAAATCTCCTTAAACACCTCGAGCTTAGGTTCCGTCTTATGAATACAGATTGGTGTTGTTTTTAAAAGGAGGATTCTAGTCTTTTGGAGAGGCACCCCTAGTTTGTTTAATGTAAAGCCTTCTGCATCATTCATATCTCGCCATGTCAGCTGTGCATTTAAAATAATGTTATTTTTCTGGTTTCGCCCATGGAATGGGAAAATTTTGGGAAAACACCTGGCTTTACCTCTGGGTTACCTGAAAACACGTGGAAACCACTGTTCACAATTCTGTATCTTCTCTGGTCCTTGGAAACACTCAGCATCTTTGCCAAAAAGATTCTGTGTATAAACTAATGGAGGCCAGTCCTGACTGCTGTATCTCAGTGGGTTGGGCATTGTCCCACAAAGCAAAAGGTCGCTGGTTCGATTCCCAGTCATGGCGCGTGCCTGGGTTTCGAGTTCGTCCCTCGTTGGGGCACGTACAAGAGGCGGTGATCGATGTCTCTCTTGCATCGAGGCTCCTTTCCCTCTCTTTCTCCCTCTCTGTGCCCTCTCTCCATAAATAAATAAAATCTTTAAACTAATGAATGCCAAATCCTGGGGTCTTAGCAGAAGATCTCCACCTGGCCTCTCGACAGTCACAGATTCAGTGCACAGAACCCAACTGGTGATAATCCTGAGGACTCAGGTAGGGCTCCTGTCCCTACCTAGCAGGTGCCTTCGGTTATCAGAGTCAAAGAAGAAAAATGCATTCACTCACCTCACCACCCACAAACACTCAACACCTGAGCTCTGCACTTGCCAGCAACATGAAGGTCCCCGCCACCTGCTCTGTGGGCCCTTGTCTTCTGTCTGTGGAAGAAAAGTCACAAACTGTATAGACAAGGACTGTGTCTTCCCATGTGGGGCTGGCACCTTACTGGGTTTTGCTAGAACATGAGTGTGGGGGTGGGGAGATGGCAGGCACTGAAATGAACAAATAATTCCCCAAGACTGGTCTCAGTATTGACCATGGTTCATACGTTATGGGTGGAGACACGTGGTGGGACAGAGTGGTCGCTAGGTCACGCGTGTATAAACATAATATGAACCACCAGAACTGGGAGAATAAATGAGTTATAAATGCCATTATATTTAACCGTTGAAATAAGCTCAGAGATAGAAAAATTAGTTCATTCTGTCCCCAAAGAAGCACAGGCTCAGAAGGTAAAGAAACCAGCCCTAGGGCCCGTAGCTCACGCGCTTTCATCCACCTCGCCCCCTCTCTGTGAATAACCAATCTGCTAAAATATTCATGGAGGCTTAATTCAATGTTGGCATCTTTATAACGTGAGCAAAGATTCAGTACTAACTTCCATTTCAGCAATGGGTCATTTGTCAACCGTGGCTCATTCAACACTGTTGGGTCACCTCATTCGAAACCAATGATGAATATTGAGAATTCTGAAGGGGAATAATACTTTATTCCTGTGTTGAATAGCATCTGAAAGAGAAAGCAGAATGTGCCCAAGTCTATAGAAAAATGTATCCGCCTACGAAAGCATGATACCCCCCGAACCATTCTGTGAGCAATACAGCGAGAAGGAAGGGACCGGTGATGGGTGCTAGAACGGCCTGATGAGGAGAGGACAGACACATTTATGTCTAGGAGTTAAATTTCATAGACTGTGAACATGATAAGGCGTTCATTATGTACCACACATCATTACCTGAGTGTGACTCATCCTCCTATCACCCTTGTGAAGGTGATGAAGCTCAGGCAGAGAGAGGTCAAGGATGTTGCTCGGGTCTGCAGAGCAGCTAAGTGGCAGAGCTGGGATATGAACTGAGGCAGGACCCGCGTCCCTTCAGTGTCAGTGTGCCTGTAAGTGTGTGAACCGTGTTTATCTAGGGACTCAAAGACTGTCATTCCCGAACACTTCATATAAATTTTATGTGTGAAAACATTTCCCTGTTGTTCTTCGAGGAGCAAGTTCATTCATTTGTTCAACAGATCCCTATTGACCGCCCACAGTGTGCACCAACGGGTCCCTACTGACCACCAACAGTGTGTGACAATGGGTCCCTACTGACTTCCCACAGTGTGCAACAACAGGTCCTTTTTGACCACATACTGTGTGCAATAACAGTGTTCCCACTGGGGACAGAGCCATGAACAGGACAGACCAAAGACCCAGCTTTTTATGCGAACATGCTAGGCACTGGATATATGTTAACAATGCATTACAGCGCATTTCAACTTTGAACATTATGCATGCTTTCATTAGCTTGAATGCATCACCTACATTAGATTCTCCTTAATCCAAAGGTATCCTTAAGAACTGCTCTTAAAAATTAACACCATTGTTCCAAAAATTCCATTAGGTGGGAGGGTTTGGGGGATCCTATTTTGAACCAGAGGAGCAGTTTAAATATAGCCCTAGAATGATTTTCTGAATGGAGCGGCGAACCATCTGACTCTGAGCAGTCACACCATCTACATGGCATAACGTCACCACAATACGGGGAGCCACTCCCGGCCACTTGGGAACAGTTTGATCCATTGCCCAAAATTGCTTCTTATACTCGGTGTTTGGGGTCTCCAATCCGGTAAACGCTAAGTGTTTAGTAAAGTATGTCTAATGATGTGGAGGGTACCTATGCGACGCTGAAGGAATTCACAGTGCTCTTAGAGGAGTAGCCCCAAACTTCCAATCGTTTGCCAAATTTAAATGGCCTTTGTAGCCTTACAGTGTTGCTTTTTCCTGATGACGAGGCCCACCTCCAAAAAACTCATCAGGCCACAGCCCACTGAAATGAATGAACATTCCAGAAACCCAGAAGGCAATTCTGCGTTTTAAGAAAGGCTAATCTCTTAGGCACATTCTCATCACCTTGCCTGCTATACACAGGCCTCCCTACCTGACCCCAGGAGTGGGAGCGGGGCGGTGAGTACTGTCAGGTTCTGGGACTAACCCCCACTCCCCCCGCCCGCACCGCCCCCCTCCCCGGCACCCCGCCCCCCCGAAAGAGGTCTGCTGCCTAAACTTGCCACACAGGGCAGGGACCCACATGGCCTCACGAAGAGGTTCCACAGCGACTTCCCCGCCCTCGCACACGCGTGTCCGCCCACGTAGGGTGCGTTCTGTCTGCCTGTTCTGCATGCATGTGGTGTGCCGCCCGCCTTGTCTCCGGCCTCTGGGGACCCGGGCTGTTCCCGAGGACTCAGGGAACAGCGAGCGAGAGGAGGCAAACACCCATTTTCCCCTTGGCGGCTGCCCCTCGCTGGGTCCCGGGAATCTGCAATGCCGCGTGTCACAAGCAGCTGATAATGGGAGACGGAAGAGGAGCTGGAGAACAGAGGACCGAGGAAGGGGCCGTTGTAGGAGAGGCAGCGAGCTAGAATCTCTGCGCTTTCACACGCAAAGCCTGGGGAGCTGGCGGGGAGGCAGAGACTCGGCATCTCCAGTCCTCTGAGATGATTTTCCCAACTGCCCCCGGAAACCAGCGCTGGGCGTGTGTCCTGCGCGGGGCGAGGGAAGCCCAGGGCGCGCGGGCTGCCAGTCGCCGCCACCCGGCGCTTTGGTGGCGTTGGCGCTCTGAAGACGCGTGCACGCACCCCCGGCGCTGTGCGGGTTTCCTCAACCGCCCAGCTGCCGCCTCGGAAGGGAGTTTCTAGCAGCTCCCTCTCTGCCGCCTCCCCTCCCCCCCGTTCCGGGGTTTTACCCCAGCGAAGAGCTTCTCCGGCTCCGCCGCGTCCGTCCTCCGAGGGGCGCAGGTGCCGCTGTCCGCGCCGACGCCGCCGCCTCCGCGCGGGCCTGGGGGCTTGACCCGGCGCCGCTGCCCGCGGATGCTCCCGCGCCCGGGACTCCCCGCCCTGCCGCGCGACCCCGCGCCCCGGCGGGCGGCGCTTTCGGAGGGTCGGGGGCGGGGAGGGGAGCGGGGGCCCGTCCGGGGGTAGCCGCCTCCGCCGCCGCCCGCCGCGCCTCGCAGCCCGGCCCGGCCCTGCCAGCGCCACCTCCTCGCGGCGGCCGCCCCCGCCCGCGCCCCGCGGCTCCTCGGCGACGGGAGGCTGCATGCCCCCGCCGGCCGCCGCGCTCCCCAGCAGCATGCTCTATTTCCAGATGGTGATCATGGCAGGGACGGTGATGCTGGCGTACTACTTCGAGTACACGGACACGTTCGCCGTGAACGTGCAGGGCTTCTTCTGCCACGACAGCGCCTACCGCAAGCCCTACCCGGGCCCGGAGGACAGCAGCGCCGTGCCGCCCGCGCTCCTCTACTCCCTGGCCGCCGGGGTTCCCGTGCTCGTGGTAAGCCCCGCGCCCGCCCGCACCCACCTCCTTCCTCCCGAGTGGAGGCCCCGCCGAGGCTGGGGCGCCCCAGCCTCGGCCCAATGAGTTCCTCCAACTCGCGGGCAGCCCCTTCCCCAGCGGACATCTGCTAGGGCGCGTCAGGGTGGGTGCGGAGGACACCCCCATCCGTCTCCCCCGCGCGCCACCCCGCACCCCTGCGGCAGCTGCAGTGTTGGTGATGGAGCGGGGGAGGGGAACGGAGGGACTGTCGGAGGTGCCGGGTGAGGGTCTGGGCCGGGGGCGGGGGTCGGTAAGCCGTTGGGGTGCATGCTGACTTCATCTGCTGGGTGGTGGCCTTGCTCCCACGTCGCCAGGGGAAGATGAGCCCTAGCGGGGTCAGATACAGGGGCAGGGGACCTATTGCTAAGGGGTGAGGGGACTCGCGCTCGGCGGTTAGGGCGCCGGTGCCCGTTTCACCGCCTCCTGCCTGGTCAGTGCAAGTGCCAAGGGACTCAGCTGACCACAGCTGTCAAAGAACAGAGAACTCCTCCAGGAAGAGGCTCAGCTGGGGGCTTGCAGGAGCCGGTCACGAGGCCAGCACTTCTTCAGGGGCTGCTCCCCTCGCTGGGCAGCACAGCTCTTGCTGTGATAGCCTCGCTGAGGACGCCTCCGGGTGTGTGGACTCTGTGTGTGTGTGTCTATACGGACACATCTGTGCGTGTGTATACATGTGTGATTATTAGAGTGATCATTTAATATGTGAATAGGATGCGGAGTTCTTGGTGGGAGAACTGGTGGTGTGTCTTCAGGAAGCGTTATGGTTCCTGTGATGTTGTCAAAGTATTGGGGTTCCCCTTGCTGAGCTTCCTCCCTCTGTCCCTGCTTTTCCACCCTTCCTTCCTGTCTCCCTCCCTGGACAGACAACAGATAACAGATAGGAAATTAAACATGAAGAGGCAAGTGATATTTTCATTGGCTGCATCTGTGACCTACAGTGATGAATGTTAAGAGCATCGGTGGTATCCATGAGGTTTGGATCTTTTCTTTGACTTCAGGGGGAGATCCTTTAATAATTTACAAGATAATGAAAGGTGCCTAGCACACATCACCGAACTCCAGGAACGAGCCAGGGAACTCCTCGCTAACCTCACAGAAACTTTGTCTGGCTTGGGTGTGCCTCGCGGCTGACTTCCGTCAGCTCCAGCACCCCGGTTTGAGAAGCGCGACACCTCGCACGCAGAAATGCTTTGTTTTGTTTTCATTGTAATTCGCTACATGTGTCAGAAGTCCCAAATCCGGCTTCATGTTTGTGCTCTCTTGCCTCCGTGTGAGAAGCGGGAAGAGGGAAAGAATTGGTTTCCTTGGGGCTGTTTCTGCAGATGTTGGGTTCTGCACATGGTTTCCAGGAGTCAGATAGCTCAGGGATTTTTTAAGGTGTCGTTTGTTTGTTTGTTTTGTTTTTGAAAAAAGCCTGCCACTTTCAGAACGCTGGTTTTGTTTGCCACCATAATCAACAACGCCTGCAACCCAACTCATCCCTTGGTCATAGCTGTTCTGCGTGTTATTTAAATGAGGTGGCGCTTTTCAGATCCTAATGGCCATCCACAGGGGCAGGCGCCAGTTAGAGACACTAAGATGGTAGCCCGGAGATGTTGACTCTTCGCCCCTTCAGGGGAACTGAGCAGGGGAGCGGGAATCGGGTCGTGCGTCTGGAGTGCCCGCCCTGGGCCGGGCTCTGCGGGTCAGAGCCACTTGCACCTTCTAGGAGAGCCCCTTTGTAGTGACCCTTGAGGACCCCGAGGACCAGATAACGCACCTGAGAGCCCAGGTGGCAGGTGTGATGTTTGTTACCCACGAGGCTGGCACCAGACGCCATGGCTTGGGAAGGAGGAGCTGAGATGGCTGATGGGCGGGCCTCAAGGGAGGAGCCAGCTTGGTTTCTGTGTTGGACATTCAGTTCTTCAGGTTCCTGAGGAAGAGCTGGGGGTCAGTGGGCGGAGGAGGGAGCGTTGGGTTTCGGGGGCTCATTGCAGGCTGGCCTCTGGTCCCCTTCTGCTCTGCAGGGTGTACGGTCTCAGAGGGAAGTGTCAGGGCCGGTGGTCACGGCTCTGTGCCTCTGAAGGACACTGGCTGTGCACGGTCACTTGCAAGAAAATGCTGTCATTACTAAGAACGGCAGTGGTGCCGCCATTTGTTGAGTTATATATCTTACACCTGCCTGATATTTGCACTATCCCTGAAAGCAATGATTAGTATTGTCACCTGTCATTTGGGAAAACTGAGACTTAGGAAGGTTAGGTGACATACCCAAGGACCAGGGCTATACATGCTATGCCCAGAATTTTAACCTACTCTGCCACACTCCTAGACCTTCACCTCTTCTGTTACAATATGCAGACTGGGTTTAGTTGTAAATAATTCTCCTCAATTCTTGCATCAGTCTCTTTCTGCACCTCATACATTTCTTGGGCTCCAGTGATGAAGGTTCTTCGTTATACATAGTTCTTAACCTTCAAAACTCGTTTCTAATGCTTTAGATTAATTTTGGAAAGTAGCTCTTCTCACTACCACAAAGTAAGGTTTATTCTATATTTTATAAACTTATTTAAACATTGAAAGCAATGTATGTTTTCAATTTTATCACTTTTATCTCATGGTGACTTGGGGGCCAGGTTGGAATCTAACGAACTTGGACTCAGACTCAAGGTCTGTCCCGCTGCTTTGTGAACGGTGGGGAGCATGACTTGCTTCGTGACCTTGAGTCAGTGACTTAAGCTTGTTAAGCCTTCATTTCCTAAGTCACAGGATTTTGAGTATTAACTTAGCTTTAATGCATAAATACTATTCTTGGCCCATACTTGGTACTTCATAAGAATCACTGTCTCATTAGCATCATTAATACAATAATAATTTGGTAACTGTTTATTGAGTTCCTGTGTCTTGAACACCACATCAGGCTGAGTGATTCCAAGGCATTTATAGCCCAATTAGATAAACATGCCAAAGGTCATAACGGGTCATCACAACAGAAGTGTTACTGTGTACTTCCAGAGACGTATATGCACACACCTAACGCGGAGAGGCTGGGGGTTTGGCAGGTGATGAGATCATTTTTCTTCAGGGGGTGAGGAGAAGCTTCATGTAGAACATGGTGGCATCTGTGATGGGACTGGAAGGAGACGCTGACATGGATTTGAGTCAGGTGGTCCCAGCAGCAGCTACATGAATGACCACTTGGTTGCAGAAAGAGCGGGCTGTGCTCTTGAGTCGGCGACGGTCCATGTAGCTTGTGGGAGTGGGGTTCAGCTGGGGCAGCCCCGTGTTCCGGGGGGTGCGTCCTGGGTGCCAAGGCCGGCCTGCGGTTTTCCTCAGTCTGTGGGGAACCGAGTCACACAGGGACATTGCCTGACGGGTGATGTTTTAGGACATTTTGGGGGCAGTAGTGTAGGACTCTTCTATTATCAAAATATCCATGAGATGATTTTAAACTCTTTATTCCCTAGTCTTTTTGGTGTTGGGAAATATTATTTTAATCGTGTTTTCAGAGAACACCTGTAATTTGGGCTCATTTACAAAAATGATAAGGCTCATGAATTCTCTGAAAACCGGGACGGTTCAGTGGGACCTGCGTAGGCTTTGCCAAAGCGCCGCGTACGCACAGAATTGAAAGAAGCCAATTAGTGCCCTTTGGCGTCCATTGAGTTCACGAACTGGGGGAGGCAGTGGTTTCTGCTGCCCGAACTTGGACGCGGTGGCTCCTTAGGCCTCCCAGCACTCAGATGACGTGAAGGAGATGGAGCTGGACCATCCTTCCGCGTAGATCCAGAAGCAAGACAGAAAGCCTGCTCTCGGAGCAGGACAGCTCTGATTCTTGAGGCCGGCACACCCGGGAAACTCCCTCTGGACCCAGAGGCCGAGGGACAGAACTCCTGTTGCTGTCCCGAGGGTGCGGCGTCGCTCGACGTGGCAGACGCTGATGGTGACAGAAGGACATCTGTATCCAGAGTGCTGTCTCGGTAGATCCGGGTGCCCGAGGCTCTCCCCAGACCCCTCCGCCCAGGAGCTGGCTGCTGGCCCCTCAGGCAGCCCCTGGGACGCACTCCCAGGCGCGGGCACAGCCGTGGGAGCCGGAGGCGTCTGGGTCCTTCTGCTGGGTTCTCCCGCTTACTGTCCGTAGGACCCTGGGCTGAATGTTCCCGTTCATAAACGGGAGGCAAACACCCTGCCTCTTAAGAGGCAGTGCCTGTAGGGGCTCTGTCTGCAGGTCCTGGGGGCAGACAGCCTGGGCTGGAAGCCATGCTCCAGCTGAGTGACCTCCAGCCAGTCCTGCGCTGCCTCAGTTTCTTCAGCTGTAGAAGGGGGGTCATGTGGGTACTCGTATGAGCGTGAAACGGGCTGACACACGTAAGTGTCCAAGTGGCGTCCAGCTCTACAGCGTGTGTGGCCACCGTGAAGCGCCCCAAGGTTGTGAAGATCGGTGTGGATAGCCCGTTGAAAGCGCCCAGAGAAGTCCTTTGATTGCTGGTGGATTCCAGGGCTGGGGGAACATCAGCACCGGACAGAGACCACCTAGTTCAGTCCGCTCCCGCCAGAAACCGGGGAGCCTGAGCAGCAAGCGTCGGAGGACTCAGTCGGAGCCCTGGCTCTGAGGCGCCTGCACCCCTTCACGGGAGCCACGGCCGGCTAAGGTTTCCCAGGCGCCCGACCCCGCGCCACGTTCATTTACTGTGCTGCTTCCTTTCATGCTCGGCCTGGTGGGACTTCCTTTTTTTTCCAGTTTCTTTCTTTTTTTTAAAATATATTTTATTGATGATGCTATTACAGTTGTCCTATTATCCCCCCTTCATTCCCCTCCACCCTGAACACCCTCTCCCACCCACATTCCCCACCTTTAGTTCATGTCCATGTGTCAAAAGGATTTTCTTTAAACACCGGTGCTGTCGTTAAATCCACTTTGTAAGTGAGACGTACGATGCTTAGTGAGATTATATGCCAGACCCGCATCAAATTTCTAAAATCCATTAAGATAATTAATCTTCCCAATAAACTTAGGAAGGGGACTTGAGGCGATGAGCTGGCCAGTCCGGAGTCCCACAGTGACAGCGCCCCAGAGCCAGCGCCGCCTGGGCCTTTGGCTCTTTTGTTCTGCGCCTTTGTCCTGACCCGGTAGTGATCTCCAGAGATTTTTAGCCATGCTGACTCAATCCCAGAAGACTCAGCACTTCATCGAACCTTTGATCCTCCGTTTCAGTGTTACTGGTGTGAGTGGAAGCTCAGGTGCCCGCGTAGATAACGGCTCAGGGCGCGGCGTAGGGAAGCGCGTCATTTGCTTCCTGTACAGAGGCCGTGGAGAGGCGGCAGGCTGCGGAAGGGGGCAGAGCCACTCCTGTCCCTGCAGCCACGGTTCCCGTCTCTGTGGCACGCACACCCGACACCTGTGATTACGAGGAGCCACCCTCGGGTTCCGGGCCTGTGGACACGGCGCCCTGGGTGCCGAGGGGCCTCTCGTTCTGAGCACACGTCTTCAGCGGGACCCAGCACTAGGCGGGGACACAGCGGACACACCGCAATTGTGTAGGCAACGCTGCAGTTTTCTAGTCAGAGCGTCCCGGGCCTCAGTGGATTGGCAGACATGCCCAAGGTCCCCTGCAAGTCCAGGACTCCTCCTTGAGGGTCCATGGATCTGTTTCAGCTCCTCCTGTGCTTCTGAGGACCTTGCTTTATAAGACATTCTCATTCATAGTTATTCATTCACAGTCTCCTTTCTTTCCTGCTTTCCTTTCTGTTTCTCTTCTTCCATGCATCCCGCCCCTTGGCAAACTGGCACGGAGGTGGTGGCGGAGGAGAGAGCAAAGGCCCAGGGCTCTGAACACCAGCCTGCTGCCCCCCCACCCCTCCTCCCTGTCTCTCTCCCCTCCGACCCACTGCTCATCTCGGTGGCCGCTCTGAGCCAGTTACCGCATCTGCAAAAATGTTGACATATTCCATTCGAACTTTACAAGCTATTGTGAGAATCAGAGGGGTGAGAATGCACTTTGGAGACAGTCAGTCACTTCATAACTAGGAGGGAAACATAATGTGGGCAGGTGACACAGTTGTGTTGTCACCTGAGCACTGGAGGTGGAGAGGGCTGCTTGGAGCACAGCGTGGCCCGTCTGAATGCTCATTCTGTGGTGCAGGGAAATGAATGCCATTTTTATACTGCTTCTCAGAGTTTCCTGGAGAAAGAATAGCAAAAGTAAATAAACTAAAAAGCCAAGTGGAAGGAAGGGTCTCCTAACTAATTATGAAGAGTATTTACTCCAATACCCAATGCTGGTTTTCACACTATTTCAGTAAGTTCGGAGTATTCTCAAAATTTTTTACAAA
>CM052551.1:2239137-2276239 GCA_028533065.1 Trachops cirrhosus | reverse complement strand
CGTGGCTCAGCGGATTGAGCACCGGCCTGCGAACCGAAGGGTCACCAGTTGGATTCCCAACCAGTTTGCATGCCTGGGTTGCAGGCCAGGTCCCCAGTAGGGGGAGCTCAAAAGGCAACCAAACATTGATGTTTCTCTTCCTTGCTTTTTCCCTCCCTTCCTCTCTCTCTCTTAAAATAAATAAATAAAATCTTTTTTTTAAAAAAATGGACATAGTCCCTTCCCAATTGAAAAATGATTCAATGAGCTTGTCCCACCCAGTAGCTGGGGTGACAGTTTCATGGGGTTCTTCTCCCCTGTGAGCTGCGTTGAACGGGAGGCTTTCCAACTCTGCAAACCTTCACTCGGAGGAACAAATCCGGTTCTTGGCCTCACATCCTTGTATCCAGGCTGCCTTTCACGCCATTGCTTCACTAACACGGTCCTCTCCTGGTCATGGGGGGCCTCCTGATTGCCCCACACCCACAGTCTTAACCACTGCTAGTCACAGGTCAAGGTCAAGAGTGTGGGTTCCAGAGGTGGACTGCCTTGGGTTCAGACACTGGCGCCTCACTCTCTCCCCGACCCTGGGCCCTTCCCATCATCTGTGCTTTATTTTCTTCATCTGTAACTGGATTTTATCAGCAGTACCGTCCTCAAAGGGCTGCTGTCTCACAACGGTCTTCCTTATCTGAAACCCAGACGTACGCAGAAGAAACTCTGATTCTCTGCATCGCGACACAAACTAAGGAGACCGTCCCCAGTGTGGCGTTTCACCTCTTCAGGTTGCTCAGAGCTTCTCTCGGCCAGCGTCATCCGCCAGGGCCGCACATCTGCAGTGGTTTTCTCGTACCCATTTCAAACCAAGGACGCACGGGTGTCTTTGAGTCACCGCGAACAGCGGGGAGAGGAATGTCGAATTGGGTTTCTGTCAAAGAAAACAAAGCTCTTTGGGTTTGGACAGTTGGTGAAAGTCTGCAGTGATTTTACCTTCTTGGAAAAACCTGCCTCGTAGTTTTGTCACGAAGGAACGTAGACACCACAGGGGCAGACTGGGAGACGTGAGGTGTGAGAACAGCTGGGTACATTTACAGTTGGGGACCCGGGTGTCCACCTGCTAGGACGGGGCCTGTGCTCACTGCTGAACAGAGCGACGGATAAGACTTGGGACCGCCTGCCATACCTGCGCTTGGAGATGGGAGGGATGTGGGGGGCATTTGGGAAGGGAATGGGGGTGTGCAAGTGAGGGCTCGAGGGGTTTCCCAGTGTCAACTCGGAGCTCAGTGGGGCATAATGCAGCGTGACTCAGCGAGAAGCCGGCGTGTGGCAGGGGACAGAGGTCCCAGTTTGGGGGGCTGTGGAACGTAGGGCTCCCACTTATCAGGCTGGCTGAGCTTCGGGAGCCCGGCTCTTGCCTTCAAGGACGAAGACTGTCCGGTTGTAGCGGGGACCTCAGGAAGCGTCGCTGCTCAGACGCAGCCCTGGGCGGGCGGGGGGAGCCGTGGGGGCGGGCGTCTCACCGCTGTCCACGCCGGTTTGTTATGGAAACTGGATGGATGCCGACCATCCACAGGGGTGGCCTGAGGGCTTCCTGTGGACCTGGGGCCCGGCAGGGTCTCCCCCCGCGGCAGAGCCGGCGTGGGCTGGGACGGGGTTTGGGAGCCCAGGTGAAGGGAACGGGAGGGCAGGTGCATGACACGCACAGAACGTGGACAGCCCTGCACTTCCTCTCCCACCCAGTGGGACTCCCCCCACCCCACTTTTTCTCTGAAGTCCCGTGAGTGGAGAGTTTCGCTGAGGTGGGGAGGACTGCCTTCGCCATCTTCCTGTAGGAAGCCGCTGAGTCTCCGTCTCCCTGCTGGGCACAGGCTCCTTCCCACACGCCCCCTCTGCCTCCTGGACAGCTGACTGTGCCAGGACTGGGGGTGGGGGGCAGGGGCATGTTCCTGAGCCTTGGGGGATCTCAGGTGACACTGCCATCACCTCAGCTCTCTGGAAACGGCTTCTATTTATCAGTTCGCAGAAGAAAGGAAATTTTACCAAGGAAAACTGTGAGGTGCAGGGTCTTCGGCCTCCCCATCGTTGGCTCCTATGCTCTGCCCTGCCGCTTCCCTCCCCCCTAGCCCACCCCGCTCCCAGGGGAGGAAGCAAACCCACTGTGTGCCTCACCGAGGGCGGCTTTGCAACTCCCAGGGAAGTGGTGTCTGGTGACTCCAGATTAAGAACCCCTTCCCGATACTGGTGCCAAAATGACCAGTCACCAGGCCTTCAAGGCCCCGTGAGAGCCCGAGTCTGCAGAGGTACAGGAAGACATTTCGTGGAAAACAGAATCGGAGAGAGATCGCAGCGGAACCAGAAAGGGCGGTGAGAGGAGCTTTTGACCTTTGTTGGAAGGAAGGCTGGCGTGTGCGCCCAAGCACCAGGGCAGTCTTTGTCCCTGCTCAGTCCTCTGAGACCTGGTGACCCCAGGAGCTGTGAGGGTCCCTAGGGTGTGCTCTGTGCCCCAACACCATCCCCTCAAAACTATAGGAATGCCAGGATGTGGTGAAGACCGGGGGTACCTGGGGGCTCACGTGGTTGAACCTGGAAGAGTCAGAGGGTAAGCTTGTGAGCTCTCAGGCAGAGGCTGTGGTCTGAGTAGCTCTGAACTTGAACTTAGCTTCTGCTATTCTAGAAAAGCGTTCTGATTTCTATGGCAGAACCGAATTTAAGCAAGATACAATGACTTAAAAATAAAACAGGGGGTGCAGTTACGCCCCAAGAATAAGTGAGAGCTTCCTTAAAGCAAAGATCCTTTGTCGATTTCATTTTTAAGGGCCTTTTACAAAACAAAAGGGTTGTAGTTCACTCGTATTCGTAACTTCTCACTCCTGTGCATTGAGAGAAACATGGGTTACATACCTAGGGATACGGTTATATATCAGGGTTTGGGTAAACAAATGTGGTTCAGTGCAATATTGAGTTGTTACCCTCAAAGAACCTCCTTTTTTTAACAAATGAAATGTCCTACCTTTACACTGGTTAAATTCTAATGTTCTTTAACCTTTTATTTTCTTGCAAGATAATAGTTGGAGAGACTGCTGTGTTTTGCCTGCAACTGGCCACAAGGGATTTTGAAAACCAGGAGAAAACTATTTTAACCGGAGACTGTTGCTATATAAACCCACTGGTGCGGAGAACTGTAAGATTTCTTGGTACGTGTTCACTGAATCGTCTGTGTTGTTGCTGGCGCCATGTCCATGCAGAAGCGAACCTTTGAAATGACCAGCATTTTAACTGTGTGCGAATATTAGGTTACATTGTCTTTGAGCTGTCTCAATTTAGTTTTAAAAGTAAACATGGCATACTAATTTCTCCAACTGATGTGAAATTCCATTGCAGTTGCCATTTTCACATCACTTTAAGAAAAAAGGAATACCACACTTAGACGTTAAATATTTTTAAGAAACTAAAAATGTAAAAGATACTTAAAGTTTAAAAGGTAATTAAAAGAAATGATTTACTGTGTTTGTGGGGAGAAGTGGTAATCTTGTTAGCTTGTTGAAAATCATGAAGAATGGGAAAATAGCTTGGCAAATAAAAGAAGTAATTGTTAATCACCGTATGTCATACTCCACACACAATCTGTTGTCTTTTTAAGTCAACCAAAGTGTATGGATGATTTTATTCGAGGACAGGATTTACTGATACTTTAACTTTCAGTCTCAAATCCTGCACTAGTGTGTGTGAACACTGACAAATTATTGAAAATCATCTCAATTCAGTAGAAACTTGTCCAAGACAAATTTTTTAAACTGATACAATGAAGTTAATATAAATTATTATTTCCTGGGGTTATCAGATAAAAGTATGTCTCTCTCTATGTATTTAATATAAATTCTGATCAGTACTAAGATTAAGGAGACTGTCACCCTTCAGTATATTTCTCCTATCGGTGGGATCAAGATGAAGACTTCCCGGTCTAATGCACAGATCGCCTAATCTGTATATAAACCCACTTAAAGACTAATCAAATGTCATCGTGCCTTTAAATCTCTCTGAAGATGAAAGGTCTTCTCATCTCAGAATGTTCTTTTTATTGCCATCAAGTTACGTATCTCCAAAGCCATCGCTGACGCTGTGGAGGGGAGAACTTTCATATGAAACTTTAGAAAGGTTTTTTTCTCACATGCAACAACCCTGTGTTCTTGACTCATCGCTGCAGAAGAGTCATTTAATTAGAAAAGAAGCAGTAATACACTTGACACTAATAATGATGAAGTTCACACTTTCCTTAGACACTGTCAGGTAAATTAGATTATGCCTCGGTCAGTAAAAAATGTTTTTCCCGCATTCGCACCCGTATTTCTAAATAAGATATGGCACGCATTTCGTGGGCTTCCGATTCTCCCCGTGTTTCTTACTGACGTGACTTTTTGAACTAGTGAGGGGTGCTTGGCTTGTTTCTTGCTCTCTTGCTCACCACGACTCGGTTTCCTGGTGCGCTGTAATAAAGCAGGAAGCTTATAGGCGGAACATAGCTGCATAACTGGACAGCGCTCCCGGTGGCTCTTTGTTCTGGACGCCAGCACAGAGGACACGTGTGTGGGATCGCATCTGAACGAGCATCCCGTGGTCAGGCGGTACTGGCCGTGGCCCCGACACGCTGCCATTTTCATTCCAAAGCGTATTTGGGCACATGGGGACATCGGGATGTCTCCCTGTCCTCATCAGATATCTCGCTGTAAACAGAAAGATGAGAGACACCAGATTAAGAGAAAGGTTTGGCTAGAGAATGAGGACATCTTAGCCTCGATGTGGAGCCTCGTCACGTAGGTTCTGGCGTTTGGGAGGCGATTCGGTGTACGCACACAGTTTATTGGCTTTCTTCTCTTTCGTTTCTCCGCCTGTCCCAAATTTCTGCTTTTGTTAACATGCACTTGTATGACTCATGGAAGGCTGGTAAGATATAAAGAAAGGGCTTTAATTATTTCCTCTTCCACTTTTCAGATACAGAGAGAACTCAGGTCTTTGTTTCGTTGTCACTGAATACTCAGAAGTTTGCTCTGTGCTGGTTGGTGTGCATGATGATTTCATCCTCTTAAATAATATTTTGAAAGTTAAAAGGACATGCATCTCTGATGCTAGAAGGTTATTTGACCCTGTGCAACTTTCCTGGTGATTTCCTACACAACAGCCAATGATTATGTAGACGCTTAGGAAATAAACAATCCAGAAATATACAACTAAGAAGAAAAGCATCTAATTATTATAATAGAATTATATGACTTTTTAATAAACCAATTGCTTGGGAAGTATTATTTTGGTGTAGTTTTAAATGTCCTGATGAATTTTATTGTATTTCCCCATTATAAAAGAATGGATTTCTTCACATTGGTTACCACATTTTTGAAGGTTATATCTCTAAGTTTAAGTGAAAAGGGTGCCAAAGAATTTAATTTATGTACCCTACCTAAGTTGAAAGGTACATTTTGACAACAATGACCAGTGACATTGAGTTTAGAAAATGTTTTTGTGTTTGAGTGCACTGGTGAGTTCCTTAGAAAAGGGAGGGGAAAAATCCATATACTTGCTTTTGTATCTTTAGGTAACTAGAGAAAGTAAATTTTAATACTGTGAGGATCACTGGAAACATCATGTTGATTGCCCTATTGCTTACTAAATTGCCCCAAATTTGATAAATTAAAACTCAGTTCATAGAAGATAAGGTGGGATGAAGTTGCTGGCTTTTAGAAACGTGTTTCTGAAGGCACGGTTTTCCGTGATATTTCAGTGCAGACTGTCGGCGTTGGGCTTGCCTGCTAATGGGCACCGCCCGCAGAGCTAATTTCAGCCTGAGCGGGTTTGAGAGGCGCCATCGAAGGGAGACCACTGCTTCGCTTTATGTCGGTGACATTAAAGAACAATTTCAACATGGGGGGAAAAAAAGACCGCTCACATTAGCAGAAGGGGAGAGACCGATGCCTCTGGAGGGAACCTGGCTCCATTTAAAAAATCGCATTCCCCAAACACAGGCTTAGAGTATATCTTCTTTTATCTCGAGCCTTCTACACCTGCCACAGTTAGCGGTGTGGCCCGTGGTGGGCAGCCCATCACTCTGAATACGGAAACGCTCCCAGCACACTCGGGAGCCAGGGCAGGCCCGGGACAGGGATGGCACGAGGGAGCCCCGCACTCGGGGGCGGGGGGAGGAATGGCCGAGTCGTGGTTCCCGAAATAGTCCCTGCTGAACTGAAATCCACGCCACCCGAGCGTGCAAACGGTGTGCTCTCTTCCAGGAACCTACACGTTCGGACTGTTCGCCACCGACATCTTCGTGAACGCCGGGCAGGTGGTGACGGGGAACCTGGCCCCCCACTTCCTGGCCCTGTGCAAGCCCAACTACACGGCGCTGGGCTGCCAGCAGCTGACCCAGTTCATCAGCGGGGCGGAGGCCTGCACCGGCAACCCCGACCTCATCACCAGGGCCCGGAAGACCTTCCCCTCCAAGGAGGCGGCGCTCAGCGTCTACGCCGCCATGTACCTGACGGTAAGGGCTGCCTGCGGCTGCTCCTTGCGCGCCCGCCATCTCCCAGGGCGGCGTCCCATTAGCCACTTCCCGTAGGCCGTTCGGTTTAGGCTGAATAATAGCTGTTTGTGCTGTGAATAAAATGAAGCCGCTTGACTCTCAGGAGGTTATGTGTGGGTAGTTGGTTGTATTAAAAAACACAGCCATTAGCATTTCTATTTGAGAGTACGTTTGTCTTAATATGAAGGAGGGCTGACCGGGAACAAGTTTGCCCGGTTGCAGCCCCCATAAACTGGTGATGGCACCGTTAGGAGAACCACCCAGGCCCCTGCGCTGCTTGCTCGGGCCCCGATATTCTCTGCTGGGGCTGAGAAGGGGCACTCTTTTTCCAGAGGCAAGATCTCTTATTATTGGTAACTGTAGCATAATACGGTGACCACGTTGTCATGTTTTCTTGTAGACCTAACCAAAATGTCCTTATCTGTCATGTTTTCTCCTGGACCCTTGAGCAGTTGCCGTGGTGTCAGTGAGAGTCAGGCCCCAGGGCAACTGTCTTAGCACCTGCGGGCGGAAGTGGGGGGTCACAGGTAAGCGCCTGGCTGGTCTGCAGGCCGAGGAGGAGGGGCTGGGCTGGCAGCTCTTGGCCCCCGCATGGGTGTCTTCTGCCCGTCCCTGTGCCACCAGGGTCTGCCTGCCTCGCAGCTCTGGGGACGGGCTCCTGCAGCGTGCTCCGCAGGCTTTTCCGAAGCTGCAGCGCGAAGTTCGGAGAATTTCCGTGTCTCGGGGGCTCTCCTTTCTGACGGTGCCAAGAGCTCCTTCCTGCCGCTTTGCACTCGTGGACAAGGGATCTCAGGACTGATTTGAAACCACATTCGATTCATTTCTCGTGAATTATTCTTGCCCTCCAAAAGCCGTTAGATGATGGAAATGTTTCTGAAGTCGCCCTGCCGTCACGCCGGGCGACCTGTCCGAGCAGAGAGAATATACCTGTGACACCTCTGCCCGAGCCCGGGAGCCAGATTCCTGGACAGGGGACCACTTAGGAGGGCATGGGTAGCCTTGCACGTCACGTTCATAATGGCAGGCACCTTTAGAGGTCAGACGTATATGCATTTCAGCATGTCAATAGATTTTAAGCCAAACTAATACTATACCTCACTGCCTGGACTTGTTAAAAAAATCCCAACAAGAAATGGGGCTGGGGGAGGATGAGGAGGGTGAAGGGGGCCAAACATATGGGGATGCAAGGAGATTTGACTTAGTGGGGTGCACACACAACACAATCTACACAGGATGTGTTCTAGAATTGTACCCCTGAAACCTACATTTTATTAATGTTGCCCCAATACGTGTAATAAGCTTGAAAAAATAGGAGACCATAAATAAGGACAATACCGTAAAATAACGACATCTATCAAGATCGGAGGATCAAATCCCTCCCCGTGCACCCTCCCTCCTGCAGGCTCTGGTCTCGCGTGCGCCCCCGGCTCTGTCCCCCAGCCCCCAGTGTTTCTCTAGCCCGTCAGCTCTGCTGTCCGCTTGGCACCGTGAGACTTCATGTGGAACCTGGAGGCCACACAGACTCTCTCCTGTCCGCTCCGTGGCTGCACTCCGCGTTCCGCCTCCGCTGGAGTAGGAAGAATCACTCAGTCTTCCAACGAAGACTCACAGCTTCGGGGAATCGAAAACCCCGAAACGCTTTTCATCTGGTGTCCTCACGTTTCACCCTAATGTTCATATTCGGTCTGGGTATGAATAGCAAAGGTATCTGCGTGCGCCCGTGGGATCGAGCCAATGGCTTGAGACAGACTCCCGAATACTCTCCGCCCCCCCGAATGGTTACAAGCTTCCCGTAGCTCTGGAGGTGACGGATCTCATGGTGTGGCCAGGTTTGCCAGCGGTGGCGAGGTGCTGGTGCCGTGAAGGCCTGGTGCTTTCATTCTGCCAAAACGGCGCTTTCAAAGGCACTGCTGTGGGAGAGGGCATCAGCCTTTTCTGCACTGGAAAAATCTTAACATCTTGTCTTTATTGAAAAGATTTTATTTATTTTTAGAGAGACGGCAAGGGAGGGAGAGAGAGGGAGAGAAACATCAATGTGTGGTTGCCTCTCGAATGTCCTCTACTGGGACCTGGCACACAGCCCAGGCATGTGCCCTGACTGGGAATCGAACCAGCGACCCTGTGGTTTGCAGGCTGGAGCTCAACCCACTGAGCCACACCAGCCAGGGCTTAATAACTTGTCTTGCTCCTGGTCTGTCAGCATTTGTTTCAGCAGCTTACTGGCTAGCATTTATTTAAGGAACATCCCCATTATAAACGATACCATTCTAGTCATCAGACTAGATGTTTGTAATAACAATAATAATAACATTTACTGAGCATTTACTATGTGTTGGGTACTATGTGCTGCCCTGTTGCTAATTTATATAGTACTCCTTATTTATGAATTATTAAAATGTATTCTTTCTTTCTTATTTTCATAATCATTTATTATTTGTACTAATTCACTGAGTTATAACAGCTCCTCGAAGTAGGTCCTATTGCTACACCCCGACCCATAGAACCACAAATCGCCCTGACTACAGTGATTTCGAATGTTCCAGAGAGGGGCTCATTAAATCAATTAGCCCCAGCGTGCGCGTGCTCAGGTGAATTCCTTCCTTCTCCCACGTAACCTCAGCATCCCTAAAGGTCAAAGCCCAAGGTTCAGCTCACAGCTGTGTTCAGAGAAGAAACATTTAGGAGCACTCCAACACCCAGAAATCTTCTGTCATTAGACCGCAGTGAGACGACAAGGCAGGCTTCCTGCCTGTAATTACATTGAAGGGAACCGCTGTCTTTGTAACAATAGATTCTGCTCTGTGCTAACCGCTTTCCTCTTCCCCGCCACCCTGTGAGTCTGTGAGTGTGGGTGGCTGCTATGGCAACTCGGCAGCGTTCCGCGGAAAATGCAGGCCCTCCACGCAGGGTGCGCTCTGATGTGTGAACCTAGATACATATGTATTTCTCCCGGCCTCACCAGGGCACCTTGGGAAAACTTTATAATAGAAAGTTGGGGTGTTTCAAACTTTCGAAGCCTCATGAAATGCTCGCTGGGATTTCAATAAGTCTGTAAACGGGAGAGTTCCATTCCTCCAGTACTCTCTGGGGAAGCGGGCGTACTGCTGAATTTAGGTAGAGATATATTTGCTAACTGTGCTGTGGGCGTTATAAACACCTGTAAACACATAAATAACAATGAATGAGCCCTATTATGATGTGTGAATAATAACGGAGGGACATTTTTCGGATGCTTTTCTCTTTGTGGATTAGTAAATACAATTAAGGAACTTGAACTTTCCCTTAGCATCTGGCTTTAATTAAAGGTTTGAGGATAATTTCATCAGAGTTGTTCTCTTTTACTTTGCTGAGAACGTTTAGGGGAAAAAATATCCCTGAGCCTGTTTTTGCAAGTGCTATTGGTTTTCCAGGAAAAATATTCTGAAGGTTATTTAACCCTTAACCATTATATTTATAATTTAGTGTTAGCTGCATTAGAATAATAATTAAACGCAGCTTTTGGGATTTCTTTTTATATAAAATGAGTAAAGTTTCCCTCCCTTAATTAAAGTAAGATAAACATCAAAGTTGAGAATGAGGAATGTTTGGTGACTTTCCAATGATTAATCTTATCTATGATTGAAACAAATAAAATGATCTCTTTAGGTCACTCCTAATTCTGACCTTAGATTTTCTGAAAACGTTTTAAAAAAGAGAAAAAAAAGGAAGGGTCAGCTACATTCGTTGGCCTGTCTCCCTTAACCATTGCTGCGTAAGACAGTGCCCTGAAGCTCAGCACAAGGCATCAGTCTCCGGATTCCAGGGATGGGGGAGGGTGTGTCAGCGGGTGGCCGACCTGGTTTTCCCGGGGGCTGACTCTCTAACTCTGCCTCTCTCCAGGGCTGCACTCCGCCTCCCTGGGTCCTCAAGAGGCCTGTGAGCACGTGTTCTCCCGACAGGGTTGCAGAGCTGGCTTCCAGGAGGGCACAGCCCACACCCCGTCCATCATCCCCACCGCTGGATGGTTGGGTCCAGGGGAATCTCAAGGTCGCCCAGATGGGTGGGGGGCAGGGATAGTGTCGACCCCATGCACAGGTGGGAGGCAGAGCAAAGTCTTGAATACATGGGCATGGGAGGATTTTGTGGACATTAAACAGCGGACTGCAGTCTCTCCCCGGAATATTAGCAGAAAGGTCTAAAAAGATCGCTTCTCTCTTCCTCCTCTGCGGGGGCCGTTCTCACGCCCCACAGCTGCCCCTGTAGCCGCACAAGGGCAATGCGTGGCAGCGACTGCTCGCACCGCCAGGGCCCGGGGTGAATCAACAGCCCGCTGGTTTCCGTTGGTCTTCTTTAGTGACCTTCCACCCAGTTGTAGGCTCCCAGTCCCCGGGGGCGCAGGGATTTGGGGAGCGCCTGCACTTGATTCATGAGCCCCCTCGGGGACTGAGCTGCAGGAGCAGGATCCGGGCGGGTGAGAACAGCGCCACCTCGGTCTGTCGCCTTCGCCTGCTGCGGAGACCCAGCCGCCATGGCGAGCCCCGCCTCCAGCCTCCCTTTGGGGCTGACACGTGCCAGCTGCCTGTGCGCTGGATTCCGAGTGAGCGATTTGTGGCAACTGGATAAGGCGTCTGGAGTAGATGTTGAGCGCCCATGCGTAATGCGATTGCTGCGCTGTCACTATGGCCGCTGGTGCTGCCATGCTGTCGTGAGTGACTGACATGTGTCCTGCAGCCTGCAGCTAAGGTTATGGAGGGTGGGGAGCGTGTACAAAAGGCCCATTGGCCCAGTAGTTCACTACCCTCTCCCCTCCCCCCCGCGCCTCTGTGAACTCCATGTTTTTAAATCTCCTACCTGACATATGAATGCTTCCCCAGCCCAACGAGGCCCAGACATGAAGCCATGGTTTGCCCTAATACAACTGTGATCATGCTGCTTTGCAACTGCACAAGTACAATTGTTTAAATTGCACACACGGTTATTACGCACGACACAGTGCATGATCAAAGGCACGTGGGTGCTCTGCGTCTTTCCGTGCTGTTGCCTGTCTTCTGTCCATCGCCCTTATACTTATTCATAGTGACGTCTTGCTCCCCAGTCCCCTCGAGGATTGGAATGGGCAGCTCTGAGTGGGTGGTCATTTGATATGCTAGGGTCACTCAAACACGCCATCTCCACCAGGCCCAATCACGTGGCCAAGTCCATTTTTCAAAAGAGATCATTCTGTGCCACAGGTGGCCTGGCCTGGCTCCCGAATTGTAGGAGCCACATGGAAACTGGCACACCGCCCATTCCACCTCTTACTCCCCCAGCGTCGGCTGGGCCCCGCTGCTCAAGGGTATCTTCCAACGGGAGTCCGACCCTGCCCCTGCCCCCTGGGGGCACTGGCACAGCCAAGCTCGGACCACCGGGAACTGCGGTGGAGATACGGGCTGTTTTATTAGGAATGGCGCCACCCCGGGGAACGGAAGCTAACGATCAGAAGCCTGACTCCCCTTGGTGGATGGGTGACGGATTCCATAGGGCAAAATCCCAAGACCCCGTGGGTTCCGGGCTTGGGGTGGTGCTGGGAGCTGATTGGTCGGAGGTGAGACAGGAGGCGGTCTCCTGGTGTGGGGAGAGTCCCGGGAGCCAGAATCTTCAAGCGAATGCACCTGGATGTCCCCTGCCTTGTGTCAAGGTCTTAGATTTTCCTCAGCAGGGCCTTGACCTTGACGTCATGAATCTGCCTTCCCTGAGCACTCCGCAGTTCACCTGGGGGGAGGGAGAGCTGACTCCTCCTACCTCGGGAGTCAGAAGCTTGGTCTTCAGCCTTTTCTTTTTCTCATGCTGCACAACAGAAGGCCCCTTTCAAGTTACCGAAGAGGCCCTCTGGCCTTCGCGCTCAGCTTCCACTTGCTGGGCAGCTGTCCTCCTGGTCCGTTTCCCTCTGTGGGGCAGCAACAGGCTTCCTAGGGCTCAGCCAGGCTGGCCCTCCCTCCCAGCATTGCTTCCCTGGGCTTGGCCACAGCCTGTGTCTTTGGCCTGGTGGGGTCGTTCCTTGCCCCACCCCCACCCTGGAGCGACTTCAGACTTTCAGGGCTAAAATTAGGAAAGGTTCGTGCAAGCCAGCAAGAGTTGGCTACCTGTCCCCACCAGAACATTCTCCCAAGTCACTCCCGGCGGTGGGTTGGAGCACTTGTTACCTGGGGGACTGATCCGCCTCACCTGTCACCCGGGACAGGGCTCATTCCTGGCCAGGACATGTCCCCAAACCCCATCTTGACACCCACTCTCTTAGACTGCTCCCTGCTGCCTGCTGTCAGGATCATCCAAGGAGCAGAGGCTGGGGTGGAGTCAGGAGTGTAAGAGCTTTATGGGAGGGCCAGAGGGGCGTGGTTCTTACAGAAGACAGGCCAGAAGCAGGGGTGGGCGGGGCCAGGCTCATCCCGTGACTCCGGTAACACACAACCTCGGCCAGTCTGAAGCAGAGATCGCTCGTAAGAGGATCCCTGTATTAGGCGTAAATGGCCAAAACTTCAGAACCCTTCTGCGCTCAGTCACTGGCCAGGGGCTGGCCACGAGGGCGGTGGCCTCTGGTCAGACACCACAGAGAATACGACAGGTGGGCACTCAGCTCCGAGATCTCCTCACAGCCGAATGGCTCCACCTTTCTCCTGGAGGGAGGCTGGGGGTGGGGGGATTGGCGGCGGCCACACTGCACCCCCTCCTTCTGACTCAGGGCCAAAGGAGCTGAGGCATGGCCAGGGGGCTGGTGCCAGGCAGTGTCTCCTGAGAAACACCTTCTGTGTCTGATAGACTTGCATTTTTAGTGCCTTCACTTGTAGGGAAACGTTACTGCACTGGAAATTCGGTCATCCGACTCCTGCTAAATGGAGGCTATGGTTCAAAGTCAAGGTGATTTCTTAAGATCTGGTTCACTCTGTTACAGAAGAGGTTGCTTTCTACCATGAACTCGGTCTGCTTTCAGTCATTTGTTGTTGCACCCTGGGACGAAAATCTTGGAAGGGGGACAAAGGACCTCAGATAACAAGTGGACATCCCTCTATAATAATGCAGAAATTTAGAGGAAGAAAGTGACAGCTATTATTATTGAGTGCTTACCAAGCTAAGCACTTTACAGAGAGGTTATTTATTGCTTTCACCCCTTTGCCAAACATGAATCGGGCACCGTTCCATATACAGACGTGTGCCATTAGCTTCTGTACAATGTAGAGAGATGATGTCCTTAGGCATGCGAACATTTCCACCATCGAAAAACAAGAAAGAACCACTCAGAAAAATCTCCCATCGATTGGAGTTACTATCCATTTCTGAAACTTCCAGAAAGACTAGTTTATACTTCCTCACCTTACGAGCTTGACACAACATGGGATTTGTCCCCTCCCCCACACATGCTCTCCAAAATGAGCCCCCCTCCCCCGCCCTGGACCTCGCCCAGCAGCGGGCGCATCCTCAGATCCTCGAGGGTTGTCTCAGCAGCACGGAGACCGGGACCACCCGCTCCTATCCGAGCTTTTCTCTTTCTAGGGCTGGAAGAACATTCCGTGTCCCAGAGTTGCTGTTATCCTCATTAAATGGTTCATTGTGATGCCAGAAAACCGTCCGGCAGCATTTACCAGGTTTCTGTCCTTAACCTTCTGTTCTGCCATCGGCTATCCCTCCCAAGGGCTATCTCGTTCGGGGCCACGCCCACGTCTTTCCCAGCGAACCCCACAACTCCTGCCCTGGCCTGCACCTCTCTCCCGAAGGCCAGACTTCATTCCCAGCCTGATCCTGGCTCTGTGGTTCAGCGCTGAACCAGCTTCTTAAACTCGGCATTTCAAAAACCAAACTCATGATCTCGCCACGGCTCCCAACTAGCTCCCGCTTTTGTCTCTTCCGACTTGATTACGGCACCCCTGCCCTCCCAGTTCCCGGGAGCCTGAAACCACTGAATCATCCCAGCCCCTCCCATGCCCACACCCCCGCATCCGGAGAAGGATCTATTGGTTCCACCTGGAATCTCTCACACACCCAGGCTCCGCCCCTTCTCCACCTGGCTCGTCCCCTCCCGCCTGAACTCGGCTCCTTTACACCACGACCACACTGCCGGAGCCTCACACGCGAGCTTCCTAGGAAAGTTCCACCCTCTGCCCCTCCGAAACACGCCTGAAGCCTGGTCGTTAGCAAGTCTCCCTTCGCACGAAGCTTTCCTTAGCCCGCCCTCACCCACCCTTCAGGGGTCGCACCGCTGCGCGAGACATACGAGGCCGTCTTGGTCCTGGCTGAAACTTGTCTTCCCTTCTGCGGTGGACTGGGTCATGTCCCTCGTGGGACTTTGGTCATGTGGCCTTGGGGACGTAATGAGGTTCAGATGAGGTCATGAGGACACTAATCCCGTCCTCACCATGGGATTAGTGTCCTTGTAAGAGAAGACACCAGCGCGTGTGTTGTCTCTTATTCGTGTGACAACACAGCCATCTGCCAGCCCGGGACATGTTCTCACCAGGACCTGACCGTGCTGGCCTCTGATGTCAGACTTCCGGCATCCAGAACTGCGAGGTGATACATGTCTGGTGTCCGTGGCACCTGAGCTGACTAGCCACCTCCCTTCCTAAAGTCCTCCTTCATAGCTCAGTCCTTGGCTCCCATGAACTTGAACTCAGTTTACATGAGACTATTCACAGTTACTAACCCCAATATTTTTTCTACTTTAATACTTTAGCTTTTGCTTTTCCCTCTACCTGTAATATCCCTAGTACTTCCTACCTGCATATTCACCTGGTCAAAGTCCTATTCACCTTTTATGGATGGGCCATCATTTTATTTACTCCCAAGGACAGAAAGTGAGTCAGGATGCAGAAGACAAAAGGAGGAGAAAGGACAGGCTGGAAAACTAGGTCGGGGATGAGCAGGAATGGAGGGAACCTCAGAGGCTGTAGCGGTGGCCAGAAGCAGGCCCAAGGAAGGGGCGGCAAAGACCCCAGCGGAGGGACCTCTGGCCCAGCACAGCGGGCCCTGCGGCTGACAGTGGCTCCGTGTCTCGCCCTGCCTGCTTCTTTGCATCTTGTGCGGGTGTGTGTGATTGGCTGAGGGTGGGTCGTGCACCAAAGCCAGGATGCCAGGTTTTGAGGAAACAGCTATCCAGCTCTCTCTGGCTTTGGTGGCGGGACAGAACAGCTCCTCTCCGTCTAGGAGGGAGATGGTGGGAGATTCCCTTCTTCCCAGAAGGGGTTTCAGAGGCTATGTAGTGATAAAAAACACTCCTTATCTCTGGGACCTAGATCAAAGTTCATCTCCCTTTTTGAAGTTTTGTCTCATCTTTTTAATTGAAGTGAATCTCCCCACGTTCATTGGGGTGCCAAGCAGGTTTGGCACCGAAGCAAATCATTTTTTAGCATCCCTTCGTCTCTACAAGAAAATTACTTTCAGTGGTAGTTATGTGATAATAGTAATAAGCATTATTGATTCATTTTTCAGTTTTAAAGTAAAGAATTAAATAGAAATATATTTTAATTTAAAAGACATAAAAATCTAGTACCGTATTTCATGTGTGAACTAAAATTTGCACTTAGCCAACAAAACACTATGCATTTATGTTATTCATTATTTCTTCATAATGAACTATCTCATTGCTTTATTGCATTGTTTCATTAAGTTAAACCTAGAAACTCCAAGTAGGCACACAGATTGGTAGAATTGAGATAACTCGAGTTCTGTTTCTTCGTCTTGATAATTAGTATGCTACTGTGTGTGTTTTCTCGCCAATCTACTTTTTAAATGTAGCACTGTAGGGGCTGGAGACACTCTGGCCAAAGCGAACTTGACCTTTACAAACTTACTCTCTAGACAGTACGTGCAGCTGAGTGCATATGCTGGAAATGGAATGCATAGCTGGGCATTCTGCAAATTAAGTTCCATGCACAATACAGTATTTATTAGAGATTATGTAGCAAAATGTGCTGACTTGAAGTTTACAGATAACCACGAACACCCAACAGGAACTGTAGTCGTGGTGTGAACTTGTACCAGTGCCTCATGACCACCGGACGGGAACACACCACCCCGAACTTGGCACAAAACAACTCCCTGGGCTTGCAGATTAGGCGGGTCCGATACTTGAAAAAGATGCTGCGTGGCTCTGTAGTCTCTGCCTGGAAGAGGGTCCTGACATCTGGGGCGTGGGGTCATCGGGAAGACTGTCCATTCAGAGGTCTGCATCCAGGCGGGCTCCGTGGCTGCCCCTGGCCACGGCCTCAGCATCCTACATGGCATCCCTTCGGATGCTCGGACATTCACCTTGAGAATACTTTTCTACACCGTAAAAAGCCCCGAAACTGAAGACGCTTTGACTCTTAGTTTGCCCTAAAACTGGTACACTGCATTTGTGCGAACAGCGGACTAATAAATAAGGGCCTTTTACTGTGTGGGCCAGCACCGTGCAAGGGCTGGACACAGGCTCTCTCGTTCGCCCTAGCCCGTGTGCCGCAGGTACTGCAGTTTGCGAACACTGACCAGACCTCAGAGAAAAGTGGTCACTCGCCGGAGTCTCACGGCCCGTGTACGCTGGAGCTGGGACCTGAACCCTGGAGGCCCCCAGGCGCACGCTCCGCAGCACCTGCGCGCACACTGGGATCCCTGCGCTGCGGCGTTCCAGGCCCCGCCCCGCCCTCCGCTCTGTGCGCCCGTGTGGCAGCGGCTCCCCTAGTGGAGCTCTGACTCCCCGCAGGTCCTGGGGGCTCACGTGGCCGTGGCATGGTGCTGTGGTCCAGCACTGGTGGTTTCTCAGAGCGAGCCCGAAATCACAGCGCCCTCGCCCGGCAGGAACGTGAACCGAAGCCACCGCTCACGAATCAGGCGTATTTCGTATATGGGAGGGTTTTAATGGTCCCAGAGTGCTCAGGTGTTGGTTGCTGTTAGGTTTGGCTTCCTCACGGCCCCAGCTGCTGTGGCTCAGGGGCTTGAGCGTGGGCCTGTGAACCAAGGTGTTGCTGGTTCAATCCCCAGTCATGGCACAGGTTCCCCAGTAGGGGCTGTGCAGGAGGCAACCACGCGTTGATGTTTCTCTCCCTCTTTCTCCCTGTCTTCCCATCTCTCTAAAAATAAGTTGAGTTTTCTGTCAACTTCTTTCTTCTAAAGGCTATAATTTTAAATGCATAAATCTAAATTCTGTGACCCCGTGACCATAAAGCGCTCCGCAAGTGTAATTATTAAGGAGCGTCGGAGATGCATTATTTACACACGCATTAAAAACCAATCCGGTGCGGACGGGCCCGAGTCGCCTCTGTTCCCGCGTTCGGTTGTCCATCAGACGCGCTTCAAGGGTCCCTCGCATTGAGCCGGCGCGCACACGGTTCCAGAGGTTTTTCTACGACAGCGACCCTTGCCTCTTCTGTTAAAATTACGGGTCTGGATTAGGGTTTTCAGTAACTTTTAGGGTCATCTCTTATCTTAGTGTCCGATAAGAAGTGTTTAAATGGGTTGAAAACGTAAGCATTTCGAGTCACTCTATGTTGTATCGTTTTATAGCACTTGTAGCATTTTAAAGAAGAAATGTGGATTTTAAAAATAAAATAGTTGTAAGTGGGTTCAGTTCCAAAACATAGACAATAATAATTGATTTAATTATTTTTTAGTCACTACAATACGCAATTATTGAGGACCTATGATGTCCTGAGGGTCACGGGATCTCAGGGTGTCTAACACTCAGACGGGTGGGGGAGGGGCATGTAACTCGGCCTGGCTGCGGCGAACACAACAGGAACTGCTGTCTCCCAGTTCCGGAGGCTGGAAGTCCAAGGTCAGGGTGCCTCCATGGCCGGTGTCTGGGAGACCTCTCCTTGGGCGTGGTATGCCCACCCTCTCACCGCGTGTCCTCACATGGCCCCCTAAACAGTCACTCGGAGATGTGCCCTTACGTGTTACCACGAACTTCTTGCCCTTGATCTGAAAGTGGAGTGTTTAACTGGCATATTTTAATAGTTGTGCAGGGTCTACTTTCTTTATTGGCCTTTAAATTAAACTATAACTAATTCCTAAATCCTAACTAAATCTAACAGTCTGGCGCCCACTTTGTGGGATTTAAAGCTCTCCAGATTGGATTTTTTTTTACCCATTAATTTTAGCTCCTTACTTGCTGATCAGCAGATGCCAAATCTTCGTGATGATGGACTTGTTAAAGTCGTAGGAACCGAGCATCTTTTTTTTTTGCTTGCATGTCGCACTTCAAAGTCACATAATTTTCGTTTCCTTGTATCGCAGTCAGAAATAAGACAACAGCTTTATTTACCTAAATATATTCTTACTTTTTACTTGGTGTATGGAAAGTGAACGTTAAATGGTGCAAATGTGTGGCTTTCGACATTATAGGTGACAAAAAGTGTCCAATCAAAGAGTTTTGGCTCTTCTGGCTGATTGATAGACAAAGTGCCACATGTACGAGATGTGACCAGGGAAGGGGGTGTCATACTGGATGGAAATGGTCCCCTTGTAGAATCAGCCACGTCTGCACGTCAGGGATAAGGTCAGCGTGTCGGTGATAAAGGAGCTGTTCTTCACCACCCAGCCATCAATCGGCCACTGTCCTGGGGACAGCCGAGTCACTGAGCCTGTTCTGATCTTGACTGCAGGCACCAGCTGGTCCCGAACACTGCGGTGGTTGTTCCTGGCCTCACATTTGTGGCTCCCGAGTGTCTGTCGCCCATTCAAGGACATCAGCTACATGATAAATTCTGTGTTCGTGATTATGTCATCTTCTGTTAGGTGCCCATTAAGGGCAATGAAAAGGAAATGGATGGTTACTCTTGATTTGCAAATACGATGTGTGGGAGGACCTGTATTCCCACGCCCCCGAGTCAGGCCGCTGGGTTTATTATTCCTCCCAGCAAATGCACAGTTGCAATCCAGAGACATGATGTTAATCCTTTAGGTTTGAATCTCCCAGCAAACAGGAGCCTTCGCAGCAGCAATAAAACTGACGCCCCTTGTGTGATTCCTGAGCTGAATCCCACAAACTATTATTGTCATTTTCATTTTACCAATGCTATTAACTGAGACTCCAAGAAATTAAGTCATTTGTCTGAGGTCACAGAACTAATCAGTGGTAGGTTGACATTTTAACCCAGATTAGTGAACTACAGCTGAGCTTTTTCTCCTGATCTACACGGACTGAATGTGGAATCTCTCAAGAATACGGGGGGGGGGGGGCCCATAAACACACACACATGCAATTGATGAACTTTGATGAACTATAAAAAAAGCAACTGTTGATAACCAGCACCTGAAAAAAATCGACTCACAGCTGAAAATTCAAAGTAATTTCATAATATCATTTCATTTACAGTATGTGCTGTTGAGACAGTAATATCTTAATAGATATAACAGATATATATATAGAAAAGAGATACAGATAAGTTGTTTAAAAAAGCACAAGGGTCCTAAAAATGGTTTTAATAAAAAATAGCAATAAAAGCTGAGACAGGTGCAATCCTTTTGGAACACTAGCTGATCAAGTTTTCATTTCCGTCAAACGAGGACGCTCTTGTCTGGGCTGGCGTCGCCCACACAGCTGGGAAGCTCATTGCCCAGTGGAAATAGGAAATGAGCCACATACATGGTTTTTATTTTTCTACTAGGTGTATTAAAAAAGTTTTAAAAGGGTGAAATTAATTTTAAGAATTCATTTGATTTAACGGAATATATCCAAAATAGTATCATTTCAACATATATCAGTATAAACTTATTAATGATTACAAAGTTTTCCGAATTTGCAGCCTCTCTGGGCCTAGCAAGTGGGAGGGCTGCAGAGGAGGCAGGCGCAGCAGATGTGAGCGGGTGGGTGCCCCCCCCCCGTTGGGATGGAAACCCCGAGAGGAAGCCGGTTGCCAGGGAGGTGGAAGAGAAAGCAGAGGGTGGACAGGGTTGTCCTCATTGCTGCCTGGAAACTGGGAGAAGTCCACTTCAGTGCACCTGGCGGCCTGTAGGCCGGGTGGCAGGGCCCAGAGGGCAGACAGCCCACCTGGGCGAGAAGGAAGGTGGGCTGGAGGCTCGGGGGTCTTCCCAGTGTGGGAGCCTGGGAGGACATCTAGCAGCGGTGGCCAGCAGGCACCAGTGCCCTGGAAGGAAGGCCCGGGACCTGTGGAGACCGGAGAAGGTGGAGGCCATTCTGTGCCGAAGCCCCTCGGCCGCCCCCAGGCCGCCTCCCGGCTCAGCCACGTGGTCTTGCAGCCTCACGCGGGACCCAGGGCCATTTTGCTGGGAAGGGAAGAGGAAAGAGAACGCCCGAGCCTTTGTTCCCCGTGCCTCCCGCCCGGTTCCCTTGCCCAGTTCCCTTGCGGTTCAGCGGCGCAGGAGGCTCGCTCCCGGCAAAGCCGAGATGGTACAGGAGGTGCAGCAGCCGTGTGCTTCCCACTGCCCAGATGGCCGTTCACAGAAGCTACGACCTCAGCGCGCCACTGTCATTGCGGCCACCACAGCCCTGAGAGGTCTCAAAGGTGTGACCCAGACGTGTCCAGGACAAAGCCCACGGTCTTTCCACCTGGGCATTACCTCTCGTCACGATCCTGTCGCCCCCTCAGATGCCTTCCCATCACCATTTGGGAAACGGATGAGCGTGAGTGAGCCTGCGTGAGGCCATAGGCATTCAGGACACTGCCCACCTGGCTTGCTAACGAAAGCCTGTTTCGTTCGGAGTCTCTCTAACAATTCACAGTAGCCGCGTGGAGCTGTGCTGGGGGCTTCTAACCTGGGAGCTGCCGGGCTGTGGCTGGTGATCAGTGTGGGGCGGACTGGGAGCTGGAGAAAGAGAACTAACGTGGTGCCCACAGACGTTCATCACGGCCCCACCGGGTTGTCAGCGCCGGTGTCCAGGTCCTGGCTCAACTCCTGCTGTCGGCGAGGACTCACCGCGGGCTGGACCCTGTCTTGGACCCCGCCCGGGTCATGCCACTGAATCCTTTCAGCCCTGGCTGGGGATAGTTTCACCACCATTCTGCGTGTTACACACCAGGAGGCCGAGGCTCAGACAGGGTAGATAACTCGTCTCAGTGAGTGGCAGAGCCAGGGCTCAAACCCAGATTTTATTGGTCCCAAATGAGACGCTGTGTTCTGATGCCACCGTCACCTCCTCCTCTGGGTCACTTTCACGAATCTCAGTATGTGCATTCATTCATTCATTCATTCACACACTAAGCAGACAGTGATTGAATGTAGGGTAGTTTTCTTCTGGCACCATGACCACTGGTCACAAACTTAGTGACTTACAACAGCCTGAATCCATTATCTTAGAGCTGCCTGGGTCTGCAGCCCAACACGGGCCTCCGTGGGCGCAAACCAAGGTGTCCCTCAGGGGGTCCCGGGGGAGAACGCACGCTCCTCGCCTTTTCCAGCCTCTCCGAATTCCGTGGCTGCGGCTCCCCTCCTCCTCCTTCAGCGGCGACAGCACAGCACCTTCAACTGTCGCTCTGACCCCAGCCTAGAGGGCTCACACCCGTCCCATGGCAGGGCCCGCCCTGGCACAGGTGCCGCTCCAGGAAGCACGAGGCAGACAAGGAGAAAGGCGAGAGCGGGCGAGCAGATACAGAGGCGGGAAGACTGTGTCGGCAGCCGGCGGGCACGTGGAGATGGCTAAGAGCTCAACAAGGCTCCTTTCCAGGCCGGGCACACTCACCGCTCGCTCCGCCGTCTGCGAGCACCTGCCGGGGGGTGTGCCCCGGGCATGTCAGTGAATGGGATGCAGGGCTCCATTCTAACGGGTGTTCCGGAGGACTTGTCAATGTGTGCACCCAGAAATGCAGTAGGTGACTTCGGACGGCGACCAGTGCTGAGAAGGAAGTACTCCCTACTCTCTCCCCTGTACCTTTGCGTTGGTTTGCCCTTCAATTCAGCAATCTAGCAAGTCTTCCCTGAGGGCTTACCCTGTGTCAGGCCAGGTGCTGGCGCAGTGCAGGGTTTAGAGCGAAGGACTCAGATGTGGCTTCTGTGTCCTCACTGTAGCGAAGGAAGCCATTAAGATTAGTTAAAGCCATACGTGGTGGCAAGTGTTCTGAAAGAGAACAAGCAGGTGTGTGGAGAACGCACATCAGGATGCCAGGGTCAGGACCGCTTCCCCACCCCCGCCCTGCTTCACCTTCCCCTTGTGGGGAGCCCCGGAAAAACAGTCTCAGGTGTACAGTCAGTGCTGAACAAACACCGCCATTTGTGCGTTTTTATATTTAGTTATTTATATCATCGTATTGTTTTAAAATTGCACAGTGCTTTCTCAACTCAGCCAGCAGATGGGTGTTTATTAGCAGGAGTGAGTCAGTTCACATCGCTGAATAATGTGGGCATGGTGGTTACATTTTAGTCAAAGCAAACCAGGAAGCAAAACCCGGTCTCTGTGTGTGTGTCAATTATTGTATACAGTTGGAAGCAAGGATTAAAGTAGAGAAGGGCACACACCGGGCTGTGAGCTGTGGCAAATGACCAGCTTTGGCCTTCTGCATTGGTGTGCTCATTCATATCCACGGGATGCGTGAATGAAGACAGATAGTGCGGGTTAGTTAAATGGGTGGGCCAGGCCTGTAAGGTGCTGAGTGCCCACTGACCCTGGAGGGCTGTGTGGGCACCATCCCACTCAAATCAGACCCCTGCTGTTGGTGTTTTGTTTTAGCTACATTTTGACATCTGGTTAACCTAGATGGTTTTGTAAGTGAATTAAAAACCAAGAGAGCATTAATAATCAATTCCTGCCCTGTATCCAGCTCGCTAACAGACTCTTATGCCATAATTTCCTCTTCTGCAGATGAGGAATAAATAGGCATTCTGTAAGGGTAACAGAGGGGTTCAAAGATACTTATAAAGTACCGCAGAGCTGCCCAGGAGAAGGAAAAATTTGCGCATTTTTTGTGACATCATGCCAACTGACTATGCTCCAGAAAAAATACTGCGCATTATTAAGTGCTGCTTCGATCCACCTTAAAGTCGAGTAACTTGAATAAAGGTCACCCTTCTCCCATAACCCTCAAAATTCAGTCTTCCTCTGCTCCAGCTCTGGACAGGAAGTGGGGTCTGGTGGCAGAAGAGCCAAATGCAAGCTGTCCTGGTCGCAGAAGCTTTTTCACGCATGTGCACTGTGGCCAGACTGCCTTTGGATCCTTATAAACAATGCTCGCCTCCTTGGATCAATTCCGGAGGGAACTCCACATTCAGGAGAAACTTCGGAAGGTCGTCGCCAAGCCCGCAGATGACTGCAGGCCGGCCCCAGTTCACAAGGTGAGGGCCTGGCTGCATCTGAGACGGCCTTTGGGGGTGAAGGGCAAGGCAGATGCTGCCAGAGCCGCACAGACCACTTTCTACTGCGCACCAGCCGCAGGGCACGGACGGCGCCCAGCCCCGCGTTACCATGGCAGCCCCCGTTCTCCTCTCTCCTTTCAGCTCCTTTGCATCTGCGGATGCTCAGCGTACTTCATTGGCCACGTCCTCCAGGCCAGAAATCAGTGAAGAAAGAGGAAGGAAAGGTCGTGGTCCCCGAGAGCTTTCTCTCCTTCCCTTCTACGTCCCGCTTGTCTCAACGTTGCAGCCCCAAAAGTCAACTTGTGCATTCTTCACGATAAGCTGTCTTGATGTTGTTTTCCGTCCACACAATGAAAGTAACGGTTATGTTGAGAAGGCCATCAGATAATTACTGTAACATGCCATAACACGGCCTTCAACAGTGGTCACTCCTTAAGGCACAGTGCTAATGAATATTAGCAGTATGACTATTATTCAGTCATCAGTCCATAGTTATCTTGTCTAAGTAAGGATAGGATGCTTCCAGCGTTCCCACGGAGGTGGGAAATCAGGAGTCCGCCGTACAGCCGCGTTACAGGAAATCTCACAAGCAGCCCGCTTCACGCCCTGCTCGTGAGCACTAGCCGAGTCGCCGTATCCGATGCAGCCAGGAAACCTGAAACGGTGTGATATCCTCGCCTTGTTATCCGTGTGGGCAGAAGAGCTCTTAACACTTCCCCTCCGAATGGCAAATGCCTCGTTTCCCTTTCTCACCCCTCTCTGTGGCCCCTCCCCTGCGCAGACCCTCCGCAACTGAAATTGTTCAGCTCTTCCCAGCAGCAGCTCCGTGCGCTCAGGCCTCGCGGCAAAGTCCATGGGCCCAGGTGCAGACAAGGCAGCTGGTTTTTTTTCTCCTAGAGTGTTGGGACCTGGGATAGACCGGCTGGAACTTGGCTAGCTAGAAGCTTCGTGCCACATGGGCTGTTTAAATATTCACACAGCCTCTTTGGCAGCGAACAGGCTTCAAGCTTTGCCCAGTAGGGGGAAAAAAACAGAGAAGATAATTACTGAATTTCATAGCATTCTAAAATAGCTGCTGTGAATTAAAAACTTAAGCATGGACTTTGGTTTACTCTCTTCAGCATTTTTTTTAATTTATTGATTATATATATAGCGAGAGGGAGGGAGGTGAAGGGGGAGAAACAGAGTTAGAGACATCAATTTGTTGTTCCACTTCCTGATGCACTCATTGGTTGATTCTTGTCTGTGCCGTGACTGTGGATCGAACCCTCAAACTTGGTGTATCGGAACGATGCTCTAACCAACCGAGCTACCTGGCCAGGGCCAAAAATGTACTTTTTACTCAGCTTGGACAAGAGGCAAGTGGTTTGAAACATCTCTCACCATTTTTCTGAATGTATATTATCAGCATCAGATAATTACTGACACTAATACTGTAAAAACGTATTGCCCAAGCCATCCCTTTTAGAATCCCTTTGCTAAGGACTTGAAATAATAACTGACAGTTCTTTCCTTTTGCAGTCAGCCAATTTGCTTATGTAGTAACAGGATTTAAATACGGAGCAATAGGGCTGCAGGCTGAGTCAGACAGGGGGAAGGACCGAGCTATTCTGGAGCGTAGTGTCTCAACTTGAAGACACCCCAGTGCAGTCCGCTCACTCATATCATGTCCTTCTCGCATATGTGAGCACACCAAAACTGTGTGTATCTATCTACTACTTGTGTTGTTTCACTGTGAGCTGATATTTTCTCCCTGCTTGTAATTCAGTGTTTATGTTGTCCTAATCACAGCCGATCAAATTTCAGTTAATTTCACAACTTCAGGCAGCAACCTAAAACCAAACCTTGGCATTACCTAGTAAAAAAAAAAAAAAAACAACCAGGTTGATGCCTGCACTCACACGTTCTGATTCCATCAAGTCTGCATCTTCCAAAGGGCGTATAAACTACGGTTGTGAAGAAGACGTCTTCATCAATGTCCCCCCGTCCCCACGTGGATTTGAATAGTAAATTCATGTAAAACAAGAACTCCGGGTGTTTCGTAAACACCCGGAGTTCTTGGAGTGGGTGTGCTCAGTGCCCCTAAATGATTAATAATAAGAACAGGTCCTCAGCAACTTTCAGGTACGTACAATTAAGTACTTGCTCACTACACTTGCATTCTACTTTTAAGAAACTTCCTCAGGCAATGAATAAGAGGCTCGTGGAACCCTGTGGGTGGACGCCTACCTGTCTATCAACCCGTCATTGCAAGTGTGTGTGCAGGACACGTCTCTAAGGCGTCTGTCAAGGCGGTGCCTTCGTGAAAAGTTGCATTTGTCGTTTGTCGTTTCAGATGTACATCACCAACACGATCAAAGCCAAGGGGACGAGACTCGCCAAGCCGGTCCTGTGCTTGGGCTTGATGTGCTCGGCCTTCCTCACCGGGCTCAACAGGGTGGCGGAGCACCGGAACCACTGGTCGGACGTGATAGCGGGCTTTCTGGTGGGGATCTCTATAGCCGTGTTCCTGGTGAGTGCGCGTTTCTGGAGCTGGCGCCGGGTTCTTAGCAAACCGCCTGTAAGAAAATGCGCGTGTAAGCCACCTGGGTTTGTCCCACTGCAGTATATCAGAAGATCACTCACATATTCTATCGGGGGGTCCAGCCTGAGGCCCACGGGCCACAGGCAGCTCAGGATGGCTGTGAATTCACTGAAACTGTGATGAGATTATTTTTTTTCATAATTACATGTCACAGTGTATTTAGTGTGGTCCAAGACAACTCTTTTTCTTTAGTGTGGCTTAAGATGTACCTTATCCTGGCTTTAGAATGAACTGGGCCATCATAAGTTTGAGTACGTAGATCATTTTACCCGGGCAAAAAACTGCACACTATATATATCAAAACATCCTTTTGCATTGACACATTATAAGACACACTTTAGCTCCCTTTCCGTTTTATTTAAATCGCTCCTCACGTTGGCGCTGCTTCCTCGGCCACCTTCCCGATCTAACACCTGTGAGCAAATGCTCCTGTGGGCTCTTCCAGCTCCTGAACGTTTGGCCACAATCTGTGTGCCAGGCATTTTTAAAGAGGTTCTGCTTGGCAAACCTCCTGTGTAAGTGGTGGCCACATCCTAGTCCTCGGCATACACCCGATGTCACTCCCTCTGAGTCCCAAGGCCCCTGGGCGACCTACCCCGCCCCTGAGACGTCCTACAGCCCCTGAAAACCAGGGCCCAGGCTGGAACCAGATCTTCTTCCTGTTCCGCTCTCCACAGTTGAGACAGGCTCACGTAACAAAACAAAAACAAAAGGCACCTTACGGAAACCCTAAGAGAATAATCATGGGCAAGGCGGAGAGAGAAGACCATGGTCGCAATCTCCGAGCAGTCTCGGCTGATGGAACCGCTGTCAGCCCCTCCGGCCCACAGCGGCCTCTCCGGCGTCTCATCAGGCTGCCTGGCTGCTGCCACCTCCCTTTGCCTCCAGCGACCGCCTAGACGCCTTGCCGCGCCAGACCCAGAACCCTCATGTCTTCCCAGTCGCTCCCCCCTCTGCAAACCACGAGGGAAAGGCTGAGCTGGACACCGGGCTCACACCCCTGTGCCACGCAGACCTGTTCAGAACATTCTGTGATGGTCCTTCAGACACTCCCACATCCCCAGGAAAATGGCCGTGTGGAAAGGCATGGGACCGGGAGGCTTTGCCTCTGTGATAACCGAACGAGCCTTGCATTCGCTCACAACCACTGGAGAGTGTGCTGCCCACTGGTGCCCCGCACGGTGTTGGTGCGGTGTGAGGCTCCGGGTGCCCGAGGCCCTGATAGACTGGACCCGAGCTACAGCCTCGTCGGAAAGTCAGACCGCAATACAACCATCAGGCTAGTCCCCCAGAGGTTCCCTCCCGTTCTTCACCAAACAAACACTTACAGAGCCCCTACGGTGGCCCAGGCGCCATCCTGGGGCTGGGACTACATCCACGACAAGGGAGAAGTCCGCGCACTTCAGCAGACGCAGTTTGGGGGGACAAGGGACAGGCGTTCCCCGACCAGCCCCAATGAGTGTCCCGAGGGACAGCTTCTCCGAGCCATCAGTAACTCTCTGAGGGCAGCAGGTGTCCGAGATTTCAACCCCCTTCCGACATGGTCTGCCCACTGCGGCGTCACGTCCTCACAAGGCTCAGCCCACAGGCCGCTTCCCCCGCAGACACGCCTCTCAAGGCCAGTCACCACCTGTGCTCCCAGGGGACCAGGGACAGGGCGGAGGTTTGGGCGACCCCTGCTTGGACTTCAGACCCCAGTTTCGAGTCTGGTTGCTGCCAACAGATCTGACCCACTGACTGCAAGTCAGAGGTTCCTGCAACTGCCTGCGCAGGTTCCATCAATTTGCTAGGACGGCTCGGGAAAGCCCTTCCACGCACCAGGTGACCCGTGCGTGAGAAAAGGAACTCAGGCCCCGCCAGGCGGAAGAGATGCGCGGGGCGAGGCGAGGGAAAGGGGAGGGCCTTCCCCGCCCCCTCCAGGTGCTCACCCACCCGGAAGCTCTTGGAAGCCTCTCTTTTTGGGTTTTCGCAGATTGGCTACGTCATCGGCCATTGGCTCCAGCCCCCTCTCTCCTTCTCAGGTCTAACTGAGTCACGTGGTCGGGTCTCCCGGCAACCAGCCCAAGCCCTTCCGTCCAAATGCCGCCCTGTTAGCAGAACAAGACACACCTGTATCGCTCTCATTCCAGGGAATCCGAGGTTTGGGGGCTGTGTCAGAAACAGGGATGAAGACCTAAATATAGGAAATGCACTGTTGATCTAAAGGACCCAGTACACTGTTCTTATAAATCACAATACTGCAACAGGAGAGACGCAGGTTTTACAGAGGGTTAAACGGAATGACAGGTTCACGGACTCACGAGATCCTCTCTGTGGGGACGAGCAGCAAACCAGAAAGAGGAGGCGATGCACGAACTTGAAGAGTTTGTGCAGCTGGCAGGTCTAGGCTGGGGCGTAGAGTTGAGCGGAGGGAGCGCAGTGCACGGAGGGGAATGAAACGCTCCCTACAATAAGCACAGCTGCAGCACCAGCTGTGTTCTGGGCCCAGGGCCCAGCGTGCCTGTGAGGGGGCGGGGTGTCCTGCAGGGGTACCTGTCACCCGGTCGGAGGGACAGCCGGGGTGGGGGGTGGGCATGGAGAAGCATGGGGCAATCCCTGGGATGGCCCAGGTGTTGAGAGAATATTCTGGGCTTTTGTAGAAAAACTGAGGTGCTTTGGGAGCCCCTGGCGGGGTTCAACCGAGTTGAAACAGGAAAACAGCCTGGGTTGGCCCCAGCTTCAGTGCTCAGTTTTCACCACTGAACAGTTTGTCTGACCTTCCCGAGCCTAGTTCCGCCCTCTTCAGACGAGGCGAGGAGCCGCCTCCTGAGAGGGTCCTGGTGGGGATTTGTGCAGGTTAGAGGAAACAGCGTGTTTGCAGTGAGCGGGCGGCGGAGGATGGGCCCGAGTTCCATGAAGGATCATTTCCCTCCCGTCCCTCTTACCCCAGGACAGGGCTGGTGCTCTGGAAATAGGTTTGCTGGAGGGCAAGCTCCAGGTGAGGGCGGGGAGGACAGGTGACACAGAGCCAGGGAGGCGAGATGGACCCACCGGATGGGAAGGCGTCAGGAGGTTCAGCAGGTGGACCGGTTGGGGCCTGGTGGGACACTGGAGCCGACGGAGCCGAAGGACAGAGAGCCATCCCCAATGACCCCACTGGCTGGGTTTCTCATTTTGGCAGCTAAGTAGAAGGTTTATTCTGAGCAGCGACCCCGGCTCTGCTTGCAACACCCTGGGCGGTTGCAGTGAGCCTGCAGGGCGCGCCAGCGTCTACGGCGAGTCCAAACTGCCGCAAAGACCGGCCTGCACCACGCCACGCCAGGCCAGGCCACGCCTCTGTGTCTCGGCGGCCAGCCTCTACGGCCCCATCACCCCGACCCAGCCAGCGTCCGGTGCCTGCCGCCTTCGACTCATTCTCCTGGTCCCCCTCCCACTCCCGGGGACTCAGCCAGTCCCTGCTCGTCCCCATCGCAAAACCATTCCTTCCATGTCTTCTTGCTTTGCCATCGTGACTACAACCTATCCAATTAGATCAGCGCCTCTTCCCTCGGCTGTATCCACAGGTTCTTAGCTGCCTAGTCCCTTCAGACTCTCCTTCCAATACCTCCCTCTCTTCTTCTTGACACACGGAAACAATTCATTGCTAATAACAAAACAAACAACAACAACGACAAACGTCTTCCCTGCTGCATTAAACCCAGACACGTCCGCCGGCCTCCCGGGCTCCTCGGTCATCGGTCATCCGGCTGCACGCTCCCTCGCCGAGTCTCTGCTTCTGTCTTTTCCTTGGAAATGCGGCACACGGATCCAGCCGTTCAGGGTTCTTGCTCACAGGCAGGCTCCGTCCAGCCCACGCATCTGCCCTCGTGGGGAAGTCTGACCTCTGGACGTGTCGGAGAGCCAAATCCGGGCCCCGGGCGCGGCCAGACCTGGGCGTGCATCCTGCCGTTGCCACACGTTGGATGTGTGACTCTGGCCCCAGGTGCACGGCCACTGACGCAGAGAACAAGTCCCCATGCCCACGAACAGACTAGACAAATACTAGCCAAACAAGAGTTGTGGATCAATTAGTATTATTTTATACAAATGCATTTCCGAAAGCACTTCCAAAAAAGGTGGGTATCACAGTTCAGGAGGTGCAGCTCGTCATGTCAGCACACGCAACACCATGAGTTTCGGGGTGCTCTTTACTGCGTCGACTCAGTGCGTCCTGACGACGGCGCACGGAGGTGGAGCTGCCGCCTTCCTCTCGCAGACCAAGGACACAGGCCCAGCTGTGATAAGTGGCTCACACAGTCAGTAAATACGGGAGCCCTGTGTTCAGGCCCGGACGTCCCTGATCCCAGAGCCCACGCACTTGACCCCTGTGACAGAGGAAGAAGGACAACGATCACAAGTGGACCAGTTTAAATTATCTCTGCTTTTGGGAGAAGTCAGCCAGCACACGGGCGGTGCTGACGGTGTTGCTTTTGCGGGAGCGGGTGTAATGATACGCCAGAAGTCACTCATGTGGCCACAGAACATTCCCAAGGACAGTCGCTTTACATTCATTCCATGGACCATCGGAGAATTAGAGCGTCTGGCCTGCGGACAGACGCCTTCGGTCACCCGGCCATCCTCAATGGTGAGCAAGGAGGTGACATGGCCTGCTTCCATGGAGAGACTCGCGTCAACCTTGGTATTATCATTCCATACAGAAATGAGAGCTTTCATGAAAAGAATCACAGGTTCACGTGAGCACAAAAACCAAGCAAACAGGACAAAATAAGCTAACCCTGCTGTAGGGCAAGCAGTGTCTGTCCTCTGTCCTCTGTCCAGTCACATTACAGTTTTACCTGTCTGTCCCCAGCCCTTCCCTGGCTTTAAAGAGCTGGCCGACAATGGTAAAGGGGACATGTAAATTACCACACTTTGGTCTGTGCTTCCGATCTGTCATTTTTCAAGGAAGTACAGGGCACTGAATCCGTAACAATTTGCAAGGAAATATTTTCCATTCTAACTTCTCACAGCGTGTGCTATTATTCTGTAGATGTATACATGTTATTTAAAATCTTCAGAGTAACCAAGATCTAATTGGCCTTTGAAAATATTCAGTGATGAGACCTATTAAAGCAAAGGCTTTCCAATGGAACATTTGTGAAAATATACAGTGTGAATGTATAATTATATATTAAACATTTATTTATTTAAAAAAAATGAATGTTAGGTTTTAACTGCAAGTGAATCCTGTGTTTTGATTTGATAAAAGAATATAAAACCCAGAAAAAGAAGGCTCAAGACTATCTTACCCTTAGTTAATATAAGCAAATAATAACAGGTAATCTCCCTGTGCTGTTTAATTTACTATTTCTCAAGGTATGATCCACCTGCATCAGAGGCTTCTAGAATGTGTATTAAAAGTACCAACACTTATACCTCAAAAAATTAAAAATGTAACTGCCTTTTGACTCAGCAATCCCACTTCTGGGAATAGATCCGAGGGAACCCAAAACACTGATTTGAGAGAATACAAGCACCCCTACGTTCCTTGCTGCGCTGTTTACAATAGCCAAGATTTGGAAGTAAGCCAAGTGCCGTGAGCACTCAATAGAATACTACTCGGCTGTAAAAAATGAAAGAAATCTTACTTTTGGCAGGCACGTGGATGGACCTGGAGGTAATTACGCTAAGCAAAATAAGGCAGTCAGAGAAAGACAAATATCTCACTCATACGTGGAATCTCAAGAACAAAATGAACTAAAAAACAAAGTAGAAAGTGACTCACAGATACAGAGGGAGACTGAGGCTGTCGGAGGGGAAAGGGTGTGGGGGCTGGGTGAAAACAGGGAAGGGATTAAACAAAGGAAAAAACAAGAGGAAAAGGGCTAACTCCTCGGCCCCACCCTTCAGCTAGGAACCCCTAACCTGGGGGGAGGCCTCGGGAATGGGCCCTCACTCCTCACAGCGCCAGAACTTCGTCGGCCCACCCGCTGTGGAAGGACAGACTCTGGTGCAGTTCGAGCTCTGTCTCTCTAGGGCATCATCACGTGGAACAGGGTCAACTCCCTTCTTGTAAAAGGCCTTCTGCTTCCGTAATAGCCCTGCTAAGCTATTGTTGAAATGCCAAGGTATATATAGGGCACAATGAGAGGCAATGACCTGCATTAATTAAGAGGAAGTTACTAATTAGAGAGTGCCCTTGTGGTGGGTTCGTTAGGAATTCAATGATGATCTTGAAGCAATGGGAAATAATTAGCATTTAAATTAAGTTGTAGGTTAAGCCTCATTGGGGTAAGGTTAGCTTGCTATGAATTTTTTATAAGGTTATGATGTTATTTTTGGATATATTTGAGCACCGACTATTACCTCATTTAATGAACATTTTGGAATAATAAAATAGTCATCACGAGCTGAGCTACATATTAATTGATGAATTTTCTGGAACACACATGCACTGGGGTACCTTTTACATTTATACAAGATAAATCTGGGTGTCAAGTTATATCCATTTAACATTTAAAAAATTTGAATATTTTATTATTATTAGATTTATTGAGCTGCTCAGAAAGATCATTGTCATAGAGAGTAGGGCTTTGCTTTACACTGTCATTTTCTTCTGGGAGTCCAGGTCGTGTGCGTGGTGAATAACTTCAAAGGGAGGCAGCCCGAGCCGGAGCACCTGCACGTGGACGGCCTGGCTCACACGCCGATGGTCAGCATTCCTCGAGTGGAAAGTCCCTTGGAAAAGGTAACATCCGTACAGGTGATGCATAATTTAAACTCTAAAATGTGATCCGTACCCAGAGCAAATGAGGGATTGATTCTTCCTGATCGTCCTTGTGATAGGGGACTTAAGAGTTGGAAAATTTGAGTTTAAGGTGAATAGTTACAAGCCTAGCAAGTAATGTATATGTTAAAGCTTTTGTTTCAGAAACTACAGATAGATAAGGCCCATCCTGCCTCCTGGGAAAACAGCCGACCTCCTGGGGCACTGCTAAAGATCACTGCCTGGGGACACGTGGAGGCATCCAGGCCCTTGTATCTCAGGGAGGGGCAAACACCACTCGCCCCTGGGAACAGCTAACTGCCCAGGACAGGAATGTTGCAGTTTCTTCTACCCGACTCTCCCTGAATCTCAAAACCCCTGACCGCACCTTGTTCATTCCCTGCTATAAAAACCTTGGCCTGGAAAGAAAAGACAAGATGGTCTGTAAGGGTATGAACCTGCCATCTTCTCGGATCACCGGCCATCTGAATAAAGCGCCCGTAAAGATTCAATCGCTGTCATTGCTTATTGGGTTTGGTGCTGACAGGCAGCCCGAACGCCGGTGTCTCTTCCGGTTTCACTTGCACTGTCATTTTCAATGCACTGAAGCGAGCCGCAGTCTGAGTGGTGTTTAGCAAGCATTTAGTTCGCCGACGACATCGTCTTAGCAAAGGTAGCTCACACGTGAACTACGTCTTTGAATCCCGCACAGGGAAGGCTGAGTGCCTGTGCCAGGGGTATGTTCTGTATTTTGCCGAAGCTTCTAGAGGAGGAGGAGGAGCGCTGTGCAATGATGGTCTTATGCAAAGGCCAGGCAATATAATAGTTTTGCTTGAGAATATATGTGTTCTTTTCATAACATATGTTCCGTTTCTTCCAGGCTCCGTTTACAGCTGGCCCTTGAACATGACAGGTTTCAATTGTGCGGGTCTATTTATATGCAGATTTTCCCAATAAATACAGCAAATGTATTTCTCTTTCTAGGATTCTCTCAGTAGCACCTTCTTTTCTCTAGCTTCCTGTATTGTAAGAGTAGAGTGTATAATATATGCTGTACACAGCATAGGTGTTCATCAGCTGCCATGTGATGGGTAGGCTTCTGGTCCACAGTAGGCTATTGGTAGTTACGCTTCTGGGGAGTCTAAAGTTACCTGTGCATTTTCTCCTGCACGGGGGTTGGCACCCCTAACCCCCACGTTGTTCAAGGGTCAGCTGTGTAAGAGAAACTGCTTAATATAATGCCTGGCGTAGAATCGGGGCTCAGTAAACATTTGTGGAATCTCGGTGCAGACAGGCCCCCTGCAGGAAAACACTGGTTCTCATCAAGGAGAACCCAGGGGAGGGTCGGGTGGGGCTGGGTGGGGCCAAACCAGGGAGCACTTTGAGAGGCGGTCAAGGCCTCCTTGGGCTTGACAATGAGTAGAGACCATGTAGTTAACCAAAAACTGTTCTTGAGACCTCTGTGAGCTGCGTATTTCTTAAATGATGTGGCAGTTCTGCACCTTTGTGACAGGGGGAACGCTCGCTGTCTTAGGTGGGCCATCACCTGCATGCTCATCGGGGGTTTCGACGGTGTGGCTCTGTGAGGGACGATTGATACACTGGGTGAGAGAATAAGAAGTTTTTCAGAGTGTTACAGAACAGGGCCAAGGCGGGGTACGATACACTATTACCGAAAGGACCCTCGCACTAGGTTTGCATTATCTGCCACCAGAGGAAAGACGTCTCTCAATGCCAGAGATTTGGGAAAAGGAAAGGAAATGTTTATTTAAAGCTATACAGACTTAAAGTAGTGACCCAATGTCTTCATTAAAATATCAAAGTCCTTTAGGATGCCCACAGATGCACACAGTCCTTCCTTCTCCCTCTGCCCTAATCTGGGGTACCAGATTTCAGAAACAGAAGCAGACGTCCGTGATTCAGGCTCCCAACACCATCAGCTGTGTCACCGCCATGATTTCCAGCTAATCCAAGGCCATGTGGCAACTTCTCATGGCCCACCAGCAAGAGTCCTTTCACCCCTTTTCTTCCAGGCAAAGTCTCTCCTGCTTCCTAAGCCACATGGCAAAAGGGAGCACCCCAAAACCACATGGTCCCCACTCTGCCAAGGCCTTGTGGTTCTCTGCCTTGCCAAAGCCGCGGAGTCTGGGTTTAAATCCCAGCACCAATCTTCCTCTGCAGCCCCATTCCCAACTCCTCCTACAATCCGTTACACCTGCCAGCATTCCCATATTCTTCCAGGTTCACTGGGCTGCCAGGCTGCCATTGTAAGTCTGGGCAGGTGTGGCCCCATGGCGTGGAGCCAATCATCTCCAAGCTCTCACGCAGGCACGGTAACCAGGGGGAGCTGCCTCCCAGTTACATCTTAGATGGAAGTCACTTCCCTCCGCCTGGCTCAGAGCATGGCCACAGCTATTTAACATATCTATGAAACCAGTTAAAGGTTATAGATGTGTTAAATGACCACGCCAGAGGTTAGCTGCAAAGCTGTTGCAGTATAAAACAGCTCTCAATGGCCCTGCGCCTTGTGTCCCCTCCCCAGCTCAGACTGGTCGGGGTGAGGACATCCTATATGTATTTTTCTCTAATATTTCCTGAACACCCTGAGTTCTGGACCCCATTCCAAATCCCTATTTGGGGCCCCGCTCTTGGCTGCACCCTGTTACAAGAGATTATTACTGTAAGATTACAGTCAGTTCACTAGAAATAAAGGGCATGTTGTATGTTTGGATTTGTAAAACGTCTGTGCAGGGGGAGGGGGGCGGATCCATCCAGGTGAACTGCACCAATTGACAGGGATCGTTCGGCGAGTGTGAGCACGCAACACAGCCGCCGAATGAGAAGCCCACTTAGGACATTGAGTCAGACCCACATGCAATACTCTGCATGCCGATGGTGATGTACTTTTAAGGTGGACATTGACCAAATAGAATAGTCACACTCGAGAAATAAGTGTGGAGTGAGCAACAGGTGTGTCCAGGACGACAGGGGGACCCAGGGTCACGGATTTTGAGAGGCTGTGGAAGGGACGCACCACGACCGGAGAACAAGAAACTCACGGGAGCAGCGGTAACTTCCTGTCACTGTCCGAAGGACCGTCGTGTGGCAGAGGGAGGTCACATGGGCCTCAGAGGCCACAGTGAGGGTGAGAGAGCAGGAAGTGTGGAAAGAGGAGAAAACTCGCTGAAAATGGAGTGGCTGCCTCAAGAGCAAAGAAACCTCTGTGCAGATTCAGGAGGCGCTGCCTGGCCGGTATTGGTGAGGCCGTGGAGGGAACGCAAGCGTTCGGGTGAGAGGAGGTGCCCGGCGGTGGTGATGGTGACGATGAGGATGATGGTAACTGCCGTTTAAAGATCACTCAGTCTGTGCCCAGCACTACCCTGGTGGCTTGTGAAGTTCCACAAAAATACTTCTATGTTCCACAAGAATAATTTCATTTTTTTTAAAAGTTATTGATTTGAGAAAGAGAGAAAGACATCAGTTGTTATTCCACTTATTTATGCACTCATTGGTTGGTTGATTCTCCTATGTGCCCTGACCGGGGATTGAGCCTGCAACCTTGGTGTATGGGGACAAGGCTCTAACCAATTGAGATACCTGGCCAAGGCCTATGGTGTGATTTCTTACCACACGTTTTAACGCTGAGTATCCTTAGAGGGGCACAGACTGCTAATAAATAGTCCACCAGTCGCCTCTCTCCTCTTCTTCCTTTCAGCAATCGAATCCCCAGTCCGATGTCAGCTGCCCCACGGCCACCCAGCTGCAGCCTGCCCTCCCCCACATCCCCTGCACTTAGATGTGGCCATGCCACTCAGTTCAGACCAGGGACTGTGCACAGAGGGCACGTCTCTTTGGAGAGCTCGTCCTGGACCTTCCCACCCTTCTCAGCAGACGGAGAGGGTAACAGCTGGAGTGCCCCGTGATCTTTAACGGTGACTGTTCACCCCACAGCCTGGCCCCTGGGTGAGCTCACGGAGCGGCCCACACTCCAGGTGGTTCCCAGAAGGAAATACAC
>CM052551.1:2164151-2238637 GCA_028533065.1 Trachops cirrhosus | reverse complement strand
CTCTCCTCTCCGAGCCACTGGGCAGCTCCCTCCTCTTTTCCACAGTGGTTTCGCTGGTGCCCTTGACGGGAAGTGTCCCCACGGTGCAGTTCAGAAGTCCGAACTTCCATGTGGGCAAGCAGTTCGCAAAAGCCCACATCGCTGATCAACAGCAAAGAGTGTTTCAGTGTCATATGTCAAGATACATGCTGGTGGGATAAAGTATATTTTAAAAATGAATGATATGTATAAAATTAGATCTTCTCAACTGTAAAATAAAGATAGAAAGCAGTAAAATTTAGGAGGAGATCTTAAACATTATTTCGAAGAAAATGGTTAATTTCACATCTTTGAAATTAACTTGAACAACAATCACAGTCTTCTGCTTTTGAACGTATTTATTTGCATAAAGTCCTTTAGTAGCCCCCTACCAAATATTTGCTAGGGCATTGCCAAATATTTATATACAGTTCTATCATTCTATACACAAAATGATTTAGCAGTTCTTTTTGTTGAATTTATGTTAATTCATTTTTATTTACAGTGAGATTTAAAATAGTAGGTGACGGGGGGAGGTTACAGGGAGGAAGGATTGAGCAAAAAGGAAAAAGGACTCATGGACATGGACAACAGTGTGGGGATTGCTGGGGGGAGGGGGCATATAAGGGAACTAAAAGGTAATGCAAAAAAATAAAGATTAAGCTTAAAAAATTAAAAAAGGTGTGCATGTTAAAATCATTGAAAAAAATAAAATAAAATAGGAGATGGTGACTGGCTGGGTAGCTCAGTTGTTTAGAGTGTTGTCCAGATACGCCAAGGTTGCAGGTTCGATCCCCGGTCAGGGCACATACTAGAATCAACCAGTGAATGCATAAGTGAGTGGAACAACAAATCAATGTTTCTCTCTCTTAAATCAATAACAAGTGAATAAATAAAATAGGAGATGGTGAAAGCAAAAAAATATTCTATTAGGATCTTTAGATTGCAAGAGATTGGTGTTTATTGACTTCTTCATTAATTTATTATGTGCTTTGTTTTACTGTGGCAGTTGGGAAATAAAATGGTGGAATTCTCCCCTCCAACCCCCACCTGCCCAGCACCCTAGCAGACCCCTACTGAGCCGGACTCTGTCCTCCCTGCTTCCACGGAGAACCCAGCCCGCACAGCTGGTGGCCCGCTCCCCGCACTCTCGGGACTAGGGCCCATCAGAGCTGAGCTCCTCGCTGGAGACACATGTCAGGCCTCCCTGGGCGCTCTGCCAGGGAGCTGACAGAGGACTGTGCTCACTGCCCCTCCCCCCCGCTGGCTGTCCCTCCAGGGAAGCCCGAAGCAGCTTTTCCTGCCTTTCTCAAGAAGGAATACTAAGGAGTATTCCGAGGAAATGGATTGCTTTTCATCACAGCTCACAGCGGGAAGCAAGGCAATGCAGCATTCCTCCCGCGGTTTCATCTTCATAACTGATAGCTGGAGATCCCTGCGGCTGGTCCTCGAGGAGAGGAGGGAGCCGGGGGCGGGGGTACAGTCTGGTCCGCGGCCTCGAATTTTCACACCACTGGGTCATTTTCTGGTTGTCAGTTTGGGGTGGAGAAAGCACAGGGTTTCCCTGAGGCGCTAAGTGCTTATGTAACGTTGTGTGTTCACAGCACAGGGTTGGGCAACAGGAAGGTACAGGGTCATCACAGCATGCTGACAGCCTTCATTGTTATGTCATTGGTTTATCCCTTAATCACGGGACGTTTGTCACACACTTAATGGCCGTAGTTTATGTGGAAGAGTCCTGATTTCCCTGCAAGCTGAGTCTGAGCGTTCATTACGGCTGGTTTTATCAGCAGCTCCATCTGTGGGAACCAGCCCATCGCATCCTGTCCCCCCCTAAATGTCTGTCACCGGAAGCGTCGTCACAGTGGTTCGTAGTAGCGCATCGCTGCTCCGTCGAGGGACCCAGTGCCTGATGCTGTGGGCGTCCTCCCACTGGGCGGGGAGGTAGACTGGCCGGCGGTCTGGACAGTTTTGACCTGCGGCCGCTGACTTACGTGCTCTGTGACTCAGTTTTCTCATTCCTAGAATGATAGCTGTGAAAGTTCAATACCAGTTAGAGTATGTTTCTGACAATAAAAGGGTGAAGGACAAGAAAGTCAACGACATTTACGGAGGGGGGCAGCTCCTTTGCACTGTGGGGGCAGTTTTTAAAAGTAGGTGACGTGAGAGACGAGGTCGCGGGCACGATGGCCCGTTAGGGAGCTGTTGAAAGAATCGCATGCCGTCGCGGCAGGAGGCAAACCAGTGCGTCCCGGGGACCGCAGAGCACGGCATCCACGCTGCGGAGTCCAGTCCGTGAAGTGGGGGACAGGCTCCGTTCTGCGCGTGCTGCTAACGCACAGCAGACCAGCACCGACCTGGGAAGAGAAACCAGAGGTGAGGACGCATCAGAGGGCTGACACACGCCTCACTGCAGGTCCCACAGGAGAGGACGCGTGGAGCTATAGCAACGTTCAGACGCACTTGAGGGAAGCCTTTCTTCTAAATAACACCTGAGTCTTTGGGCCAGCAGGGTTACCTGGATGCAGGGTGAAAGTGAAGTATATTCCAGAGCTTACGTATGTCTTGGTGAGGTTTTTCAATTTCAGCGCTGCAGAAAGACTCCTATAAAAGTTGGAGAAGATGGCATTACTGTTCCCGATTGGGAACCACCCCCTCCCTGAGGCAGAGTGTGCCCTCTGGCCCGGTCGTTTTGAACGTGGTCTCTTCCCGGTCAATCAGAAACCTATGGAGCCACCGTGACTGTCTGCCAACCTCAGTGCTCCGGGGCTTCTTCCAAGGCCAGGCCATGTTCTGCCGGGGAGTGAGGCTGCTCCCCCAGCCTGGGCCCCCGAACCAGGTGTCCCCCCGTCACCCTCAGAAGATGCACAGGACCTAACCACCAACAGGCAGGATGAGGGGAGGACAGCTGATGCACGACCTCAGACAGACAGCGTCCCAGCCTCAGGCTCCTCCCTCCACAACACTAAACACCAGAACGGAATGGGGTCGTGTCTTCAAGTTCTTAAGGGCAAAAAAAAAGTATGTGACATAAGAATTCTATTCCCACCCAAAGGTCATTTAAGTATTAAGATAATCATGAGATCCATGTATGTAAGAGTTCAGGAATTATACTATTTACACAAGGATTCAGAAGTGCTGACCTGCTCACTGAGCCATACACCAGGACCCAAGCTCTCACATTGGGAACAGTCAAGATATGAAGGACCTGGCAGAAGGAATGGAAACCATTAAACAGAGAATTAATCAGCACTGACTATGTAAACACAGCACCAGGAACAGTGCAACGTGGGAAAATCCACTGAAAGAGAAGAGATGCGACCGTAGAGCGATGGCAAAGGAGACAAATCGTAGGTCACACAACTGACAGTGTAAACGTATGGTAATTCCCAGATGTCATAAAGGAGAGACTCAGTATCACCCTTTCATTCTTGGCATTGCTAACTAGAAAAATAGAGGTGCAAGCATTTTTAAAAATAACAGTTATCAAAAGAAGTTTAAAACAATTTATAAAAGGCCAATGACTGTGCACAGTACAAACAACTCACTTGTTAAAGGCTGATACCTGTAATACATAAAATGTCTGTAATACACGAGGTCTGTCCAGGAGGGATCTAGCCATGTGATGTGAAAAACAGACATTTACTGAATACACTGTACACAGGACAATGACGCCTCACTCCCCTTCAAAGTAGGCACCTTGGGACCTCACAGAGTTCTCCCAATTGCCATCAGCTGCCCCATTGTATTTTCCTGAATTTCATCAATGGTCTGAAATCTCTTCCCCTTCAAAGGTGATTTTAGTTTTGGGAAAAGCCAGAAGTCACAGGGCACCAAATCTGGGATGTAAGGGGGCTGAGTGACTTGGGTGATTTGATGTCTCACCAAAAAAGACTCTGCATGAGACGTGATACGTGAGCAGCCATGTTGTCATGAAGAAGCTGCCAATCACCAGTTGCCCATAGCTGTGGCCTTCTGAATAATTGGAATAGTTTCCGCAGAAGGTTTAAGCTTAACACAAAATTGGATGCAGATTCATTGCTCTACTCGCTCAGTCATTTTGAATACGACAGCCACACAGTGCACATGCTCATTTAATGGCATCTACCACCCCACTGACTAGTACAGTGAAGTCGTCATTGTTCACACATGCACATTCCAGTCCACTCTCCTTGGCTGCCAGGTTACGTTGATGTTGTGCAAACCATTCTCATTATATTAGCAATGGCTGGACTCTTCAGACAGACGATATATATATATATAAAATATACACACACATATGCACACATATACACACCTATGACCAGGATCCATCCCCATGGCAACTGCAAAGGAAAGTGTATGATGGGTCAGAGACGTCCCAAGCACCCAGAGAAGCAAACGCATTGACTGTTGTGTACATACAACTTCCTGATTGGAAAGAAGGGCAAAGGTTAGGAAAGGGCAGGTCCTCAGATGTCAAGTGCAGACGGGCAGTAAGTACACGGAAAAGGAGTCTGTCACCTGAGGGAGACCCTCGAGGGGCCTGCCTGGGACGGTGAAGTTGGCTCTCACCCCGCGGGCGGTGGGGGGCCGTGAAGGAAAGGAAGGGGTGTCCCGTTCAGGACGGAGGATGAGCGAAGAGGAGCCGTGCTGATGCCAAACAGAGCAAAAACCCAGGTCACTGGCAAAGGTGACAGGGCTCCCTCCGGGACAGCTGTGTCGTGCCGCTTTGGCAGGCCAGCCGTCATGAGGCCGAGTCTGTCCTCAGCTGGTGCCGAATCGCATCAGGGGAGCTATCTCGGTGTCTCGGCCGCCGTAACAAAGTGCCAGAGACTGGGTGGCGATAAACAGCACGGGCGTGTTTCCCACAGGTCTGGAGGCTGCGAAGTCCGAGACCACGGTGCTGCTGCATTCGGCGCCTGGCTCCCAGGGGCCATCTCCTCGCTGCGTCTTCATGGGGCGGGTGGGGGGGCAGCTCTCTGGCCCCCTCCAAAGGCCCCCCTCCTAATCCCATCACGTTGGGGATTGGGTTGCAACGCCTGAGTTTTGGGGGGACGTGCACACTCAGACATGCAGGGGTTACCTCAACTAGCTGGAGGATCCACTCTGCTAGCCCGGGTGTCATTTAGGAACCAGCCCCATTGCCACCCCCAGAAACACGCTGCCCTTTCACCCCTGCGTTTGCCTGTCTTCCCTTCCGAGGGTTCTCTCGCCCATGACACGCACAGGGGGCACGTGACTTCTCTCCCCCAGGTCCTGCTGGGCCAGGCTGCATTCACTGCAGCCTCGGAGCCTGGCACTCACGCTTGTCCTTCGTCCCCGCCCCCTGCTCATGTTCACTCGAAGGCTGACATTCAGGTCCCATTAATGTATGCAGGCACATCCTTGACTTTAACTGGTGCCATACTGAACAACTAAGGAGAGGGACACTATCTCGTAAGGGAACAAAAATACTTAAAAATAGATAAAAGCATCGATGGGATTTGATAGAAAAAGGAATATTTCTGATCCATCTAAGAGGAATTAATACCCACATAGTTTTATTAAGCAATTAAAACAGGTCTACAGCTATGTCGGGATAACCTGGAGAGCTAAATTATTGGTATAGAAAATGTTTTTAAAGAAAATAATTTTTCCGCCTAAACCTCAGCATCATTTTTTTCTTAGTTTGTGTGACCTAAGTAGTTGAAGCAAAGGGCAGTCCCCTTTCCCAATGACAAGAAAGGGGAGGCAATGCTAGGACTAACTGGCAAGACTACAGTTTTGTGCCCCGACAGGGCCTTCGCACCCACCGGAGACCCCTGGCGGCTCTGCGTGTGAAGGCACTCCATGACAAAGAGCAGCGTCACCTGAAGGAAAGCGGAGAGCAGTGAGGACATTACGTACATCTAGAAATGGCAGTGAGTGCGTACTATCCCAGGTGGAAATGACCAGCATCCATTCCCATGGCAACCGCAGAGGAAAGTGTACAGATGGGTAAGGGAAAGTCGCAAGGACCCAGACAAGCAAATGCATCGACTGTTCTGCAGATTATCCAGTCTCAGGGGCCCGGGTGAAGGCTGAGCTGGTAATTAGGGAGGGGGGTGGCGTGCGGGGCAGAGACAGGCTTTTGCTGCTGCGGGCGGTCCCGGGTTGGAAGCCTGGCGTGGCTACGTGAGGGCCAGGCAGGATAACGCAAGCTCCTCCTCCTCTCCCTACCTGGAGATTGATGCAGCCCCTGCCGCCTTCTAGGGTCGCCGTTTGAACGGCCAGATCACAAATAAACTTCTCGGCACACAGCAGGTGCTTCGCTCAAGGGAGTTCCCTCCTGCAAGACTAATGATTGCTGTAACAGGATTTTCGTTTTATTTCAGACCAGGGTGCCCCGATAGAAGTAGTTCATGGAATTAAAGGTTCACACAGAGTATCTATGAAACACAGAGCTTATGCGGAAACTATTACAGCGTAGAACGCGACGTACATTAGTGTCATGGCAACAGCGAAACAGCCCTGTGGTTCCCCGCCAAGACAAATATGATTATGCGTTTTGGTGCCTCCCGGGATGACTTCCTTTGAGGTTTCAGAATGTTGACATGGATAAGTATGGCAACCCATTAAAGATTCGTTTGCTTTTCTATAATGCAAATCTTTGTTTCACGGGGCTGCTGGACTGCGATGTAAATGTTACGTAGGATCTCGCCAAAACAACTTGATTAGTGATCGGATATCAGGACAGTGGAACTGACTATATTCGTACTTTAGGCATTTTCCTTCAATCTAAGCTTGGTGCACTTATGAAAAGTATCCGAAGTAAATCAATGTTTACATGCTGTGCTCTGTTCTCATCTGTCTAATTTAAGCTTGAAAGAAGTCCATGGAAAATGGAAGCTTAAAAACTGCAACAGGCATCAACGTTTTAGGGTAGAGAAATGAGCACATGTTGTTCTTACTTTCCCCGTGTTCTTTTCCCTATTTGTGCTCCCAAATATTCAGTATTTATTTCTCCACACCGTTTATAAATCATACTATGCAAAAAATAAAAGCCAGATTTTTTTCAGTTACCTGGCGGGCCTTTTATGAAAGCATATTTTCGGTAAATTGCCATTGAGCATAAACACGTTTCCCCCTCTCACTGGCGGGAATACACGCAGCGTTGATGACTGCGTATTTCCACGCTGCCATTCCTGCCCCTCCATTACGGGGACGATCAGACAGTGATGGGTCGGAACATCATTTCCACGCACACCCAGGTAGTCAGGACCCAGGTGGGGGGACCTTTCGCCATCTACCCCCTCTTCACTCAGGTTTGTTTCCGTACAGGGTTCTAGAAACACATGCGGGGCCTTCCTAACCAATCTGGAGCTCCACGACATCTTTCGTAGAGAAAATGTCACCTTTTAGCTGACTAAAACAAGGCGAATAAACAACGACCCATCCACAATATTATGAAACAACCACATTGTGTTCGGTTTGTTGTTTTCAGTAAAGAAGCAACAAGCGACTCGTGCCTATTGTTTACAACTTGAAAATCTGGGTCACCTACCATAGTGGTCACCAGTGACTCTTCTCCCAACAGCCCTAAGGCCCCGTGATGTCTGGGGCCTCCTGCGAGTCCAGGGCCTGCCGGCCTCTTCTGGGAGCCCCCTCTCGCTCACTCGGCAGGATTTCTCAGACATGGTCACGCATCCGTGTGTATGACAGCTCATCTTCAACGAGAGCTTAATACGGGCCTGGAAGTAGCCAAAGAACTTCACACCTAAAGGATCATGTTAGCTTTTATAGGAATTCTATGAGTGTGACTTCTTCTTTCCGTTTGAAGAGAAAGTGACGTAGGTTAGGGAACGAGCCCTCGGTCACACGACCGGTCTGTGTTCTGACACCAGACTGCAGAACCGGACGCTCCGTTGCCCACGTGCATTTCCCGACGTGCTCCACGGCTGTCACGTCAGAGCTGCGGCTCTCATCCCTCCGCTGCACTCTGTCCGACATCCCACTGGAAAAGCTCGAATCCACGCAAACTCGCCGCCACCTTGGTTGGGGGCGGGGAGGGCTGCTTTCCCTTCCGCTGGTCTTTCCCTTCCACAGGAAAAACTGCAGGAGGGCAAGCATCTCCCACATGTAGCCCTTTGAAATTTCAACGGAGAATTGAATTAAAAATATAAATGAAAAATAAAATTAAAAACAAAGTGGAGACGTTGGGGAAAAAGAGGATGAATGGTCAAAGCTTTTGGTTTGATTCATAGCCTTAATGCAGAATATATTGTTCTCAATAATCGTCACCAATCCTGGCAAAAATAAACGAAAGGGCCCTTGAAGTGGCTCCTAGAGTGGGAACGGTGAGCAGAACATCCATTCCAAGGACAGGGACGGGGTGCGGAGCCTCTGATTGCTGGGGTCCAGTTCAAGGTCACATCCAGCGGTCACACCCTCTCCATGACCTCGAACAGATCCCCCCCGACCACCAGGTACCACAGACACAGGAGGAGCCATAGACTTCCGGGTCAACCATTGGGAAGTGTCGAGTGAGTGTGAAACGCAGGTTTTCTCCAAACCTTCACACACAGTGAAGCTCTCAGCCAGAAACCCACGGCGCAGTTCCCAGAAGTCTGTGAACGCGAAGATTTCAGATTTTTGAGACTCATTCAGAATGACTGCTTTTTTGGGTAACGCTCTTCTTTTAATAAGAAAAAATGGTAGGGTTTTGTAGACTTGCTTCTGTAGACTGGACGATGCTGACGTTGCTGATCAACCTCTTCTTCGCCGTTAGGCAGTGGTCTCAGGCTGGTGTAAAAGCAGTGAGTCCGTCCCTGGTGGAAGGGCGAGTTTCTGGGACGCACACCCACAGCTCCCGTCCAGCCAGCCCGGGCTTGGGCCCGGGGTCTGTACTGCACCAGGCACGGCTGGCGACCTGGGCACAGAGGTGACAGCTGGCCTCGGTCCGGCTGGGCCCTCAGCGCTTCTGAAACAGTGGGTTTTAATATCGGCTGCACGTCCCAGTCGTCTGGAGAGCCTAATTTACAAATCCCGCTGACTGGTCACGCTCCACACCAATTAAATCCGGGTCCAAGGAGTTGCATCAGTAATTTTTTTAAAAGCTCCCAGGTGACTCCAATGTGCAGCCAGGAGGGAGAACGGGGGCTCCTTGGGATTCACTGTGGGAAGCTCCCAGCGTCTCTGGCTCCTGAGGGCTTGGAAATACTTCTCCAGGTCTACAGCCCATGCTTCCCCTGTCAGCCGGCCAGCCTCTGGGTTAATGAGCTTATCAGAGGTAGCTGCCTGGAGAGTCTGCCTCTCTCTAGGGAGAGACGATTCTCTCAGAAAGAGCTCTTAGTCCATTTCCCCACATAGCACCACAAAAGATCCCTTAATGGAAACAAAACTCTGAGCTAATCTAAAAGTCAGAACAGACACAGAAGCGCTGGGGAGAAAGAAATGGTTCCCAAAATCTTCTTTCCCAGAAGAATGTGGGTTGACCGCATTTTAGCTCGGATGTGGGCATACCTATAGCTGTAATTCATTTATTAATAATTATAGGACCGAGAGTCCTTATCCTTAATCCTTTGTGCTAGATGCTTCTCAGGATTTGAAACATTTTGTATTGCATTTTTAGATTTTATTTATTTATTTTAAGAGAGGGGGAGAAACACCAATGTGTGGTTGCCTCTTGCATGCCCCCTACTGGGGACCTGGCCCGCAACCCAGGCATGTGCCCTGACTGGGAATCGAACCAGCGACCCTTGGTTCACAGGCACTCAATTCACTGAGCCACACCAGCCAAGGCCAGATTTTGTATTTTAAAAGAAAGCAGCATGTTCTGTTACACGAGCAGTATCCATAGCAGTGCTTTGTACGTGAAGACGCACACTCTAACACAGCACACAGTGTGGCCCCTCCCATCCATCCAGGTTTGGTCTTTGCTCCCCGATGAGTCTGTAGCAATCTTAAAAGAAATATTTGGGTTTTAAAGTTTATTATTGTAAACTTGCAGAACTGCAACATTCCAACCAATTATTTTTTTTAAATCTTCATGGTTTCTTTTACTTATTTTTTTTTTACTTTTTATTTCATTTCTGTGACTTTTATAGGCAACTAGAAAAGGACCTTGTGCATATAATCTCATTTGATCTTAATACAATCCACTTAAAGGGTATTATTTCTGTTCCACAGGTGAGAAAGCTGGGTATCTGAAAGGTATCTAAATAGCTTGTGAAAAGTTCCATTATTACAGGCCCACATTAAAACCCCTGACTTCAAAGTCCGCTGGACCACACAGCTTCCTCACCGGTAAAGCTAAAGACTCCATCACTGAATTAAAGACCCGCTCTGCACTCACCCCATTTGATGTTTAGGCTAAAAACGTAAGCTGATCGCTGACAACCTCCCCTGGTAACACAAAAAGCTGCTTACAGTCATCTGGAAAGGAAGATGCTGGGACAACACTTAACCTCAGTGTTCGGTCTCACGCGGTCACAATGCAGACCTTGAAACCGACTGATCCTTTGTCCAACTCAGTAAGTCAGTGTTTGAAGGAACGCCGAAGTAATACATGAAATACATTTTGTAGGTGTCCCGAACCCAGCCTAGTGAGCGTGGCCAAGACGAGCATTCCCAGGGGAGGTCCTTCAAAGACTGTCTCGTGAGGCTGTTCAGCTGGATAATGGGGATAAGCCACTGCGAACACCTGCGATTAAGGCAATAAACGTAGGTGCGCCTGAGCGCACTGGCACTGGCGTGGGTGTTGGGCTGCAACACGAAGGCAAATACAGAAAAACGTGTCCTTCTGTGCGGGTTTCTACCACGCCCCCAGGGGGTCTGGCACTGGGTTGTTCTTTCTCTTTCAAACGTAGTTCATGTTTTCACTGAGTTTGCACTCGTGAACGTCCCTCAACCACACAGCCCTTCCTACGTTGGCTTTTCTCATTTTCCCTTGTGAAGTGCCCTTTTTGCACGTTCCCCTATTTGTTCCAAGGGAAATCGCTAGTGGCATGTCGTGTCTGCTGGCGAGTCATCGCCAAATGTTCGTGTCATAAATAAATGGCAATTGAGTTCTCAATCACTTTTTAAAAAACTGCAGAATATACTTTCTGCACAAGAGTGAACTACATATTTTCATGTCGATCTTAGAGCTTCCCACATCGGCATGCTATAGACTTCAGAATTTACCAAATTTAAGGGTCTAAAGTGACTTTTCAGAAAAGGTGCTTGTTTTGCACGGGAACCCTGCCCTCAAGGACCGGCTTCAGTATTTTGCTCAGTGACTTGCTGTGGACTTGAATGAATGCTTTACTCATGGATGTGGCACTTTCTAATCTTCAGCTCTGGGCTCGAGTCTGCCCTCTGCACCCCGAGCCTCAGACTGTGCGACTTGGGGCCGAGGGCCCCGTCATTGTACTGATGAGTGAAATGTAGACCGCTCCATCCTGTGGCTCTGAATTACGCTTTTGTGCATGAGTTTTTGGTTTGCCTACTGCGTGTTTGCACTGTTATTTACTAATAAGACTTATGGTTGCAAAATAAGAACTTTTAATCTAAAGGAGAGACTCCTTGTCCGCCAGTCTGCCTGGGAGTCTGCCCCTCGACACAGGTGATCTGAAGACATTAAATGCAGTCCTGGTTTTGTGTAGGCCTGAGAAAACTGCCGATGGGAACGTGAGCCATATGGCAGCGCCCTGCACAGGAACGGTGCTCTCTGGTGTTGTAGGCTGTGTGCCTGCACATCTCGCTAACGTAACTGTTGTACTATAGAATCACTGTCTTACAGATGGCGAGGACCTTCGTCCTCAGCTGGTCCCTCCCCTGACTCCTTCAGGGAAAGCCGCTCTCCAGGCTAGAAGAAAATTAATCTCATGGTTTAAAGCCTGCTGAGATAAAGAATCCATCGCTTTCATCCCGTGCTGTGGGTTCCTTTGGCCTTGACAGTGAAATTCATGAACGGATGGGCCCTGGGCTGTCTGGTACATTCCTTACATGGACCTAGAAATCATCACTCAATTCCCCCCTGAATGTTCTCCTCTATGCACAGTCACTTTGATATTGTATTTTCATCGGTTTCTCTCTCTGCTAATGACCACCTTCCAATGGCCAGCCCCGAGCAGAGCGGCACCCTTCTCGGTCCAGTCAAATCGGAAAAGTCATCTCAGAGGTTAAAGCTTAACTGTGACATGAAACGGAAATGGTGCTGGTCACAAAAAAACAGGCATTTTCCCAGGACCCCGGGACCTCAAAATGCAGTCAGTCTGGAAACAAACGGTCGCCCTGCAGCTGAACTTGGTAATGACCCAGCATCTGGCAAAGGGTTATTACAGGCAGCGATAGGAAGCTTTAGCAGTTGGCGAACCGTGATTTTTAAATGCCAAGACTGAACTCAGTGTTTCACGGGCCTCCATACCACACTTAAAGTTGTACATTCAGCCCTGGCTGGTGTAGCTCAGTTGGTTGGAGCATCATCCTGTGGACTGAAGGGTCGTGGGTTCGGTTCCCACTCAGGGAACATACCCAGGTTGCTGTTCAGTGCCTGGTTGGGTCCTGTACAAGACAGCAACCAATTGATGTTTCTCTCCCCACCCCCCAAAAGCAATGAAAAACTGTCCTCAGGTGAGGATTAAAAAGGTGGAAAGGTCAAGGCCTTATTCCTAAGGTGTCCTTTTATCCCTATTTGGGATGGTGTCAATGTGAGCAAGTTGTCCCTCTGTCTCACTTGCACCCATTCCCCTCAGTGCGTCCAGGTTTAGATTTATACGGTCCCATTGCCCATTCGTTGTCACGTCTGCATCACTCACTTTCTCCTCTGCTTCTGTCCTGCCTGGTGTTGACGATCAGCAACCTGTCTCTGGTCCTTTCTCTGCCTTCTTACGGTCCTTTAGCATCTCTGTTCCACCTTGCAAGGTGACTGGTGGCTGTCCCCTGGGCTCAGGATCACCTTCGGCAATGTAACAAGCCTGGCAGACACGTCGTTATCTAGGTCAAGGCAACACAGATTCCCAGCCCTTCTGCAGACCGTCCCCTTTCTTGTTCCTCTTCTTTTTTAACTTCTTTCCTTCCTTTCTATCGCCACACCTTCACCCTTCACCTCCCCACCTGTGGCTACGCACTGATTAATCTCCAATTTACACGTTCCGGTCTTTCCAGCTGTCACTGCCTGCTAGGTCCCCTCCGGATGGGCGGCTCTGTGTTGAAATGCTGGCACCAGTGTATTTTCTCAGCTCACAGACGTCATGCCCTCACGAGGCCAGTGGAAATAAGACCGTGATGTACTGTGTCCGAGGTTCCAATGGCTTTTATCGGATCGTCGTGTGTCATGGGACTCTGACAAGTCGTTTGCGTCCCAAAGCCATGCCTGCACTGTTGTAAGGGAAACTCGAGAAAGCTTCCAGATACGCGGTTGAAGTCCCCAACATTTTCATCAGGCAGTTCACACGGGAAACGCAAGTCCCCGAGGTCCTCCCAGCAGTTAGGGGCGAGCACGCATGCTCTGCTCACGACTGACTGTTACTGATGCTGTTTTTCTCTGTGGTTGTGTGGGTCAAACCTAGAAAATAAGAATGCCTTAGGCAGTAGTTAGTGATATTCCCCTCGTGGTGATTTGATATGCCTGCCTTCAGCGGAAATGAAGTTAAATGTCTTCGCACACATTTTTTCAAAACTGTTTTAACTGGTTAAACATTTTACACTTTAATCGGAAAAGGGCTCCCGTACACGGGAGAGACCCCGTGGCGCGCGTTCATTTCATGAAATTCCACGGGATGCCTTGGCCTTGGAGTCAGCGCGAAACTGCTCTGGCGAGCATTAAGAACTGGGCGGGGAAACCCTTCTGCGGTGCCCCCACTGTGGCTGGGGACCGGCGCTTACGCTCGACCTTGACGTGACCCTGTGCGTGGCATGGTCACCGTGTCCTACCCGTTTGCCACTGCGAGGCTTCAGTAGCCACGGCAGGGCCTTGCACTCCGACCCCGTGTAAATATTAGCCATTCCACAGGGCTTCTTCCCACCCAGTTCTGTTGCTTGGAAAAAAAAAAGTAAAAAGGCTTCGTGGAGGATTCTGTGGTTTAGGTAAACAACACAGAGGACCGCCTGTAGTCTGGCTTCCCGCATCGAAAAGGAGCGTTTAAGTAGGACTCGGTGGGTTACCAAATGCCACCGCGTCCCCACCGTGCCTGCGCCGGCTGCCCCCGGGGAGCGGTGCGGCCGGGGGCCCGACATTCCTGCAGCCCAGAGCAGGACACTCACATGTCTGGCTCGGCGGCGCTTCCTCTCTCCAAATGCCACTGTTCGCTGTGCAGAAAGCAGGTGCAACGTCTTCACCTTTAATTGGTTAATTAAGACTGTGAAACGCTACCTACGAGTAGCAGCTAAGTCGACGTCATGACACACAGCACTAGCTCGACAACGCTGTGCGGTTTTGCACCCGAATCCTGCGCGGGCCGCGGTTTGCTGTCAGGCTAACGATTGTGTGCGAAAGCGCCGAGTGTTTGCCGGAGGCGCTTCCCTCCCCCCAGACCCTGACCTCGGGCTTGCTCTCTCTTTGCAGAACCACATCGCCGCCTTCGCGGAGGTCACATGATACGGAAGCCGCCGGGCTCTCCCTGCACTGGACGTCCTCCCTGTTCACCATCCACTCGTAACTCCCAAAGCTTGTTTGGTCGCAGAAGAAGTTTCTCAAGTTGTCTAATACTTTTTATAATTTTCAAACCAGTGTCGATGTGTCTGTCCCCCCCACTAGACTGTGAGCTCCTCCGAGGCAGGGCCGTGTCTTCTCTGTGCCCCACCCCCACGACCTAGAGCGACGTCCACCGCAAAGCAGGTGCGCAGTTACAATGGGACGACCGAGTGCAAGCGTTAATTCTGAAATACGGCATCCACCGCAGTTTCTCAGAGCATGACTCGGAGAAGCTACGTGCAAAGAAACCTCTACACGAGTCCTATTTGTATAAGCAATCCCTCCATTTGGGGCGAGTTATGCTTTTTAGTTTTTCATATTATCTTTCCGGCAGGCAGTATACCGTATTTCGTTTGAAGTGGACTTCTTATTTCATTTGAAGTGGGGGTTTTTACTTTCCTATTCAGCATGACATTATGTCCATCCCGACAGGTTTCAGTGTGTAAAAAAACTTTACTTTTAGAAAGTATGTTCTAAACTAAAATAATGTCGCACATAGTATTATGCTCAATTTCCCTTAAAATGCCATCCATTCTATACCTTCTAAGACTGGTGCTTCTGCTTTTGAAGGGGAAAATGCCAATTTTTACTGTAATAAGTAATGTATCATTATTAAAAACTATTTATTTGGATTTTCGTTGCTGGCAATTGTCGTTTAATTGTTGACTTGTAGTTTCTGAATGCAGATAGTGTGTAGGGTAGTTCAAGTGACTAGATCCAGCGACAGTACCCACATCCTGAGCCATTGTCCAGTGGTAGCAGTGTCTCGGGTGTGGCGAAAGGCTCCGTCTTAGGTTTTTACTAGTCACGTTTCCACAGCATTGAAGTAGGAAGGAACCACACCCTGACAACATACTTCAAATTCTGTGAATGCCAGAAATGTGGTTACCACATTCTACGCTGCACATATGTAGTACTTTATATTGTGCAAAGTATACTCTTCATTTACGATATCATTTCATCCGCACAGTAGTCCCAGGGAAACATTAAGAGTCTGGCTGTACTTTTATAGGTGAGAAAAACGCAGCCAAGGCAGAGTGAGCCGTGTGCCCGGCTCCACCCCTCTGGGAAGAGGCAGCTGAAGTTCAGCTTCACCTCTTCTGATCCTGGACTAGGGCTCCTTCCCAGCAGCGCGCAGCTGCCCCATCCGGCGGACACACTGAGGCCTTTCCGAGGCCGGTGGGGGCCTGGGAAGCTCCCCATATTGAAAAAAAAAAGAAATGCCGAAATAAAGTTATAAAAACGGTGCTATAGTTTACCTTTGTTTAAGAACGAGCACTTTCAAATAACCAACAACACAGTAAACTATATTCCTGTTAAAGAATCATGTCAATAGTAGCGGCAAGGCCTTCAGGAAGGTTGAAACCTAAATCAGAGGCCCCCTTGTCAGGCTGACCCGGTGCCCCAGTGCCCCCCCCCCAGGAGAGGCCCTGAGGGACACACTTTACACTGAGAGTGTGGAATTAAGGGTGAAAACTATCCAGAAGGTGAACTGCACTACGAGAAAGTCACTTAACATTTCTGAACAACGTCTTGGCCATCTCGAAGGATAAGCTGCCCAGCTTCGCCTCCTGTGAGCTGTTGTTGGTGACTGAAATGATACTCTGGACCTTGCCAGGACTAAAGAAAATAAATTTTCAATTTTCTCTGTAATTTCACCAGAAATCAGAAAATAAATATAACCACAGACTTTTCCATTACTCCCAAAATAGATGTTATGTCTTCTTTTCCATCACTGCGTAGAGTTATAACACTTATTTTTTAGTGGGCCCCAAACTGGATATTTTACATTACTACCAATACCAGACCTTTAAAGCAAATTCAATTCTGGTGGAAATTTAGATCATGAAAAAGCTTGGAATGCCCGGACCCTCTTTAAACACTCAGGCAATGGTAGGAACGGGGAATTTGCTTCTGAGCATGCTCGGGACGGGGGGCTTCACGCTGTCTTAGGAGGCAGGATCCCCAGTAAGACTCTCAGAGGCAGGAGTTCTGTCGGTCCTGGTATCCGTTTTCCGAGGAAGCAACTAGTAAAGTTTTCCTGTTGGAAGCCTTCGCTGTGCATTTGCACGCACGCTGGATCTTTGCACCTTCCCAAACCTGGTCTCAGTGCAGGACTTAAAACTGCCTCAGAAACCCAGACTGAACCCTGGGTCACAGTCAGGGCCTCTCCAACACTTCAATGTCACGGTCCCAAGAGTGTGCAATGAATGATCCCTCCATCAAGGGATTTCAGAAAATAAAAAAGACACGTGCAGAAGGCCAAAAGCCAGCAAAGAACCCTCAAGAACCATTACTCTCTGTTCCAAGAATAATGAGAAAATACACTGAAGAAAATACTAATTTGTAGACATGTACACACAGAATCTAGTAAAAGCAGGCACATGCATTATTGTTCCGACGAAGACATCTTTTTATTCTACTTCCGGGGGCCCAGTGGGTGGGCCTGAGACTCCCGTCACCTCTGCACGGCAGAGTCTCCACCCTGTTTTCTCTGACTCCTAAGGTTTTCTAAAGGGCTCTGTTTTGTTACGAGAGAGGCGGGCCTTTGACAGACCGTCTCCCCCACCCTAACGGGGCCTCTCTTTTCTCAGGATCTGCTCCAGCCCAGCCCGGCAGCTCGGTTTCCATCGGCAGTGAAAGAGCATTGGGGAGGGAATAGTCTCTGCTGTGTAACGTATTTTTCAAATAAAAACTTTAAACATTAAATTTAAAAAACTAAGGTTGATTTTTCCCCCCACGTGGGAATCCCTCGAGGGCTCGCAAAGTCAGAGCGACTGCAGAATGCCGGGGTGGAGGGCACCGTGGTCGGGTGAGGCCAGCTCTTCAGGCGGCCGAGTGACCCTGCGCACCCACGGCCATCTCCTCACGGACGAATCACGCCGCCTGCAAACCGCCTCGGACACTGGTACACGGTGGGCTACATCACTGGCCCCCTGGTGTCAGCGAGCGGCTCGAGCCTGGGCATAAACCACCTCGTTTCCGCCTCTAAAAACTTGCCTTGGGCACATACCAATGGTCCTAGATACACCTGCCAACACCGATCTTCTCGCAATCCTCCAGGCCTGGGCTTTCCAATGAATTTTCTGAGCTACGTTTCTCTTAAAATATCCATTAAGGAAATTTTTTTTTCCCTTCTAAGAAGAAGAAAAGTTCTGAGTATTTTAAATTCTTCTTTCCTGCTGCTTTCATTAGCAGATCATAGCTGGTCCCCAGTCTGACAGTCTCAGGACACGGTCGAGGGTTAATAAGAAGGAGAAGGAGCAGCAGCCAGCTGCTGTCCCCACCCCAGGACGTGGGAGCCACGCGTGGGCTGTGGGATCTGAACTCTGCAGTTGACTGCCGTTTTCAAATCTGTGGTCCTTCAAATCACAAGGACTTCCAGGAAAAAATCACAGATGAGTGGACACAGCACCGCCTCCCGCATTCGGACGAAACCGCCAAGTCCATGTCCACGAATGCCCTTCTTGACAAGGGCTATCCGGGCGGACCCCGCCCTCCGGCCTGTTTGCCCTCAGAGTACTGCATTTACAGACGCATTTCCACTTTCATTTTGTACTGAAACACTCCCACTTCTAAAAAAGAGAAACATTTTTTGTCTTCCCAGGAGGGGAAAAAAATGTGTAGTTTTAAATTGATATTTTTAAAAAAAAGGAGAAGAAAAAACGTTTTAAAATAGCGAGACATTTTAGGTATGAATCACGTGTCCCTGGAGGTCTTTCTCATGCCCGGGAAGGCCTTCCAGCAAATGCTGTGGATCCGGGGCCCCCGGCTGATGGCTAGAAAGACAGACGCGGTCCCCACCCTTCAGGATGGACGCCTTAGCAGCCCCGACACCGACGGTACCCAAGACGGCAGGGGACCCTGCTTCCTGTAATGAAATAAAATGTGTGGCCTCGTGCCAGATGCTCCACGGCTGTTCCTCCGCTTATCTGCTGTTACGACACTGACCTCACATTAAAGACATCTGGTCATCAAAAGCGGCCCACACACATATATTTGCTGTGTGTACGCATCTCCTGAAGCAAGGTTTTTTTCTCACTACTAAAAGTACAAAACGTGGGACAGGATGGCAGACCTAAGCAGGCCTGGGGGGAATGGCAAATCACCCCAGGCTAGAAATGGCACCACGGGGAGCTGCCTGCAGACCCCACCGGGAAAAACAGATGAAGATTAGGGTCTGGGGTCGGCCTGTCTGGCGTCACAGATGCAGCTTTAACTTGAGCCTGCACCCAGCAACCAGCTCCAGCCAATCAAGCTCCGACACCCTTCACAGGTTTTTGTGTTTAAAAACCCTGACGTAAGAGCAACCGGGTGAGGCCCAGCCTCCCGTGGTGGGCTCCCCGACCTCCCTGGGTGGGCTCAACTTTCCCTCTATTCCCCGCTAATAAACCCTGTTCTCCTTGGCTCGCTGCGTCTGTGCAGTTTCCGGAGCGACTCAGACCTGACACAGGAGGGTTCCAGGTTTTATCTCCAGGCGAGAACTCAAAGACGTGTCAAAAGATTCAAGAATGTTTTCAGCACATGGTTCAATGTTAATTTAACACTGTTTTCTGGTAAATAAAATGTAAAGCTTCACGATCATAAGTTGCAATGATTGAATACAACACTTCAGTACAGTGGTATTTTCAGGCTCCCTGAGCCAGCTTGCTTTATTTGTGATTCGGTGCTTTGAGTTAAGGGAATCAGCTTGTCTGTTATACTGCAGAAACCAAATGATGGAGACCTGACATTTTTTCAGTGAAATGCCTAGGACATATGGCGGCAGAATCTGAGATCACGTCTACACTGTTTCAGAGCTTTATATTTATGCAGAATACTCGGCCCTGATCTTGAAATGCTGAAGACGTGTGGACGTACCAGCTGGGTGTGTCCCGTCCATGGGGACTCTGACACTGTCCACTTTAACAATATATACTTTAAAAAGATAACAGGGTCATTTCTCAACTCCTACGTTTCTCTCATTATTGCTAGCTCTTTCCCATTCGACAGATTTTCAGGGCCATTGCAAGGATTACAGAAGCAATAGTAAGATAAATTCTCTTCCATTCAGGTTAAATATATGTACGTTATATATAGATAGAATTTCATTTGGCGGTGATGAGACCAAGCAGACACTTCTATTCCTATTGTTAATGAGTTCAGTTGCGTCTCCCTAACATTAACACATTGAAGTCCTACCCCAAGTATCTCACGCTGTGACTGTATGTGGAAATAGAGCAGTTGCAGGTATAATGTCTAGAGTAGAGGGGGACCCCAGTCCCACGTGACTCACAGGATGGGGAGATCTGAACACAGACACTCACGGGGAAAACACTACGTGAGATTCAGGCAGAGATCGGGGTGAGGCTTCCACATGCCGGGGACCCCGAAATTGCCCGTGAGCAAGCAAAAGGTGAGTGAGAGGCACGGAACAAATTCTCCCCCACGGGCTTCGGAAGGAACCGTCCCCTGGATGGCAGGCTCCAGCCCCTGGAACGGGGCCACAACACGGCTGCGTTGGTTACGCCCCCTGTACGCTCAGCGCTAACAAACCAGCACCCCTGATCATTGCCAGTCCCGCGGAGTAGTGGAAAGTCTCAGGCAGCCAGGTGTGAGTCCGCGTTATGTAAACCTACTAATCTCCGCATCGGTCAGGTTACACTCGATTTCACGGCAGGAAGAGCCAACCCTCCGTCCGAGCCCCCAGTACTTACGGTTTATTTCCGGTTCCCACAGCACGGCCCCCAAGGGCCACCTGGAGGCTCTGTCCTAGTTACAGCCATCCGAAACCGAGTCGCCAGCTGGCGCAGGAGCCGCTGTTTGGAGCGGGGCGCGGACCCTGGCGGAGCGGCAGAGAGGCGCGCCGAGTGCGCGTGCCTGGCCTCCGCGCGCCCCAAAGAGACAGGCGCTGCCTCTGCTCAGCTTTCATCCACCCAGGCCCAGCGCCCGCGCCTGACCCTGCCCCAACGTGACCCCGTGGGAAGTGCCCAAAAAGAGGAGGCGGCACCGAGTATCTATAAACCGTCCCGTTGGCCAGGGGTCAGAATACATCGAGGTCCGTTCACTCAATCCTTCACATTCCATCTCCATTCAACACTTTATCCAGGTCCCACCGCCCGCCCAGCACTATCCCAGCCAAGGCAGAACCCTGCGTCCGGCTGCTTTCCGCTTTATTGGAGGACTCAGTCAAGTACAGAAGAACGTAAACGTGTGATGTGACTTTAGACGCCGGTCGTGGGATGAAGAGACATGAGCCAGGACGGGGCTCCTGAGAGACCCGGGTGTGGGGAGGCCGAGGCGTGTTGCACACCTTCCTGGCAGTGGGGCAGACCTGGGAGGCCCCCGAGCGAGGTTCCCTTTCCCTCTGCCAACTCCCGAGATCACTGGCATCCACAGGGGAGGACTCAGAGTGAATGCTGTGACTACTAAATTATAAAACAGAAAAAGACTCACATGGCCAAACCTGGCAAGGATGGGAGAGCGCGGGTACAAGCATTTATATTGCTGCTGGCAGGGTGACTCCCTTCGGGATGCGATTTGGCAACACATTTCATGATCCAGCACTTTCCTTCCTATGAATCTGTCTCCAGAAGTAATATAATTTAATAATCACAAAGATGGTTGTTGCAGGGTTCTTTGTGCGAGATCGGAAACCATGTGATGTACAGCAACAGGGGGACTGGATTACGGCTTACCCAGTACGTAGGGCATGATGCCGTCATTTAAATGATGGTTGTGCGCATTATGTAGCAACAGGAAAAATGTTTATGCTATAATTTCAGGTTTAAAAAGGATGTAAATTATACCCCATAATTGCTATGATGTAAAAAATCATATGTAAATGCATAAGATTAAAAGAACGTGGAGAAGTGAAATAAATCCAGAATGTGCAATTTGTGGTAATTAAAAATATATCTCATTACCTTTTTCAAATGTTTAACCAGTCCTTCCACCAGATTGCATAATGGATTCAAAGTTATAATTCAAAGGGCCTCGAAGAACAGTGCCCCCCACTCCATAGGCTTGGTCTCGACTGAAACCCCAATATCTTGGTACTCTAATCTGACCAAAGCTTACCCCATCCTGATGTATAACCTTCACATGAATATTTTTTTGTGATTTCTTTATTAAATTGCTACTTCTTTATTAAATGGCCTGCAGCTTAAATAAATAAATCCTGAAATTTCATGAATGACATAATCGGCCAGAACTTCTTCCTAATACATTGCAATAAAATGTGGATTTAAAATTTTAAGATATTTTAAATGTGTCCGCCTCTACCTGTGGGTCAGGAAGCTGAGCACTGTGAGCTGACCTTGGATCCGGAACTCGGCGGCGGGCAGCTGGTGGCCGGAAGAGGCTCCCAGGGGCGGAGGGGCTTAGTGAGTTCAGGCCAGACAGGGAAATACTGTGTGCAGACGACTCTTTTCAGGGGGGGTTCTTCCAGGACGGGAAGGAGACAGGGGAGTCGCTGAATGGGGAAGGGGGTCGAGAGAGGGTTTTTTTATGATGGGAGAAGTGATGGTGCTTTTGTATGCTAATGAGGAAAGCCTAACAGGGGGCCAGTGGCTATTGTCTGGGACCTGGAAGGAGAGCTGGTTGAAATCGGGTTGTCCAGGGGACAGAGGTGATGGAGTCAGCTCTCGAGGAAGCAGCTGGCGATTCTTCCCCCATCAGCTGGGGAGATGTGGAGGATACAGACATGGCCGGAGCTCGGGGAATTCTCTGTGCTTGCTTTGTCGGGAAGATGAGAAAGGCATTGAAGATGAGAGGTGTGGGGAGAGAAGAGGAGGTGGGGGAAGGTGTACAGGAGAAGTGGACAATGACCAGAGCGGAAGCAGTCCTGCTGGGCGGTATTGAGAGCCCAATGAATGTCTTGCGAACCTCAGTGACAGCGTCATCATGGCGGCTGGTTTTGACGCCATGCATTTTCACCTGAGCAGGTACAGGGAGGAGGCAGGCAGACATTTAGATTCCACCAAAACTGAGACTTTGCCCAGTAAATACCGCAAAGGTAAGCAGGTATTCAAGGAAGTGAGTATAAAGGCTGACAGCAGAAGTTGAAGGAAGGACAGGAGGGCGTGAGAATAGGTAAAAAGCTGGTAGAATCCATGGATTTTAACAGAAAGGGGTAGACACGGTAGCCAGGGCAGTAGCATTGAGGGGACGGGCAGAAAGGCTGGGAGACACTGTTCAGAGACTGGGGTGCTTGGATGGGGGGTTCCAGAGGGATTCCGGGGCTGGTGCTGCCGTGGGAAGAGGTCGGGGGCAGTTTGGAGGGGAAGCGTCACTGGAGGGGAGCAGTCCGAGACACTGAGATTTTAGGGGTCTGGGAAAACACCTAAGTGAATGCTGCAGCCCCCAACTGTTGTGACAGGCATGGTGTGAGAAAGTGACAGCGTGCCAGTATGCAGGACATCTCCAAGGAATAAAAGGGTGCCAGATGGGTTGGTGCATGAACTGACAAAGGAAAGAGAAGGGTCTAGAAGGGACAAGAGGACAAAGGAGGAGTCCCAGCTCACCTGTCGTGCCTGTCGTACCATCAGGGCAGGGGGAAAGCGCCCCCCCCCAAAACAGGCCCCAGGAAAGACAGTCCTCCCAGGAGAATCTGGTCTCAACTTTGTTCTCAACAGAACAGGCAAGGTCTCCAGAAATAGCCCGGGAGAGAATGGCTGTCGCTAAATCTGCCTGGCTGGCTGCTGAAGCGTCTAGCTCGACACTTTCTCCGGTGCCGTAAGGAGGTGTTGCCAGTAGCTGTATTTCTGGCAGTCGGCACCGACCCGGAGCCGCTGACAACTCTGAGGATCTCACACCTGTTGACGACAAAGTGAGTTTCCACGTGATGAAACAGAGACTCCTCTCCCTCCCCCCCTTCTCTCTCCTTTCTCTCTGTCTTTCCGAGGGGAGGGAAGCAAAGAGCGGATGCGGTAGTTGGAAGCACTTCGGCTGCTGGTGGAAGAGAAGGTAGGAAAAGTCGACTGCCAGAGAACAGTGAATACAAAACCAAAGCGTGCGGTGTGTGAATACCCTGTAACGCCCCACGTGGGACGCGCCGGAGCCTGAACGGAACCAGAGGGGGCTCTGAGACGTGACCCTCCGCGCGGGGAAATGTCAGAAGACTAAATTACAGAAGGAAATCTATCGATGGCCGGATGCTCATCTGTCACAATTCTGCACGTCTTCTTTTTAACTTGGTTTTTCAGTCGAGGGAACTCATTCTTGGGGGTTAATGTACTATATTACTAGACTACAGTCTGCAGTCAATTCCTAACACTTGTCTGATGAAATAAAGTGAAATAACTCGTGGCGGCCCCCACGGTGGATTTTCTCACCAGATGAGGCTTGGAGTAGAGAGAAGATTGCTGAATTCGGAGTCAGAGTATCGGAGTTCAGCACTGACTCTGCTCTGTGGCTGACCGCTTCCTTGAGTCTGAGAAAAATGTGCATAACCTCTGTTTATCAGTTCATCCGAGGAGACACCAGCTGATTTCATGAAGGTCACTTCAAGGGCAGCAGCCCCTCCAACCTCACAGGTGGCTACCCTCCCGTCGCACCAGAAGACCACTCACTCCTACACACCTACGTTCTGGCCACGTGCCAGGACGGCCCCCAAAGTCTGTTCCCCCCTGACCTCCTGCCCTCTGCCATCCCCACCATGGTGACTGAGAGCGGGCCTGGGTGGCCGGTGCAGCCTGTGGAACTTACAGTGTGTGACTTCCAAGGGTGGTCCACAGACCCTGTGGTTTTCACCTTGCTCTTCCCTGAGCTCCTGCCCCGGTTTCCAGGCCTCCAGAGGCTGACGCAGGTAACTGGAAAGGAAATGACGCATCTGCGGAACTTGCCTGGATGCAGAAAACAAACCGTGGCTCGCCAGCCGGGAGGGGTGGGGGTGGCCGAGGAGGTTGGAGGGGATCGAGTGGTACAAACTTCCAGTTATAAAACAAACGCGTCCCGGGGTGTCAAGTTCAGCACTGGGAATGCAGTCAGTAATATTGTGATAACTCTGTACGGTGACCGAGGGGTACTCTATCTATCAAGGTCATCACTGTGTATGTTCTATAAACGTTGGATCACTACGTTATACCTCTGGAATGAATATAATATTGGATGTTAACTGTGATTTAAATAAAGTTACTGAAACAAAATAATATCCAAACAATTTTATACGGTGACCGAGGGCTACCAGACATGGCGGTGATCACAGAATGAGGTGTATGAACGTTACATCACTACACGCTTCACCCGAAACTAACAGAACACCGTGTGCCAACTATGACTAAAAGAATACATTCAATTTAAAAAATGAATGAATTCATCATGAGTGCATATATGAATGAGTAAAGGGGAAAGCCCTCTGAACTTGGCAATCTTCGATGACTCTGTTTTTACCACATCCTGTGCCCAAGCAGATGAGCTCCCCACGCGGATGACAAGCAGTTCGGAACCCTGTCCCTACGAAGCCTGCTGATCCCAAAAGACACGCTGGTATTAATTCCTCCTACACCTTGACCAGCAACCCCAGCTGCTCAGGTAACAGGAATGCCGATTCGGTAAAACTGTTGAGAGAGATTAAGGGAAGATAATAACAGCGTGGACCTCAACTTCCAGAGGAAATCTAAACCTCTCAGAGATGTTTTCCATGCAGCCTGCACGATGCTGGGTCTCCATGGATCTCCACTCCTCAGGTCGAAGCGAGAAAAATGAACTTGTTTTACTCGTTTATTTTCTTTCCATCTGTGGCAGTTAAGAGGAATGAGTGGAAATTCACTGACAGGGTTCCCAGACAGTGCTCCCTGCCCCCACCCCGTCCTTGAACCTGGGTGAGCAAGCGTGAGGCTCCTTTGTAAACGACTGAGTGCGATCAGAGAAGATACCACGGCTCCTGTCCGGTTCGCGTGTCCCTTGTGGCTGGACTGGAGCTGCCGTGTAAGAAGTCCAGTAGCTCTCTGACCCCGGGTGGAGGCGGCCACGCGGGGGATTTTGGCCGACGGCCCCGTGAGGTCCGGCAAATGGGCAGCAGCTCACACTCCCACGCGCCACATCGGACACCCGGCCCCGAGGGGCCCTCAGGCGACGGCAGTCCCAGATGACACCCCAAGCAGGAGCTGTCTAGACAAGTCCTCGGCAAATCCCTGCCCACAACATTGTGAGCAGGAGTACAATGGTGTCATCCGAGGGTGGCGCAAGTCGTGGGCGTCTGTGCCGCTTTTCCCGTTGAATCCTCATTTTCTCTAGAAAGAGGCCTGATTCTCCAGGCCGACTTCGGTCCGCAGGGCGGGCACCACGCAGGTGTCATCGTCACCACAGATGTGCTTGTCTGAGTGGCAGCTGCCACACAGGCTCTCCGAGGCCAGACGTGGGGTCTCACCCACGGTGGGCTGCCCATCCATTTACTCCTAGCATTTGCCTGCGAAGTTCCCACCTCGGGGGTCGGAAAGGTTCGCTTCTATTTGCTCCAGGGGGCACCCTGTCTGTTCCATTTTTAATGTGAAAAAACAACCCAAAACACTGGATGAGAGAAGAATTAAAAATCAGCCCACAGGAGGTCTAAAGAAAGAAGCAAAGGTAGGAAAAAGGAAAGATGACTCTCCTTTGTCACGCTTGTTACTGGGAAGGCTCACTCAGTGGCACCTGGATTATGGAGTCTTCAGCCACGTCCCGAAAGTGGAATGGCAACGCAGGCTGCACAGGAGCGGGGCGGTGAGTGGCGCGCTGCAGCCTCGCCGGGGACAGGCCTTCCTGCTGGCTGACGGGAGGAGCCGTGACAGGCTTTGTTTAATACCCAGGAAGGTCACTGTTGACAGGCAGTCATGAATTTGCTGACGTATAGCACTTGCTTTTTTTTTTTTTTGCTAAACTGGGATGATGATTCTTTTGTGTACTTTGGTTTTTCACTCATTAGCTTCTCAGGGATGGCCAGGGTGGGCTGTGAGTCACTGCCCTGCTTCGGAGCGGGGAGGGACGCTCGCTGGGCTTCGGAGGAGGGATTCCGTCCCTGGCGGGTGGCCAGGCCCCCACCGGGCTCGGCGGGCCTTCTGCTGGGACGATCTAAGGCGCGCAGCTGAATGCTGGCACAAAGAAGGACGAGGTCTGGGTCCCGCTCCTAACGGAGGGAAGACCACGGCTCCTTCTTGGCTCTGCATTGCAGACTAAGCCTCATACAGTTGTCGTATTACTAACCGCTCCTGCCAGAGCCAGGTTCTCGGCCCGTCCAAATGTTTTATGCTCAGACCGTTATTTCGGTGCCGAGTGCACATGAGCAGAATTGGCGCCCTGGTGGCCATGTAACAACGTCAACACTTCCTCCTGACTGTAGGCGTGTGCACACGTGTGTGTCTCACAAATGAGCTTCCCTCGGCAGGACCTGTTTTCTCCAGGTTTCGCGGTCACACCTCAAACTCAACCGTCTTTTCTCTCTCGTCCCCACATAGCCACAAAGTGACCATAGCCCTCGTCTCATCGCCGACAAGGACAATTTAACGCATGGCGTCCTCGCGGTGGAGTGGGGTGGAGGGAGCAAGTTCTCAGTGCTGGTGCGTGGGGCACCGTTGCCAATTTTCTTGAGAGTGGAAGCCCCGGGCCCCCTTGTGCTTTCAGTGGGACAGGGCTGGGCTGGAGAAGAAAGCAGAACACAGACCACTCAGCCCCGGTACGGGGGAGGCTTTCCTGTACTTTCCATTCACGACTATTTCATACGGTTCTCGAAAATATCATTGCAGTAAAAATTGTTTATTCCACGGATGAAATAAATCATGCAGCCATTGTTTTCTGTCCCTCTGTTGCAAAGGAAAAAGCAGGAAGCGTGAGTTCAAGGTGCACACTCACAGAGCGTGATTAATGTCCATGTCACAAGTTAATTAGTGCGTCATGCGTGATGACATGCTGAAATGCAAGATTTTAACATGAAAAATATGGTGACGGGAAGAATTTTTGAAATGGTTTTGAAACATAAGTCAATAGCGACTTGGACTAATAGATATGAGTCTATTTTTTTCTTTTTAATCATAATTATTTCTCTTAATAATAATTAAGACTAGTAATTATTTTTAGTTCTTTCCAGTCTTATAGTATATCTGAAAATCTGTAATCCATAGTTCATTTTTGTTTATAATTATTAAAAACCACACATGCCAGGATTTAATGGTCTGTCATCACATAAATGAAGAAGCTTTGCATTTTAACAAGAAGGTAAAGGTAGTATAAACTGAACGCTTACACTAGGAACACAGAAAATGGTTCGGAATTCTCGCCCCTAGCCCTACCCTTGGCCCTAACATCATATCCATTCGCGTAAAGTGGCCCCAACTGGGCGTTCACGTTTCCGGGATAATGTTCCTCCGGTGTTATCATATAATAACGCCTGACCCGGTTGCCTCACCAGTTTAAAAAGAAACACTGAAATGCTACAACAATTTTACATATAATTGGGTAAAAGGGAAACTAGTTACCCAGAACCCTAACGAGGTATTCTAATGGTCGCATGTTAGCTTAGCTTCCCGTCTGTATCCGCCTGCTGGCAGCTATATTTTTACATGACGTGTATTCCACTGACAAGCTGTCCCGTCCACTTCCCTGTGTTTCTGAGTAATCTGTGCTATTGCCCTTTCCATGGAAGTCATGTCATTTTCAAAGGAAACCAGCTATTTTGAAAGCTAAGAGCTTTGTGCTTCTTTATACTTAAAACAAGAGAAAGGTACAAAGTCTGTGCCAATTAGATACCAAATCACCATGCAGAGCTGCCGGGGTGATGAAGATTTAGGCGGACAGATTCAAATGCTGAATCATCTGCGCTAAAGTGGGACTTTTCTCCAATCAATGCCCATAACTACAAATGTCACCTTCCCGTCTGCTCAGGTCACTAAAAGTAAATATTGTCTTGTAAGCTCAGACCCTGGGAAGGAGATTCTATTACCTAAGTCTCTCTGTAATCTTTAAAAATCTATGAAAATGTTTTAAATGCATTTTGAATTATGAGGATGACTATTAGGATTATTATTTTGTCAATATCTAAAGTATGAATCAGTGACAAATAAATGAGTAATATTTTCCTTGAATATGTTTCCTTAAAACATCAAGTGAAGAGTCCCTTTGAATGTTTCAGCACTATTAAAAATTTATCCATGCAGCCCTGGCTGGTGTGGCACAGCGGACTGAGCATTGATTGGCCTATGAACCTAAAAGTCTCTGGTTCGATTCCCAGTCAGGGCAGATGCCTGGGTTGTGGGCCAGGTCCCCAGTACAGGGCGTTTGAGAGGCAACCAATCAAGGTATCTCGCAAACGTCGATGTTTCTCTCCCTTCCTTTCTACTCCCTCAAAAAACAAATAAATAAAATCAAAAAAATTGTTTAAAAAAATCACGCAGAAATATATTTTCATAGCTGATTTTATTATTTCCAAATTGAAATAATTGCTGTGCTGTCTTGATTATGAGACGTAATGTTGGCTCCATAACCCTAGTCCTCACTGGAATAAAAGCATCATAACATGAGCTCTTTAGGGGGAGAGCTGTCTAGGAGATGATAAAGGAAGGTCAGTGTAAACCCACCATTCCTCTCTCACTGCAGGAACACTTCCTTCCTACGAAGAGTCTGTAACAAAGGCCACACTGTCCAAGTCCTTGTCCTTGTGGAGCTGAAGTATTCCAAGTGGAACTCTGGGAAGCGAAGCCTGTTAGGAACAGCAGCAACCCCATTTTTCTGTTGTGTGTGACATGATTTAGGTGGGCAAAAAGAAAAGAACACAATAAATATTTAATTCTTGTTTACTTGTACAAAGTGCAGGCCTTCCCACGAAGGCCTGTCTGGAAAATTAAGAGCTTGGGGTGCAAATATGTAAGTGGGTCATGCTGCTCGGTGGGGTTGCGTAATCTTAATTTGTCGAGAATTTCCGCTCTTTGGCCGCGCTCAGCTCCCGTGGAGACGGACCTGTTGGTGCCCGAGCGGTCAGCTCCAACCACGAGAGTGCAACACGGGTCCTTTGCGGGCGGACGGCGGAGGTGCCCAGCCTGCGGGGTGTGTGGACAGAGGCTGCTTTGCTGACGTGCCACATGCGTGCTTTGCCATTTTAACAAGTATTCTCCTACGTGTGTAGTCACACTGGCATGCAGCTCTGACCCAGGAAGCTGCAGATTCACACCAAGGGTAGACACAGCAATAATCTCCTCTGTAGATGCAGGCTCCTCAAGCCTTGTGGTTTGGGGACCCAAATGCGCCTTTGTTTCATTTTCCTTCTCAGGTCAAAAAGATGCTGTTCTGTTTGCAGTGTTTCCTGTGACACAGGTGTCCCACCTACTTTCATGTGTTTTAATCCCTCTTCAAGAGATGAAGCTAATTATGCCCAACGTGTTTTTCTTACCAGATTAGCAGCCTAAGGAGACAACCTCACAAATATCTTCCTCCAGAAAGACCAGTGCAGGGGACGCCCCTCCTCCACTCGACCCCTGTTCTCTGTCACTTTGCTTCCTCTCGGTAAGTGGAGACGTTCAGCTGTGAATATACCACAAGGCAGCACTGTGGGATCGGGGAGCTACTGGATAGACTGTATCTGAGACGGCGGATGCGCTTGTTCCACTGAGGAATGCACCTTTTTGTTTTACTTTTTATGTCATGCCGCACCTGGTTTTCCATGGAAGTATCTGTTGTGTATCTAGAACTCCAGACAGAAATGCGTGAAGTGTAAAATGCAGTTCTCCCAAGAAAGCTCACGTTTTAGCTGAGGCAAGTGTATCTGCACACCTGCTCCGGTGTCCTACCACAAACCAACCTGGGAGTTTGCTTGTTTGCAGCCTGGGGGGGTGGGAACACCTAGAGGGACGTGGGTCCTTTGTCTGGGTCAGGACGTCCAGTGGAGACACGTGCTGGGCAGGTGGGACACTCCTAGGAACCCATCTGCTGAGGCCTCCACCGTCTGGGGTCACCCTGTCGCTGAATGTGGTCACTGCCATCGCAATTAACACGGCAGCCACCGCCTGCCTCTCAGGTCCTCCCTGCCCATCCCCCTGAGTGCCCCATCCTCCAGGAGAAGTGAAGCCTGGCAGCTGGCAGGTCTGTGCACGCGTCTCAGCCCCCTCTGCAGTCTTCCGGTCTGGCCCACGGTATCCATCTGCAGTCTGTCTCAGGAGGCTGCAGTTCATCGGACGTTTCTCATCAAAACCCCGAACACCAGGGCATGTTGCTGGCTCACAGCAACGAGGGCGGCGGCCTGGGGTGGAGGAGAAGGGGCAGCCGGGCCCTTGAAAGGGGAAAGCGGGATTTTTGCCAACGCCACGGCCGCGATTCCAAATCCAGAAACGGAAGAACAACACAGAGCTGTTCAACCATAATGGCTTACGGCAGGAAGGGCACAGATGGAGCCCAGATTACTGCCATGTGTGGTGGCCGAGGCCACCGCCAGGCCGGTGCGCGGTGCCCAGACCCCAGTGCAGGAGGCCCCAGCGCCACACGCCACGGGCAGCCGCACGCAGCCCACCGGCCGGCCGGCAGGGGGTGGGGGTGTTCTCTTTGTACAACTGGCATTTAAAACCACTCTGGCAGATGGAAGAAAACTATGTAATCAAAGCTGACATTTTACTGTACTCTCTCGGCTTGTTAATTCTATTATCATTCACTGCGAGATCGGTGGGGAATGGTAATCAGCCCGTGGCAGCTTGCAGCTCCCCCCCCCCCCGAGAGGGTGCCGTTTCCAGGGGCCACGGAGATACTGATGATAAGCAACAATTAGTCCGCCACAAGTATGTCAGGGTCTGGAGAGGTTCGGGGGGACATAAAACGTAAAGGTGTTACGTGTGGAATCTAATGAACAAAATAAACTAACAAAGAAAATAGAAACAGACTCATAGATGCAGAGAACGGACTGGCAGCTGTCAGAGGGGAGGGGCTGGGAGTCTGGGGGAAAAGGTGGAGGGATTAACAAAAAGATACTGAGAGACACAGACCGCAGTGTGGTGATGGCCAGAGGGCAAACGGGGGTGGGGGAGGTAGAGGAGGGTAAAGGGGGAGACGTGGTGACGGAAGGAGACATGACTTGGGGTGCTGAACGCACACACGGTGTCCAGATCATGTGTTAATAGAATTGTACCCCCGAAACTTAAGTAACGAACGTCGCCCAAGAAATTCGGTGAAAACAAAGGTAACGCTGAATGGGGAGGCTCCGCCCACGCTGGGCCACGTGCATTTTTCAGCAGCGCTCCTTGGAGTTGGGCATTCCAATTGTCTTCTCCGTTTTAATCAAACAGGCAGCTTTCCGGCAGAAAACTCGCAGCCAAAGCCTGGCTCAGAGGCGGATCACTCCGCACATTCACCGCGGGTAACGAAACTGGAAACTGAGTTTCAGATCCCGATGATGTTGTTTGCTCCCAGAAGGCCGAGTCCCCGCGGTGGCTGCTCCCCTGTCCTCAGGGGTCTGGGATCTGTGCGGAGGACAGGACTGGGACCTGAGCTGTGCAGCCCGACCAGTTGGCAAAGGGAGACTTCGACACTCCTCGTTTCTCTAAACGTATTCAAGCCGCTCATTTTAAACTCCGTTCTGAGCCTTCGGGCCTTCCCTTCTGCAAACTCCAGTCTCTGTGGCGGCTGGTTCCCTGTGCGTTTGGGGGAACTTGACCGTGACAGGGACGGTACCTGGAGGCCTTTCTGCTCGGGGAGGGGGGTGTGTACCTCTGCAGGGTGCTGGGGCAACACCAACCGTGGCCACGGGAAAATGATTCTCAGGGGTCGTATTTGGGGGCCACAAAGAGAGTCCCATGCTCCACACCCAGGCTTGTGGTTCAGCGATCTCAGAGGAGAGTGCTTTCCCTTTCCAGTGCACTCAGAAGTCAAGTTCACTCCTGCCCTTAGGGCCCTGTACCAGCCATCTCCGCTGCTGCAGGTGTGCCCGTGCGGGGTCTTTCTTACCTGTCACAGCCTGGCTCAAATGTGGCCTCCTTGCTGCCTGATTGAACACAGCGATCCACTCCAGTCGTCCTCTGAATCCACAGGCACAGGAGTGTAGCTACTCGGCATCCACCTGAAATTACACCAGACACAGAAAAGAAAGCTTCTGCCTGGGGTCGCACCCCTCAAAGCAGGCCCACGGATTTCCACCGAATTTGCAGACTATGGACTGACACTGGCGGGAGGCGACGTGACCAAGTGAACTTTGTGGACTGTGATGTCGCTCCCACATTTCCTCTTTCCTTTCGCAGACTGTCAGCATTTGCGACACCAGACACCTTAACTGGCTTCCTTCTTCTCAGACTGGAGAAGAGAAGCAAAGGCGAGGGGGGTCCAGCTCCCCAGCAGAATGCCCCGAGCTCCCGCAGGGGCCACGCCTGGACTCGGGGACGAACTGGGCCAGCCCGTGAGTTCTTGCACACTCGCGCCAGTGTTTTAAAAGACGTCTGCCCGGTAATTATTTCAGGAGGAGGGAGAAAGTGCTTTTTGATGCCGCTCTCCCTACGTGGAAGGTAAATCGGCCACATGCGCTGAGTGTAGGGTCATATTCTGACAACTTGGGGTCCTCTCCGGTGCTTTTTCTCATTCATCCTCCACGTGCACAAACGCAGAAGGAACTTAGAATGACATGTTACCAAGTCCCGTTCAAAATAGCGTCGGAAGTTCTTTTTTACAGCCTGTTATGTCAGCAGAAATATTTTTACCTTCTCAGTCGTTTTGCCTTTTTTGTTTTTATAGGTTTTTAAAATTTTTTTCTGATTCAGAAAGCACCTGGCAGGCATAGTAAAGGTTCCAGGTTGAGGGGAATGAAACACCTAGCTCTCACGAGGCAGCACTGTGGCTCCACCTGCCGACTGCAGGCGGCTGTTGTGGGCTGTTCTCGGGGTGGCTGTCCCCTGTTGCAGAACCCCTGACTGGGATCCATCAGCAGAGGCCACGAGGGGTGTCTTCTGTCTTCATTTTCACCCCTCGGCGCACTCCGCTCAGGCGGAAACCGACCGGAAACAAGCCGAGGGCAGCAAGGCTCGTGTGTGGAAACCTGGGTCAATGGCACCCTGTCTTCAATGTCGTGGGGTTGTTTCAGGGCCCCCCAGACACCGATGTCCCAGGCATCTCCCCACCTGGCCCTTTTCCGCCCCGAAGGGTCCACAGGTGACCCTCCTAGCCTGACGGCCCCCTTCTCCAGAAGCTGGGCAACACGTTTCGCCATTGTTGACCCTTCCCTGTCATCGGAGAAGACGCCAAAGCACCAGGCCAATCCAGGGACACCGATTACATTCTCATACCGCAGGGCTGGTAGACGTGGGGTGGGGTCTAGTGGCATAAAAGGAAATGAACGTGGATGGATGAAGGAAAAAGGGTCCATGCCAGGGCGAGGGGGAGAGGGTCGCATTCAGGTGAGAGCGTGGAGCTGCCCTCTGATAGCTGAGTTCCGGGCCCTGGAGCCCACACACAGCCGGCTGTCTGCCACCCTGGGCCCCCCTCCCCCAGCAGCCTGGCTCATCCACTCACAGCCCACCAGGGACCGCACGCACACCCCGCTTTATCTGCTGAAGATTATTTTAAAACCGGAGGCCCTGAATTAGGTGTTTTTATTCCTACTTCTGAACCCGAGTCTGTTCCTTCTAAAATCCCCCGGTGCTGCAAATGGCCACACTAGCCCTCCTTGCGAAGGGGGACCTGTGCACAGGTGAGCTGCGGCAAGCCGTCACCCACCTTAGCCGGAAGCCCAGCCCTGCAGAAGAGGGTCCCCAGATGCCGTGGACCCCCAGGGACCTGCCAATCGTGTCAACACAAGGGACGTTGAAGGGGCAGGGTTGACACTGTGCAACACACAGACCTCAGCGCTTCTTCCGGGTGACTGTGGTGCTTGCTTCCACCCAGTCAAAGGCTGCTGTCATCCCGATGTTAAAGTGGAGGAAGCAGACTCGGAGAGAATCAGTGATTTGCCAGGACTTGGAATCAGGCTGTCTTCACCATTTCCCTTCAGGCCACACCTCACCGGGCATGAGAGCTTTCATGTCACCGTTTGTGATGCCAGCTCTTTAGGACCCTAGTAACTAAAGCCTTTGGCTCTTACCTGGGACCAGAGTCCTGGGTGGAGATGAGCAGGTGGATGGAGTGGCCTACAGCTCCTCCTAGTGGCCACGAACACTCACTGCCGGGTTTCCGCATTGGGAACCCAGGACGCCAAGCAGCACCAGCTGTGGCTCCTGCCTGAAGCACCTGCTCTCACGCCCATCCTGAGCCCCGAGGCCTCGTTAGATGTCTGACGTCTTGTGGATGACACCGGGGTGCGTTACAACTGGGGATGAGCATCACGCAGAAGAAAATGATAAAATTACCCCCGGATTCGTTCGGCAGAGGTGGAGCAGAGACCGGGAGCTGTCTTTTCCAGTCACTTCCTCCTACCGCATGGCAATACACGTCCAGGCTTCTTATCCCCGCCGATGACATGGTTGTCCGGCACTGCGGAAGCTCCCTTCTCCGTCCCCTTCTGATGCGCCACATTTCGGTGCATCCCCAGTAAGGACCGGCTTCCTCCTCTCTTAAGAACAGAGTGCTTCCAGACACGCAGCTAATAGTTCAAGAGGGAGAGCTACTCCATTCCCAACCCCCATTCCTCGTAGGGTTGATGCTTAGGGTGTGCCCTAATGCCAGGAGCTGGCTGTCTGGAAAAGGTGGCTGTTTCCAGAGCTGTTAACAAGACCACGATCTCAAATATCCATCAAGCCAGCTCGGACTGATCGACGCCTCCTCGGGAACAGGAGGCCTCACCAACAGCCTCTGCCGGAGGTTGGAGCTGGTCCCTCCGCCCTGTAACTGAGTCATGCCCCTGCCTGATTGCCGCAGGGGAGCAGCTGAGGAGCCCCTAGATGAGGTGTCGGAACATGGGCTCCCAGAATTAGGTACGATCTGTTGTTCGTGTGATCGGAGGCAATTTAGTGCTGAATGGAAAGCACCGGAAATGCTGGTGATCTGGCAACGTTTACACGCACCGGCTTTTGGAAGGGTAGCAGTGACGGGCTTGAGCTCCCGGGGCCTCCTGACCCTTCTTCAGGGGACCCACTGGACGCTCGGTGAAGGAATCACGTGGCCGTGGGCTTTTTAAAAAATGACTCAGCGTGTACATCAACGCCGTGCTGTGCACTTAGAGGCTGTCGAAACCAATCTTCCCAAATTGCAAGTGATTTTTAGCCATGAGTTCATGCTCTCGTTTTTAAAATGCACATTGCATCTTGGATGGATGATGCAATCTGCACTTAAAAAGCAAGGCATCAACCCGGGGGGTGGGGGGTATCCAGGAGGAGAGCCACGTGACCCCCAGGACTCTGTGCCGCCTCTCAGATCCATCGAGGGGCAGCCTCTCACACCGGGAAGGTCAGTGCCAGGGGCGGGCCTTGGAGACCATAGTTCTCTCCAAAGCAAGTCCCATGAAAGCAAAAGCAGCAAGCGTCTTCAAGGGCTGTGGACTTACAGCGTGCGAACGACAGATTGCACATGCGTCCTTGTGTGCTTTTCCCCCCGAAGAACAATGGCTAAACAGATCCAAAGGCATGCCCGAAGCAAAGAATGGAGACTATGGCATCACACGGGTAAACATTTACTGAGAGCTGACTACGCGCCAAGCAAGCGCGGTTCCACTCGGAGGTGCGTTGGCACCAGCAGCCTGCATCTCTCCGCTTGTCCACGTTTAGAAAATTCTCTCCGTGAAATGCAGAGCTCCGCTCCCCTGGGCCGACAGCCTCTCACCAGGCCGGCCTCCGAGCCTCGAGTTTCAGTCATTGTTGAAGCAGGAAAGCGCCACCCAGAGAGGCGAGCGACGTGGGTGGGTCTCATCCAGGACGCTGGGAGCATGTCCTACACACACACACACACACACAACACATATGCACACCACACACAACACATGCATGCACACATGCACACCTGAGTGCGTGAGCCTGATTTTTTGATGTCATTCCCAAAACCTTCTCTTAGAATATTCAGATAAGTTAGTTTCTTCATAGCTCCCTCTCTTGAACAATTTGCATACATATATATATATATATCCTCACCCAAGGGCATTATATTTTCATTGCTCTTAGAGAGAGAGGAAGGGAGAGAGAGAAACATTGATACGAGAGAAGCACCAACTGGTTGCCTCCCATATGCGCCCTGACCAGGGATCAAACCCAGAACCCAGGAATGTGCCTTGACCAGGAATTGAACCTACAACCTTTCGGTTAGGGGATGACAGACACTCCAACCAACTGAACCCCAACCGAACCCCGACCAAAGGCTCTTTGTTGTATCCCAAACACAGGTCCCAGGAAGGAGCATAACTTCAAGTAAACAGAGACAGGCAGGATTTATCAGGGAGTTTTTAAAACACACGCATCTCCAAACACAGTCGTTGGGGCTACAGCAACTCATAAAAATGCAGAGAGACAGGCAGCTAGCAGTGGAGATAGGCACTGGGAACCCCCAGGGGCTTAGCTGGAGGAAAAGACCCCACTGGTTCAAGGGCGGCATCCAGATTGAAAATGCCTCCCCGGGCCATGTGACAACGAGCTTGCAGTGTTCATCTCTTCTCCCGCTATAAAGCTGCTGATGCGCTGCTCGCTCATTATCTCTGTAAACCGAACGCCCGCCGCAGAGCAGAGCGAGAATCCCAAAGTCTTAGGAAATACAGTGCAGGATGCTCAAAAAGCGCATGTGAAAAGATTTGCCTTGGGAACCTCAAAATCCGTTGGCAGTGGGTGGCAAGACTGAACACAGAGATAGGGTAAAAAATTCTATCACCATTTTGGCTCTGGAATCTTAAAAAGTATACACGTTTGTGGCTGGATTAAGAGTTTCCTCTCGAGAGCCATGTCCAGCGAAACACAGGCAAATTACTAGGTAATTTAGAAGAAGATTTTATGCGTTGATTTATACACATCACTACAGAATTGGACACAAGCCTCCAAATGAAGCTCTATGACACCTGAGTCCGCAGTGACTGAGAAATGCCTAATGTCGGTGGCAGGTAACATTCTGAACTACTCACCTCAAAAGAGACTGTGATGAAGGGAGCTCGAGTTTGAAAGATGGTGAATTTTCCGGATCTTTATTCTAAGTCCAGTCCCACAAGCACTGAGTACACCCTGGGGAGTTCTTCTCTGGCCTCGGCTGGCTCCTCACACCCAGGCACTCATGGGCTCACTGCTGAGAAGCTGGGGGTCCACTTCAGTCTCTGGGGGCTCCTTCCAGGCGGTGCTCTCCTGTGCAGCCCCCTGGAGAGGCCGTCGACATGCCTCCTTCTGCCCTCAGATTCTCTGCTGTGTCCCTGTGACGTAGGCGTTGGCCCGGCTCGGCCTGGGTTCTGCGCCATGTCTGTGGCAGCGAGCTAGGGAAATGACAGGGGCACGCACTGTCCCCCATCCTCGGGGCATCACTACTGTCTTTGTCGCCCGATGCTCGCGCCTTAGTAAGCCTCGTTCCATACATTGCCCCTTTGTTTACTTTTCCAGGTTCGGTGGTAGTTCTGGTCCATCTCAGTTGGCAGCGAATGTCTCTGAACATATTCATTCTGACCCCAAAGGACAGCCCAGGACCCCGGCACATGAGCAGTGAAGGAGCGATGGTGACAGTCACACAGTCCTGGCAACTCCCGGGTTCCTCTGCCAAGTAACCAGGACAAAAAGGAAAAAAATGTCTTCGACCTGAACTGATGTTGTCATTTAATGGGGCATCGCTCTCACTAAGTATTCTGTACTTGAAAACAACTTTAAATACGTTAAAAATGTCTTCTTAAAATATTTTACGCTAGTCGGGAGTAGCTATAGTTGTTACAGTGCAGGTGCTGATTTTATTTTTCACTGCCCATTTAAAGCTCTTCCCAACAGACTACAGAGAGAAATCTAGACGTTATTCATTTTATATGCTTTCTCTGTAACCTCAGCCTCAGAAGAATCTACAGAATAAATCAATAGAAATATCTCATGATAAAGGAAACATAATTTGTGTGTGGGTAAAACATAACTTACGGAACTTCCTATCAATTGCTGACTGCACCTGCAGGTAAAATCGCTTTAACCGCTTTGCCTCCGTGGATGGCTTGGCTGTTTCGAACTCCCTAGCGATCTAGTTATATAATTGGACCGCTACAGAACGTGAAACTGATGGGTTGTCTCACGGAACAGACTCACCGAGTCGGGCAAACACGGCCGGGCTCGTTGTGGATGGAGCCACGGACCCCCGGGAAGAGCAGCACCAGGGAAATATTTATGATTCCTTCTGCTTCCTGTAATGTTTTTATCAAAGGACTTTGAAGTTACAACAGTACTGAAGCTCCTTAGATCTAAGGGGCCTCTGTCATCCGAGGCAGGACACCTGTGGTTGCAAGTAGTCGCTGGCATGTCTTGTTTGCACAGCACAGAGAAAGCTAACCACAGCCAGAGTTTGGCTCCTCCCACCTGCACCCTAAACAGAACATCAGATCAACACGCACTAGAAGAAACGGGCCTACTGCCAAGGGAAGCGCAAGCCTCAGACGGGTCCCGTAGCAGGCCTGTGTGCGTTTACGCTGGACTCACCGAGGACAGACAGCACGTCCTGTCACCGACGAGTCAGTAGCTATCCCAGTATCGCTGGGCCTGCTGAACACTTCTCAGTGGCAAGAATGGAGATTTTTGCTTAGAGAATAGTTTTGTGAACGAAGAGACGTCACGAAGACGAATTTGGGGAAACAGCACAGCGCCCTCAGCATCCTGTAAGAAAAGGAATTGTGGGCATGGACAACAGTGTGGTGATGGTGGTGAGTTGTGGGGGGGCTGGGGCCGGGAGGATATGGGGGGATAAATGGTATCAGAAAAGTACAACAAAATATCTTATTAATAAAGTAAAATGCAGTTGGCAGTGGGCCCTTGCAAGTCCGGCTCGGCTCCTAGCTGCGTGTTTTGGTTAAGAAAGAAGCAGCACGGGCCGCAGTGAGAGTGAGAAGGAAAACAACGGGGTCTGAGACGGGGCTGGGCGAGGCCTCACGGGTGTGCGTCATCTTAACATTGGAAAATACCATAATGCCCCCTAATTTGGTGGGCGTTCCAGGAGGGGAAGCGACTTCACAGGAGCGAGGAGAGCAGCCCACCCACTCAGATCTACAGCAGTCGGTCCTCCGAGTCTTACCTGGCCGGCCATCTATCCATCCGTCTGCCCACGCTGTGACTCCCAACCTTACCTGCACTGCAGGTTCTAAAGATGCCTCCTCCCCGCTCTCCATCATGGGGCCGACCTGGCTGGGGGGACGCCGCTCTTCCTTACCGCAGAGCGAATGCTTCGGGGAAGTGCGAAGGGACTGGTGTTTATTACAGACAAGTCCTGAAGGTCTCCGGCCGGGAGGGCGGTTTAGGGTCACGGTGAAGAACACAGACTCTGGGGTGAGCCACCCGGACCGTTGTGTGAGACTGTACAGCTCTGTCACTTCTCCAAGCCTTACTTGTCCCATCTGAAAAAGTGCAATAATTGTTTAGGTTTCATAATATCAAGCAAAGTCTGATCACAAAGTGTTCGACACAGTGATCTGTCAAAAATATCCATGGTTTCTATAAAATCAAATAGGAGTGTCCAACCCATGTTTTTTTGTTTGTTTGCTTGTTTGTTTTTCTCCCAGGAAGGGCTCTGGGACCTGGTGGCTCTTTATTTTACTCAAGATTCGCAACAGAAAACAACGAGATTCTTGTAGCTTAAACATGTGTCGAGGCAACCACGTTCACGCAGCCAATGTGACGTATAATGCACACATCATATAGAGCAAGGACCATATTGTGACCCAAGTTCTCTGTCATGTTTCCCTGGGGCCACGGGCATGGAGAGACAGCGACCACAGAGCTCCGAAGCCGGGGTGCTGGGGCTGCAGCGACCCGAAGTGTGCGGATTGGGCCAGATGGCTCTCCCCACTCTTCCGCTCTCTTCCTTCACACGAGCTGAACTCAGAGGGCTGGGAGCCAGGCGTCCGGCTGGTCACGGCTCCCGAGAGCTCAAGGTAACCGCTGCATCGGGAGGAATGAGGTTGGAAGAGAGAAAAGTTTGACCGAATGGTGTCTCTTTGCTCCAGTGCAAGAACCAGCGAAATGTGTATTGAAAGAGCAGAGAAGTACATTATTCTCCTCTGAACTATTTACAAGCTCTTTTGGTGAATGACTTATTAAACTAACGAATGGAAATAAGGAAACTGGAACAAATTTATTCTTCTCTGTAATGTCTGTCTGGACACGCTGGGGACCGAACGTCCCTCAGTCGTCAGGGTTCTCCCCGCACAGCACCTCTTTGTTACACTGCGGGTGACGTGTGACAGGAAGCCCAATGGACCCTTCAGCTGGGCCCTGCGTTTTCCGACCTTCGGACAGCTGGGCGTCAGACACCTCAATGAGTGTATCGCCACCCACTCCCAATGACACTGTGCCCCAGACTCTGTGTGACCCTCCCTGATGAAAGGTATCCAAAGCCAAAGGGAAGAAATTAACTCCGCCAAATCTGTGATGAAGTCTCTCTCTCTGTCGGATCGTTAATGATATTTCCATGGTTGCACAATCAACACAATCGGGGAGGAGACCGATTATATCGCCTAAAGGGGGCACACGGCAAATTGCAAAGGGACATGTGACCGTTGGGGCTCTACACTCACATTCGCTCTGGACGGAGCATCCTAACAGCGTCCAAGGGCAAGAAGTAAAATGACCCTTAGAGCGAGTCTTTCTTAACCTAATGCAAACACAAGCCTAGAAGCCCAAATCATGCACACTCTGAGTCAAATAGCTCAGATTTTAGTGATCTCACATGTAGGTTTTCCACCAAGTGGTGTTTTCCTGGTAAATGTTTATAATTAGCGATGGTGTGTGTCTTTTTCATCATTAAGGTCACCACTGATGAGAGTGGCTGGCATCGATATGCAAACGACATTATTGGGTAAAACCACGAAGATCGAAACTGTGGACTACGGAGACGCACGTGGGTTTCACATAGAGCACCAGCTCCAACGCTCGGTGCAGGCTCGGTTTGCCGGGCTGCCTCGGGTACCGTCTCTGCAAAGTCGCAAATGCCTAATGATGTGCTTTGTGAGCGGCCTCCCTTTGCAAGGAGGATGACTGGAAGGATGTGCAGATTTTGAACATCTTTTAGTTCTAAATGGTCAATTTAAAGTAATTTAACATCATGAGTGCAGGCAGGCAGGGGGTATATCGGCATCACACAGCGTGTGGCCACGGTCATTATTCTGCTGTCCTCTCACCATGCCATTGCCCTGGCGTCCAAGGCACCTCTCTGCATCCTCTCTTGCCTCCTACTAACACGTCCTCTAAAAGGCAAGTGAGGACGTCTCTCTTCTCCGCCCAGAACTCTCCAGTGATTCGCCTCTGTCTCAGAATGAACTTGAAAGCATTTGCCTTGGCCTGCAAAGGCCCCTCCCCCTGCAATCAGGCCTCTGTGACCTCCTTCCCACGGCCACCCACCCCCCCGCCACACTCACGTGCTCCAGCCACGCTGTTTCCATTGCTCCCGGAGACCAGTGCAGCCTCCAGGTTGGGAGAAAGTCCATTCCCGTAGTTTAAACTACCCAGTATGTGGTCTTTTGTCGCAGCCCTTGCAAACCGACACAGTCTTCTTATGAAGAAAAATACCAATTCTGGTGCCCAGAAAAATTAGTAAACACGCCCAAGGTTGCACAGACAATAAGTGATTAATTCAGATCCAGAGGCTAAGCTCCGTAGCCTCACCCTCGGCCATTAGCAGGGAGGGCGCCGGCTCTCTGGCCTGCAGGAGTGGGGGTTCACTGCTCCCAGCGGGTCACCCCAGCACACAGGTGCTCCGTAATTACTACCCGGGACACGCTATTGATCGGTCTCTTTGGAGATGCCAAACAAATTAATGTTTGGGGCCACCAGGTGTTGGAGGGAAATAATCACTCTGAGGTTAACGCGGACGAAGAGCGGGGGCATTTACCGTGTTTCTTGAGTGATATAAATATGTGAGAACATTCCTGAGACATTTTTTACTTCATGAGATGAATTTTGAAAACTGCCTGTGATCTAGCAGCCCACGCTGACCCCTAGAAAACCGCTCAGCTGAATAGTGGCTGAGCTGTAATTTACTCTAGATGGATAGAGAGAGCGCTTTCACTCAGAATGGAAAATGCACAAAATTATCGAGGCCGAGAGGGAAGTAGGGAAAATTTATACCAGAAGAGTAAATTGGGCATTATCCCTCCCTAAATTATCTTATTTAATATATAACATATCACATGTAATATATAAATCTATAAATGTATCATATAGCAAATATGTTATGTATATCATAAATAACACATTACCAGTCTGTATATCTATACATCTATAATTTATATACCTATAAATATATATATATTTCTCAGATACTGAAGACCCTTAATTGTTAATTAAGCTTTCCTCCCTAACTCATGTAGGTACATCAAGATGATAAGTAAATACTGTTTTAAAATTTTTTAAGTATATTAGTTTTAAAATGTTTTAAATTAAAATTTTAATTTAATTTAATTTTCAAAAAAATCGAGTTTCTCAATTTTAAAAGCATTTGTCTGGAGTGAGTGGTTTGTAGTGAACTTGCGCCGAGGCGCGGAACCAAAGGTGTCACAGCAGAGGACAAAGAGAACAAAGTGAGAACGAGAGGCCCTTCCTCGTCCCTGCCACCGGCCGCTCACTCGGCTGTGAGCAACGACAGCGACCCTCAGTGCTTGTGCTCTGCCTGCGGAACACGGGAAGGAGTTACGGCAAAGGAGAAGGGACTGTCACTTAAGACCATCTTTAGCTCTGGCTGGTGTGGCTCAGTGGATTGAGTGCTGGACTGTGAACCAAAGGGTTGTGGGTTCGATTCCCAGCCAGGGCACATGGTTTTGGGCCAGGTCCCCAGTAGGGGGTGTGTGAGAGGCAACCACACATTGGTGTGTCTCTCCCTCTCTTTAAAAAACAAAACAAAACAAAACAATCTTTGGGTTAGGAGGTAAAAGTGAGGAGAGAGGAGACAGCTCTAATTCTGACTGCTTTCAAATAACCAAGACTGGGACCCACTACAGAATTCGCGGGGCCTGGTGTAAAGTGAAAATGCAAGGCTGCTTGTTGGAAAATGATCGACTTCAAGCCGGTGACATCAGGTCACTAAACCAAGAGCTGGGCCCGCGAAGCCCAGGATCCTGGAGGACCACCCAGACCCCAGGCCCATTCTAACTGAGGCCCAGCTCACGGATTCTTTGTAAACTCAGGAACCGAGTCAGCTGACCTCCAGGGTGCCTTACAGTTCTTAGGGCTCTCTTATGACTGTAAAATACATTATGCTTCTCAGATGAAAAGATTATAACGTTCACCTGATGGAGCAGAATGTTGTGAACGTTTTTCTCTAATCGGAATTACCTACCAAAATGTTGTCTATTATTTGCAGCCTTGACTTAGAGGAGGAAAGTCCTGACCCCTAAAAGGGATTCTTCATGACCCTCGTCCCAGCTGTCCGAAGGAACACTCCAGGAACCTCAGCAGCCAGAGAGAAGGGACAGCGTAGGACCTGCGCGCAAAGAAGAAAGAAGGAAATGCGGCCGCTGTGTCCTTTCGGCCTTCAGGCTGAGAAGTGGACAGTTACGGTTCTTCCGCTTCGTGTTCCATCTTAGTACTTCGGCGTGCACTCAGCCACGTCGATCCTGCCAGCCAGCCACCTTGGGCTCTTCGGGGCTTTGTGATGCAATAATTAAACAAAAAAGTGTTTCCTCTAAAAAAGGACTCAGCGAAGCCCATTTTTCCTTTTCTCGAAATGTCAGAATCTGGCGCCCTTACAGTGGGAGGTGTTCCGGCACGACAGAGGCGTGCAGGGGCTTGGAACACCAGGGTGCAGGACGAGAGAGGGACAGGGGGACAGAAAGGGGAACAAGGGAGTTACAGCGATGTCACCTTCAGAGGAAGCCTTATTTTAGACCGAGATGCCAAAGCATTTTGCAACTCTGCCACCCGGCCAGGGCCCCACGCCCGGGGCGATGCCTCTACCCGAGGAGCACCAGGGACTGCCAGCCAATGGCAGAGGCCGGGAGAGGTGGGGAGGGACTCTCCCTTACAGCCTGTACAGGGAAGGAGGTGCTGCGGACCCCCTGACCTCAGACGTCCCGCCTCTGGGACTGCGAGACAGGACATTTCTGTCCTTGTAAGCCACCTAGCTTGGGCACTTCATAATGGCCTCCCTAGAGATGAATGGTGCATCAGTTGAGACGCGTTTATTATTTATGGACGATGTCGGTGGTTTCACGGCACTTTTCGCTTACTGAGGGCAGGTCGCCTTTTCTTATTTACCGATACTGTTCCCACTGCCCAGGTTGGGGTGTCTGGCACCTATCAGTCATGGGGTCTGTGGATTATTAGCACATGAATGGGGATTTTCAATGCAAAGAGGTTCCAAAGATTTTACAACCTCAGATGGTTCAAATACACCACTTAAAATGATAATTTAATCTTAAAATCAGTAATCATAATACTTCAAGTAGAAAGAGAACATCTTTTGTGCATAATTATCAGATGCCTCATTTAACCAACTCTGATGAGCTCTTTAAATTGCACGTTCAGGGATGACTTCCCCCAAAATGAGAAAGCATTGTTCTTCTGATCTTACCCAAAAATTACCCAGTTATGTTTTAGAATAAAAAATACAAACAGTCTCTTCAATCTCCATGACTTACATTAAGAGAAATATAAACAGGAACCGCAGAAGCTGTTTTGACCTTTGGAATGTAGGTAATGAGAGTGTTGTCCTGAGAGGCCAAGGTTGCAAGTTCGATCCCCAGTCAGGGCACGTACAAGAATCAGCCAATGAATGCATCAATAAGTGGAACAACAAATTGATGTATATTTTTTATTTCTCCAAAAAAAATCAGTAAATAAAAAATTTAAAAAAAAAACAGTTACACTTGCAGAGGATGGCGAACGCATACCCACAGCTGTCCAAAGGATCTCATTGCTCAGTGACGTGATGACGAGGAACATCGAGGCATCATCAGACCCCGTGGAGCTGTAATAGAAAAGGGGGCAGGACCGAAGAAGCAGTGTGCTTGCCGCTGGCTTCCTGCTCCAGCGATTTCTAATTCACATGTCTTTCCACGAATTACCACACACGCTGACACACCACACATGCACACACGCACCTGTGTACCCCATGTGTGTCCATGTCTATTTATAGTCACACATATGCATTCTACGTGGAAACTTTCTTAATATGTCTTTGTTAACGATGACCGTCAGCTTGCCTTAGCTCAGCCTGAACTCATGGGTGGGCATTGGGGTGCGGGCAGGGAGGGGAACAAGGGGAGGCTGATGCAGAATTTAATGCTTTTTGGCAGGGGGAGTCAGAGTAAATAGCCTAAGTCGGCTGTGCATAATTTATTCTCACACTTCCCAGCAACGCACATCTGGCAGATTAATTCCCCCCTTCCACAGACGGGAAATCGGGGCTCAGAATTTTAAATGCTGAAATGCCTTTATTTTCTTTTTACAGTGTGCTCAGAACTTAATTCTACCTCGATGACTCCGAGCGTTTATCCAAAGCTGTTATTAAACACCCGGGACCATTATTTCCACATTTGTGAGCTGGATGTCAGAACCATGCTGCTGGAAAGACTCTGCGTCCAGGCAGCTTCCACTTCTCTCCGAAGGCGGCCTGTCGCCCTACACCTGGTTTTTAGAAAGTGAGACATTAGGACACTCTCCTTGATCCGCTGGCTACTCTGCTGGGGGAAAGGAACTGGGCAGAACGGAATCTGTGTTTTGGGGAGCAGCTGTTGAAAGAAGGCAGGTGTGGAATGAAAGGTACGTGTCATCCTGAGGGCCGATCTTGCTCCTAAGTAAAAGGCAAATGGGTTATTTTGTTGTGGTCATAACACAGCAGATTTCGATGCCGAGGTGCCCAGTAATTATATTTCATGTTACCGACAAGGCCACTGAAGCACATGTCACAGCCGGTTCGGCTCAGGGGACCCACGCCGGGCGCTGCAGGGACCTGTCCCCCGGGCTGCAAGGATGAGAGGCAGTCTCTCCAGCAGACGGCAACGGGGCAGGTGGGTGTCCACATGCAAAGGGACGAAAGCGCGCCCTTCTCTCACATCCTGCACCATAACTAACTCGACGTGGATCAAGTCCTGAACCTAAACGTGGAGGCTCTAGGAGAAAGCACGGGGTAAATCCGAATAACCTTGGACTCGGCGGCAGCCTGCTAGACACGACACCAAAGGCACAGATGACGAGAGAAACACTAAATACACTGAACTTCGTCAAAATTAAAAAGTTTATGTTTCAAAGCACATTATCCAGAAACTGAAAAGATATTTGCAAGTCATAATCTGATAAGGGATTCAGATCTAGAATATATAAATACCTTACAATTCAATAATAAGAAGACACAACTTTAAAAATGCACAAAAGATCTGACATTTCTCCTGCGAATACACAAAATGGCCAAGAAGCACATGAAAAGATACAGCAGGAAGTGCAGCTCAAGCAGCAGCGAGACGCCACTCCTGCCACTGGGGTGTGGACGGTAAAAGAGTAGAGCAGAAGACAGCAGGTGTGCCGGGGCGGTGGCGCCATCCGGGCCTCGCACGCGGCTGGCGGGCGTGGAGAGCGGTGCGGCCCCCTCGGGAGCAGCCTCACAGCTCCGGAAGTGGTTTCGTGTCGCGGTGATACGGCCCCGTAATTTCACTCCGAGGTGTAGGCCCGGGCAGTGAGAACACAGGCTCACACACAAACTGTCACAGCAGCATGACTCGTAAAGGCCGAAGGTGAAAACAACCCAAGGTCTATCATGAACGGATAACCAACATCATGGGCACAGAAAAGGTGGTCTATCCATGCAATGGGGTATTTCTGACCATGAACGAAAATAGAGTATTTGCAAATGCTGCCACGTGAGTGAACCTTGAAACGTCACGTTAAAGAAACCAGCAACAAAGGTCACATATTATGTGATTCCATGAACAGGTGAATCTAGATGGGCAGATAGACAGAAAAAGCGAGTAGTGATTCCTTCGGCCTGAGGGAGTGGGGGCAGGGTGGGGAGTGACAGCCGAAAGGCAGGCGATGAAAAATTCCACGCAGAGGGGGTCGTATAGTTTGAACTCCCTCCCAGAGCCCCACGAGGGCGCCCTCCGACTGTCTTAGCAGCTGCCCCACGTGGGCAGGAGGGAGGGGGAGGGGAGGCTTCCAGCTGTCAGCAAACAGGGAACAGGGCGCCAGAGTGGTTACTGCAAATGGTTTAACAACTCCACAGGCCAGTATTTAACAAAGGGCCGAGGTTCGTATTTATACATGTGCTCATGTCTCTTGTTTAAGTTAAGATTCCTCACGTGTCCGGGTTTTTGTGTGTGGGACTCATTGTAGGGCTCATTCTCCACGGATGAGGTCTGCGTGCAGTATAACGTGCAGGACCAATGCCTCCGACTTGGCTCGAGTCTGCAGCAATATCCACGTCCTCAACTTAGCGAATACTCCATTACCATCATGCATTCAGTGCCAAATACAGCCGTAAAAGGAACGGGAGATCACTGCGCACGATCGCTGGAACTAGGAGGGAAGTCTGGGGAGCGGACCAGTGTCCCGTGTCTCTGCCATCCCTGTGGATCCTGAGCCCTGGGACTGAGCCTCACAAACAGTAGACGTCTAATAAATAAATGGAGGAATAGATCTGATGAACACCGTGTGCATTAAAAAGAAAAGCTAGATGGGAGAAGTGAAGACGATGGAAAAAAATGCGCAAACAATTTTACTAGAGGGAATATGACCGTGTAATGGTAACTAACAACTCAAATAATACTCCAAATCTATTTTGGTACCTTTTTTAAATTGTGGAAAACAACTTAACTTTTAACAAACCAACTTTCGAACAGTTATCTGTAATGTTTAATAATACTGAATCACTTTTCTATTTATTTCAAATTCCTAATATCGAAGGGAATCATGTTCCAGAGAAAATGATGATGAAATCAGGGTGAATGCAGTGTTACATCAGAACCCGCTCCAGAGGCCTGAGCTCCTTGTAGAAAGAGAACACACCACAGCCCGTCCTTTCATATGAAACTTTTTATTAAAATCGAGTCTTTATAATATATTTAAAGTGACATGTCCCACAGACAAATATGCAAGAAAGAAATTTCTATATTTCATTATTGGCATACAAATTTAAGGACATAATTAAAACTAAGCCAAATATTTATACATATACATATACGTATATATAGATACATATACACCCCAACTTATGTCAGTGATCTGGAATACCTGAGTTCAGCCTGTCGGTTTTCCAGGTAGTGTGAAGCATCTTGCACCCACTTTGTCAAGGGCACGGCCCATCTGGAAAGAATGACTTTGGCCAAGCGGTGCTCCCTCCCAAAGGTCACGGAAGTCTCCCGCGGGGTCAAGGATTCTCCTCGCAGGGCTCTTTGGAGCAGAGGTCGCTGTGCGATGTGAGGAAGGACTCCCACGTGGCGAGGCACTGAGTAAGGAGAACACACAGCAGGGGCAGGTGAGCAGCAGTTCAGGGTCAGTGTCAAAGGGTGGAGGTCCTCCCCGCTCTGGCCTACAGCAACCTGCCCCTCCGCTCTGCCGCCAGCTTGCCAGGAGGCTCGGCGTTCTCTACCTGTTTTCATCGTTAATGAGGGAAACCACTGCTCAGTGAGGGGGAAGGCTGCGCAAGGGGAAAAGGCTAGCTTGGCCTCGCTGGCTGAAACCAGGCGCTGCTACCCGCTGTCCCAGGTAGGCAGGACGAGGCGGACCTTCTGGGTCGGAGCGGGCAGGTGTGAGGTGTGGGGCAGAGGGGCGGGGCCTCGGGCACACAGGCATCGGATCCGAATCCCGCGGCGGCACCTGAGAGTCTGCGCCAGCCGACGACCTCTATTACAGTTTCTGCAGCCATAGCTCAGGTTCACGATCGTGCGTGCTTACCACTGAAGCAATTGCTAGGGAAAGTTAAACTTACGTCACCTGTATAAATCTCTAGGCAGAACGAGCGCCTAGCACAAAGCAAGTGCTCAGAAAATGAGCAATGACGCAACGGTGGTCTGTTGGGATTAGGCGCGGAGACTTGGTCATTAACGGCCGCGGGAAGGCAAAGAGGGTCGGAGAGACTGGGGATGGTGACGGTGCTCACACGGCAATGCGGTCCTTACCGCCACTTTGCCCAGGACCCATCTTCCAGCGGCCTGGTCCCGGCTCTCTGTGCAAAGCTTATCCGCAGAACAATCTGAACAGCCTGTGCGTCACACACAGAGGAAGAAAGACGAGGACGCCCGTAGTTCTCGTCCCAAATAATGTGGGAGGGCAGTACAGCAGCACTCTCAAAGCGGTAGAGGAAAACGCACTGTCAACCTAGAGCCTCCCTCAAAAACAACGGTGGAATAAAGATATTTCCAGACTTCCAAAAGCTACAGAATTTTTCACCAACAGACCAAAGTGGTTTTTTTTTTAATCTATAAGGCAGAAAAGAAATGAGCAGATAAAAAGAAGGTTCCGTGCAAAGGAATGAAGAGCCCTAGATATAGTGACTGCATGGTTGCATACGTAACGTTTTAGTACTTAAATATGGTTAAAATATAATTGACTACCTCACTAATAATAGTAATAAGATCTTGTGAGAATTATAATAGATGACGAGTGAAATGTGTGACCAAAAGCGCATACAGGCCAGGAGAAGGAAGTGGAAGAACATAAGTGCAGACACTGAATGATGTAGGCTGCTACAATATCATGGAAGGCAGAACAGGAGACACACCCACTAAGCCTGAAAGTAACCACTGAGATAATAAAACAAAGGGTTATACCGAATAGACCGACAGAAGATCTAAAATGACACTATGCAAAATTGTCTATTAATCCAAAGGAAGGCATAACAAGGAAAATGGGAGCAAAGAACAGGAGGAACAAATAAAAAATAAACAGCGAAATCACAGATTAGGCAAAAAGTCTCGATAAATTTTAAAGCGGTCAAATCATATGAAGTGTATTCTCTGAACATCATAGAATTAAATTAGAAACCAGTAATAGAAAGATATCTGAAAAATCCCCAAATAGTTGAAATATAAACAGGACACTTACAAATAACCTCCTGTATCAAAGAAGAAATTAAAAGGGACTTTAGAAGTACTTTGAACTGAATAAAAATGAAAACACAACATACGAAAATTTGGGGACAGCACCAACGCAGGACACAGACAAACTTACAGCTCTAAATGCCTACACTGGAAAAAAAGAGAGGTCTTAAATAAATGTTTTAAATTTTTACCTTAAAAACTCAAAAAAACACCCCAAATTAAACCCAAAGTAAGCAGGAAAACCAACCAACCAGAAAAGATCCGAGTGGGAATCAATGCAACATAAATGAGAATAACACAGACTACCAAAACCCACTCCGGCAAAAACGGACAACCCAAGTGAGTCTGAATGTGGTGTTAAATACTTCACACGCACGCGCGCGCGTACACACACACACACACACACGCAACTCCAGGCCCGATAGGCTTCTATCAAACATTTAAGGAAGAATTCATATTAATTCTACACAACCCCTTCCAGAGAACTGAAGACACAGAAATGCTTCCAACTTACCCAAACCAAAGATATTATAAGAAAACTACAAACTATTACCCCTCATAAACATGGGTGCAAAAATCTAAGCCAACTTTCAGCAAGTCAAATTTATGGCCAAAGGGGCTGATCCAATTGAGCACTTGGATGGAAACGGATTCCCGACCCACCTCCTGGAAACTCTCTGCTTCCACGAGCACCTCTGCCCTCTGCAGATGATGGAGCTTCTCCGAGCCAGGCACACAGCCGGTACTCCGTAAACGCACGTGACTACGGAGAAGCGTCTCCCGGCCCCGAAAACCCTGCATTTTCAGTCCAACCATCAATCAGTCAACACGCTGGCTCACACAGCTCTCGGACTTTGTTCTCCGGGAAACCTGTTCCCCGCTCCGGGCGCTGATTAATGAGTGGGGTTGCCAGGCCTGCAAAGCTGAGGCTCTGACCCTGACGGTGCAGCTGCTGATGCTACCAGATCTGTTTTGGAATTTTGGCAGCAAACTTTTTACTAAATAGATGTGAACTGCCACCTCCTGCCAATGTTGAATATTAAAGCCATTACACATTTATCCAGTTCCTACACATAAATCTATTTAAAGTAATAAAAGACAGTATCTAACACTTGTCCATCTTTTTACTTTCGTGCTTTTTCGAGCATGACAAAACGAAGTAAAAACTTAAGAAATGGATCGTTTACACAACATAGTGAAACAATTTGGTTCAGTCCAGGACATTGATAATTGGAGGATATAAAGAATCATCAGAACAACAACAAAAATCTAAAAACCTAGGGTGAGATTTGTTTACCATTGCAAATTACATTTTTAAAAAGCCATCAGGCTTCCCATTGTTTTCTATCAAGGACTTGATTTTTCCCCACTTTTAAATCTTCCCAATTAGTGAAGTGAGCGAAAATCTATCAAAATTAGCGTAGCACCCAGAGGTGCTTGTATGATCACTGCAGAAGCAGCCCCAGGAATTCCACTTTCAGTGGAGTCCTCACTATTCTGTTTGCTGCGCGATACCGGATGAAATCAAGGACCTGCCCCTTACAGCTAAGACAGCGGGGACCCATAGACGCCAGTGGCCTCCGCAGGGTCCTGCTTCCCACGGACACACGGCGGGCCAGTGCTTCTCCTGTCCACGCTGCCAGGCACGTTTATCACAAGACCCCCTTTGCTGGGAATCCAGCACTTCTGCCCAGGGGACAGAGCCAAGGGCCCCAGACTGCGGCTTCTTTTTGCAGGAGGAGCCCAGGAGCTATGCTGAGCCTGAGCTGGGAAACAGACCCCGCAGGTAAACAAAAGCCCTTTGTCCCTACACACCTGCTTTGAAGCTCCTCGAAGACACAGACAGGACACTTAGACGATGTTTTGATTCCAAAGTCAGTTTAATCCTACATTTAAGAGTATTTCCAAGCCGGTAGGAGGCGAGGAGGTTCTGTCCCTCCGAGTGACCTCAGGAAAACCTCTGCCCCTCCAGAGCCTGTTTACGCGCTCCCAGGGAAGGGGCTGGGGCCACGGGTGCCCATTACGTTCCCTCCTAGAACCAGAGGGGCGGGTTTCCAGGGGCTGGCTGACATCGCCTACGACTCACAAATACGCCTTGCTCTGCGGGGCATGCCGGAGAATGCATGAAACGCAAAATTTTACTTTTCCCTTCAGTCTTTGGTATCTGCAAGATAATTATCACTACAAAGAATTTCCAGAGATTCATACACAAATGAGACATACTCTCGGTTACTGCTGTTGCTCCCAGTAGTCTCCACTCACCGAAACCTTATCACGTGCTGGGCACCGAGTTTAGGATTCCATATAATTCATCTACTGAGGAGCTGGGGCTCACTGGGTCTGCCAAAACGCTCATTTGTTTTCCCTGTAGGATGGCTCCAGTAGCGCTTAGCTGCCTTCAAGTTCATTGGAAACAGTTTTGTTGGACTGTATTGTGACAGTTGTCATATCAGCCTGCACTTAAAAAATTTTTTATCAAAATTGGTGAATTTTTGTGTAGCCATTTGAATACTGAAGATGGAAGAAGATAAGCAACAACTTGGTATAGTATGCTTTATTATTTCAGGAAAGGTTAAAATACAACTGAAATGCAAAAAAAAGATTTGTGCATTGTGCGGACAAGGTGCTGTGACTGATCGAACGTGTCAAATGTGGTTTGTGAAGTTTCGTGCTGGAGATTTCTCACTAGATGATGCTCCAGGGTCAGGTAGACCAGTTGAAGTTGATATTGATCAAATTGAGACATTTATTGAGAATAATGAATGTTATACCACGTAGGTGATAGCCAACACACTCAAAATATCCAAATCAATAAAGTCACTGATGAAAATGAAAAATGTGTCATTTACTTTATGGAAAAAACTAAAAGGGCTTTTTGGCCAACCCAATACTCCCTATGTTGGCAATTTCACACTCAAGGGAAAGAAGTCTCGACTTAAAGGATAAGTTGGCTGAGACTCCAGAAAAGTATTTCCGAGTGTGAAAGCTTCAAAGTCAGTCGTGTTAGTGACTTACCAGGAACACTGAAATTTGCTTCTAGGCCTCTTCTTCCGTCTTCCTTCACGCTATTCCGCACACACGCACCTCGGTACATCTTACATCCAAACAGATCCACGGTGCAGGCACTGTGATTTTTAGCGCCTCAGAGGACACTGGAATACGGAAAAGTCTTCAAGGTCTCTCAGCTCAAGGCCACAGGCCACCTGACTGAAGCCCACGCTCTCAGCCACCATGTGGTAACACCAACATACAGTCCAACATCGTCTGGGCGAGGCTGCAGCCCCACTCACGGAACAGCTACCAGAAAACCTGGTTTCGTCCGAACAGACTCATAGACACGGAGAACAGACTGACAGTCACCAGAGGGTCGGGGGCTGGGGGGCTGGGTGACAAAGGGGATGGGATTAAGGATACAGATGGGTACAGAGCAATCGTGGGGGTGAAGTGCAGCTTAGGGAACATTGTCGGTGACACTGTGATAACTGCGTACGGTGCCAGGTGGGGACTGGAAGTATCGGGGGGACCACTTTGTGAAGTACGTGACTGTCTCACTACTATGCCGTACACCTGAAACTACTACAGAATGACACTCAGTGTAAACTGTAATTGTGAAACAAAACTTAAGAAAATTTAGTTTCATCCAAATTATCACAAAAATCAAGTTAATAAATACTATCGCTATAGCCCTGTAACGAAGCAAAATAACCATACATTTGCCTAAAATAACAATACCTATCATGATAAAACATGATACAAGCCTAGCCTTACCATATATTTGTTTTTTTTTATTAGTTAATTTATTTTTAGAGAGAGGGAAGGGGAGGGAGGGAAACATGAGTGTGAGAGGGAAACATGAGTGTGAGAGAGAAACACTGATCGGATGCCCCGTCCGGGGACCGAACCTGCACCCCAGGCCTGTGCCCGGACCCGGAATAAAACCGACGGCCGGACGCTTTGCGGGACGACACCCAACCCACAGGGCCGCGTGCCTGAGAAACATGGAGCCCGTCAGGACCCACACGTGTCTTTCCAAACCAGGGATTCCCACAGCAGAGCAACAGGCGGGGCGCTTCCCCTTCCTCCCACTGACGTGCGCGTCTGGAAGTGCCTTTTAGACAGCACCATGGTGACTGCATCTTTCTCAATAAACCAGCCTGGTGTCCTTTAAGTACTTTGATGCTGTCTCCAACGACCTTGGGCACCGACGACGTCACTCTTATTTGAAAAAACACTGAAGCTCAAATATGTAAATTTATCTCCATGAGGCCAACCTCACTGCAAAGGAAATTGCCTTATAAAAACTGTAGACCGTGCCCCAAATGAGGGCAAGGGGCTGTGAAACATTTTGGGAATTGTTTCTTTACCACCTAACCCTAAGATTCAGATCAGTAATGAAACTGTTCAGGAGCCGCATATTTTAAAATTATGAAATCAAGCTCGAAAGAAATTAGAGATGATGTTGCTAGAGGGAAGGAACATCTATCATTTTTGCAACAGTTCAAAAGTACTTGAAAATTTCATTTTTGGAAAGGTCCAAATTCAGCTTCTAAGAATCCCCTGCCTACACATACATTTAGAAATAGCAATAGCTAAAAATAATGGGGTTTGTATTTTTTAAAATATTGCTTCTATGTATCTCTCAGGAACAAAAGTACCAAGCGTGCATTTGTAAATACTGCAAACAATGAAATGACCACCAGGCGTGAACACCACATTTTGCACTCATTAGCCGCACACGCCATCTTGTGGTCATTTCTTTATTATTTGTCCTTGATCTCTAACCCAAGATCTGCTACGGAGAGAAGCAGCCTCAGATTTCCGTTATTCCACTTCCCATTTTTACAGCTGGGAAAACTGGGGCTCCATGAGTTCTAAGGCGATCAGAATCTCTTTAGCAAGAATTAATCCACGAGTCAAATTTTGAATGCGTATCTTTTGCACTCAGACTTTTTCTATATCATATCACTGTTTCTGGCTAATAACAAGCCAATTACAAGAAGTGGGTCCACTTTACTACCAGATGCTTCAAACATCGAGCGAGCCTGTGTTTGGTTAGCCAGACCCCAGAAAACTGAAACAAGCATGTTTATTTTTGGATTACTGGACAGTTACCGAGGCGCAGCCGTGATGTTGGACTGCTTTGTTTTAAGGCAGTTCACGTGTCTTCCAATTTTGTTGTCCGAAACAGTTGTGAGGGTCGTGTGGGAAGGGGAGGTAACAAAAGGGGCGTCGACCCCTCTGTTTGATGGGTCAGGAGACTGGGCACCGAGAGGACCTGGTGAAGACTTCGTAAGGAGCCAGAGGCGGGCATCCTGACACCCAACTTGATTGATTTATTTTTTTATCAGTAAACCATCTTCTTTCTCTTATATCTCTTAAAATACTCCAGATTTTAGTTCCCTTTCATTTATATTTGCCTTAATCTTTCAGTGCACACTTTCACTCTCCCTGGTGGGAAAAACATGAGTGAAATAAAACTGCAGGACGGTAGTTCTGTTTTCTGTTTCCTTAGCACGGTTTCCATTAGGAATTCGTTGTGCTGACTTCATTAGCGCTCCTGAATCCCCTTTCTCTGCCTTCCCAGAGCCCCTCTCGGCCTCGCGAGGCCCGGTTCACAGGTGCAATCACAGGGGGGTGGTCACGTCTGCTCGTTGTCAGCTTCCCTCCTGCGTTTAGAACTGGCCACTCCTCTCCGTCATAGCCCCTTTGAGAGTCTGTGACTCTGAAAATCACCACGCCCTTTTTGGTCATTTTTCTAAAAACTGTTTTATGAAATTCTGGAGATAGGACCGAGAATAGGCAGGGGTTCCTTCCTTTGCGTTCACCTCCCACTCGGAAAGGGCACTTGCCCCCAGCACAGTTGCCCTGGGCTGGGCGGCACTAAGCCTAGGAACGCTGATCCCCCTTCTCCTTCTAATTCACACAGATTGGCGCAAAGGCCAGCATTTCTCTGATTCCCAGTGCTTCTAAGAATGAGTGAAGTTTCAGAGAGTAACTGAACTCCCCCCACGGGAGTCTCTGTAATCACTGTCTGCAGAGACGAGTCCCTCAAAGTCAATGCATGGGGGCTACCTCTACTTGGACCAGGGTGTTCGAAACATTCACGAAACTTACAAAACGGTCCCAAGGGGGCAGTGCGCCAGTAAGCTTAAGACCAGTAATTCCTTCACTAGAGTTCCTCCATCCCCAGCATAACAAGGAACACAGTTCTAAGTGAACACAACTATCCTGGAAGGGTGTCTGGGACAGTCAGTGCTCCTCCGTTACTTACTCCTAGAAGGACTGCTACAATGACTAGCCTTTAAAAAATTTCTCTAATTTTTACATGGTCCATAAGTACCGTATGTTTCAGACTGTAAGATGTACTTTTCCCTCAAATTTGGGAGGAAAAGGGGGGTGCGTCTTATAGTCTGAATGTAGCTTTACATTTACATTGGTGAAATACCATGTTATTTATGTTATTAAACACTTTACCACATTTTTGGCTTCAAATCTTTTCCCCCTATTTTTCTCCTCTAAAACCTAGGTGCGTCTCATCGTCCGAAAAATACGGTAGCTTGACTTGGAGTTTAGGAAAAGAAGCTGGATTATTCACTTGGCTACATGGTGCACCCCGATCACGACTTCTCTGTTCATTTACTTTCCAGAAAGTAGCACCCACTATAATTGCGTCCCTGCTTCCCAGAATTCCCTGCAGATACGTATATTTATATTGTTCCGCAGTGATGACACCCTTTCTATGGAGACTGTGCATTTTGATTCGGGTAATTTAAATATTCTTCCATTAAAAACTTTAATTCGCTGTAAAGCTGGGTTGATCAAGTGAAAAATATATGCACCCCTTCTTCTTCCCTGATAAACTGTAACTTCCTAAGGACAAGATTTAAGTTTGAATCTGGATGCTCCTCAGTGCTCGGCGCAGGGTTTTGACGTCAATAGAAGCTTCAGTGAATGATTTTGCACGAGGCATCTGACATCTTCAACGAGACTGAGAGCATCTGAATACAGTGGCCTCCGACCTGGCGATGCCACCACACCTGTGTACGGTGGCGCAGTCGGGAAGGGCCACGCAGACTTTCAGTAACATTTTGATCACAGCAAATCGCTTTCCCGTCACTGTACTCACGCGCACCACTCTAGCAGGAAGGGCTATGGGCACATGATGCATTTATTTGTCAGTGTCCTTAGCTCTGTTCCTGCCGCTCTTGCTCGTCCTTAGCATGCCTGCACCGATTTCATAACCAGAAAAATAAGCCTGGGAGAAAAGGACCTCCATCCGCTGACGAGTTGAAGATAAACTGTGCAAAGGAATCAATTCCATGGCGTTAAGCAGTATGTTCACCTAACAACACACTGCTGTATTTGGCGAAAACTCAGATTATGTGCTCTTTTCAGGATTCTGATATTAAACCAAACTTTCAAAGGGTATACCTTCTCGATCTGTAATCTACACGTCCCCTCACACCTCTTCACCGCCACCATCATCATCACCACCATCACCAGCATCAATAACAAGAGCAGGTGCTCCTCTGTTCCTGCGGGGGCACATCTAGAAACGTCCCTGAACTTGACCAGACACGCCACGTTTTGTGGTTTTAGTGTTCCTTCGTGTTCTAGCAGGAAAGCACTGTTTTTGGTCATTTGGGCACTAATAGACTTTGAAATGATTCAGTCATGTTCAATTGGATTTGGAGTTTTATTGTTTGGCTCTTCTCGTTTTCAGAAAAATACCCAATAAAATTATTCTTAATTACTGGTCATACAAGACAAAATGGGAATAACCTCATTTTATAAAATTTCTATTTTATATTTGGTGTCAACTGTCTCCAATTAAATCCACATGACTAAGCGCATTCCCATACGATAATAACTGCCTTCTGGGATGGACCTCCGCCTCATATTTATGATCTGACTTTCCTCTATCACTTTGATATTTGAATTTAAAGTTATAAACCAGCTGTAACCATTTGACTTCATAAAAGTAAGTCCAAAGGCCAATGTTTATACCATATTTCATCCATCACACTAGAAACAACCCCTTTTGGGGTTTATCTATGCAAATGTTGATGAAAACAAGAAATATTTCCATAAGAATGTGATTACATTTACAAGGGGGCTGGGAGGATGGCAAAACACCTCAGTTCCTATGTAACTGGGGTACCCTGCAGTGAGCCCATCACAGCACCTCCAGACTGACCCTTGAACACAGCACAGTCTGGGGGCTCATGGGAAGCCTCGACTTTGCGGCTCCAATCCCCCGATCACGCGTGGACCAACGTGCCAAGCACTTAGAAGTCACTCACTCAGGAATAACCGGACCTGTGGTGTCTTCTGAGGCTACAACAATGACAACCAGTGACTCCTGCAAATTCACGTATCCGCGATGAAGCGCTCCTGATGTGCGCGTATATTCAGGAACATTTAGGAATATAATTCACTTGGGGGAAAGCATAAAGGCATAACATGCTGATACCAAATGCCGTGAAGAACAATATTTGCGATATGGCAACATGGCGCGTGAGGCTGATGTAACTGTTTCTAAGAAGATAGTTACTTTGTATAAACAGAACTCAGTCTGAGAATGACAGAAGCGTGTATTTACGTGAGAGGTGTGATCAGAACCAAATACTTCTACAGAATTCTACAGAATGGCTGTGGACAGTTTCTCTTAAAATAAAGAAAGTCCTGACTTAGAACAATTGTACAGATCTTATCATTTAAAGGAAAATACAGTAGGTACATTTGTCATGTGATTTTATACCCTAAAACACTTCTGTCTTATCATTGTAATCAATTACAAGATGTTACATACGCCAATTTTCAAGGCATTTTCTTAGGAATGATTTCAGCTGGTTGTCTACTGGCTACCCTGTCAAGAGCACGATCTTTTAGTTCATAGCACCTTTAACTGACAAGCGCTATAGCCTATAAAGCCTACAACAGTTTTCCTAATGTATCGGTTTCCTTTATTCAGTAATTCTGCCAGAGATAAGGTTAAAGATGTATGTTCTTCTAGAACATGTTTAGAACATGCTGGATGAAGAAAGCGATAGGAAAAAATTCATTTAGAATTATAACTGCTTTGGGGAACTGTTAGTTTTCCAAGTAATAATAATCCTTTGAAACGCAAAACGAGGACTAAGTTCTTTTCTGCACTGAAACAAGTAAGTAACTGAACTCAGCTAAACTAAAAAAAAGAACAGCGCGCTCCTTCCCGATGTTTTGAGCAGCCACAGACGGTCGGGCGGGCAGGAGCGCAAAGGGGCGGAACACGGACGACCTTCTGCCCATTGTAACCAGCGCTTCTCTCCTCGCTTTGCTGACCCTTCACTGTACGAGGAAGGGAGAGGCAAGGGCAGGAAGGTAGGAGAATCCTTAGGAAGCCTTACCCAGCCCTTGTGAAGAACGCAAATCCTTCCAGAACAAGAAACTGAGGGGAGAACAACCAGCCACGTGCTGGCATATTCCCTCTCACGTGGAGCTCAGTGGCCCGAGGCCCTGGGGACTTGTGTGGAAGAAGAAAGAAAATGAGTCACCGCACCCTCGTTTCAGTGGCTGGGCTCAGCATCACTGTGTTACCCCGTAAGACCTTTGGCACCGCGCCGCCAAGAGGCCCTTGAATGTGACCCTTGTTTCCTTAATACTCTTCCAGCGCAGGACAGATAGAAAGTGCAAGAGGAGATAACTTTGCAGGTGCATGAGGCAGCACCCAAATCACGTGTTACCTGTTCGTAATACTGGACGTTCCGCTCGGCCATGTCTGCGAACGCAGACCTGATGTCATTCCGCATGTTTTGTCTCCACCTTTCCCAGTCTGCTTTCAGCGCGTTATTAGCGCACTCCACCTTGTCTTCCAGTTTTCCGATCTCTTCTGTGAGCTGAACCAGACACAGAGAGGGAGAAATTGATCAGCAGGTTCTGGCCACTAAGCAAAGTCACCGAATCTAAGCCGAACATTATATCGAAACAGCTTAAGAATATTTTCTTTTTGAAGAGTCACCAGAATTTACTGGGCACGAACTGCTGAAAGTTGGAGGAACACTGGATCCGGTCAGAGATGTTGAGTGGAGGTCTGGAGGCGGCCTCCAAAGAGTGCCTGCCCCTGGCTGACCCTCACTAACCATGGGCTTCAGCTTCACTCGTTATAAAGCAAAGGAAAGTGCACTCAGAGTTATCTTAAAACTCTTCTGCACTAACACTCTCATTACCACTACTGTCTGTGGTGATAACGCTTATGTTAAAGGGCACGGTTTCATTCGCTTCAGCTTCCCATCCCTGGTCCTCAGTTTTCAATGCTTTTTGCAGAACGCTCAACTAACCGGCATGTTACGACTTTCATAAAGATGACCACATCCAACTGGAAGGCCAAAGGGATCGGTCTGTTAAATTCCACTCAGATAGCGGGTAACAGAGGTGGGTTTCTATCTCAAGATGCCGACAGCTTTCCTGCACCCCTCCACCAGGCCAAGTGAGACATTTCCACCTCCCCTCACCTCACCCACCGACCTGTGAGATGTGATCCATCGAAGTGTTGTTTTATATTTGGCGCATTTATATGTATATGTATATGCATGCTTATATACTTATACATATTCTACATCCACTTATATTTATTCACACAGTCAGCATGTATTTATTAAGTGTTTTTCTAGGACAGAATAAAGGCGGTGGCCTCATCAGCATGCACTGGGTTTTAGCCAGATTGTATGTTAGACTAACCCGAGTTCAAGTCCCACTTCTGGCTGTTCCAAGCTCTGCAACATCGGGTAAGGCTCCCTGCGGAAGTCCTAGTTTCTTCACATGCAAAATGAGGAGTATGTACGAAGATCACTATCTATCACCGAGGAAGTTTTATAAAGTCGCATGATACAATGAACATTAGTTGGTTTGCACAGTGCCTGACAATGTCTACTAAATCGTATCTCTTATCACACCTCCACCTCCACCTCCACCACCACCACCGTCATCCCCGCCAACATCACCACCACGACGGTCTCCTCCTCCTTCACCGGCACCACCATCATCATCGGCCGGTGGCATTGAAGCTGATTCCCTCTCTTCCCCCAACACTTTGGTCTCTGGAAACAAGCCACCCTCTGCCAGGGTCTAGCTCTTAAGTCAATTTCTGGTGCTATTTTTTAACCTCTTCTCACCAAGTGTGGAAACCGATGTATATGTTTTAAGTATATATATGATCAATTCTTGCCCTCTTTGTGGTTATAGCTGAGTATTATTTTTTCTTGTTTTGATCGCTTCATCATTATCTCAGCTGGCAAAGAAGACACGAAGCATTTCCCCCACACGGAATCGGCTCCCCATGACTTCAATTTAGGAAGCTCTGATAATAAGCACAAAAAACCCTCTGTCCTTCCTGACAATATGGAAGAACGTAATATTATTAGGTGTCCTTTCTGTCAGTTGACTTCAGTGTCAGCAAGTTCTCTGGGACAGGAACTGTGCTTTTAGAGAGTGTCGCCCAGCCCAGCCTCCGAACACACGCCCTCAATAAAAGTTAACCGACGTGGGAAGGAAGGTGACTCAGAGACTGGCCAAAGGTGCCTTCCGACCACACAGCAGGTGCCAGGAACTCCACGAGGAGGAGACCTCCCTCCTGTCCTTCACCGGAAAATAGCTCCGAAAAGGCTGCTGAGAAGGCTCCCAACTCCAATCACTCTTTTCACAAACACTGGAGGCTATTTGGCCCTCTGTTGGTGGAGAGAGAAGAAGCAAGCAACCTTTCCTATTCCCCCGTAAAATGTAATACCGGAATAAGTAATAAAAGGTTGTAAGCGAGTGAAAAAAGGATTTATATTTAGCAGCAAGGCTAATGGGTAATTTTTGGCCTCCGTCGTTATGTGCAGCTAGAAATCAGCCACGCCGTTAAGTGAAAACCATCGATACTAGCGCTCAGGCAAACAAAACAGTATCCTTCTCTGACGGTGAGTGCCTACAATGGTACCAGTAAGGGCAGCTGGACTAATGACCGCCTAGGAAGCCATACGTTATTTCATTTCATCTGCGTAATAATGCTGTGACTTTGGTAGCATTAGCTTCCTCCAACAAGCTGGGGCCCCAGGAGGAAGGACTGGAAGAGACCACATAGCTTCTTCCAGTGGCAGGATGCAGACTCAGCCCACGTGTGTCTGAGTGGAGGCAGGCCCTCTCTCCACGCCGACTGCAGAACCCGTGGCTCCCAAGGTTGATCAGATTCAGCTCTGACCTCAGGGGGACTGCAATCCTCGGGAACACAGACAGGCAAAGATAAAGCAAACCCAAAGGCTGCCGTGCAAAGCAGAATGTGATTTGTGTCCTGATGGGGGGAAAAATGAAGTGGTCTCCACGCTTCAGAAGGAGGATTCATTCTGGCTGGGGCAGGGGAGGCTGTGGCTGTGAATTCAGTAGGCAGGGACTGGGGATGGGGGTGGCGAGGTGACGCCTGGATGAGGGTTCAGTGTGGAGGAAGCCACGGACGGGCGCGGTATGCCCAGATCGGGGGCAGAGCGTGGGGAAGAGGTAGGTTAGGAGACTGGAGGTGGGCGGGGAGGCCCGGAGACGCAGCCGGGGGTGGGGGTGGGGGGCTGGGGACACGGAAGTGGGGATGAGCCTGAGCAGGGCGCGGAGTCTGCAGGAAACGGGAAGACAGGTCAAGTTTGCCACCAGGGCGGAGCTGTACCTGCGATAGATAGTCTGAGACGTGCAGGAATGGTGAACAGACAGGAGAGCAGGGAGGAACCGGTCACCTGAAGTGGAACTATGGAGCCACAGGGAACAGTGACAGAGAGGGTCTCCTTCTTTCCCGCTCACTCACCCGCCCTCCGCTCAGCAGCCCCTGCCCTGCGGTCCATCTGGGAGCTTGCCCTCGAGGACTCACCGTTAAGGGGAGACATGAAAACGCAGCCAAAGAAGAGGCGCTTTACGTCACATGTAAAGCAACTGGCAGGTGGCAGTCCTAGAAGCACGCTAACTTTGGAGTTTCTGAAGAATTGCAGGTGGTCCGTTGTGGCTGCTCCCTAGTGTGTGACTAGGGGACCATGTGAGTAGGGGACTGGCAGAAGATGAGGAAAGAGAGGGGCAGCTGTCAGATCCTAAAGGGTTTCCACTGAGAGTATTTGGATTTTAATAGAAGTGTAATAGAAACACTAAAGAAGCTTAAGGAAGAGGCAGGGCAATTGTAACAGTCAAATCTCTGATGCTGGGGTCCTGGGAGGAGGGACACAGAAGTGCTGGGAGGCAGAATCACTAGGCTTTGGCAATGGACTGTGGGTGGGCGCTGGGCGACAAGGCTGCTTGCTCATCAGCTTTCCTGGAGGAGGGGGGTGGGGGGCAGGGAGTGAAGACCCAAAGGCAGCAGTCGGAGCCCTGCTGGGTGAGGCGCACCCCCAGTAAGGGTGCAAAATGCTCATTTACACCCAGAGCACCACACAGTTTCTGGAGGTCAGCAGGAGTCAAGATCCCGTGTAAGCTTTGACACCTCCAGAGTGACCTGCTGTGGTGGTGTGCGAATTCAGGTGGTGGCACCATCTTACCACATACACATGAGCACAGCTGAGCAGCTGAAATGATGAAAACTTAGAGCTCTTTGTCGGAGGCAGAGAAGTAAAACCGTAAGGCAACCACCCAGAGAAGGTTCTCTGCACCTCAGAGCAGTGGCTGGGTGATTCCAACCAGCGAGAGCGAGACCGCTCTTCCTTATCCAGGTTTTTAACTCGGTGTTTTCATGCTTTAATTGCCCTAGGATTCCTTCTAGGGCAAAAAAAATTGATGTGGCTGCTTTGAAAACTTAAAAGACTCGCTCCTACAAAATGTCAGTTGCCTATGGTATTAGGAAGTTGTTTTTGGCTCCTCCTCTTTAAAGAGTTCATCATCACACAGCCTTCCAGGTCAGTGACCTTAGAGCCTGGCTCTGAAGTCCTGCATCATCGATGCCGTGACCTTACACAAGTTCAGTTCCTGGAAGGGTGAAGTTTCCTCATCTATGTAAGGAGGAGAAAAGAAAAGAATATTTCATAGGGTCGTTTTGAATGATGCGTTTGAAGCATGGGTAGCACAGGTTGGGCTAAGGGACACTCTATAAAGTGATTATGGAAGGATAGGGTGTCATCAACGTCCTGACACAGGACAGGTGAAGGGTCGGCTCACTCACCTGTCCTACGTCCGGGAATCCCCACGGAGGACCTGCGTGAAAGAGGAGGACCAGACCCACAGAAACAAAGGGACGTGTTGTCAGTAGCTAAGAAAGCCCCCCAACGCTCCCCACAGGACTCAGAGTTGGTGGCCGACTGGACAACGTGACCAGGCCAGCAGGTCCAGGCAAGGCTGCTCAGTCATGTCCATTTCCAAGTCAGGGTTAAAGCCAAACGGCCAAGAAAACACCTCCAGTCTAAGGAAGTGGGCTGCCACGTCATGTTAGTCAGTGTCCCCACTGGGATCCAGGCAATATCAGTATCTTGGCGTGTATGGAATGATAAAACCCTAACACTGCGAAGGCGCTTCCGGGTATACTTCCTGGTAACCGAAACACCTGTCCAGGTGGGTTCTTTTTTTTTAAAGGCCACAATATTCCAAATGTTCTCTTAGGCCTTTAGTTTTTCTTACTTATCAGAGATTAGTGATTAGGTTCAGAAGAGACATTAGTCCATTCAACGATTATTGTTGAGCACTTCCTACGTGCCAGGCACCATGCGAGGCACTGTCCCGCTCTGTGAAATATTTTCCTTCTTTTCTCATTTAATTTTTGTAAAATCCTTACTTGAGGATAAGTTTACTAATTTTAAAGAGAGAGGAAGGGAGAGAGGGAAACATCATCCATGTGAAGGAGAAACACTGATCTACTGCATCCCATATGTGCCCTGACCAGGAATCGAACCTGCAAACTCTTGGCGTTGGGGATGATGCTCCAACCAACTGAGCCACCCGGCCAGGGCCTCATTCGATTTTTCACATACTGATTTCGTAGAAGCAAATCTTAACATCTGGAAGTCATCTCAATTCTGATACCGTTTCCTGATGAGACCGTACAGTGTGTTTCTCAGCCTGGGATTCCGACACCCCCGTGAACACTCCGTGATGGTTCAGACTGCCCACGTGATGATGAAACAGAGCACCTTCTCGTCACAGACACTTTGCAGAAAGCATGCAGAATGTTTTTAAATGAACACAATCTCAAATACATTCACAGGAAACTTTCAACTTTGAGCTCCCATCAGCCCCTGACAAGGCTCCCTCAGACCGCTGGGGTGCACGTTCCAACTTCCCTACATCCAGTAAAGTGCTTGCTTTTGGTAAAAATGTTGGAACTACCTGCGCCAGGAAAATATGTGTCGGAAGCAAATCTGCCTGACCACCGAACTGTATGCTCTTGGCACGATAATTCCAGGGGGGTTCACTGCCATGATTACCAACAATTTTGTCCAAGTATCATTCCTAAAAATTGCAGATGGAGAACACAGCTTCCCCGCTGTCTATTTCTGCAGCAGTGGCTGCCCGGATGATAGGAGGACACAGAACATTTTCCATCCCTGTCCTCTCTCCTCGAGACACAGCCACCTAGGGGGTCCCCCTTGTCTCTCTAAGAAAGAACCCCTCTGCAGGCTGTTCATCACCCACCCTTCCTCACTGATCCCTGAGACGGTCATCTCACACCCCTTCCCCTTGCAGCCCCCGGGATGCATCTCCTTACAAGCTCAGCGGGGGGCCGCGTGGGTGCAAAGACTCTTCCATCCCACAGGGCTAAATGGCAAACGGGGGTCTGCACCTAATGCATTACAGGAAGTTTCCTTCCTACAGTCACGAATGTTGGCAATCGCACACAAATTAGACCAGTGTGTGGGAACATAGGATGCTAGCGTGGCCTTGACCCAAAAACTAACATTTCTGGTGTGAACAAGGGTCCTTAGTGATCGTTTCCCCAGCTCCACTGAGGCGTAATTGGCAGGTCCGTGTATGCTGGCTGTGTGCCACATGATGACGAAGCACTCTTATTCAGAAACATGGATACAAAAGTCCTAGAAAACCGAGCAAGCCAAATCCAGCAAGGGCCGCGCCGATTCTACCCCGGGGACCCACGGTTGGTTAAAACCAAAAATCTCATAATGGAGAAAAATCATAGGATTATATTAGCAGGTACGGAAAACCTGCCAGGGAAACCCAGCAGCCACTGCCGGGTCTCGTCACTCAGGAGAAGATAAGACCTGCCTTCATCTGATTAAACACGTGTATGTGAAAATATATATACGTACTATGGCAAACATCCTCACTAATGCAATAAATCTTGGAAGCATTCCCTTTAGAATTTGGAATAATACAGGGAAATCCCATCACAAATAACATTATAATGCATTTTTTAGCCAGCTCAGTGAGAAGTGGAAAAAGAAATGTAAAGTCGAGTGACTGAATAAATGAGACAAACTATCACATGCATGTGTGATAGAATTTTCTACATAATAAATCCCAAAGAGCCTACAAATTATTACAATTAAAAATAATTTAGAAGATTGCTAGATATAAGATTACCATGCTAAAGTGAACTACATTTCTATACTCTGGCCAAAAATAACAGTGAGAAAAAAAATTTCTAAATATATAATTTATGATAAATAAAAATAAGATAGAAATAAATTTATCAAAAGATGTGGAAGACCTTTTTGGAAAGAAACATTTTAAAATTTTATTAAGAGATATCAAAGAAGACAAATAAATGGCAGGGTGTCTGAAAACATTATTCTATTTTTCAATCTTCAGGCTAAATCTCTTTTAATTCCAGCTTAAATGCCAGTTCCTCAGATAATCCTTCTGAGAACAGCATTTCTGTGCAAAATAGGTTGTTTGTGCTACTCTCTCTCTCAATCTACTGTTCATTTCCTCGACCTTCATTAGAACGAGCAATTATTTTATGTATTTGTCTATGTGCCTCCCCATCGGAAGGCCGCTTTGCCACGAGGACCCACAGGTCCACATTTCAACCACATAGTCCCAGTGCTCACGCTGAGTGGGAATTTGACAAATACTGGTGAAATGAATGAGTAGTTTTAGAAAAGTAAAATATTAGGAATGAAGCTAGGCTTATTTCCCTACTGCCTGTACCTAACCCTAAAGGCACTATCACCAAAATTTTTGAGCCGAACAATACAGTTTGAGGATAATAGCTATTCTTACTTAGAAAAATATCTTCATTGTGTTCTTTGTTAGATGGTTTCTCTATTATTTCCTTTTATGGAATAAAATCAACCATTCAATCTATTTATTCAAATGCTAAAAATTTCTCCTCATAATCAGAAAAGCTGGGAAATTATCATTTCGAAAAGTTCTTGAAAATAATATACCTAAATAAAAAGATTTAGATTGCCACTCCATCAGAAGACAATAGAAAACTCAAGAATTCAACTCTAATCTGACAGCTACCTCTTCTTAGCAAGCATTAATTAAATTGCAGGGGAGAGATAAGAGCTCTTAACAAGAAAATTACGTTATTTTGTGATTTGCGAGAGAGGTAAGATCTGTCTGAAGAAATGAGATGCTTGATTATACAACGCTGCTCAGGCACATGTGTGATTACCAAGTAGTACCTTTGTGATGCCCTTCACAATACACACTGTCTGAAGAAGCAGAAGCCCCCTCCCCGAAACCCACGGTCGACTTTGTTGTCGAAATGGAACCTAGTGCAGTGAGACACAATGCACTTTCTAAAAATGACAAATTGAGTCATAAAATACCACAAACGTCGGCGACACATCGCCTGTCACATCGGCGCCTCCAACGCCATTAACGTCCCTCACAAAGAAGAATAATCACAATTTCCTGCAACCCCGGAGGCAACAGGAAGTCAATTATTTAAATGGTCCCCTTTTAGGACATGCTCTCCTTTGAGTCCTCTGCAGAGCAGACACACAGAGAACACACATTCGGCCGAAGAGGGTTCATTTCTTTCTGGGTGCTTCCATGAGCCCTGTTAATATAAACCCTTCAAGAGAGAATAATGTGCCTCCTTAAAAATAAGACAAATCCAGGGTCCTTTAACCCAGTAGATATGACAATGTCCTGTATTGGTGTCTAAAGAACATTACCTAAGCTCAGGAAAAATGCTGTGTTAACATTAGGTTGTACTGAGGTTCAAACTTATTGCAAAGCTCAAATCTGAAGTCATTGATGTTACAGAACTTCCCGGGCTATATGATTTCCTGCCATAAAATATTTTAATTACATTCAGTACTTAACCAAACAGCATCTTACATATCATCTCATCAAATGCTCCTCATACAGCCACCGGTGACTGTTGTTTTCCCCATTTTACTAACAAAGAAAAGTAACCTTATTGAAGGTTAAGTGACTTGTTTTGTAACTTCTTATGACCCAGGTTCTCTCTGGGATCCCACTCCCCAGAAAAAGCTCACTCTCCAAAGCCTAGAACTAGATTAAATCAAACTGCACTTAATTCAGAGATACGGCACCGTGAGAGAGGAAAAACCATGGTTCTGTTCTTTGTGGAAATACAATTTTTTGTTGTTTTTAGAAGAACTATTTAGATGATTCAGAGTCTCTAACATATTATCCTTTTGTACTTTTTTCCTCTTGACAAAATTTTTACTGACACCAGCTCTAATTTATACGCATGAATTCATCTTCAAAATATTTTTCTTCAAAGTAAGCATTATTTCTGCATGTTCATGGCTAAAGAATAATTAATGTCTGATTAAGGTCACAAGTTAAGTAACGGTGGATCAAAACCTTCCCAGGCCTCAGACCCCCTGTGTGTTACCGCTCGGAGCATAATCAAATATTTATCGAGGCAGGGCCTGGGGAGAGAGAGAGATGTGAGACAGACCCTCAGGGCACATTTCTTATTAACAAAAAGCCTAAATTAAAAGGAAAATGAATTTATGTTGCGTTTCTACCTGGGACCGCTGCTGACACTACTGTATTTACGGAAGGCAGAAGCCCACGTGCCCGCTCTCCCCCGCCCCCAGCCATCCACAGGGGCACCGCGGGGACATGCTCTTCAGTCCTGGGGCGCAATGACCGGGGTTTTCACTCGCCCTTCGCTCTTCCTGCAGCAGGGGAGACGGCGGGCGGGGGATGTTGTCGGGGAAAGACGCAGAGCTTGCCTGCTGTCTGTGTGCGGGAACCGGGGACGGCCCTGTCCCACTGCAGGGTCTCACTGTCCCCGCACGCCTGCCCGCCCCGGGCTCACAGGCCCCTGTCACCCAGACTCTTCCGTGCTGTGTCACTCCTTCCAGACCAGTCAACCTTAAAAACGCCATCACTGCCCTAAGCAGAACTCGTGGGGGAAAATTCTGGAAGGCACAGTGTTTTCAGCTCGCCCTTATTTTCTGCACGGTGACAGATGACGTGCGCCCACTCAGCTTTGCGTTCACAACAGACACAGAACTGAAAACCCATTTGTTTGGGGGTCACGAAGATGCAGGAAAACCTGCGTGTGTCTTTGAGACCATCTGGAGTCCTGAACCTCTAGTCCTTATTTATTAACTTGTTTCTTCCTCGTGTCCTCTCCACGTTAAGATGGCTTCCACAGTGATACTGTAAATACGACTAGTCCAGAGAGACTCAGTAGATTAAAGACCCTAGTGCAAAGGGAACATAAGAGCAGGGCACACGCACGGCAAAGCTGGGGGTGAGGAGCACACACCCGGACACGGCGGGCAGAGGGAGACGGTCCCAATGGCTGGTGGCCCGGATGGTCTGGTTCGGGGGTGCCAAACTCATCCTCACCGGGGCCGCATCAGCCTCACAGTTGCCTTCAAAGGGCTGAATGTAATTTCAACTCCTTGACAGTTAAGGAGGAGTGACATTTATACAGCCCTAAAATTATTTCAGCCTTTGAAGGCAACCACGAGGCTGACGTGGCCCCCGGTGAAAATGAGTTTGATTGACACCCCTGGTGACCAATGTGAAGAGTCGGGGGGAGCGGGGGACCGCTCCAGGTATAAAACCCACGACGTGGTGGGCTGGAGAAAGCTAACGGCTCCGGAGAAACGAAATCCTATCGCTGAGACTCGAGTGAAACTTCACTCCGGAGGCCTCGTGACGGAGAAACATAGTGTGGTCGGTGCTGTGGACACTTAGGACAAAGCGGCCCAGGAGTTCCAGAGTCCCTCCTTCCAGATCAGCGGTGCAAACGCAGGGGCAGCTTAGTTAACAGTGTCCTACGGAGTCCCGACACACCTCCGGCCGTCTGTGTAAATTCCAGTACATTTTGAAGCAGCCGGGCAAGGGGTCACCGTTAATCTCAAGCTAATTGCAGACTTTTTTTTTTTTTTTAGGCAACATGAAGGTCTAGCAAGCAGGATGACAGACACCACTTTCCGAACTTCAATCTGGAAGAATGAAATGGCCGATAGGTACTTCAAAGAACGTTCCTCTGGTATTATTTATAAAAGTATTTATGATCTAAGCCTGGTTAGGCCGGGCTATGAGTTTCGTGTGCTGATTTAACAACCCTCTGGGGGAGATGTCACCCCACCTTTCAGAGCTGAGCTGACGCAGCAGGACAGTGGGGCACCGCGTCCCCCAGGACAAAGGCAGACACACCGTGCTGTGGCCGAATCACGCGCAGCTCTGTGACGGGGTTAAGACCTCACGGTAAATGCTTTTCAGGGGCCGCTGTGCGCGGAAGGGCCAGGGGCCCGCAGATCGGTGGCAGAGGGAAGGAGTGACGAGGCCGGATTCCACACCGATGTCCCAGGCCCAACAGACTCGTATTCGCAGGGTAGGGCTGCTTCTGTTGCTCTTTGATCGAACATGCACTGTCATCCTGTACGAGCTTGTAGGAGCGGGAGCACGTGGGTCCTACCTGCACTCCGACTCCGCTGTCCTGAGTGAGGGGCCCGCCGGGAAGGTGCAGAGGGAGAGGAGTTCCAGGGCTGCCCGGTCCTGTCCTGCGTTCCTGGGAGGAGGCAGCCCAGGCCGAGGGTCTTCCTGGGCACGGCCTCGCTCGTCACCCGCCCTGGTGACTCCCACCTGCTGCCCCACTGAGTACGTGTGGCGCATATTTATAGGTTGCTGACCCGAAATCCATCCCCCACTGGAGCTCCAGCTTTTTGCCAGGCATTTGCAACAGGCTGCGTCATGACTGGTCCGAGCCAACTCTGACGGTCACATGCCTGGTCCAGGGAGCGGTCTGCCCGTGGATTTCCCACGGCTCCGGCCAGTGAGATGTGAGGTGTGCTGATGCCTCCTAGGGAAAACCGATAAAAAGAAATCTACAGGGACGGACCCCCTCTCCTCCCACTGGGGTGTGTCCTTCACCCACTGCTGTGTGAGTGTGGGCATGTGGGCATCTGTGTGTGTATGCCTCTCTCTCACACACAAAAGGAGCAGAGAGAGGAAAATGGGTGCTTAGAAATGAGACATACAGAAAGAAATAATTTGTAAAAAGGTCAGGAGAGAAAGGTAAGACAAAAATATCTGAGAAAGGCAGTGGCAATCTCATGCCCTGTCCCCCAAACACACACACACACACACACACTCAAAAGCTCCATCAACATCATCATTCTGTTACAGCTCAGAGGGAAGGCAGTGTTGCCCTGTGAAGTGCGCAGGGCACTATCAAGAGCACGCGAAGATTAATAACCATCATTTGAAGATAAGAGTAAAATACTGGTTCAAAAATAGCTAGTCACACAGAGCAAGGACCGGCTTGAATAAATTTGGTGTCTGTTTGTATCGACTGAATGTGGCTATATGCAAATCCAGACTATAATGATCTTATGAAAATGCAAATTTATTTTTTGCTCACAGAAATACCCTGCTAAACAGCGATGGCATTATTTCCAGATCCAACGCTCAGATTCTGTGCACATATTGCTAAATGTCAAATGTATTCATATTCATTTATATCTGAATGCTGCTTTGAGTGGAAAACTATAACTCACCCATTCAAAAATGAAAAATAAAAATAAAGTGGGTATGCAGCATTATTTGGCACCACAGATGAACCTTATTTATCTTACAGTTAAGCAGTGAAGTGAATAAGCATTTTCAAACAGAAGCTCCGACTCTGAAAACTTACAACTAAACTGCAAAAACCTCAAGTTCCTCCGGATATCTGAGCCTCCTCATTATTCCGGCTCTCGTTACACCTTCAGCTCCACGGCCAGAAATTCTCCGACTTGGACTGAGCAGTTTGAATATCTGTTTCTGTGGGGCCCATGATATAACTGTCAATGTCTCCTGAAATATTTTATCATCTACACTTACTTATCTTAGTTGTTTTGCCTCAAGCTGATTTTATAAATGCCTCATGAATAGAGAAGTACTTAGGGAAGCTGCATGACCCTAAATACATGTTTAGCTCATCGTATGGTCCAGTGACCTCCCAACAGCTGGAGCTCTGTCCGTCCCCTTTCCTGGCCCCCACCAGACATCCCGTCTCTGATTCTGCACGCAGGAGTGGGCCAAGGGTCGGTCATGGGGGTTCTTCATTCGCATCCTTTAGTGACCGCCACAAATCTCATGGCTCAAAATACTGTCTGTCTGCTAACGACTCCTGAATATACACCTCCAGGGGGATTCCTTCCCGGCCTCTGCATTTTTGTACGGATTTTTGTATGTAACTCCCTATTCGGCATGTGCACGTAGGAATCTGATAGACACCTCAGCTTCTATGTGCAAATCTGATGTCTTCTGAACCTGTTCTTTGCAAAGGCTTCCCCATCTCAATGAATGAGACTCTTACCTCCCAGTTGCTCAGTCCCAAACCTCGTTATCATCTCTGACCCTTTCCCGGCTCCCAGTCCACAGGCTGCCAAATAGCAAACAGCTCTGCCTTCAAAATATGCTCCAAACCTGAGCACTCCCCAGCATTTCCGCCCTGGCCCACTTCCACCCTCTCCAGCGCGGGCGTGCCCCATGCTGCGCACACACTGCACACACGCCATCCTTGTCTTTCCCAGGATCAGTGGCTGTTTTATAGCTTCGTGTCACTGCTCTGTCCACCTGTTCTCTTTCTGCCTCACTGAGACCACACCCTGTGGTTGGATCTGACCCCTGGTTACCTGTCTGACCTCACTTCCCACAGCTCTTTGGCTTGCTCCTTCCGTTCTAGCAACGCCGGTCCCCAGGCTTCTCCTGGTACGTGCAGGCATTTCTGCCCTGGAACGCTCTGGGCCCAGGGGGGTCAAAGCCTTAACTCTTCCAGGTGTGACTTAACCCCCTGCTGGTAGGACCCTCCCTGCCCCTCATTTTAAAGGGCACTGCTCCCCAGCACTCCCGCTCCTCCACACGCATCCCACATGGCAATACACTGTCAGTTTTCCCTAACCCTTTGTCTCTGGTCGCCTCTATCCACTGCATGCAGGCCTCCGTCTCCCAGGGCTTGCCATGTGTCTCTCACGTGGTGGGCAGTGACATGGGCTGAGAGGTTTTTGTTGGACACCCTCCCTTAAATGTCATCTTATCATGGCAGGAAACGGCACATCTCTGATTTTCTTCTTTTATGCTCAGTTCAGTTTATTGTGTTACTGCCTGCCCTTCTTGCAGGCCAGAAAAGCTGAGAGTCACTAACAGCTTGAAATGTTGGCTGCCCCTCATGCTACGGAGTCAGCCTTCCACCTACATCCCTCTCAAGTTCATGGTCCCAGGCAAGTCTATGACCATTGACCTCTTTGGTTCAGGCTCCCTCTGGGTCCCCACTGCCTCCTTCCTGACAAATGATGAGGCCCCCTTACCACTGGACTGAAGCCGCCTTCACAGCACCCCCCACCTCCCCTGCACCTGCTCTCCACTCCCCCACCTCCCCTGCACCTGCTCTCTATTCCCCACCTCCCCTGCACCTGCTCTCCACTCCCACCTCCCCTGCACCTGCTCTCCACTCCCCCACCTCCCCTG